>CAKJTW010000001.1:28750000-29375000 GCA_917880005.1 Nanger dama
TCACTCCAGTGTTCTTGCCTGGAGAATCCCAGGGATGGGGGAGCCTGGTGGGCTACTGTCTATAGGGTTGCACGGGGTCACACAGGGTCTGACACAACTGAAGTGACTTAGCAGCAGCAGCAGCAGCAGGGAGTTGGTGATGAACAGTGAAGCCTGGCATGCTACAGTCCATGGGGTCACAAAGAGTTGGACATGACTGAACTACCGAACTGAAGTGATCATGGAAAGATAATTTTCTTATATAGATAATTTTATTATTTTAATATTCTCATATTCAACAATTCTATCTTAAAGGAAAGTAATACAATTGGAGCCAAAGGCCATTTCTTACCTTACTTTTTTTCTGTTTTTGGTAGTTATAAAAACCATTTCATCAATACCCTTTGTCATATACATATGACATTTCTCTTCTTTAGGCTAAATAATCTCAATTTTTTACAAATTTTACATGTATCACTTTCCCTAAGGATTTTGGTCATTTTTAGGATTCCTACATCTAAAAAAAGTCCCTTTTATATTGATTGAATATTATAAACTGTATTCCTATTTATCTTAGAAATGTTTATAATCCTTAAAATTGCAACATGAAATTCTTGGTCCCAAGCAGTAACAATTGGAAACCCATACTTCAGATGTAGGCTAATTTGTACTATATAAAAAAATTATGTATAATAATGAAAAAATAACACAATAATAATACGCAGTGGAAACTGAATATGCACTAAGTGATTTTAAATGTATTCATCAAAAATATCTAATTATTTCAATAAATATATTGAGCTTTTCCTGTGTGCTTGACATTTTTTCTTATATTCCTATCATGGAACATAGATAAAAAATGTGATAAGTAAATTGCATGTTTCACACAGTGCAGTGATAATAAAAGTGCATATAGATTTAAAAATTTTTAGATGATATAATGAAAGACTCCTTCACTGAGAAGGTGACATTTCAGTACAAGATCTAAAGGAAGGGACCAAGATAGCAAACTACTTGGGTATCAATAGCAAGAGCATGCTATGGAGAGGGAACTTCTACAATGACCCTCAGGCAAGAGCCGAAAAGGATGTTTCAATAGCATCAAGAAGCCTAAAGGTCTGAAGCATCCTGAGTGAGGAGGAGATGGTAGCAGAGATTAGACAGCTAACAAGGGAAAAGGGTACAGGATCCTAACTCAAATGGAACTGTGTAGGCTATTATTCATTCTCTGGCTTTGATTGTATGACAATACCAATATAAGATTCTGAGCAGAGGAAGAATGTAATACAACTTGTATTTTAAAACAATGACTCTGGCTGCTGTGTTAAGAACAGATTACAGGAAGCCAGGGGCACTAATCAGAAAATGATGATAATCTAGATGAATGAGGAAAGTGACTTGGTCACAAGGTGGTAACAGTAAAGATGAGAAGTGGTAGAATTTTTGATACATATATAAGATAGAGCCATTAGGATTTGCCTGTGAATTGTATATGTGCTGTGAGAGATAGCAAAGTCTTATTTTTTTTTTACTATTGCAGTGGAAAGCAAAGAGTTGCAGTTGTGATACTGTAAAGGCTTCAGATGGCTGGATGGCATTACCGACACAGTGGACATGGGTTTGGGTGGACTCCGGGAGTTGGTGATGGACAGGGAGGCCTGGCATGCTGCGGTCCATGGGGTCGCAAAGAGTCAGACACGACTGAGTGACTGAACTGAACTGAAAAGGCTTCAGACAAATTGATCTTAGGTATGTGGAAAGGGAGTAGAGTTTGGGACATATTAAGGTGAAGGTATATAATAAAAATCCTAGTGAAGATGTTTGAGAAAGCAGTTTTATATATATATATATATATATATATATATATATATATATATACACACACACATATGAGTCAGTTTGGCATAAATGGTTGGGCCAGAGACAAAATTCAGGAAAAATGAGAATTTAGAGAATGTTCAATGTTAACCTACATTACTATATATTAATCTATATTATTCAAGGAAACACACTGGTCCTAGCAAACACCTCTTTCCAACAACACAAGAGGTGACTCTACACATGGACATCACCAGAAGGTCAACAGTGAAATTAGACTGAATATGTTCTTTGCAGTCAAAGATGTAAAAACTCTACACAGTGCAGTAAAAAAAAAAAAAAAAAAAAAAAAAAAGAGCTGACTGGCTCAGAGTATGAGTGCATTATTGCAAAATTCAGGCTCAAACTGAAGAAAGCAGGAAAAACTAGTAGGTCATTCAGGTATGACCTAAATCAAATCACTTATGATTATACAGTGGAGGTGATGACTGGAGTCAAAGGATTAGATCAGGTAGACAGAATGCCTGAAGAACTATGGATGGAGGTTCATCATAGCCTACAGGAGGCAGTGATCAAAACTATGCCAAAGAAAAAGAAATGTAAGAAAGTGAAATGGATGTCTAAGGTGACTCTACAAATATCT
This sequence comes from Nanger dama, assembly GCA_917880005.1. Taxonomy (NCBI): domain Eukaryota; kingdom Metazoa; phylum Chordata; class Mammalia; order Artiodactyla; family Bovidae; genus Nanger; species Nanger dama. Next base: position 28,752,441 of record CAKJTW010000001.1, read on the forward strand.
GAGGAAAGAAGAGAAGCAAAAGCCAAGAGAAAAGGGAAAGATATACTTACCCAAATGAATGCAGAGTTCCACAGAATAGCAAGAAGAGATAAGAAGGACTTCTTAAATGAATAATGCACAGAAATGGAGAGAAAAAAATAGAATGGGGAAAACTAGAGATGTCTCCAATGAAAACTGGAGACACCAAGGATGGGCATGATAAAGGACAGAAATTGTAAGGACGTAAACAGAAGCAGAAGAGAATAAGAAGAGGGGGCAAGAATACACAGAAGGACTATACAAGAAAAGTCTTAATGACCTAGATAACCATGATGGTATGGTCACTCACCTAGTGCCAGACACCCAGGAGTATGAAGTCAAGTGGGCCTTAGGACACATTAGAACTAACAAACCGAAAGGTGGTAACAGAATTCCACTGAGATATTTAAAAGATGATGATGTTAAAGTGCTGCACTGAATATGTCAGCAAATTTGGAACTCTCAACAGAGGCCAGAGGACTGGAAAAGGTCAATTTTCATTCCAATTCCAAAGAAGAGCAATGTGAAAGAATGTTCACACTACTATACAATTGCACTCATTTCACATGCTAGTCAAGTAATGCTCAAAACTCTTCAAGCTAGGTTTCAGATATACATGAACAGAGAACTTCCAGATATACATAGGTTTAGAAAAGACAGAGGAACCAGGGTTCAAATTGCCCATATCCATTGGATTATCAAGAAAGCAAGGCAATTCCAGAAAACAACTATGCCTGCTTTATAAACTTCGTGAAAGCCTTTGATTGTGTGGATCACAAAAACTGCAGAAAATGCTTAGATATAGGAGTGCCGTACCACTTTACCTGTCTCCTGGAGAGACCTTTATGCCAGTCAAGAAGCAACAGTTAGAAACAGACATGGAATGACAGACTGGTTCAAAATTGGGGAAGCAGTACAACAAGGCTGTATACTCTCACCTTGCTTATTTAATTTCTATACATAGTACAGCATGTAAATTGCCAGGCTCCATAAATCACAACCTGGAGTCAAGACTGCTGGGAGAAATATCAAAAACCAGAAATATGCAGATTTTGCTACCCTCATGGCAAAATAAAAGAGCCTCTTGATGAAGCTGAAAGAGGAGAGTAAAAAAGCTGACGTGAAACTCAAGATTCAAAAAAGTAAGATCATCAACATCTGGCCCCATCACTTCATGCAAATAGATGTGGAAACAATAGAAAAAGTGATAGAGGTTTTCTTGGGCTCCAAAATCACTGCAGACAGTGACTACAGCCATAATATTAAAATACACTTGGTCCTTGAAAGGAAACCTAAGACAAACGTAGACACAGTATTAAAAAGCAGACATACTGCTTTGCCAACAAACGTCCATATAGTCAAAGCTGTGATTTTTTTTTTTTCAGTAGTTATGTACAGATGTGACAGTTCAACCATAAAGAAAGCTAAGAATCAAAGAATTGATGCTTTCTAACTGCGGTGCTGGAGAAGACTCTTGACAGTCCTTTGGACTTCAAGGAACCAGTCAATCTGAAAGGAAATCAACCCTGAATATTCACTGGAGGGACTGTTGCTGAAGCTTCAGCTGCAGTACTTTGGCCATCAGATAGAGTCAGCTCACTGGCAAAGACTAAAAGATTGAGGGCAGCAGAAGGGGGGAGGCAGAGGATAAGATAGTTAAATACTCTCATTGACTTAATGGACATGAATTTGAGAAAATTTTGGGAGATAGTTGGGGACAAGGAGGTGGAGCAATTCAGTCCATGGACTTGCAAAGAGTAGGACGTGTCTTAGTGACTGAACAAAAACAATAACAAACTATATTACAAGGAATTAAATGTAAACAGAGAAAAGAAGCAAAGACTGAGCTGTGAGAATGTCTAAGATTTATTGATTAGGGAGGATGAAAAGAAACCTTTGAAGAAAATTGAGGGAGTTGCCAAAAAGATACAAGGAAAACTAGGAAATTGTGATGACCTGGAAGACAGTTGCAGTTTCAATGAGGACAGATGATGAATTGTATCAGGCTGTTGAAAGATCAAGTAAAATGGGAACCTAAATTTACCCCTCAATTTAACAACACAAATACTGAAAAGAATAGTTTTCATAGAATGGTCAGGATTAAAATGAGATGGGAGTAGGTTTAAAAGAGGATGAAGTAAGAAAGTTCTACTAGTACTTTTCACCCCCATAACTACTTGTAACACTATGGAAATACTGAAGCTAAGCAAATTGTCAATAATTAGCCATTCTGGTTCTAAAGTCTGTATCTTAACCACACTGCTATACTTCTTTCTAAAGCCATGAAGTTTCTTTCACATATCATTTGTAAGCAACTGCTTCTCATTAGACTATTTTTTTTCCATAGAAATGTTCCATTGGTATGCATTAATATGAATTCTTAACTGATTTTTGCTTTTCCTCAAACAGGTCATTATGGGTTTTAGAACTTTTCACGTATGTCTGAAAACATATGAAAATATGTTTTTAGATATTTATCAAGATGCTCCCCAGTTATTAGTGCCAATTGCTACCAAAAGTGTGGGTCTCTATGCCTAAATGAAACCACTCTCAATATGAAAAATGTTAAAACACCTTCACAATTAATAAGGCTTATAATACAATGTGAACCAAATAAAGTAGAAACCATATATGTAATATAGATATTGTTGTTGTTCAATCATTAAGTTGTGTCCAGTTCTTTGTGATCCGGTAACAGGCTTCCCTGTGTTTCACCATCTTCTAGAATTTCCCCAGACTCAAGTCCATTTAGTTGATGATGCCATCCAATCATCTCATTCTCTGTTATTCCCTTCTCCTACTGCCCTCAATCTTTCCTAGCATCAAGATCTTTTACAATGAGTCAGCTCTTTCTGTAATTACTGAAAATATGCTTTATAAATAGCTATGAAAAGAATGAATATATTAAATATTTGCGCCCCCCCCCCCCCCCCCCCCCCCCCCCCGCCCCCCCCCCCCCCCCCCCCCCCCCCCCCCCCCCCCCCCCCCGCACAAATATTTAAAATTGTGTGATATTGTAAGTGAAGATTTCTCATTTTCCTCTTTTCTCTATTTGTCCTTTTAAAGACATGCATTGGGTTTCCCATGTTTCTCAGTGGAAAATAATACACCTGCAGAGCAGGAGATGCAAGTTTGATCCATGGGTCGGAAAGATTCCTTGGAGAAGGAAATGCCAACCCAAACCAGTATTCTTGCCTGGGGAATATCATGAACAGTGAAGCCTAGTGGGAGAGTTCATGGAGTTGCAAAGAGTCAGACATGACCTAGCAACTAAACAGCAGCAGCAGCAGACATACATTAATATTATAATGGAAAAATATCAAATGCTCTACTATTATTCAGTTTAAGTCAAAAAATTCTAACATATTATTTAATTCTAATTATACCAAAATCCATATCCAACAACATTTTCTTATTTAACATCATTATTCTAGTTAACATCATATATGAAGAAACATATATTAATCTTCATTCAGTAAGCAGATAATTTTTTATATTCATATTATAAAATAAAAAACATAATTATTTGATAAAAGGCAGCTGTGGCTCTTTACCTTTCCCAGAGCAACATAATAAAATAAAACTTAAAATTCCCTAGCATCAGTGGATAATGAACTGAATATATGATGACAAGGTTTAAAACAATGCTACTTTAATTGACCAATTCAATCATCTTTGCACAACCAACATTTTATTGAAAAATTATATATATGGCACTACACTTTATCAAAAGTGTAATGGGAAGTTACTAAGTACCAGTAAGTAAGTTGAAATACAGTTTACAGTATTCAGGAAGGAGTGCCCAGTTTTTAAAAAAAGCAGTTGTGTCCTGAAGAAAAATACAGACCTTTTCAGGGTAGGACTCTGCAGTCCTGATGTTTTAGTTGGTTATGTTTTCACACTTATTTTTTCCATTCCTATGAGTAATGATAAATGCATTTGCATTTGCAAACTATTTTGTTTATGAAGAGAAGCTGCAAGGAAAATTTCAATGTTTGCTTTTAATTTAAAAAGAGACCAAGCAAAGAAAATTAAGAAGCAAAAACTAAAGAAGCCATTAAATGCAATGACCTTGTCAAATATCACATGAAATGAGTTGCATTTGCTTCACGAGAGTATTAAAACATGCTTGCAAATTGAATTAAAAGGTATGATGAGTATTATGGAAATGAAAAAAGCTACTGTATATAGCCATTAGTTACATAACTGAAGTTTATTTCTCTTTGAAGAAAAACAGTGTTGGATTCCTCTTCTTAATATGTGGAATAATTTTTCTGTATTCACAGAAACAATGTACCATTTTACCAGTGAGTGCCAGAATATAGTATATTTGGTGGAATCTCACCTGTTTTGCAGAAAAATTCCACTTAACAAATTTTTGAAGGCTTCAGTTCAGTTCAGTTGCTCAGTTGTGTCTGAATTTTTGTGACCCCCATGGACTGTGTGTGTGTGTATCAAAAATTATTACATTATTAACATCAGTAATTGTAAATTTTAAGAAGAACCAAATGAATACCATATGTGAGCAAATCTGGAAAACTCAAGAATAGCCACAGGACTGGGAAAGGTCAGTTTTCATTCCATTCCCAAAGAAAGGCAATGCCAAAGAATGCTCAAACTACCGCACAATTGCACTCATCTCACACACTAGTAAACTGATGCTCAAAATACTCCAAACCAGGTTTCAGTAATACATGAACCATGAACTTCCAGATGTTCGAGCTGGTTTTAGAATATGTAGTCAAACTAGAGATCAAAATGCCAACATCCACTGGATCATCAAAAGAGCAAGAGAGCTATAGAAAACACTTATTTCTGCTTCCTTGACTATGCCAAAGCCTTTGACTGTATGAATCACAATAAACTGTGGGAAATTCTGAAAGAGATGGGAATACCATACCACCTGACTTGCCTCTTGAGAAACCTGTATGGAGATCAGGAAGCAATGGTTAGAACTGGACATGGAAAAACAGACTGGTTCCAAATAGGAAAAGAAGTACATCAAGGCTGTATATTGTCATTCTGCTTATTTAACTTCTATGCAGAGTACATAATGATAAATGCTGGGCTGGATGAAGCACAAGCTAGAATCAAGATTGCTGGGAGAAATACCAATAACCTCAGATATGCAGATGATACCAACTTTATGGCAGAAAGCAAAGAACTCAAGAGCCTCTTGATGAAAGTGAAAGAGGAGAGTGAAAAAGTTGGCTTAAAGCTCAGCATTAAGAAAACTAAGATCATGGCATCCAGTCCCATCACTTCAGGTCAAATAGATGGGGAAATAGGGGAAACAGTGGTTGACTTTATTTGGGGGGCAAAATCACTGCAGTTGGTGACTGCAGCCATGAAATTAAAAGATGCTTACTGCTTGGATGGAAAGTTATGACCAACCTAGACAGTATACTAAAAAGCAGAGACATTACTTTGTCAACAAAGGTCTGTCTAGTCAAAGCTATGGTTTTTGCAGTAGTCATGTATGGATGTGAGAGTTGGACTATAAAGAAAGCTGAGTGCCGAAAAATTGATGCTTTTGAACTGAGGTGTTGGAGAAGACTCTTGACTGCAAGGAGATCCAACCAGTACATCCTAAAGGAGATCAGTCCTGGCTGTTCATTGGAAGGACTGATACTGAAGCTGAAACTCCAGTAATTTGGTCACCTGATGCAAAGAGCTGACTCATTGAAAAAGACTCTGATGCTAGGAAAGATTGAGGGCAGAGAAGAAAGGTACACAGCAGAGGATGAAATGGTTGGATGGCATCACCAACTCAATGGACATGGATTTGGGTAGATTCCAGCAGTTGGTGATTGACAGGGAGGCCTGGCGTGCTGCGGTTCATGGAGTCACAAAGAGTTGGACAGGACTGAGTGACTGAACTGAACTGAAGTAACAGATTTAGGATAACACTTCAAAATCTGAATATAACCGTGAAAATTATCTCTGAAGCCACAAGACTACCAGTGAAACATAATCTTGAATTTACTCTTCATTCACTTAAGCAACATTTATTGAAAAATCTTTCATTCCTTTTCTTCTCTACTAGATATATTACTCTCATAGGAAAGTTAGTATAGCTGTGCTAAGAAATGAAATGATCAGCAAATAAAAGTACATATATACTTAAAGAAAGTGGGTCAATGTCTGCTCTGAATGCCAAGGCATATTTTGTCAACAAATATGACCAAAAGGACTCATTTACATTTCTTTCACAAATTGAAAACATTCAATATAATCCCCAAATTATCACTTTTAGAAAAGTATCACCTATCTATTTGCTTTCTTAGAAAGGTACTCCTTTACCTTAGAAAGATATTATCTATTACTTTTCTAGTCTACCAAAGGAGATTTCCATAGTTGGATATGTACATCTTGATTCAAGAACTTAGAAATGCATTAAACCAAGCACAATAGCTGTGCTTATATAACAGGAACTAACTTCATTTATATGAATAATACATTACTATTATTAAAAGATTAAGAAATTATAAAAAAGATGGACTATGCACACACATCCACACACATATATGAATGTGTGTGTGTATATATATATATATATATATATATATTCTAAAAGCAAAATATGTATCTTAGAGGAAGTCTTTTGGAAGAAGCTTAAAAAGGACAAAAATCAGTTATAATAATAATATAATAATACAATATGGGATTTGTTTGTAGCTGATGAATATGTTTTATCTTACTTGGGTTTCACATTTCTGAACAGTAAACTTTTCATCTTATCAGACTTTCAGATGAGAATGAATCCTGCTTAGTTAAGTGTCTCATCTAATATTACCCATCAGGCAGTTAAAGAATTGATAAGAGAAAGGAGATCTCTATACTCCTTTTTTTTTCTATTTAAAATACTGTTTATTTGTGATTTTACATTAATTAGCATTACATCTAAGAGCAATATCAGATAACATTTATACATTTTCCACAGGACACAGAGGTTCATTGGCTCATTCTTAATACTCCTATTTTTATAAAATGAAACTAGCCTTTATATTGTTACTTTTAAGGAACTAAAGAAAGGGCCAAGGACAAATTATTCTGCTCCACTGACCTTAAGTATTCTGATCAATTCAGACTATGACAGAAGGAAATGCTGAAACCAGAGACTGACCTGCTCAGGCAAGTATAAACTGAAAAGAGGCCATAAAACTGTACTGTTGTTCAAACCAAGGCAGAACAGAGGCTCAAGGTGAACTAGAAGCTCTTTAAAGAGTCTAAGCAAGGTCATGCTGATAAATTGAAATGAATACAACTTGGAACTACTAATAAATCATGCTAATTTCTTCAGAAACCACTGTCCTGGCCTCTATGAACCCACAGGTAATGGGTAGATCATTCACATTCCTGATTAATAATTTTTAAAATGTTATATATATTACAATAGTTTATTGAGTCAGAGTTCAAAGTCGGAATTTAATTTGGGTCAGTAAAGCACTGGAAAAAAAGTCTTATCCACTGTGGATAGTAGAGAACTTAATATGATGTATGCAACGTATGCCATCATGCTTTGATACCCAAATAAACAATCATGGCCATTAACTTTTCCTTCATTTCTACAATTATTTGCATTGCCCTTGACATATCTTTTTTTCCTTAATTTTTTTCTGGAAGTAAATTTTATATTGTAATGCAAATTTTATATTGTAATATAAATTTTATATTGTGATAAAATAAAATATCATAAGAAACAGAATAGTTCAATAGTTGATAGCATGATCAATGTAGTTAGATGGCTAATGACTCTATCCCCTGATGCCCCAATGACTAGATGTGCGACTTAAGATGAGCCACTTGGTTATCTGTATATCAAGGTGTTCCTCCTTGAAAAGGCAATATATCATTATTTATATCATAGAGGTGTTCAGTTCAGTTCAGTTGCTCAGTCGTGTCCACCTCTTTGTGACCCCATGAATCACAGCACATCAGGCCTCCCTGTCCATCACCAACTCCCAGAGTTCAATCAAACTCACATCCATCGAGTCCGTGATGCCATCCAGCCATCTCATACTCAGCCATCCCCTCCTCCTCCTCCCCCAATCCCTCTCAGCATCAGAGTCTTTTCCAATGAGTCAACTCTTTGCATGAGGTGGCCAAAGTACTGGAGTTTCAGCTTTAGCATCATTCCTTCCAAAGAACACCCAAGACTGATCTCTTTTAGAATGGACTGGTTGGATCTCCTTTCAGTCCAAGGGACTCTCAAGAGTCTTCTCCAACACCACAGTTCAAAAGCATCAACTCTTTGGAGCTCAGCCTTCTTCACAATCCAACTCCCACATCCATACATGACCACAGGAAAAACCATAGCCTTGACTAGACGGACCTTAGTCGGCAAAGTAATGACTCTGCTTCATAAACTTTTCTTCCAAGGAGTAAGTGTCTTTTAATTTCATGGCTGTAATCATCATCTGCAGTGATTTGGAGCCCCCAAAAATAGTCTGACACTGTTTCCACTGTTTCCCCATCTATTTCCCATGAAATGATGGGACCGGATGCCATGATCTTCATTTTCTGAATGTTGAGCTTTAAGCCAACTTTTTCACTCTCCACTTTCACGTTCATCAAGAGACTTTTTAGTTCCTCTTCACTTTCTGCCGTAAGGGTGGTATCATCTGCATATCTTGGTTATTGATATTTCTCCCAGCAATCTTGATTCCAGCTTGTGTTTCTTTCAGTCACGCATTTCTCATGATATACCCTGCATAGAAGTTAAATAAGCAGGGCGACAATATACAGCCTTGACCGTACTCCTTTTCCTATTTGAAACCAGTCTGTTGTTCCATGTCCAGTTCTAACTGTTGCTTCCTGGCCTGCACACAGATTTCTCAAGAGGCAGGTCAGGTGGTCTGGTATTCTCATCTCTTTCAGAATTTTCCACAGTTTATTGTGATCCATACAGTCAAAGGCTTTGGCATAGTCAATAAAGTAGAAATAGATGTTTTTCTGGAACTCTCTTGCTTTTTCAATGATCCAGCAGATGTTGGCAATTTGATCTCTGGTTCTTCTGCCTTTTCTAAAACCAGCTTGAACACCAGCGAGTTCACGGTTCACGTATTGCTGAAGCCTGGCTTGGAGAATTTTGAGCATTACTTTACTAGCATGTGAGATGAGTGCAATTGTGTGGTGTTATGAGCACTTAAAGATTTAACAGAAGTCAATCACTTAAACCATATCTGGCAAATGGCAACCAATTAAATGGCTGGTATTTGTTATGATTTATATATTATGTCTCTGAGAGAAAAGATGAGAGACTCTAAAACTAAGTATAGCTGGGGGCAGGTTCTACCAAGAAAATGAAAATGGTCCTTTTAACTTATTTGTAGTATTAGAAAGAAAAGTAGGAAATGATACTGGTCAACATTATTACTTCAAAAATTAATTCCAGCTAGAGAAGTGTAGAGAAAAATGCTAAGTATGAATTTATATAAATCATCTATATATTGAAACTGCTAAGTATCTTGTCTCTTCATCTCTTTCAGAATGGTGGTTGGAGGTTATTTTAAATTTAACTACATTCAGAATGCCTTTCATTTCCAATAATCAAAAAACAAGAATACTTTCTATTTAGCCAACATTCTATTCTCAAATCTGATTTAATGATCACTATTTAGTATCATTCATTATTAATTTATTTTTACTGCTCATTTGTCCAAAAATATCTTAAAATTGTTTATAGTCAATATTTAAATATGGCTTTTAATGATTTTTTAGTCTAAAAGAGATCTTCTCCCACAGTAGTACATTTTAATGTTATATCTTTCCTATTTAATCTTAACTAGTTAATACTCCAAAACCACCAATTATTTCAGACTTATACAACATTTTTTTCCAGACTTATTAATCTAATCAAAAATACTTTTCAAAAATTTTCCAAGTTTTTCAATTCTCTCAACACACCCACCAAAAGAAGCACAACTTTCCGAAACAGGATCAGAACAACTGTTTCACATTCTTACAAATCACTTAACATTTACAGCTCTCATTAATTATATTCAGTAATGTCACATATCAAATTCCTCATTTGTCTATTATCCATTAACAAATTTAATATCAAAACCTAAATATAAACATAAAAATGATGTATAGAAAACCAAATAGTTTTCTTTTTATCCTTAAAGTTGTAAGTAACTTAGAAAATTATGCAAAATTGACTAGAAAATGCCCAGAGAAATGTTTAACACAGATATTTTCATGAAAACAGTTTAAAAGATAAAGGTACCTATTAAGGCACTTCCTTGGGGTACTAATGGTCATTTTATATGATTTTTTTAATCCATATGAATACAATCTCTCTCTCTCTCTGGGCTTCCCAGGTGGCACAGCAGTAAAAGAATCGACCTGCTAATTCAGGAGACAAGAGACACATGTTCAGTCCTTGGGTTGGGAAGATCTCCTGGAGAAGGAAATGGCAACCCATTCCAGTATTCTTACCTGGAAAATTCTATGGAGGAGAATGGCAGGCTACAGTCCATGAAGTCACAAAGAATCAGACATGGTTGAGCACATTAAAAAAACATTTTTAAACTACTAAACAGGCTTTTGGAGAAGGAAATGGCAATCCACTCCAGTACTCTTGCCTGGAAAATCCCATGGACAGAGGAGCCTGGTAGGCTACAGTGCATGAGGTCATAAAGAGTTGGACACAACTGAGTGACTTCACTTCACTCACATCATCACTGGAGAAGGAAATGGCAGACCACTCCAGAATTCTTGCCTGGAGAATCCCATGGACAGGGGAGCCTGGCGGGCCATGGTCCATGGGGTTGCAGAGAGTCGGACACGACTGAAGTGACTGAGCAAGCAATGGGCCTTTAACAAGGTTTTTATGGAAATAACTATGTTTGGGGTCTCCAAAATCACTGCAGGTGGTGATTGCAGCCATGAAATTAAAAGATGCTTACTTTTGGAAGGAAAGTTATGACCAATCTAGATAGCATATTAAAAAGCAGAGACATTACTTTGTCAACAAAGTTCCATGTAATCAAGGCTATAGTTTTTCCAGTGGTCATGTATGGATATGAGAGTTGGACTATTAAGAAAGCTGAGCACAGAAGAATTGATGCTTTTGAACTGTGGTGTTGGAGAAGACTCTTGACAGTCCCTTGGACTGCAAGGAGATCCAACCAGTCCACCCTAAAGGAGATCAATCCTGAGTGTTCATTGGAAGGACTGATGCTGAAGCTGAAACTCCAGTACTTTGGCCACCTGATGCAAAGAGCCGACTCATTGGAAAAGACCCTGATGCTGGGAAAGATTGAGGGCAGGAAGAGAAGGGGACAACAGAGGATGAGATAGTTGGATGGCATCACCGACTCAATGGACATGGGTTTGAGTACACTCTGGCAGTTGGTGATGGACAGGGAGCCCTGGCATGCTGCAGTTCATGGGGTCACAAAGAGTTGGACATGACTGAGCAACTGAACTGAACTGAACTTATAAATTTAAAATGCACAAGAAACAGAAATTCTGTAAAATGGCACAGTGTAACATATATTTATATATGTATATAGCTATACACACAGACATGTGTGTGTGATATATATATATATATATATATGTATACACACACACACACACACATGCAAATATACAAGTACAGGCAGCACCTATTCAAAACAGCACACAAAGAAATTCCCTGGTAGTCCACTACAAGGGGTGTTGATCTGATCTCTGGTTGGGAACGAAGATCCCACAAGTCTTGTGATGTGGCTTTAAAAAGAAAAAAAAAAAAAAAAAAAAACCTGTACACAAAATAAATGACAATTTAGAAAACTTGGAGCACTTTGACCAGAACATCACCAAACTCCTCCTTGGAAATGCTAGGACCAGCCTAAACTATAGTAGTTAGACAGAAAAGACTTCTCTCTTGGGACTTCTGAGCCATGAATTAAAGAGATGGAGAGACTCAGATCCTTTCCAGTCATGTCAAAATGACATGTCTGGAAACTAACATGCATTGAATATTTTAATTCATGCATGCACGCTCAGTTGTGTCTGACTCAGCAATAGCAAGGACTGTAGCCTCCCAGGCTTCTTTGTCCATGGGAATTTCCCAAGCAAGAATACTAGAATGGGTTGCCATTTCCTTCTCCAGGGAATCTTCCTAACCCAGGGATCAAACCCCAAATCTCCTGCATTGTAGGTGGATTCTTCACCTCTAAGCCACCTTTAAAAATACCTTCAATTCATAACTTAAATCATTAGGTGACTGAATGTACTAAAGTAGTAATTATGAATAACAGAGCACCACCTCACTGGTTTTAATTTTATAGTTCTGACAGAACAATTATTATAAAGGTATACAACTGCCTAAACAGAAAGAAAATATTCTATATAAAGATATATGGGAGGAGGCATACTTTTTTGGAAAAATTACACTCTCTTCTTTGCAATTACTCTTCAGTATAAATTTCAAAATACAAAAAGGAAAATAAAAGTCTGTATTAACTGAAAATATTACAGATATGGATTCATGTTCCATTGACAACAGATCTCAAATAGTGTTCTCTAATTTTTATCAACATTGTGTTTGAATTTTTTTCCCTGTTTCCAGTTTGAGTCCCTTCTGAAATACTTTCTACCATACCTGGCCCAAAGTGACAGTAAATCTCAATGTGCATTTATAAAATGAATGAACCTTTAAAACAAATAAATACATCCTAATCTACTATTTCATTTAACTTATATTCAATATTCAGAGTGTATAATCCAAAATGCCATGGTGGACGAAGATCAAGCTGGAATCAAGATTGCTGGGAGAAATATCAGTATCTTCAGATATGCAGGTGATGCCACCCTAATGGCAGAAAGTGAAGAGGAGCTAAAGAGCTTCTTGAGGAAGGTGAAAGAAGAGAATGAAAAAACTGGCTTAAAACTCAATATTCAAAACACTAAGATAATGGAATTCAGTCCTATCACTTCATGGCAAATAGATGTGGGGGAGGGATGGAAACAGTGAGAGATTTTATTTTTTGGGGTTCCAAAATCACTGCAGATGGCAACTGCCACCATGAAATTAAAAGACACTTGCTCCTTGGAAGAAAAGCTATGACGAAGCTAGACAGCATATTAAAAAGCAGACACATCATTTTGCCAACAAAGGTCTCTTCAGTCAAAGCTATGGTTTGTCCAGTAGTCATGTACTGATGTGAGAGCTGGACCATAAAGAAGGCTGAGCACCAAAGAATTGATGCTTTTGTACTGTGGTGCTGGAGAAGACACTTGAGAGTCCCTTGGGTTGCTAGGAGATCAAACCAGTCAATCCTAAAAGAAATTAACCCTGAATATTCATGGGAAAGACTGATGCTGAAGCTGAAGCTCCAATACTTTGACCACCCAATGTAAATCATTGGAAAAGACCCTGATGCTGGGAAAAAATTAAGGGAAGGAGGGAAAAGGGATGACAGGGTGAGATGGTAGGATGGTATCATCAACTCAGTGGACATGAGTTTGAGTAAACTCTGGGAGATAGTAAAGGACAGGGAAGCCTCGTGTGTTGCACTTCATGGGGTCTCAAAGAGTCAGACACAACTCAGCGACTGAACACCACCACCAATTTACAGACAACCTCAGACTGTGTCATGGATCTAAGTTATTACTCAATAAACATTTGTAGAATAAATGTAGGAAGTAAAGCATGTTTTTAAATTTTGAATGGCTAGCTCAAAAATGAGTAGGAGTGAGGTATAGTATGAAAAGTCCATCTATGAGCCACTCATTCATTTAGTTTCTGATTCATTTAAAAATTATTGACTCTAGGGAGGCACAATTTTGGAAGTCATGGATAAATATTACAGAAAATGAAGCCCTATGGATCCATAATTTAAAGGAAAATAATGGCATCTAACATTCTTGACTTGTTACTTTATGTAAAGGTACTACTATTTATTAAGCCTTATTTCATCGTTCCCCACTACAACCTACAAGCAAGTACTAATATTGTGCTGTCTAACAGATGATCAAAGAAGTTAAGTCATAGCATTGAGTATGATGCAGCCAGGATTCTGGACATGATCAAAGTTTATAAAGGGACACTCTATATTATAGTATGGTGACCCAAATAGAGAGAATACAGATAATTATTGTGCGGCATTTTAGGAAGAGGGAAGAGATTTATTTCTAAAATAATCATAGGGTATTGTTGTTGCATTGTATTTTCTATAATCACAGAAAAGCAATAACCAAATACTTAATTATCTTTAAAGTAAAAATGTATCATAAGTGGTTCTCAGTAGAATGAAAATATTCAAAAATTGTTATTCTTTTCTGCAATTCAGAGAATACAGGAAAGGAATCAACATACGAAAGCGGAAAGTGAAAGTGAAGTTGCTTAGTCATGTCCAACTCTTTGAGACCCTGTGGACTGTAGCCCACCAGGCTCCTCCTCCATCCATGGGATTTTTCCAGGCAAGAATACTAGAGTGGGTTGCCATTTTCTTCTTTGAGTATCTGCCCAATCCAGGGATTGAACTCAGGTTTCCCACATTGCAGGCAAACTCTTTACCCTCTGAGCCACCAGGGAATCTGGATCATATATCTAAATATAAAATTAAAAGTCTGTTTATCAAGTTTCACTCCTTTGCTGCTCCTGCTGCATGCAAAGTCATGTCAGTCGTGTCCGACTCTGTGCGACCCCAGAGATGGCAGCCCACAGGCTCCCGTCCCTGGGATTCTTCAGGCAAGAATACTGGAGTGGGTTGCCATTTCTTTCAGTACTTTATAAGATTCAAAATGTTCCGTAACTTTTTAAGAATAACACTGCCTTTGTATTTGAAACTAGTAATGTGATACAAGCTTTTTTCTTAGCACTCAAACATAATCAGATCTTATAGAAATACCTTAAGGCAGTTAAATGAAATGCATATAACCTAAATACCTACCCTTCCCACTTATTCATCTTCATTTCAAATTCTCTTCTTAAATTATATCAAGAATACGGTTAAAATAACAGTTTTGGATTTAAGTCCAGAACTTTTCTACTTATATCTCTATTATTACTTAGTCAAGACTGCAGATTTCCACATTCCTTAAGACAGATTTAGCTAACTACTGCAGAAGACAAAGAAATAATTTATTTTAAAAATTAACCATTGAATATTAAAAGGCAAATTTATCAGACTGCCAAGTCTTCCAGTTTATGAAATAAAGTTTAATAAAATAGCAGAGTCATGATTTACTATGATTTTATAATTTCATTTTTATTTCTACCATATTTTACACCTTTGACTATTCATTTTCTCAGATTTAAGCTTTCTGTATTATAGAAGTTTATTTTCACCAATTAAATAATCTTAATTCTGCCTTGTAAAAATTTAACTTAGGAATTAGGCTCCCACGTTCCAAAGAACATAAGTTTTGTTTTTTAAGAACATAGATTTATTCTGATAGTACTACTAGGATACTCATTTGAATATACCATGCTTTCTCCACAACTCTGCTCTGCAATAATAAAGAATGTTTATTACATGATCTCATTGAAGTACTCCTGGAAGAATATTACAAAATGTTGAATGAGTAACCGTGACTTATGTTTTAAATAAAAATATCAACAAATATCTCAATGAACATTCAAAATTACCCTCGAGGTAATTTCAAATTGATCATATAAATATATACACAATAAAGAATCAATTACATAGGAAAATAATCACTTTGTAATTATTTTGATGAAAACATTCATATGTGCATTTAAGAATACAAAGTGTCTGTCCTTGGGTTTGGGGGTTTGATTTGGTTTCTTCTCTTTGGTAATCGTGTTTTCTGCTTTTCCAATAATACCTGCTTTTATTACAAGCTTAGAAAATGTGCTAAAATTTCCTATGAGTGCTCTACAGTGGTTTCAGGTCATGAAGAAATATTAACAAGTCATTTTGTCTGATTTTAATAAATGACAGACAAATGATCCATATAGGGGTACAATAATTCACTAACAGACTCTTCTTAAAATATAAAAAGAAAAATTCTTCATAGAGCTTATATACTTAGATACAGAAAGTATAAAGATATAAATTTCTAATAATATTTTAACAAGTATCTCCAACTGAATGTTTACCATGATTAAACAAATATAAACTCTCCATACATAAAATGTAAAAATATGGGTTAATGAAGAAATACAGCATGGCTCAGACTGGTGAAAGCATCTCTTGATTTTGGTTTGAGCAAGTGTAAAACTTCAGCAATTTTCCTCACAGAATGTCCAAGACTTTCAAGTACCTGTGTTAGGTCCTTTGATCTGATTCAAGTCATTGCTTTCCGTGAGACTTTAATCATGAATTAGGTTTAACCCAGGCATACATTGATTTTTTTTTCATTTGTTTGTTTTGGTGAACTCAGTCATCATACTCTAAGACTGTACTTCTAAGAACCATTCTAAGTAGTTACAAGTTATATACTGAAAACAAGATTGGTGAATTAATAACCCAATGGGCTCTATTAATTGAATAATGCATTGAATGATACCTGCTGGAATTAAAAGAGCTAATATGCCTTCCAATAGCAATAGGAAGAGACTTAGTTACAAGGAGTAATCAAACTGAATATGCTGTCTTCCTACTCAATATCATGAAGTATATATATTTATACTTCTTTTCTTTCTTCCTACAGTTGGATTCACTTTGGTGTAATGAAAGGTACATAATGAGTTTAAAGCAATTTTCCTCACAATCATTTCAAAGAAAGTTTCACATACCAATAGAGAAGCTTATGGTTCCTAATATCCTCACTGCTTATAACTTAAACAGTTTTAAACTGAAAACTGTTTTAACTCTCATACATCTTCAGGACACTTACACTTCAGGACACAAAGAATAGTAAAAACATGGATTATGGCATTTGCACGTATCAATACAAAGCATTCATATCCCTAAACATTCTCTTGCTTAGGCTAAACAGTCTTTCAATATTTCTTTATATAATACAGTCTAGACCTTTTACACCACTGTATTTTTCATAGTTAGGGTTTGTAATAATGGCCCTAATTCTTAAGTTTCAAATTTTCAATTTTCAATACAATGTTTTATTCTGTATAATATTAATAATTGTCATTAATGATAGCACCACAAGGTCAAACTGTGGTACGGTAATTGAAACCTCAAACATCCTAAGTAATGTCCGTATTAAAACTATCTTAATTTTGTGTCTACGCAAACCTTCTACTTCTGAAAGAGCATCTATTTTCACTAACACCACCAGTTAGCAAATACCTATTGCAACTGTTTTACAAGTTCCTTGGGGGCTCAGGAAGAGCTGAACCTAGCACGTAGTTAGCACTCAATCAGGTTTGATGGATAAATTTAAAAAATCCTCAGTCCTATCCCACCTTGCAGCTCCTAATTCACTTCATTGTGATAGAGTATTTTCTCAGATGGTTTCTTGAAGAAATAAGATGCCATAAACCTCTTCTTGTATAACTCATACAAATTTTATAGTCTATAAAGACCAATTTTGGAATTTATTTCTGAAACATAACATTTTGCTACCAAATAAATGTCCTCCTCAAATCTTGAAATATTCCCTTTGATGTCTTTCTTTAAGTCATTAAAAAACTTTTTATAAGAGGGCAAAAGAGACAGAAAAGAGTAGTATTCCACTTAAGGACTTCCTTTCAGACAATATCAATGACCATCCTCTTGGTATAATTTGTGAATCAGTTAGTAATACATGGAACTGCTCTTGTATTTGAACCACAGTTTTTATTCTTGCCTGTGTAGTAAATGTGTAGAGATTTTGCCTAGTTGTATCATGGGCTTTTGTTTGACTTAGAAAACATTTTCCCATACAATGAAAATCAATAAATTAAGTGAGGACTCAATCAACATCACAGCCAATAAAACAATTAATTTTTAGAAATAATAAAATATGTAATTATTTAATCATAACAGTTATCAAAATTAAACATAATTTAATTGCTTACTCAGAGTCATTAATTATGTAGAGTTGAAAAATTACACTACTGAAGCAATCATTTAATCATTAGCACTAGAAAAATCTCTAAGTACTAATTCATTATTTCTGCCATGCTCTTGGGGAATTATATCCCATATTTATAATAAAACCAACATAATTATTTTAAAATGCATAACTAATAACATTTGCATGAATCTTTTATATGCTAATTTAATACACAAAAAAGGATAAATTTAGAAATATTTTTCTCAAAAAGTAAATTAAAGACAACAAAACATGGAAACAAAAAATAAAGAGATGTATACAGTTTAAAGAGCTCTCATTCATATATAATGAAAGTGAAATCTCTTAGTTGTGACCAACTCTTTGCGACCCCATGGACTGTAACCTATCAGGCTACATGGGATTTGCCAGGCAAGAATGCTGGAGTGGGTTGCCATTTCCTTTTCCAGGGGATCTTCCTGACCTAGGGATCAAGCCCAGGTCTCCTGCATACTGTATATTTAGTTAAATAAATTGAAAGCTAAAACTCATATTATTTAATGACTAGAAAGGCTCTACTATCATTTCCACCAAACTCATGTTGTTTTAACTTATATAAATATTTTAAAAATTATTTTAAAGGTCCCTTGGTTTTTACCATACCTGGAAATACCTAGGTTTGAAAATTCTCTACAGGGGAACAGTAGACAGAAGCAGGACTTTTGGCTGACTTTTTAGGGGACATTTTTCAAGGATTCATATGCTGCAGAATTACAATTAGTCTATGACAGTGACTTCTGTTAATCAAATTTCCATTTCGTTTGAACTTTACAATCCTGTACTTGCATGCATCTCTTTAACTTGTACTTACTCCAGCAACCTATCAGAATCACTACATTATGCAAAGCAAGTATTGGCAATTCTTACATATATGCATTGCCTCCCCGACAAAAATGCATCTACTTCTTCATTTAAGTGACTCTGAAGGAAGGTCTTAATAGAAACCTTCTAATTCACTGACTGATGACTGTGGAATAAGGGATTACTCGCCACACTGGAGTTAATAAGTCATAGGCATTGTTTTTCTCTCTCTCTAATACAGTATATAAAATACCACTGATCTCAAAAAAATACTTCCTAAGAAGGAACACTGTCAAGCACTATTTGTGGATGACATGTAGTATAAATCCATCTCACTGAATTATGGACACGCTAGATTGTATCTATCCTAGATATGCTTATTGACTAAAACAAGCACATAAAACAAATTACAGAATCATGAAATTAAAGATCAGAAATAAACAATGCCAAAGATGATCTGGCCCAGCAATCCCAAATGTGTGGTCAATGTGAGTCAAGTTCTGCAAATATAAATTAAGTGTGTGAGGCTCCATAGTCAAATACTTTGGGAGAATAGTAGGATAAATAATGTCAAGTTGCTTTTTCCTCCCCATAGGACTCCTCAGAACCTTTAAAATGCTATTATGCAGAGTGAGTTTGTAAGAGGGAATAATATGCTGTGTTACCAAATTTATTTGACTATGGAATTTTTTTATATATAACATCTGGATCTAGTGTCTCTTATATTTTAGAAAATGATGATCTAGTCTAAACACTACAATTTATACAGGCTAGATTAGTGTAGTGACTTGCCAAGTTTATATTGCTAGTCAGCACAGAGAGCAAGGACTAAACTCTGATGTGGCCAGGGTCCTTCCAACACATCATTTTTGACATATAGTAAGGCATCTTGCCAGGCTAGTGTGATGAAAATAGAGGAACAAGGGTTTTGACAGTATTTGCAAGACTGTAAGAAAAATGATGATCAATGAATCGAACATGGTAAGGGCAAAAATCATCATATTAATGGTATTGATATTATGACCATACCTGAGAAAGTTAATTGGCAGAAGAGAAGACTGTAATCAGAGGTAGGTCTGATTTCTGTGGTTTTGAAAACAGAAATAATTTGGTGATAAGATTTATGATAATCATGCCAGATGGGTAAATTTATATGAGATAGTTTGATAACTGAGCTGTATTGAAATCACAGATGTTTGAAGTTACAGGTTCAATAAGATGAAAGCTATGAGAATAATCCTAGAAGGGTCCTTAAATTAGAAAATGATAAGAGCTCAGTCATGTCAACAATAAAAGGAAAGAAAGTGGTAAAGCTCAGTGGCAAAAGCTTCAAAAAAACACAGTGTTAGTCGCTCAGTCGTGTCTGAATCTTGTGTCTCCATGGACAGTTGCCCACCAGGCTCCTCTGTCCATGGACTTCTCCAGGCAAGAATACTGGAGTGGGTAGCCATTTCTTACTCCAGGGGATAGTCCGAAACCAGGGATTGAACCAGGGTCTCCTGCATTGCAGGCAGATTCTTAACCATAT
The DNA here is from genome assembly GCA_917880005.1 of Nanger dama. NCBI lineage: Eukaryota > Metazoa > Chordata > Mammalia > Artiodactyla > Bovidae > Nanger > Nanger dama. The sequence goes on from CAKJTW010000001.1 coordinate 28,772,749, forward strand.
GAGGCACCAGGGAATATGGCTTATCACAAAAAGAAGACATATATTAAGGAGGAAACGGCAACAGAAAAAGAAACTAACACTTTTTCCTTCTCTGAGGTGCACAGTGTGTATGACAAATGAATGCAGATGACATGGTCTCCGAAGGGAGCACCAAGAAATACACAAAGTTGAAAGGAACTTTCATGCATATTGAATTTCTCTGGAGACTCTAGGTTTTCATTATTACTATTAAACATTTATGTTATTGAATTGTTCATCATTGATTACCCCACTACACATGATGCATGTAAAACTACACAATAAGTAAATAGTTCTGAAATGTCTAATAATTTGGGCCAACTGGCAAAGCTCAAGAGGTTTAAAACAAGTTTTAACTTTAAGCCAAAACTATAAAGGAGTATCTAAAATGAATAAGAAATAATATTCTAAGGCTAAAAATGAAATGGATCTTAGCCTTCCAAACATCATTAAAACCCATCCGTAGCAAACTGGGAATGCTGAAATAGGCATACTTAAACCGTACAAAAAGGACTGCAATTGATACAGTCTTTGTGGGAAATAATTTGGCACCTAAGTACGTCATAGTATTACTACTATTTAACCCAGTATTTACATGACTTTTAATGTGTGCTAAGAGACTAATACAAAACACAGAGAAAGCTTACATGAAAGATATTACTATCTATGACTGCTGAAAATGGAGACATATTAAGTATGAATATAAAACAGAGGACTATAATTTAAGTATCATGCTAGTGCCATATAATGAACAATGAGGGAATCAGTATATCAATGCTTTAATATTTCTAATGATGCAGGGTTAAATGCACTATAATGATAAATAAAATCTGAGGTATAAATACAGTAAAAATTATGCATAGGAAAATATGGACTGGAACTAAACGTATCAAAAGAGCAACAGTGCTTATTTCTAGATGGTAGGATTATAAAGCTTTTCTTTTTATCCCTTGACATTTCTATAATTCTAAATTCTCTATAATGGATATACATTATATTATAATTAGAAAAAAGTGTACTTACTCTAAAACAGCAAGATCCTGTTATTAAAACAACCATGTGAAAGAAAGAACTCCTGCATTTGCATTGTGTTTTGGCAATGTTTAGCAAAAGCATTTATTATATATTTCATAATTTCCCCTACAATTCCACTTTACAAATATAATCTCCCAAAATACTTGCACCAATAAATATGGCCATGATGTCTGCTATAACAGAAATCAAAGTAGGAAAAACCTGAAAACAATGCAAAAGGCCAAGAAAAGGAGACTGAGTCACTATACTGTGGATCTGGTAAATAAAGAACCACTAGAGCATAGCTCAGTTGGTAAAGAATCTGCCTGCAATGCAGGAGACTCTAGTTCAATTCCTGGGTCAGGAAGATCCCCTGGAGAAGGGATAGGCTACCCACTCCAGGATTCTTGGGCTTCCCTTGTGACTCAGCTGGTAAAGAATCTGCCTGCAATGTGGGAGACCTAGGTTCAATCCCTGGATTGGGAAGATACCCTGGAAAAGGGAAAGGCTACCTACTCCAGTATTCTCGCCTAGAGAATTCCATGGACTATACAGTCCATGGTGTCGCAAAGAGTCAGACACGACTGAGCAACTTTACTTTCAGAGACTGATAAAAAGGAAAGAAACACATTTATCTACACTAAGACAGAAAGATTTCTAATGTAAGTTTTGAAGCAACAAAAACATCTGAGAATGTTATGAATAACAATACCATTTCCATTTTAATGAATATTCTATTGGCTTTATAGGTATATACCATATATATGTATAAGCATATATTGCATATAAATGTGTTTGTGTGCATGTGTGCTCAGTCATGTCTGACTATGCAACCATTTGGACTGTAGTCTGCCAAGTTCTGTCCAAATAATTTTCCAGCAAGAATACTGAAGTGGGTTACCATTTCCTACTCCAAGAGATCTTCCTGACCCAGGGATAGAGGCCACATCTCTTCTATTTCCCGCATTGGCAGGTGGATTCTTTACCACTGTGCCACCTGGGAAGCCCATATATAAATACACTACCCTATATATGACTATATAGGGCTTGCCTGATACCACCATAGTAAAGAATCTGCCTGCAATGCAGGAGACATAGGCAAGGTGGGTTCGGTCAATGGGTCGGGAAGACCCCCTGAAGGAGGAAAATGTAACCCACTTCTTTATTCTTGCCTGAAAAATTTCATGGACAGAGGAGCCCGGTGGGCTATAGTATAAAGGGTCACAAAGAGTTGGACACAACTGAGCACACACATAGGGACTGCCCTGCAGTCTAGTGGTTAAGTGTCTCAGCTTCCAATGCAGGGGGCCCAGGTTCAAACCCTGGTCAGAGAACTAGATCCCACACACCATATGTGAAGATCTCATTCGCTGCAATTAAAACCTGACACAAGAGTATATCATGAGAAACGCTGGGCTGGAAGAAACACAAGCTGGAATCGAGATTGCTGGGAGAAACATCAATAACCTCAGATATGCAGATGACTCCACCCTTATGGTAGAAAGTGAAGAGGAACTAAAAAGCCTCTTGATGAAAGTGAAAGTGGAGAGTGAAAAAGTTGGCTTAAAGCTCAACATTCAGAAAACGAAGATCATGGCATCTGGTCCCATCACTTCATGGGAAGTAGATGGGGAAACAGTGGAAACAGTGTCAGACTTTATTTTTTGGGCTCCAAAATCACTGCAGATGGTGACTGCAGCCATGAAATTAAAAGACGCTTAGTCCTTGGAAGAAAAGTTATGACCAACTAGATAGCATATTCAAAAGCACAGACATTACTTTGCCGACTAAGGTCCGTCTAGTCAAGGCTATGGTTTTTCCTGTGGTCATGTATGGATGTGAGAGTTGGACTGTGAAGAAGGCTGAGCGCCAAAGAATTGATGCTTTTGAACTGTGGTGTTGGAGAAGACTCTTGAGAGTCCCTTGGACTGCAAGGGAGATCCAACCAGTCCATTCTAAAGATCAGCCCTGGGATTTCTTTGTTTGTTTGTTTGTTTTTTATTCTACATTACAATACTGTATTTGTTTTGCCATATATTGACATAATCAGCCACAGGTGTACACGATCTCCCAATGTCGAAGCCCCCTCCCACCTCCCACCACCTGGGATTTCTTTGGAAGGAATGATGCTAAAGCTGAAACTCCAGTACTTTGGCCACCTCATGCAAAGAGTTCACTCACTGGAAAAGACTCTGATGCTGGGAGGGATTGGGGGCAGGAGGAGAAGGGGACAACAGAGGATGAGATGGCTGGATGGCATCACTGACTTGATGAACGTGAGTCTGAGTGAACTCCGGGAGTTGGTGATGGACAGGGAGGCCTTGCGTGCTACGATTCATAGGGTCACAAAGAGTCGGACATGACTGAGAGACTGAACTGAGCACACATATGACTGTATACATAAAGAAAAGTCCCGGAAAATACATACTAAATCATTTACCATATTTACTTATGGCCAATAAGAGGGGTTGGGAATTTTTACTCAACTTGATACACCTCTGTAATCCTTAATTTTTATAAGTATTTACTAATTAGTTTCATAATTATTTTATAACATATTAAAATGAAAATTTCCCAAAGGAAATAGTAACTACTATCACAATGTTAACAAATATCTCCCTAGATTAACTGCTTTGAAAATATGAAAGTAGCTATTCCTCAGAATTGTACTAATTTCAATAGATTATAAACAAACAGTTTTGCAATAAATATAAGAACAACAAAAATACACATAGACACAAATCATTATACCAAATATGCATTTTAAAAACCTCAGTGTTACCTTGGTACAGTTCATCTAGGGTACATTTAAAGCAAACTCTCTTTAAAGAACTGATATTAAATCTTTCATTTCAAAATTGTCTTTATTCCTCAAACTAATGCAATTGTTGCCACTGTTCGTACCACATGACCCCTTGCACACAGACACACTGCATTAAAAATAGAAAGAAAGAAAGAAAGAAAGAAAGCTATAATAACAAAAAACCTAAAGAAAGTCCTTTGGCTCTTGGTGTATCATTATTTATTATTGTTGTCTTTCAATTGTTCAGTCAACTCAGTCTTGTCCAACTCTTTATGACCCCATGAACTGCAGCACACCAGGCTTCCTATCCTTCACTATCTCCCAGAATTCGCTCAAACTCATGGCCATTGAGTTGGTGATGCTATCCAACCATCTAATCCTCTGCCATCCTCTTCTACTCCTGCCTTCAATCTTTCCCAGCATCAGGGTCTTTTCCAATAACTCAGTTCTTCACATCAGGTGGCCAAAGTACTGGAGCTTCAGCATCAGTCCTTCCAAAGAATATCAGGGTTGATTTCATTTAGGATGGACTGGTTTGATCTCCTTGAAGTCCAAGGGACTCTCAAGAGTCTTCTATAGCACTGCAGTTCGAAAAGCATCAATTCTTCAGTTCTTAACTTTCTTTATGGTCCAACTCTCACATCCATACAGGACCACTGGAAAAAACATAGGTTCAACTATGTGGTCCTTTGCTGTCAATGCAATGTCTCTGCTTTCTAATATACTGTCTAGGTTTCTGTTGCTTTTCTAACAAGGAGCAAGTGTCTTAATTTCATGGCTGCAGTCAACAATCACAGTCATTTTGGAGCCCAAGAAAATAAAGTCTGTCCCTCTATTCATTGTTTCCCCATCTATTTGCCATGAAGTGTTGGGACCAGATGCCATGATCTTAGCTTTGTGAATGTTGATTTACTATTAAATAATAGTGGAAAACAACTTTGTAAAAGTGTCTTTAAAGGAGAAATTTGAGCCAAATTTTTCAGATGATCTGTACTATTTCAGAGCAACAAAGTTTGAGATGGAACAGTACATTTAATTACACTGTACAACAGCAACACTGTTCACTCAAGATCAGCTATATCTATTAAATTCTACCTTACAAAGAAGTATGCAAATGGCACATTTATTCATTCCACTGTTTCTAAGCACTGAGAATGTACCTGACATTACACTGGGGACTTGAAAAACCAAAATTAAGCTGTACAGTAAGAGTATAAGAATGTCCATCTCACACTTGTCATCAAATAACCTTCTGATAATCATTTACACTGTAAGACAAAAGTGAGACAAAAAAGTTAGAAATCAGTGATTGCTAAAATAGAGAGCAGCATGGCAGATATTGTATAAAGGAGGACAGTGGACAAGGGTTTACTGAGAAGGTAATATTTTGGTCTGGACTTTAAAATGAGGATTAATGGGGCCAGTCGGGCCACTGTCTGATAAGCAGCAAGTAGTAAGATGTGAGTAGGGCAGAATAACTCCCTAGAGCAAAATGCCCAATTTAGTTTGAATCTGAGGGATGATGGCTCTGATGCATGTCCTGTCTAAAATATATGCCTAATCACCACATCACAGCTGCCAAAATAAAGCACTGCATCTTCAGATAGAGTTATGTCATGAGGTACAGAACACGCTCTGTCAATACCCCTCCAATGTACTTTTCTTTACATGGCAGCCAGTGTCAATTGAAAAGGAATTATCCTGAACAGGGATTCCAAAACTTTGGTTCAGTTTTGTTAACCAATCTGACTGCTTCTATCTGTCTGAAGAATTATTGCCAGAGCACCGCCTCTGAGAATAAGCCAGCTGGCAGCAAACTGGCTCCAAAACACCTGAGCTTCACAAACCCAAGGACCAAGAGGTTTAAAACTGTCCCCCTGGGCTCCATCATCATGCAAAACCACTGCCAAGCTATAGAACCGGGTCTTCCAATTTTTATTAATATACAAGGCACAAGACAATTGTAGTTACAAGGCTGTTTGATATATGCTGTATGCTGTTATTAGACTCAACTCAAAGAGAAAAATGTTAAAAATTTAGTATAAAACAATTTTATATTCCTGCAAATATTTAAAATACATACAAAATGTCTTTGTTCCCCTGGAAAAGGAAATGACAACCCACTCCAGCATTCTTGAGGAATCCAATGAACAGGAACCTGGCAGGCTATAGTCTACAGGGTCACAAAGAGTCAGACGTGACTGAATGATTAAACCACCAACCAGTACCACAAAATATCTTATACAGTGTAAGTGATTATAGCCCAATATCTGTGAGTTAAGGCACCATATTTTTTTTTTCACTTTATTTATTTATTTGGAGGCTAGTTACTTTACAATATTGTATTGGTTGAGTCATACACTGACATGAATCTGCCATGGGTGTACATGTGTTCCCCATCCTGAACTCCCCTCCCACCTCCCTCCTTATCCCATCCCTCTGGGTCATCCCAGTGCACTAGCCCTGAGCACCCTGTATCATGTATCGAACACCATACTTTAATATTCAGAAGTATAATGAGGCTAGGAGATGTGTATTCAATAGCTGAAGCAAGTAAATCAGTTCCAGTGCCAGCTTATTAACTATTCTACATGAAGTTCCTCAGTTTCTGAAATGAAAAATGGTGGCATGGGTGTTCATTTAAAAATCTCTAAGATCTCTTTTAGTATAAAGTAAACCAATCTAACTGCATTCTTGAGTTTAACAAATACCTAAATAAAAAACAAAACTAATACCCACAAAAAAAAAAAAAAAAAATCCAGAGACAGTGTGTGCTTCCTAAACACTCTTGACCACCTAACTAAACATTTATGGAAGGTTCAATATGTGTGAAGCACTGTGCTAAGGGTTCTGCAAATATATTTTCATCAAGCATCAAAATAAACCTATAAGTTGGAACTATTCTTATAATTTCTTAATGCCAAGTACTGAGAAGGCCAGCAAAGGTCCATATAGTCAAGGCTATGGTTTTCCCATTGGTCACATTTGGTTGTGAGAGCTGGACAGTTGTTCTTGTTGTTCAGTTGCTTAGTCATGTCTGACTCTTTATGACCCCATAGACTGCAGCATGCCAGGCTTCCCTGTCCATCACCATGTCCCAGAGCTTGTTCAAGCTCATGTCCAATGAGTCAGTGATATCACCCAACCATCTCACCCTCTGTTGTCTGAAGAATTGATGTCTTCTAACTGTGGTGCTGGAGAAGACTCCTGAGAGTCCCTTGGTCAACAAGAGATCAAACCAGTCAATCTTAAGAGAAATCAAACCTGAATCATTGGAAGAACTGATGCTGAAGCTGAAACTCCAGTATTTTGGTCATCTGGTGCAAACAGCTGACTCACTGGAAAAGTCTTTGATGCTGGGAAAGATTGAGGGCAAAGGGGAAGAGGGCATAAGATGATGAGATGGCTGGATGCTACTAGACATGAACTTGGGCAAACTTCGGGAGAAGGAGAGGGACAGAGAGGCCTGGTGTGCTGCAGTCCATCAGGTCACAAAGAGTCGGATATGACTGGGTAACTGAACAATAGCAACAACTGAGAAGTTAAGGATCCTAAGCAAAGACTAGAAAAGAGTGAGTTTGTATCAATCACTGCTGGAGTCAGTCTGATGAGAAAGCACTTAAATATTTTACTGGTGGGCCTATAAAGAGCAAAATCTTTCAGTACTCATTAATGAGCAAGGAGGTACGGATTAGGAATCATACATATGTGTGAAATGGAATGATCTTGAGTTAAGTTGTAGACACATGGAAATAGCGATACTTGATAAGCTCTACCTAATGTATAAGATAATTTCATAATACTGTACTATTCGTTTAGTTTACCTACAATGTCAGAAGATTATAACAATCCACATTCACATAAAATGTTCATTATGATTTGTACACTAACATTCATTTAATAGTTATTCAATAATTTTGAATTATGAATGCAAACCAATATATATTATCTAAAATATATTTACATATATATATATATATATATATTAAATGACTATATATAGATTAAATGGCCCTTATGGTGATCAAACTTAGAAATGATAGTTAAACTAGCTTAGATGATCAAAGCCGCACACAGAATGATTCATTTATTACACACTAGAGACCACACAGGAAGGCTTTCCTCAGTGGTCCTCAAACTGTGTCTTCTGAGCCTCTTGTCTGAAAATCAGAATGTTTATTTAATATGCATATCTCTGTGCCACGTAACAGCTATTAAATCAAGTCAGTCTCATCTCTGTCACACATACCATAACACAAGTGAACTAAATGCACATTAAATTTTGAGAACCATCTACAAACAGGAAGAACAGAAAGACACCTTCCTTCTTTTATATATTGTCATTGAAGTCCTGAAAATACCACTCTGAAGATGTAGTAAAAGTCAGTGTTAGAGAGACCACCTTGTAACAGGGACTTTATTTTCTTTTAATTACGGTAACTAAAAGACCTAGGATCTGCTTGTATTCATCTGTACTGATGAAGACCGTAACAGATGCTACTATAACTAGTGTATGCTGTGTGTGTGTGTGCATGTGTGCACGCACATTTGTATGAATTTATGAAAGTCAATGGTCTGCCAAAACAACAACATACAGTAGCATGAACAGACTTAGGATTCTTAAGAAGCTGAAGAATCTCTAAAGGAAGCTCTGAGTTCCATGGTCCTGTGTAAGTTTATCAGTTAAATGAGAAAAGTACATGGCACTTTTCGCCCAGAGTACTGGGCAAGTGCTCAATGCCTTAATGCACTAACTTAAATATCAGTTTACACTGATATTTAACAAAAAGGGTAAATATATCATTTCCAATTATGTCAAGTATTTCAACAGAAAGGAGGAAGAAAGGAAGAGATTACCTTGACCCTCACAAAGCCTGTGTCAGCCCCTAGGAGAGGCAGGAATGACAGAAGCAGAGCATAGCATCTATCTGAGTTTGCTGTAGCATCCCAATTGTGTTGCTTTTCCTCATACCTCAGAACTGGAATTCTGTCTCTAAAGTAATGGTAGGGGGTGTGGAACGAAGAAAAACAAGCCTTCCTTATTTCATTTGTAATTGTCACCTGTCTGCTGATTGAAGATTCTGTCATTCTTTATTCTCAAAACCAAGTTGCACACTCACAGAAAAGAAAAGATAAATAAGAGACTCAGAGGAGGTGACCATAAAGAGGTCAGAGGCACATCTTCCTTTGAAAAGGGAGTTCAAAGTTAAGAATTGTCCAGGACCGCTGTGGACAACACAGGAACTCACAAGGGTCACAGAGGTACTTCTAAAGCATATGCCAAAAATAATCAGTGTAGCCACCTGCCAGGCAAGGTAACAGATGAAGACAGGTGCAAAGTCACCCACATCTCCACAAGTAGAAAATTAGTCTTAGACATAGTCAACTTTAGCCAAAGAAGCAAATTTAGCTTTAATATTAGAAATTTCCCCTTCTTCCCAAACACTGTTTTATGAAAGTATGGAACAGTGTGGTGAAAGCATACTTTCCTTCCTATTCTCAGAAAATCCTGTCTTCAAAGCTGGCTTGGGCATTTTTGTGTTTTGTTTTGTTTTAAAGATTATAAGACAAAGAAATACAAAGGATGCCTTTGTGGCTCAGCACACTGTCTATATGCCCAGATATCATGGAGCTTTTCATTCAAACCCCAGTTGTAATGGAGTTCCAAAGTACAATGGGTACAGTGAATGCAACCACCATGAATGTTGGCAGATTATAATACAAAGGGCAGTTGTCCCGCAGAGAGGCTGGCAGGTTGACAAGGAACCAACAAACGAATAAACTGAAAGGCATAATGAGCCCAATTTCCACCCTAACACCTCCCCACACACTTATACACTGAGGCTCAGAAGCTTGCAAAATAACCTGCTACCCTCCAAGCTCTTCACTTTTCTTTCATGGGGGAAATACTCTCAACAGATAGACCTCTCAAGACAGCACAGTCCCATCCAGAGACAGGACAAAAAGAAAGGAGCAGAGGCTCACAGACCATACAGGATCTCGTGGACTCATACAGATCCCAGAGCATGGGCATGCAGGAAGGGCTTATCAATCCATGTGGAATGTGGATAACAACCACATCATTCCTCAGTGCCAACTGACTTTTTAAATGGGAAAGAAAAAGAGCCACCCCAATCCATTATCTCACAAAGGGAGAATTTTCAGAAATTTGAGGGGAAGCTCATTGTTTGGCTTTGACTGGCACCTTGAAAACTGTGCTCTTATGTAATCTTTAATTGATCCCAATACTATCTGCCAAATGATCAATACAACTCAGTTAATATTCATATTTATAGCACTTTTAAAATAATTTCATTTTATATATTCGAATGAAGTACTTGTTGAATACATCTTATATATTCTACATTAATATGCAGAATCTTTGCACTCTATCCAACTTCTTTTCCACATACATATGCTATCTTTACAATAAATAAAACTCTAATTATCAATGAAAAGCTCTCAGTCACAGTTTTAAATATTTAGATGTAAACAACAGTTGACTGAAAACTTCTTTACTTTCAGGCAATCACAATGATACACTTGGATGCAATTCAAAAGTCACTCAAGAGTTTGAATTCAAGAGTTTAGAGGAGTGAAAAAACAGTTCTCAAAACCTGAAATTTAGGAATGAGATGCAACTTTTTATATACACAGGCACAGATTATTCTGATATCTATTTACCTTTAACCCCATGCACTGTCCCTTTTACCTCATACACGATCCTGAAAATATATAAACTTAGAGCACCCTGTATTTGAACATTTACTCCTATTTTCTCAAATCATCAGCCAGACTTTGCCCTCATGGCTATAACTGTCAAATCTCTTGCTTTTTCCCTGGGTAAATTGCTCTAAGTAAAAAAAGAAACTGACATTCTACTCTTAAAAAATGAAGCTTTTGACATTTCAGCATGCTAATAGATGGATAAACTGTATAACAGGAACATCAGTCCTGAAAGAGAATTTGACCTGAATAGCCATACACTGCACTCATGCATTTATAATTTCACAAGGAGATGAATGAGAAAAGATGAAGTGGAACCATTTTTTTCAAGATGCATGCTGTGATTTCTCATTATAGGGATAATCTCAAGCAGTAATGATATTCCTTTAAAAGCTGAATAACTTAAGAGTAAAACAGAATGAAAAGGAATCTATGCATTAGGCACTGCTTTTTAGGTATTACCCAGAAATGTGAGAAAAGTCCAGTGTCATATGCCAGAGGTAAATTCTCTACAAAGAGATGAGGTTCATCTAAGTGTCTCTTCTTCAAACAAAAACCACAATAATTGGTTATTAACTGACCATTATACTAGTATTTTAACAAACCAGTTTCATTACTTTAAGCAATCTCCACCAAGAAAAGATAGAAATCATTCTACTTTTTTCATAAGAATAGCTTATAATAAAAAATTGCAAATAGAACTGCCTTATGACCCAGCAATCCCACTGCTGGGCATACACACCGAGGAAACCAGAATTGAAAGAGACACATGTACCCCAATGTTCATTGCAGCGCTGTTTATTATAATAGCCAGGACATGGAAGCAACCTAGATGTCCATCAGCAGATGAATGGATAAGAAAGCTGTGGTACATATACACAATAGAGTACTACTCAGCCCTTAAAAAGAATAAATTTGACTCAGTTCTAATGAGATGGATGAAATTGGAGCCGATTATACAGAGTGAAGTAAGCCAGAAAAAAAAAACACCAATACAGTATACTGACACATATATATGGAATTTAGAAAGATAGTAATGATGACCCTCTATGTGAGACAACAAAAGAGACTCAGAGGTATAGAACGGACTTTTGGACTCTGAGGGAGAGGGAAAGGGTGGGATGGTTTGGGAGGATGGCATTGAAACATGTATACTATCTTGTAAGAAACAAAGCGCCAGTCTATGTTCAATACAGGATACAGGATGCATGGGGCTGGTGCACAGGATGATTCAGGGAGATGATATGGGGTGGGAGGTGGGAGGGGGCTTCGGCATTGGGAGATTGTGTACACCTGTGGCTGATTCATGTCAATGTATGGCAAAACAAATACAGTATTGTAATGTAGAATAAAGTATTACAAAAAATATGCCATTAAAAGAAAGAGTTAAGAATTTTTCGTATGGATTATAGTAGGCACTCTTCAATAAGGAAGCAAACGCTGTATCTACTATATAAATGTGATAACTTTTATTCAATGAAAACAACTTAAGATGAGATTTTTGTCCTTATTTAACTGCTTAGTGATAAATCTCTTTCTAAATCCAATTTGATAAATAGAAAAATTCAACCAAAACTGTCACAAATCTAACTTGACAGAATTTGAAAAAGACATACTTTATAGTCTTGTCTAGGAGTCTTTTTAAAATGTATAACGTTCTATTTACATTGGTTATTCCTAACCAAAAAAGAAAAAGGGGAAGCGAGGGGGATATTAACACAGTAAAATGCAAGCGGAGACATCTACAGAAGCTTCCCTAGTGTCCTAAAATGTAGCTAGAAAAACCTTGCTTCTGAGGTACATTTTCTAGATCTGTGGGAACGATCAGTTTGTATGAGGAAGAAAAGGTTGTCCCTGACAACACTTACTGATGGTTCTTGACAGTCACATCTCTGGTTTTGTCTTGGAATGCATTAGGTAACTAAGGTTTAAAATGTTTCCTTTCACTTTCATTTCATGCCAAATGCACACTTTTACATTTTGCTACATGTAATTAATATCTCTTCACAATACAATTTTCTCAGAGCTTCTTTCCTGATCATACCAGAGGAAGGAGATCAACTAGTTCTGAGGATGGATGTTCTCTCCCCAGTGCTCCAGAAAATCTATTCCAATCCTTGAAGAGAGAAATAAATTCAAATTATCTGCAACCTATGGAAATCTATTTAATTTTTTGCAAACAGAATTTATATTAAAGGATATTTTGAGAATAAGAAGATCAGGACATTTAATGAAGTTGAAAGGTTAAGTAAGAATTCAACATACCCAGATTAAACACAACACATTTAAGTGACTTTCCAAAATAAAACAATGCAGCTTCCAATTGAGTACATTCCCAAGTTATTATACTACTTATTTCGTGCTGTTTTACTGTACTTTGAGAAACAGAACAAAAAATAAAGTAAAATTCCATTAGTTCATATTTATAAGGATGTAAAAGTTCCAGATTTCAAATCATGTTCCCTGAGTTATCACAGCTCTACGTACTAAAGACATAGAATATACTTAACTTATAACAAAGTTATTAATACTGTCAACAATATTAGTATTGTTTATATCAGAGTTAAATTTTCACAATGTATTATTTTTACTAATATACAAAGTTCAAATAAAATAAAATTTCAATAAATATTTTCAAGTGCTCATGATTTGGAATTTAGCCATTTTTACCTGTCATTTCTTGATAAGGAGACAACTTTGTCAGTCAAGATAGCCATATGCACCTTGCCTCATCTTCCTGAAGCAAAGGAAATAAATCTCATTATTTTACTTCTTTGTAAAATACACTGTTTATTACATGGGTAAGAAGTTCACCCATTAATGAAATACAAATTCTTTTACCATGCCAGCAACCCAACTGTCAGAGCCTTCAAAGACAATACATCCATTAACCTCAATCTAACATGTTTAATCATGTGTTTTTTTGAAACAAAATCCACAAGCTTGAGATGACAACTTTATTTTCACTGAAGTTCAGTTTATACACATCATTTCAATTTAATTATAAAAAGTAGAATAAAATAATATACTGTTTTAAAGAGAATAATGGAACAGCTTGATTTCCTTCACTACTGTAAGTATACATAATTTTAAGCTAAAATAAGCTCATACATATATATATCATAATAGGAAAGAACATTTCATTAATTTTGATGATACTTTATTATTTTTCTCATCCTCTAGCCACTTATTTGAATTAATATTTCCATAGTACATTTTGGTCATTAACACTCATCAGCAAATGAGCTTATATTTAACAGACATATTAAAACCTTAATTTTCAACAAAGTCCCAATAAGATAAACTCTTTCTTATTGTATGTAATTTTAAGAGAAAGATAAATCACAAAAAAGTATATTATAAATTATTATTCTTAAAAAATTATCACCCAGAGTACATCCTAGACTCAAGAAATGTATGACATAATTTTGTTTATAACCCATAATTACAATTATTTCAAAAATTAATCAACTACTGTAAGAGCCTAAATCAAAGAGGATATATCATTTCTATAGTGTTCTATCCTTAATTTAACAGACTAAAGTATTATAGAAGTATTTTTAATACAACTGAAAAATTGAGGTAACTAGTTTGTACTTTATTGTGATATTTTGAAGATCCTTTAAGTCAGAGCAGTTAATTATCCAAGAATTCTATTTATAAGTGGTTTCTCGTTAAGTCTGAATTTAAAATATTTGCATTTTTAATAGTGGCACAGGCCCACTAAAGATTTCCTTTTAAGGATTTAATCAAGAAAAAATTTGCTTTTAAGTCAATTTGTCATAGCAGTACAAAATAGAAATAATAAATTTTCAAGTGTTCTCTCCTATCCACAGTTGTTAATTCCTGTTCATACTTTACTTTCAAAGTATATGCAGTTATCTTCTATGCTGGTTAAATGCTTATTTAAAGCAAATGATTTAAATATTTTTGGAATGGAGCCTTTACAGAGAGTAAATTTTAACGAAAAATTAGCCTTATTAAGCCAAAAAAATGTGTCTACTGCCAAACGATGACAGACTTAAAAATCAGTGATGGATTTAAAGCTATATAAATATATCTTCTGTGAAGAGAATATATACTAAGATTTTTACAAGACTCATTCCAATGAAAAGAATGCCAAGACATAATACAAAGTTTGGATAGTCTGAACTGGCTGAAGGAGTACTCGTTATAAAACTGCTCTCATCAAGAATAGTTCAAGTTATGGGGAAAGTCTGAGTGAACTCCAGGAGTTGGTGATGGACAGGGAGGCCTGGCGTGCTGCGATTCATGGGGTCGCAAAGAGTCAGACACGACTGACAACTGAACTGAACTTATAGTCTTTTATCTACTGAAGTAAACACAGTCCCTTACCTTTAGGGAGCTTACAGGCAAGAGGAAGAACAAGATCAGAAAACTAAAACACAGTACTGTGGTGAACACCTTAATAGCAGTATGAGCAGGGTATTCTGGAATTGTGCAAGATGAACCTAAACTAGATAAGGAAAAGTGAGTTAGATCTACCAAGGTAATAAAAATGCGAACTGCATGCCAAGGGAGAATCTGGCTCAGACGGTAAAGAATGCCTGCAAAGTGAGAGAGCAAAGTTCGATCTCTGAGTCGGGAAGATTCCCTGAAGAATAAAATGGCCATCCACCCCAGTATTCTTGCCTGGAGAATCCCATGGACAGAGTAGCCTGATGGGCTACACTCCATGTACTCACAAAAGTCAGGCACAAATGAATGACTTACACTTCCCCTTCCTAGTATAGAATAGAAAAAGACCCAAGAAAGGGTAACCTGAAAGAACAATTTCTTTGGTATATAACTATAAACAGAATATAAGTGTGAAGGAAGTAACCAGTGAAATACTCTGGCAGAGAACAATTAATATCATAAGAGAGTTTATGATGTAAAATCTATAATATCATGAAGGCTTTGGATCGTCTCTTAGTAAACAAATGTGCTCAGCACTGAAACTCTGGGTTGTATGTTAAGTGGTAGTAGTAACTACTATCCTACTGGAATGGACACTCCTATTTGTGGCTATGACTCCAGGAAGTTTTCAGTACACATTATGAAAAACTAAAGCATTATACTTCTACTAGGCAGTAAAAATACAACAAGAAGAAATGTCTCCTCCCTCACAGATATCACAGAAAAATAGTTTCTAAACATGGGCACCAAGGGTGCAACTGTGGGGGAAATTCTTCGTTCCAGGAGCCTGAAGTAGACACTGCAAAATGTTTAATATTCCTGTGGTCTCAATCACTAAATGCAAGTGGCAACTCCCAGTCAATGTGACAAATGAAGATGTTCCCCCACATTCTCAAATGCTCCAGGGGTGGTACCATTCTAGTTAAGCATCACTGGTCTGGATGGCAAATAATACATATTGGGTTGGTCAAAAAGTTACTCTGGGAACCCAAATGAACTTTTTGGCCAACACAATATTCCTTCTGTCCAATTATAAACTAAGTTTTTGGAGCACACTGAGTATATCAAATTAACATAAATATATGATATAATCAGGGAAACAAGAGGTTTTAAATTCTGAAAGAACTAAATTCACATTTCAGTTCTATCATTTATTAAACATATGATGATAAGAAAGGTTAATTCATTTCTCTGAACCTTAGATTCTCAACACATGGGAAGCAGGTAGCAATACTCATCTTACACAGTTGAAATGATGAATAAATAAAGAGCACATGTAAATAGGCTAATAAATTATAGATGCTCAATACACGTTTGTAGAGATTACAATTCCAAATGTCTTGCTTTACAACGGATGAAATGAAACCCATGATATCTAAGAGATTCGCCTACTTTCAACATAGTAAATGTGCCCACCTTTTTAAGTCTCAGTGTTATGAGGAAGCTTCTAAGTTTGTGCTCCTATTTTCCCCAAATCAAAAGGAAAAGACTGGTCTGGAATTGCAACGTACATTCAAGTTAGAATAATGACTAAACTCAGCAAGTAATTACATACACTTTTATATTGGCATTAGCAACTTATACATATCAATAACAGAAACTACTACTTACAGCTAAAGTTAATTTTACTTGGAATGTATATTCCTCTAACCCAAAATTTTACCATGCTTAAAAACTTTTGAAATAAAAATTTAGATGCCCATATAGCAAAGCTACTATAGACAAGGCTGAAAGTCTAAGTGAGAAAATGATTTCTAATCAGTGATAATGTATTAATAACCCAAATGTTAACCAAAAAAAGGCCCTACAAATTGAGCCAAAGATGATCATAGAGAAATTCATCTGTGAAATTTAAACAGAAGGAAGAAACACTGAGAAAATCTGTAAACACTAACTATCTGAGGGGGCTCTACAAATAGCTGAAGTAAGAAGAGAAGTAGAAAGTAAAGGGAAAAGGGAAAGGTACACGCAACTAAATGTGGAGTTCTAGAGAATAACACGGAAAAGGCAATGGCACCCCACTCCAGTATTCTTGCCTGGAGAATCCCAGGGACAGGGGAGCCTGGTGGGCTACAGTCTATGGGATCACACAAAGTCAGACATAACTGAAGCGACTTAGCAGCAGCAGCAGCAGAGAATAACAAAGAGGGACAAGAAGGCCCTCTTCAGTGAACAATGCTAAGATATTGAGGAAAACAACAGAAGGGGAAAGCCTAGAGATCTCTTCAGGAAAATTGGAAATATCAAGGGAACATTTCACCCAAAGATGGACACAATAAAGGACAGAAATGGTAGAGACCATGTAGGAGCAGAAGAGATGGAAAGAATACACAGACACAGAAAACTGCACACACACACACACACAAAAGATATCAATGAACCAGATAAACACGATGATGTGGTCAGTTACCCAGAGCCAGACGTTCTGGAGTATGAAGTCAGCTGGGCCCTAGGAAGCACTGCGGTCAATAAAGCTAGCAGATGCAATAGAATTACAGTGAAAGTAAAAGTTAAGTGTTGCCCAGTCACAACCGACTGTGACCTGTGGACTGTAACCCACCAAGCTCCTCCCTCCATGGGATTCTCCAGCCAAGAGAGGAGCTTGATACTACCCTTCTTGGGAATTGGGATGAGGAATTACAGTAGAGCTATTTAAAACCCTAAAAGATGATACTATCAATGTGCTGCACTCATGTCAGCAAATCTGGAAGACTCAGCAATGGCCACAGGCCTGGAAAAAGTCAATCCTCATCCCAATTCCCAAGAAGGGTAGTATCAAAGAATGTTCAGACCACCAGACAATTGAACTCATCTCCCATGCTAATAAGGTAATGCTCAAAATCGTGTATGGTTGGCTTCAGCATTACAGGAACCAAGAACTTCCAGATGTCCTAGCTGGGTTTAGAAAAGGCAGAGGAACCAGAAACAAAATTGCCAACATTCGCTGGATCATAGAGAAAGCAAAGGAATTCCAGAAAACCATCTACCTCTGCCTCATCAACTACACTAAAACCTTCAAGTGTATGGATCACAATAAACTGTGGAAAACTCTTAATGAGATGGAATTACCAGACCATCTTACCTGTCTCCTGGGAAACCTGTACACAGGTCAAGAAGTAGCAATTAGAACCCTGTATGGAACAACTGACTGGTTCAGGATTAAGAAAGGAGTTCAACAAAGCTGTTTGTTGTCATCCTGTTTATTTAACCTATATGCTGAGC
Source organism: Nanger dama (assembly GCA_917880005.1). NCBI lineage: Eukaryota > Metazoa > Chordata > Mammalia > Artiodactyla > Bovidae > Nanger > Nanger dama. The sequence goes on from CAKJTW010000001.1 coordinate 28,790,951, forward strand.
ACATCATGAAAAATGCTGGGCTAGAAGAGATACAAGCTGGAATTAAGACTGGCAGAATAAACATCAAGAACCTCAGGTAAGTGGATAATACCACTCTTACGGAAGAAAACAAAGTGGAACTAAAGAGCTTCTTGATGAGGGTGAAGGAGGAGAGTGAAAGAGCCGTGCTAAAACTAAATATTAAAAAAACAAGAAAGCTAAAATCTTTGCATCCGTCTCCATCACTTAATGGCAAATAGAAGGGGGAAAAGGTGGAAGCAGTGACAGATTTCCTCTTCTTAGGCTCCAAAATCACCATGGATGGTAACAGCAGACATGAAGACGATTGCTTCTTGGCAGGAAACCTATGACAAGCCTAGACAGTGTGCTGAGAAAAAAATACATCACTTTGCTGACAAAGGTCCATACAGTCAAGGTTATGGTCTTTTCAGTGTCACATATGGCTGTGAGAGCAGGACTGAAAAGAAAGCGTGACATCCAAAGAATTAATGCCTTTGAACTGTGGTGCTGGAGAAGACTCTTGAGAGTCCCTTGAACTGCAGGAGATCAAACCAGGAAATCTTTAAGGAAATCAACCCTGAATATTCATTGGAAGGACTAATGCTGAAGCTGAAGCTCCAATATTTTGGTCACCTGATGTGAAGGGTCAATTCACTGAAAAAGATCCTGATGCTGGGAAAGACTGAGGGCAGAAGAGGGTGTCAGAGGATGAGATGACTGGATGCCATGACCAAGGCAATGGACATGAACTTGGGCAAACTCCAGGAGATGATAAGGGACAAGGAGGCCTGTCGTGCTACAGTCCATGGGGTCACGAAGAGTCAGACAGGACTGGGCAACTGAACAACCACACAGATATAAAGACCGTGAGCAGATGCAAGAAAAGAAGCTAAGACGATGAAATGTGCCAAAAAAGTAATCCAAATTTATTCCTTGATTCCAGAATTTAAAGAAGACCCAACTGTACTGAATATCCTCAGGTTCTCTGAGGTGCACCTGTCCCTGGCTAACACATTCCCCTGTGCTCAGACAGCATGAATAGCTCTCTTCTGACATGAAACTAGGATTAACACAAAGTTATTCTTCTATGATTTTAGAAACGTCCCATCTTCAGAAAGTCAGTAAAATATCTGAATCCTGTTAATCAGAATGCTTTAAGTCATAGGAAGATACCACAGACCTATCTTGATTGTTCCAGAAAATGGTCACAACACACTGTTGAGTTTAAAAAAAAAACAAAACAAAACAAAACAGCAGATTACAGAACACCATCAATTCAATATATGTGCACTGAGGGAAGGTGACCTAAGCTTAACACAAATTAATTTTTCAGACATGTCAGATGACTTTATCTGCTCTATAATTTCCTGTATTATTGGCTTTCCATTGAGCATTTATCTTTTTATATGTCAGAAAAAATCAAATTTCTACATTTAAAAGAAATCATAGTAGAATCAAAAATAAAAAAAGAAAAGAGCAAGAGGAAGAAAAGGCCCAGTGAAACATCAAAGGACTGAATTTTAATTTCAAACAAAGGATGGTTTGATCCCTCTAAGAAGGAAACCCTGGCATTATTAACAGCTTTCAAGAGCAGGTACAAGAGATGATACAATATTGCCAAAGATTTCTTTGAATTTCTATTAGCCAGCTAAATGCTTTCCCAATTATAAACTTGTTTTATTTTATAAAGTTATTTGAAATCACATCAGTTAGACTTGTAAGAGTAGAGGAGCATTTTATTTAAATGCTTATGGCACAGCTTTTAAATTTGTATCCTGTCCTCTAAGACGTTCAGAAGCAAGGAGGAAAAAAATCAATGAACACTAGTCCTTCATCTCTGCTCAATTTAGCTCCTTTGGTGAGCAAAGAATTCCCTTACGGCAAACGTCCAAAGCATCCAAATTCAGACAGTTTGACAGGGCTTTCAACCAGGTCAGTCCTAACAGAGATAGTAAACAAGTCTCCCACGATGAATTTCATTCACAGAGCAGGACCAATTACAAAGCAGGTTGAATAAATGCACACTTATTGACTGGAGATCAATTTTCAGCTTGAGGGACTATGGGGAACAGCACACAATAAGGCAGGAGGAGGACCAGGAGAATTCAATAGTGTAACAAAACAAACCAAATGTGATCCTCTTAGCATAAAGAGAGGCCATTTGTATCACCTAACATTCCTACCATATTTACAGAAAAATATTTTGCCTTAGGAAAAAAACCTTAAAATATGCAAATAAAGTTTCACTGAAATCGCATATAGTTTCCTTTAATATATAAAAAAGTTAACCTGAACTTAAAAACAAACAAATGAAGAAAGAAAAAAAAAAAAAAACTGCAAATCTGGCTGCTTTCTTTTGTAATGGATGATATTCTCTGTCATTTTCCTTTATGGGTTGTGTATACATGGCTCTGTAACAATTGTTTAGAGTATAAAATGCTGTTTCTGTCTTTCCCTTTCATGCAAAGAAGATACTCCTTAAAATATATAATGAAAAAAATTGGCATAGGCCTTATATGTTTTGTCTCTACTTTATAGTCAATCATTGGGAAAGTGTCACTGTATCCAATTATCTCTGGAATGAATGTGGCAATGTTTCTGCTCTCTATGTCATCCAGACACCTAAAAGCTTTTTATGCTACCTTAGTCTGTCTAGAACTGAAAATTATTAGGCTTAATTCCTTCTACCTAGTAGGGTAACTATTATATCCTAGTTTGCTACTCAGAGTTCCTGTATATGCCTATCATCCTGAAGCAAATACTAATAGCCTCTTTTCACTGTCAGAGGTGACAATGGACTATAAATTAACACATTTTCCTAGTGAAAAATTAGTGCAAATCTTGCCCATGAAAAAGAAGCAGATCAACAACAAAACATCCTCCCACAACTCCTGCTCTGCTTCATACCACCATCATTCTTGATTCCTTCTTCTCACGGCCAGTGTTGTTCAGTCACTAAGCTGTGTCCAGCTCATTGCGACCCCATGAACTGCAGCATACCAGGCTTCCCTGTCTTTCACAGTCTCCAGGAATTTGCTCAAACGCATGCCCATTCAGTCAGTGAAGCCATCAAACCATCTCATCCTCTGCAGCCTTCTTCTCCTCGTGTCTTCAATCTTTCCCAGCATTAGGGTCTTTTCCAATGACTTAGTGCTTTGCATCAAGTGGCCAAAGTATTAAAGCTTCAGCTTCAGCATCAGTCCTTCCAATGCATATTCAGGGTTGATTTCCTTTAGGAATTGACTGGTTTGATCTCCTTGCAGTCTAAGGGACTGGCCAATGTATTGAAATAATTTTTGACAGTCTTAATTGCAGTTTCCATTTTATTTTCCATCCAGGCTTCAATATTTTAGGGCTCAAGGTATATCTCTTTAAAGCTACTAAACATATCCATGAATTAATTAACTAAATTCCCTTTCTCACTCAATACGCCAAAAACAACATGAAACATTAGATATTTGAGCTCTTGATTTTCTTAAAATTGCTTCTTTCTTGTCTATCATTTTCACAGTCTCTTAACTCTTCAAATTCTGCTTGTCTTTCTCTGTTTCTCTTTCTCTTTATTTGTATAATTTCCCTAGGGTTTCATTTCTTATTCTACTTCCTTTTCTTGAGTGATCTACTCTAATCCCAGAATTTCAGCTACCAACTCTGTGACATCTAAATCTGTCCCTTGAATTGACTCCCCCCACCCAAATTCAAGACATTCAGTTTTAATCAAGCTGGTAGATTTTCCTTATGGCATCAAGAGGCTTGATGAATTGAAGAAGTCCAAACTCATTTTCATCACTCTTAAATGTGTAATCTTGCTCCAATTCCAAGGGCTTTATTCATCTTTCTAACAGAGGTGATATGAAGTCGCTCAGTCGTGTCCGACTCTTTACGATCCTGTGGACTGTAACCTACTAGGCTTCTCCGTCCATGGGATTCTTCAGGCAAGAATTCTAGAGTGGACTGCCATTTCCTTCTCCTTCCCAGCCCAGGTATCAAACCTGGGTCTCCCGCATTGGAGGCAGATGCTTTAACCTCTGAGCCACGAGGGAAGTCCTGGAGAGTATCTAATGGTATTAATGGTACTTTAGTCCTGGATAGTAATATTCAATAACCTCAGTAAAGTGTATAAAAGAGAAAACATTTTTGACATGGTATCTAATGGTACTTTAGTCCTGGATAGTAATATTCAATAACCTCAGTAAAGTATATAAAAGAAAAAACATTTTTGACATGGAGAAAGCCAAACATTTAAAATCAGACATGTTGTAGAATTAGTCTGATTTGTTTTCCAAAATAAAAAAAAAAAATCAATCTTCTCCACTTCCTTTTCCTTAATTTAATATATCACAATGATAAATGCATATGGCTTAATGTAGGTATATTTTCAGATTACATTTCTTTCTTATATTGCTTGTAAAATTTCATATATCAATGTTTCTTTGAGTAAATGCTAAACACTAACAAAGCAAAACTTAGGATGCTTCTCACTTGAACCTTACTAACCCAAAAGTACTAGATAAGAAACATTCTATAATTATTCCTCAATGACCAAAATAATAGACTCTTTATTATTTAAACAGTCACAGAGTTCTATAAGTATAAAAAACCATTCAAAACCACACAAAAAACAGTAAATATCTGATAAATCAGTTTTACAATAAGTTTTAATTTCTCTAAATCAATCATGGGGAAGTATGTTAATGATAAAGCATCTACTTGCACTTAAATAGAAAAAGACAGTAATCTAGGGACACGCTTTCCAGATAACACTTCTGTACTTTGCCTCAACAAGCAAAATGAAGAATAAAAATTAGCAAAATTCATTATATAGCTTACATTATATAGAAGCCTTGTTCTTGAAGCCTTGGATGTACCAATTAAAACTAAGGACAAGGGGAAAGAGGGGGAAGCTCTAAGAATACTCTTAGCATATGGTGTTTCATAAACGAATCCATTGGGGTGCTCTCCATTTGTGCCATAGTGGCTTCTGTTCAGAATCATAGCAAGGAGTAATATGAAGTCACAATGAAGTATATCATCTGGTCCTGGTGAAATATAAGCTATAGTTCACTGAACACTACTATTTTCAATGTTAAGTTGTAGTGCATTAGATTGGAGCTCTATATAACAATTCATATAACACTTTATCAAGCATATTTTAAAACTATCTAAGTATATATTTATACTGTGGGCCATAATCACTCTATTTTAGCATCTATGATAGCCAGAAAACTACTCAAACATTAGGAGGTACATTTTCAGCACAGCATGAGCAAATGTAGCCTAGAGATTCCCAATAACATCAGTGAGAGCTGCATGGTTCAATCTTAACACACACTGTGTTGAAAATTTACCCCAAAGCATGTAAACAAAAGCTCCCCAAAAGAAATTTAAAATTTTCCAACACGAATCTATCTTTTTCTGATATAACTACAATTCACCATTCTTGAAATCAGAATATAAATTCTTCTCCGTAAAAATAATCATTCAATTTTCAAAGCAAAAACAAAGGAGTAGCAAGTTTTAATAACTATAGCTCTGTACCCCATTAAGATTAATCTCATTGAGAAACTCTTCCAAATATTTTAATTGGAGATTTCACTCAAAAATTAGATGGCTTAGTAATCTTGTCCTTACCAGAATATGCAACTTTCACTAAATGGTTTTCTGTTGCCTATGATAATAGTTTGGCAAAAACACTCAGGTGGTACTAATTCTCAGTAATTCTTAGTGAAATATATTCTAAATATCAAATTTTAAATTCTTTTTTGTAATAACATTTTTAAACTGGAATAATTGCTACCTGGAGATTATTAACACTGACAAAACATGATTAAATAATTCTTCTAAATAAAATTTAATAAAATTTCATAGACTTTGTCATACTAAACTTAATTTTGGCTACTATTAGGAGTAATATCAGAGAAGGCAATGGTACCCCACTCCAGTACTCTTGCCTGAAAAATCCCACAGATGGAGGAGCCTGGAAGGCTGCAGTCCATGGGGTCACTGAGGGTTGGACACGATTGAGTGACTTCACTTTCACTTTTCACTTTCACGCATCTGAAAAGGAAATGGCAACCCACTCCAGTGTTCTTGCCTGGAGAATCCCAGGGATCGGGGAACCTGGTGGGCTGCCATCTATGGGGTCACACAGAGTCGGACCCAACTGAAGCAACTTAGCAGCAGCAGCAGCAGGAGTAATATCAGATAGCTACCTAAATTTTTCTATTTTTTACAGTAGTTTTAAAATAGCAAAATAGTTATGACTATAAATACTTTCTCTGGTAAAAATTCTAATAAAATATAGCATATGACCAGATATGTATTTTTGTGTCTCAGACAGCATTTAAATGAAATGACTGTATTTCTAAATATTTCCCTCCTGAGGAAAGAGATTGGCAAATTCACCTCCTCGCATCCAGCAAAGAGCAAATAGTAATTACTCAAGAAATGCTTATTATAAGATCTTATTAAACATGTATTATTTTTACATTAGTGATAGTAGCTCAGTCATTTCCCACTCTGCGACCCCATGGACTATAGCCTCCCAGGCTCCTCTGTCCATGGAATTCTCCAGGCAAGAATACTGGAGGGGGTTGCCATTTCCTTCTCCAGTTTTTTGACATTAACAACATATTAAACACGTAGCATTTTTCACATAAACAAAGTAACTTTTTACTACATTGATAAAAATTTTCCATGTATGAAAAATTAAAGAAAAAACTAGAAATAAATTTCAACTACAGAAAATAAGTTCATGCTTATGCAAATTCAAATTTAAATTTGTTGATTAAAAAACAGCTTACAAATTGGACAAGTAATAAATAGTAATTTTTCTACACAATTTTCAAATATTTAAGTGCTCATTTAAAATTTATATACAAATCATATATTTCCTAGAATTCCCATTGACGCGTAGATAAAAGAGACCATATTATTCCCTGCATGTGGATTCCAATAGGTTGTAATGGCTTTAAGTCAGAGGACTTCTTCTGTATGATAATACAGAAGCACCATACAAGCACCATGGCCAAAAAGACTTCCAAATTCTTCGTAACACAACACATATTAATAAGTAGAAACATCTCACTCAGGAGAATGAGTTATTTACAAACCAAACTGTTGGTAGGAATGTAAACTGGTACCCTAGAAAACAGCATGGAAGTTCCTCAAAATAGTAAAAATAGAGTTGCCATGTGCTGCACCTCGGCCTCACAGGTGGCACCAGTGATAAAGAACCACCTGCTAATTCAGGACACATAAAAGACACAGGTTTGATCCTTGGGTTGGGGAAAAACCCTGGAGGAGGGCATGGCAACCCACTCCAGTATTTTGCCTAAAGTATCCCATAGACAAAGGAGCCTGGCAGGCTACAGTCCATAGGGCCACAGAGTTAGACATGACTAAAGCAACTTAGTATATGCTGTAGCAAACCCATTCCTGGGATATCCAGACAAAACTATAATTTCAAAAGATACATACATTTCTATGTTTGTAGCAAAACCACTATTTACCATAGCCAAGTCATGGGAACAACCTAAATGTCCACTGACAGATGAATGGATGAAGAAGATATGAGATATGATACACACACACACGTATACAAACATACATAGAGTCGACTACTACTCAGCCGTAAAAAGGAATAAAACAATGTTATTTGCAGCAACATAGATGGACTTAGAGATTATTATACCAAGTGAAATAAATCAGAAAGACCAAAACCACATGTATCACTTACATGTGGAATCTAAGATACAACACAAATGGATGTGTAAGTGAAGCAGAAACAGACACAGATATAGAGAATAGAACCATGCTTGCCAACATGGAGGAGGGTGCAGGAGTTAAGGACTGGGAATTTGAGATTATCAAGCGCAAACTACTATATACAGGATGGATAAACAATAAGGTCCTACTGTATAGCACAGGGAACTATATTCAATGTCCTGTGACAAACCATAATAGTAAGTAATATGAAAAATAATATATATGTGTGTATAAATATATATATCTAAATCACTTTGCTACATAGCAGAAATCAGCATAACACTGTAAGTCAATGATATTTCAATAAAATACTTTAAAAAACTTACAAACTTAGATATCACATTGCACTTGGGTCAAGAGCATTCTATTCTGGAATACAGCATACTTGGTTTCTGGACTCAGCTTCTTCAAATGTACAACCACAGCAAATAATTCAGTTTCTAAGGTCTCAGCTTCTGTATGGACCCTACTTCTTAGTTTGCTATGAGGGCGTTATACTGTTCAGTATAGTAGGTTCTAGTATTCCTAAAGGGACATAATCCTTTTAAATATATAAGTAATCAATAACTTACATGAGGTTGTGCATGCTCAGTTATGTCCAACTCTGTGCGACTCCATGGACTATATAGCCCATCAGATTCTTCTGTCCATGTAATTTTCCAGGTAAGAATACTGGAGTGTACTCCCTCCACCAGGGAACATTCCCCATCGAGGGATGGAACCCTATGTTTTCTGCCTCAGCAGGCAGTTTCTTTACCACTGTACCACCTGGGAAGCCCTTCTCTATTTCGCAGCAATCTATTTAATCCTATTAGTTCAAAATTAACTTTTTATATAATGAATTATATTAAATATATGTTTACTCCTCTAATCCAACAACAGAGGAATACTACCAGAAAAGGTTAAAAGCCATCATATTGTTTTTTTTAAAGGCTAGAATATAAGATGCACAGAAAAAGTGTATCTTCTATTTTGTTAACTTCTCCTCAACCACTAGAAGAGAAGGCAATGGCAACCCACTCCAGTACTCCTCTTGCCTGGAAAATCCCATGGATGGAGGCACCTGGTAGGCTGCAGTCCATGGGGTCGCTAGGAGTTGGAAACGACTGAGTAACTTCACTTTTATTCATTGGAGAAGGAAATGGCAACCACTCCAGTATTCTTGCCTGGAGAATCCTGAGAACAGGGGAGCCTGGTGGGCTGCTGTCTGTGGGGTCGCACACACGGACACGAAGTGACTTAGCAGTAGCAGCAACCACTAGAATTTGTTTTGAAACATGCTCAACAAATATTTATTAAATGAAAAATATTTAAAAGAAAAAGCCTGTGAAATGAGAACTCATATGTAACTTTCAAAGTGATAGCATTCTATTAAGCTACTAAAAATGTTTTTCTACTCACATGTCAATGGTACTTCCACCTTAGTATATGACCATATATCACTATCTAAATACTGGACAACATAAATAAAATTATCAGTACAAAATCTGTTATAGATTTTGCATAAACTATTCTTAAGCAATGCATTCAGCACTCCTTAAAGTGAGAGGTCCACACAGAAGAACCCTATTATGATTGTGATAATAAGGTTATTACTTGAGGCTTTCAGAATTTAACATTCTATTTCATGTATGTGTTAATGGATTACATTATCCAGGTACCTAGCTATGTCAGTGTAAGTACTAAATTCACAAAATTTATTATAGACAGGAATTGTCAAAGCCAAGAAATAAAAATATAGAAAAGTTCAATATGTGGCCGCAGATGTCAAAAATATTAAATCTAAAAAGTGCACATCAAAATGTTCTGTAAATATTTATAAATTCAATGTAATAAAGATATATCATTTTTGTGGCTTCCATATTTGTCTGTTGAGCTGCCAGGGCCTAACAGGTAAAACATTTGGCAGATTAAGTCTCATTTCTAACAACAAAAATCACACACAAACACATATGTATGACTAAAGTTGATTTTGTAATATAGTCTGGTTTTGCTTTTGATTTTCTATTGAGAATATTTTACATTTAATTATAATGTTATATATTGTTAAAAATAATCAAGTCTGCCTTACTCTATTTTTTTCTAAAACTTCCACCTCCTTCAAATCAGAAGAAAGTGGTAGGAAAAAAATCAATCTTTCTTTCAAATTCTTATTTTAATGTGCTCAATATTTTTGGTGATATTTTGTTTTTCTGTTTCCATTGTCAGGCATGAAGTATCTTTTATTTACTAGACACATATGTATATGCATAAAATATCATTGTGTCTGTAGATTTTAAGATAATTTAAAACAGAAAAAGTAAGTTATTTTGGACTCCATAAAACTTAAAGAAAAGTCATGAAACAGTGATAATAATTATATATCTCTCATTTCCCCTAACCAATTTATATTACTTTTAATTTTCTAAAAAACACAGATGAACTATGCAATCAAAATAATAACAGATAAATGAGCTGATTTCTTATTATATGTTAATCAGTCTTCTAGATGTTTTACAAGTGTCAAACCACTTAATACTTTCAAACACTTTCATTTCAATTTACAGATGAGCAAACCGCTTGGTTCAGATGGTAAAGAATCTGCCTGCAAAGCAGGAGACCCAGATTCAATCCCTGGGTTGGGAAGATCCCCTGGAGAAGGAAATGACAACCTATTCCAGTATTCTTGCCTGGAGAATCCCATGGACAGAGGAGCCTTGCAGACTACAGTCCATGGGGTCACAAAGAGTCAAACATAACTTAGCAACTATCACTTCAACCTGGGAAAAAATTAAGTGATCTGCCCGTTGAACACAAAGGAAGAGCTAGAACCACCAATTTAGGTGCTTTTGCTTAAATGTCTGGTCTCAACGATTACCATACCCTTCTTAGGCCACATAAGTCAGGTAGTGAAGTCAGTAGAAGAAGCCACCCCATCTTGCCACAGGATATCCATGTTCCAAACCTTTCAAATTTGTGAATATCTTAAATTACACAGCAAAGGGGTGTTAAGATTACAAATTGAATTAAGGAAGTTACTCTTCAGACTTTTAGATTAAGAGAATATCTAAGATTATGAGAGTAGGGCTAATGTAACCATAAAGATTCTTATAAATGGAAGAAAAGGCAGAAGAAAGAGAAATAGGGAGATGATAATGTAAGACAGTGGTTTTGAAGACAGAAGAATGAAGCCGTGGGCTAAGAAATGGGGGCAGCCTCTAGACGCTGGAAAAGACAAAGAAGTGGATTTTCTCCAGAAGTTGAGTCTTGCTAACATCTTTGTGTTAGGCAACTGAGAACAATTTCAGACTTCTGACTGTCAGATTGTGGGATAATAAATTTGTGCTGTTAAGCTACTAAATTTATACTTATTTGTTACAGCAATACAATGGTTAATTTTATATGTTAACTTGGCTAACCAAATGGTTTACCAATTGTTTGGCCACATACTAGACTAGATGTTACTGTAAAGGTGCTTTATAAATGTGATTTACATTTATAATCAGTTAACTAAGCAAAGCCCACCCTAGTACTCTTGCCTGGAAAATCCTATGGATGCAGGGGCCTGGTGGGCTGCAGTCCATGGGGTTGCGAAGAGTCAGACACAACTGAGTGACTTCACTTTCACTTTTCACTTTCATGCACTGGAGAAGGAAATGGCAACCCACTCTAGTGTTCTTGCCTGGAGGATCCCAGGGATGGCAGAGCCTGGTGGGCTGCCATCTATGGGGTCGCATTGAGTCAGACACGACTGAAGCCACTTAGCAGCAGCAGCAACTACGCAAAGCAGAATATTCTTCATAATATGGGTGGGTCTTACACAATACGATGAAGGCCTTTGGACCACACACTATGTTTTCCCCAAAGAATAAAATATTCTACCTCTAGGATGCAGCATAGAAATTCTGATGACCAGTCTTGCAATTTAAAAATTCAACATCAATTCTTACCTAACTGACTCTCCAGACTAAGCCAGTTCCTTAAAGTCAATCTCACTCTCTCTCTCTCCCCCTCACCCAATCTCACACTACATGTGTAACTTACTACTAGTAACTTGCTCCTAGTTCTATTTGTTACAACTATCCTTAGTTTTATTAGTATACTTAGGAAAGTATATTAGTGAGCTTGGGCTGCCATAACAAAACACCACAGATTGGGTGGTTTAAAGACCAGAAATTTATATCTCACAGGCTAGGGAGTCCAAAATCGAAGTGCAAGCCAACTTGGTTCCTGGTGAGACTCTCTTCCTGGCTTGCAGACAGCTGGCTTCCCACTGTGTCCTCTTATGGAAGAAGGAACTCTGCTGTTTCCCACCTTCTCACACATACATGCATGTGTGTATGCATCTGTGCTCAGCTGTGTCCTACTCTTTGAAACCCTATGGACTGTAGCCCAACAGGCTCGTCTGTCAATGTCATTTACCAGGCAAGAATACTGGAGTGGGTAGCCACTTCCTCCTCCAAGGGGTTTTCCTGACTCAAGGAACCCACATCTCTGCATTGGCAGGCGGATTATTTACCACTGAACCACCAGGGAAGCCCCCTTCTTATAAAGGCACTGATATTGACAGTATTTGATTAGTGCCACACATGTATGGCCTCATTTAACCTTTATCACTCTTTGATTGGTTCTAACTCCAAATGCAGTCACATTATTAGGGTTAGGACTTCAACATAAGAATGGAGAACAATTCAGTCCAGAGCAGAGGAGTAACAGTTCTTCAAAGCACATGCACATATTTTAGTAGCTTTCATATTTAAAATTTACGACAGTTACACAGATATGAACACCTTATCTTAATCAATTGCTTATAAACCTATAGCTTATTATATAATATAATAATTTATATAGCATTAAAACTTTATAAAATTCTCTCAGATTAGGAAAAATTTAATAGTTATTCTCATGTTATGTATGATCAAATTAGAATTCAGTGGGATACACTAAATCTCAATACTATAGTCTCACAAAGAGCAAGCTGGAATTGAGTCTACATGCTTGATTCTAAATACCATAGGCTCTGCATATTCAGGAGTACTCATCAACTGTGATATAAGAGAGAGAGCGGGAGAACCTAGAGACTAACATAATAAAGTCAATTTTCAAGAATTATTCAGAGTTTCCCATTTATTTCTTAGCTCAGAATATCCTAAGTAAAGTATGCATATGTAAATATATCTAGTTCTTAATAGAATAAAAGATAAACTTTAAATATATTGGGCATATGGGGCTGAAAGTAATACTAATGTGAAGATCTCTATCAAATGACTTAATAACTTATTCCAAGTGTTTGTAGAGAGGACTAAAATTTTCTCTCCGCAGAATGAAATAAAAGTGAAGAACTGTCATGTGTTTTTCTTAAGTGGTATTTTGAGTTTATGAAAATGTTGCATTTCTGATTTTTTTCTGAAATATTTTTATCAGAAAATGACTCTAGGAAGGTATTAAAAGGTAGTATTTCAGGGCATATTTTAAAACCAGGCAGTCTGGTTCTTAATTACACCATTTAACCAGTTGTAACCTGCACAAGTTATTTAATATCTTGAAGATTCAGATTTCCTTTAGCTAAAACAGGCATAATAATCCAAGTTTGTTTTAAGGATTAAATTTGAGAATTGACAAGACTTGTCAAATATCTGACAACCAATAATTACTAAATAAATATGACATTTAGTTAGCACTGTGACTGTCAACATAATAATTCTATTTAAAATATTTCAAATTCTCTAGAACATTAAATTTGTCAAAAAAAAAAAAGAAAATTTAACTGAGGGAGTTTTCATATTTGCAAAACGAAACTGTTTATAGTTGGACAAAACTGTGCACTATAACTGTACTTGCAGTGTCCTGGGGTGATTACAGAGCTGTTACACTGATGAGAGATTTGATGCTTATCTGAAGACTAATTCATAGTACCTCTGTCATTCTGTTGACTACCAGGGGTTAACTCCACAGAACAAAACTTCAGCAGCGTGTGGCTAATTCTTCTGAAAAGGAGTGATGACTCAAATCAAGAAAACTATAATGATATTATACTACTTCATAATTCACAAACTTGTCCAAGAATTACCTCATTTGATCCTCAAAATATCTTGACATGAAGGCAAGGCATATATTAGGCTTTTGCCAAAGTAACGGCAGTTTTGCATTGTTGAGCTTAGCCTTTTGATATTGGAACACATTCTTAAATAAAAGTGGCAATGTCACACATAATTTTTATGTACATTTCTCGCTTTATTTTGTTTTGCTAATGACTTATCACTTGCTGTGTATTTTATATTTATTTTAGACTAGGGAAATAATGTTAGATAAAAGCCAAATTCAAGCAAGTTTTTTATTCAAGTTCAAAATGGGTCATAGCACCAGAGACACCTTGCACCAGCAACAACACATTTGGCCTAAGAATTGTTAAGAAATGTACAGTGCAGCGGTGGTTCAAAAAGTTTTGCCAAGGAAACAAGAGTCTTGAAAAGAAGCGTATTGGCCGGTGATTGGAAGTTGATAATGACCAACTTAGAGCATCACCGAAGCTGATCCTCTTACAATTACACAAGAAGTTGCCCAAGAACTCAACCCATACCATTCTATGGTCATTTGGAGTTTGAAGCAAGTTGGAAAGGTGAAAAGCTTGATAAGTGGGTGCCTCATGAGCTGATCAAAATTTTAAAAATATCACTGTTTTGAAGTGTCATCTTATTCTACACAACAACAAACCATTTATCAATCAGATTTTGAACTGCAATGAAAAGTGAATTGCATGGGACAACCAGCAATGGTCAGCTTAGTGGCTGGATGGAATAGAAGTTCCAAAGCACTTCCCAAAGCCAGACTTGCACAAAAAAGGCAATGGTCACTGTTTAGTGATCTGCTGCTGGTCTGAAACACTACAGCTTTCTAATTCTCTGTGAAACCATTGCATCTGAGAAGTATGCTCAGCAAGTCGATAAGATGCCCCCAAAACTTCAAGGCCTGCAGCTGGCATTTGTCAACAAAATGGGCACAATTCTTCTCAAAGATAATACCCAACCACATGTCACACATGCAATGCTACAAGAGTTGAATGTTTGGGCTAGAAAGATTTGCTCATCTGCCATATTCTTCTGACCACTCACCAACAAATGACCACTTCGGCAAGCATCTCGACATTTTTCAGCGAAAATGCTTCCACAACCAGCAGGAGGCAGAATGCTTTCAAAGAGTTTGCTGAATCCTGAAGCGTGATTTTTACACTACAGGAATAAACAAACTTATTTCTCATTGGCAAAAATGTGTTGATTGTAAGAGTTCCTATGTTGATTAATAAATATCTGTTTGAGCGTAGTTATAATGATTTAAAATGCATGGTCTGAAACCACAATTATGTTCGCAGCAACCTAATACTATGACCCTTTTGCTACTAAGGGAACTGGATTTCTAAGAAGGTAATTTTGCTGCTAAGGGAACTGGATTTATAAGAAGGTAATAATCTGGCCCATTTGCAAAACCAGAGCTAAAATCCCTATCTTGAGTCTCCTCATGTGGTGTTGTTTGTAACAATCTTCTTCCAAAGTTGAGCAGACTGAATGAAAAAATCATTTATTTACAATAATATCCTATTCTTATAGTGCACAGAAATAATAGCTCTCTTTTTGAGTGTTACATCAGGGTACAGAAGAGGGGAAAAAAGATATTAAGAAGATATTCAGTTTTTAAATTGTCAGTATGGCAGACTGGAAAGCTAATATAGTCCTCGTTATTCTACAAAGATAGAAGCTACACTTCTCAGTTTTGCATTTCTTTACCCAGTGATAAAATATGATTGGGAACTAAGTTAATTTGCTCTCCACTAATCTGTACTCATATTTCACAATTCATTTTTACTCTGTGCTTCAAAAAGTACCAAATTCAATGCATTTTTTAAAAAGTCACTAATGTATGCCTTACATAAGAAGGGAAAAACAAGTTAATAGCTTCTGATGTAGAAAGATCCATTGCCAGCTCTCCCAAAAACCCCTTAAGTATCCTGGAAGTACATAATGAATGTACTCTAACCACCCTTAGAATTACAACCTGGTGAAAGCCTTTGTAATGGTCCCATTAATCTTTGGGCCGAAACTGTCCTGCAATCTACTTGGGTACTTGCACACGCTTCCAACAAAAATCTGCTTTATATTTTAAAAATTGAAAATAATTGCTACTTCTTTAGTGATACCAGAAACTAGGGTGTTAGTCTGCCAGATCCACCCCCAGATTTAACTCTCAAAAATGTACTAGCATTCTTAAAGCACATACAGTCCAGCCTCATGGTTTATTCCACAATGGTCACACATCAGAATGTGACCAAAGTTTTCAGTAGTGCTTTTATTTCTACAGATTTCAGAGTTTGTGTCCCTCTTATAAATTTCTGGATAATAAAATATACACCCCCAAAAGGTAAGTCTGGGTGAATGCTTAAAATTTCCCAAGCCTGAAGAAAAAAAACTTCAAAAACATCAATTTACACTGCTCAAGTTCTATATTTTCCTAATATTTTTAATAAAGCACATCTTGGAAAAATGACATTAAAAATGATCTAAAATTCTCTACTTCCATTTATGTAGTTTCCAAAAATATATAAAAAGAAGCTGCTGCTGCTAAGTTGCTTCAGTCGTGTCCGACTCTGTGCGACCCCATAGACGGCAGCCCATCTGGCTTCTCTGTCCCTGGGATCCTCCAGGCAAGAACACTGGAGTGGGATTCTACCGTCTTCTCTGGGAATTATTCACTAGATTATTTATAAATGTTTTCCGTAATCAGTCTTCCTCAAAAAGATGAATTTTTATGATAGCAAGGGTAAACTTTTAGTTACCGTTATATTCAATATTAAAGGAAATCAAACCTGAATTCTCATTGGAAGGACTGATTCTGAAGCTGAAGCTCCAATATTATGGTCACCTGATGAGAACAGCCAATTCATTGGAAAAGACACTGATGCTGGGAAAAACTGAAGGCAGAAGGAGAAGAGGGTGACAGAGGATGAGATGGCTGGATGGTATCACTGATGCAATGGATATGAACTAGGGGAAACTCTGGAAGATGGTGAAGAACAGGGAAACCTGGTATGCTGCAGTCCATGGGGTCACAAAAAGTTGAACACAACTGGGTGACTGAACAACAATATTCCAGTGCCTTAAACATATCTGTTACAAAGTAGATACTCAATTAATATCTGTGAAAACTCTAAATTATGATATTTCAAAACTATTTTTACACATGGTACATATCTTGAAAACAGAGAGAAAATGAGACATATTTATTGTTAGTTCATTTAACTTGCTGCCAAAAAATAGTGTCATCCTGATGACTCTAGTACCTAGACTGAGATCTGAATACTGTTTACAGCGGTCAAGAGCTGTGCAAAATCCAACCTAGTCTAACTCCTGGTACATATATATGACTCTGGGTCCTTAACCTTGATCATTCATGGTTTCCAGAAGTTGATGGCAAAAGGTACCTGTTAATCTATATATTCAAGACTTAAAATCAAGACCAGCCTGATTCCTTCCTCTGCAGCACCTTCTTCAAGATCACTTGAACTACACTTTTAACACCACCATTGGAGACTTAGTCTCTGGCCTCACTGTAGTTTGCAACCCCATGGACTGTAGCATGCCAGGCTCCTCTGTTCACGGGATTTCCAAGGCAAGAATATTGGAGTGTGTTGCCATTTCCTTCTACAGGAGATCTTTCCAACCCAGGGATCAAATCCAGGCCTCCTGCATTGCAGGCAGATTCTTTACCAACTGATCCACCTGGGAAGAAGGTGTTAGTTATATAGACCCCTTGTCTAATATCCCAAGGCTGATCATTAGTGTGTTTGTGGTTAATCTAGGTTAGAAAGAACTTCCACTCAACTCCCATAAATGGGTTGGGGGTACTTAAAAGAATAGTCATTAATTCTGTGTTGTGGAAATGAGATAAAGGATCAAATGCATACTGTCCATAGACAACCAAGGGTTTAGATCTCAGATTAGAAGGAAGGGAGGGATTCAGAGACAAGGCAACTGTGAGTTAAGATCTTGGGCAAGAATTAAGCAGACTTCCTCATCTTGAGAACTCTAACCTGATTTTTACCAATCTCTGAGAATGTGAGCACCGCTTGGAATACTCTTTGCTCACCACAATCTTTCCCATCTCATATTTAGAACTTTCACTCTTAGACTTTAAATATATATAGTAACATGGATCCAACATCAGAGTATCCTATGGAATCTTTTCACTGCCCGAAGCTCCCTGGTGCTCTACCTATTCATCCTGTCCCATTTTCCTGAGTCCTTGGCAACCACTGATTTTTTTTTTTTAAATATAAATTTATTTATTTTAATTGGTGGCTAATTACTTTACAATATTGTATTGGTTTTGCCATACATCAACATGAATCCGTCACGAGTGTACATGTGCTCCCCATCCTGAACCCCCACCCACCTCCCTCCTCGTACCATCCCTCTGGGTCATCCCAGTGCACTAGCCCCAAGCATTCTGTATCCTGCATCAAACCTGGACTGGCGATTCATTTCATATATGATATTATACATGTTTCAATGCCATTCTCCCAAATCATCCCACCCTCTCCCTCTCCCACAGAGTCTAAAAACTGTTCTATACATCTGTGTCTCTTTTGCTCTCTCACATTACAAGGTTATCGTTACCATCTTTCTAAATTCCATATATATGTTTTAGTATATTGTATTGGTGTTTTACTTTCTGGCTTACTTCACTCTGTATAATAGGCTCCAGTTTCATCCACCTCATTAGAACTGATTCAAATGTATTATTTTTAATGGCTGAGTAATATTTAATTGTGTATATGTACCACAGTTTTCTTATCCATTCGTCTGATGATAGATATCTAGGTTGCTTCCATGTCCTGGCTATTATAAACAGTGCTGCGATGAACACTGGGGTACACGTGTCTCTTTCAATTTTGGTTTCCTCAGTGTGTATGCCCAGCAGTGGGATTGCTGGGTCATAAGGCAGTTCTATTTCCAGTTTGTTAAGGAATCTCCACACTGTTTTCCATAGTGGCTGTACTAGTTTGCATTCCCACCAACAGTGTAAGAGGGTTCCCTTTTCTCCACACCCTCTCCAGCATTTACTGGACACCTTATCTTTGACAAAGGAGGCAAGAATATACAATGGAGAAAAGACAATCTCTGTAACAAGCGGTGCTGGGAAAACTGGCCAACCACTTGTAAAAGAATGAAACTAGAACACTTTCTAACACCATACACAGAAATAAACTCAAAATGGATTAAAGATCTAAACATAAGTCCAGAAACTATAAAACTCTTAGAGGAGAACATAGGCAAAGCACTCTCCAACATAAATCACAGCAGGATCCTCTATGATCTACCTCCCAGAATACTGGAAATAAAAGCAAAAATAAACAAATGGGACCTAATTAAAATTAAAAGCTTCTGTACAACAAAGAAAACTCTAAGCAAGGTGAAAAGACAGACTTAAGAATGAGAGAAAATAATAGCAAACGAAGCAACTAACAAAGAACTAATCTCAAAAATATACTAGCAACTCCTGCAGCTCAATTCCAGAAAACTAAATGACCCAATCAAAAAATGGGCCAAAGAACTAAACACATATTTCTCCAAAGAAGACATACAGATGGCTAACAAACACGTGAAAAGATGCTCAACATCACTCATTGATTTTTTTACTGGTAAGTTTTGCCTTTTCAAAATGCCACACTGTTGGAATCATACAGTGTGGAATTAAACTGCTTCTTTACTGGGCAACATATGTTTAAAATTCTCCATGTCTTTTTGTGCCTTGATAGCTCATTTCTTTTTTTTTTTTTAAGATTTTATTTTTGATGTGGACCATTTCTTAAAGTCTTTATTGATTTTGTTACAATATCGCTTCTGTTTTATACTTTGGTTTTTTGATCATGAGTCATGTGGTATCTTTTCTTCCCAACCAGAGATCAAACCCACACTCCTTGCCTTGGAAGGTGAAATTTCAACCAGTGGACCACCCTGATAGCTCATTTCTTGTTATCTGTGAATAATATTCCATTGTCTGGATGTACCATAGTTTGTTTATACATGCATCTATTAAAGGATATCTACCAAGTTTTAGCAATTATGAATGAAGCTTCTATAAACTTTTGTGAGCAGGTTTTGATGTAACATGTGTTTTCAGTTAATGTGAATATATACCAAGGATCATGACTGCTGTATCATACAGTAATAATGCAGTTAAAAGAATTGTTAAACTGTCTTCTAAATAGTTGTATCATTTTGCAGTCCCATCAGTAATGAATTAGAGTTCCTGTTCTTCCACTGCCTTGTCAACAATCTGGTGCTGTCAGTGGTTTGGATTTTAATCATTCTAAAAGGTGTGTGATAGTAATTCACTATTTTAATTTAGAATATTCTAATGACTAATGATGCTCAGCATATTTTCATAGGCTTATTTACCAACTACAATATCATCTTCGCAGAGCAGTCTGTTCAGTTTTCCTCACTTTTTAACTGGATTTTTTTTTTCATATTGCATTTTTAAGAGTTTTCTATATACTGGATATCAGTTTTGTCACCCACAGGTTTTACAGATTTTTCTACCAGACATAATTTCTTTTTCATTTTTCTCAACAGTGTCTTTCAGAGAGCAGATTTTATTTCCATGAAGCCTTACTTGTCAGTATTTTTCTTTCATATACTGTGCTCTAGTTGTTGTATATAAATTATTCACCAAACCCATAGTCATGTAGACTTTATCCTATGTGATCAAGTAGGAGCTTTTTTCTGGTTTTACACTTAAGTCTTTGATCCATTTTTGAGTTAATTTTTGTGACAAGTTTAAGGGCTGTTTCTAATTTCATATTTTTTGCATGTGGATATATAGTTGCTGCACTACCATTTGTTGAAAAGCTATCTTTTCTTCATTAAATTGCCTTTGCTCTTTTGTCAATGATGAGTTAACTATATTTCTGTGGGTCTACTCCTGGATTCTTTTTCTGTTTGATTAATCTTGACAAAAACAGTCTGTCCACTCTTCACCAAATACCATACTACCTTAACTCCTATAGCTTTGTAAAATCTTGAAGTTGAGCAGTATCAGTCTTAAGTTCTAGTTTTCTCTTAGAGTTTTATGAACACTAAGATACATAATGTATCCAGGTGTGAGTAGCATAATTTGAAATTGACTCTGATGATAATATTATAGGTTGTGTTATGAATTTATAAAAGCACTATTGGCAGAGACAATGAAGCCTAGTAACCCACTGCTACTTCTTCCTAGACATACCAAAAGAGGGCTATTCCCAGTTCTTGCAGTGAGGTTGCAGAATAAGTAAGTTCTGCATTATGAAATGTGTCAGACCTGGCCTGCAAAATATAGTTCTTGGTCTTCTAACTCTCTTTATACTACCATAGCAGTGTTCTTGTTGTTGCCCAACTCTTTGCAACCCCATAGACTGTAGCCCACCACACTCCTCTGTTCATGGGATATCCCAAGCAAGAACACTGGAACGGGTTGCCATTTCCTTCTACAGGGGATCTTCTCGACACAGGGATTGAACCTCATCTCCTGCTTGGCAGGCAGATTCTTTACCACTGAACCACCTGGGAAACCCCATAGTCATATTAGAAGCCACATATTCCAGAAAGAATAACAACACAATGGAAGTAACCTGGATCTACAAATAAGGTGTTAGAGAAATACTCAAGAAAATCACCTGATAAACACTCAGAACACAGAAGACAGTATTTTAAAATACGATTTTAAAACACAGTATTTTACTTAAAGTTAAAATCTGGAACAAAGTAGAATGTCCCTTCCTAAGATCTGGATATCCCTTTTTATCTCCTCCCTATCAAATAACACAAAACACCTAAGATACTAACTACTCACCTGAAATCTCAACCTAGACTGGAAGATACCCACTTCATTCTTTCTAACTGCTATATAACATGCATAATTTATTTATTGGCATTAAATTCATAGGGTCCACAAGCACAGAGCCTGAGGTGATTCAATTATCTTCCCCTCAAGTGGGACAAGTGAAAAAAGAAAGAAAAAGAAATAGGAACTCTAAAAAAATAAGCTGATCTTAGACAGCATGGAAAAGGGGTTTCTTAGAAAGCAGTAACTATAATGAAGATGTGCAGCATTTCACGTATTATCTTTTTTAGCAAACAAGCTCATAGGATTTTGGACTTGATCTTGCTATTTCAATACATGTGTGGCTGTTTGAGAAAACTAATAATTCTCTCAAAATATTCTCTTTGATGGCACCAAAGAACAGGATATAATTATGTGTCCCGATGGACTGCTCACTTGACTACATCCTGGAATAACCCATGCCCTTGGCAAAGAATAGAACATTGGTATTGTACTTCACAGAGAGAAAACAGATTCTGCATTTAAGTAGTCATTGTATAAAGTCAGGAGAGACAGTAAAACTATCAGTATGTATATCAAAAGTCAACACCAGGAATAAAGTTTACCAAGAGCCTAAGCATTCTGTTCCTCTATAAATCTGGTCATTTAATAAAATAATCTTCACATTCTTAATCAGAGTAAGAGTTGGACCATTTTATTTTTTTTCATTAGGCTTTAGCCAGGGTAAAGAAAACTTCTCCTCTCATAAGAGTTCTCCTACTCTGCACATTTCAGAAACTGGGCAGCAAGAGAGACTACCTATAATGCTTTCTACACCTTAACCTCCCATGACTTTTTGAAATTCAACAAGCAGAAGACCCTTTAATAGTGTATTCCATTTATATCTGTTTAAAGGTTAACCAGTGCATATACATTCAGCATACAAAGTGCCAAAAATAACTTAGATCCCAAAATGAATGAGCTTCTTATACATATAAAATTGCTTGCAAAGGAGAATAACAGACAAATTAACATAATTCCTTCTTTCCTCAATATACTTGGCAGCAGAGAACAACCCCCCACTGGTAAAAAGCTGTTCCATCTGCCATCCTATTGCAAGAACAGCTCGCTTTCTTGGAAAGATGATTTATGGGATAACCAACTCATATCTTTCATTTCTGAGGGGTGGAAGACTTTGTAGGGAGGTTTTTACGGAGAATGTCCACTGGTGAAAATACCTAAAAACCAGTACTCTGAATCAGTGAATTATCAGCAATCTGTTGTTTTTTGTTTTTTGTTTTTTTTCCTGCTAACCTCTTTACTTTTCACTTTCATGCATTGGAGAAGGAAATGGCAACCCACTCCAGTATTCTTGCCTGGAGAGTCCCAGGGACGGGGGAGTCTGGTAGGCTGCCGTCTATGGGGTTGCACAGAACTGGACACGACTGAAGCGACTTCGCAGCAGCAGCAGCAACCTCTTTAAAGCATAAGGTAGTTATTCTTATCTGAAGACACTGTTATGCTAAACATGATTTATTAGAGTAGTGTACACGTATCAGAGATTCTTTAGTAGGATAAGTGATCATTGCTATATAGCAATAAGGAAGCATCAAGATGGAAGTAAATGTCTTATTAATTTCAGACATAAACAAGGAGTAGATAAGATGCTAGTATCATACCCCAGCTTTTACCCTCCAGCATGTTAAATGTGTACAGGCTTGATAGAGGGCAAAACAAAAGCGTTTAAATGGTTTGACTCAAATCTCCACTTACAAATATGACAGAGCCAAATTAGGGTACCAGATGTTCTGACCTCAGATACTGAACCACACAGTGGACCAAGGCATCTCTTAATTTACCAAATTCATATGGATTTCCAGGAAAGTCATTGACAGATGTGACTTTCCTTCTTCCTTCCTATCATTCTCCCTTCTGGAAAATCAATTAGAAATGAGCATCATTTAAAGCTTTCCATTTGAATGACTCAAAACATTTTGATATACTTTGAGGTCATATAATTTGAAGGAGTCTTTTCTCTATATGTGCAACAAAAATATAATTAAAGAACATGCCAAACAAATAAATATTTTACTTTGCTTTTAAGACAAATAAGATGCAAAGGCAAAATAGTATTGTTTTCCACTATTACCTTTTAAATAAGACAGTAAACTATAATACCTATCATCAATCCAATAATGATGATTGTGCAAATTCCTGCTTCTGTGGCTT
The DNA here is from genome assembly GCA_917880005.1 of Nanger dama. Taxonomy (NCBI): domain Eukaryota; kingdom Metazoa; phylum Chordata; class Mammalia; order Artiodactyla; family Bovidae; genus Nanger; species Nanger dama. The sequence goes on from CAKJTW010000001.1 coordinate 28,814,783, forward strand.
CATGACCTTCTGAATTACAATCTAATGAGATTAAGGTTTCAAAACCCATTTTAAGACAAGGTAAATCTCAGGAACTATTATTCCATTCAGTTTTACATATGCATTTTAATTTATCTATTTTATGGCTCCATTAATCTCTCATTTCAACAGCCCCCATTTTTAATTAAAGTACAAGTTTTGCAGATCTTATTTTTATTGCTGACTGATACCTTCACTAATGGTTTTTATTTTATTGTGAACTTCAAATGCACTCACAGTGTCAGAATGAATTAACACACTAGCAGCTGACTGAAGTGAATGAGCAGGTTAAGCACAGCAAGTGTCCCGGAAGGAAGTCTTAAAAACATTAAACTATAAACACACGGATATTTTAGTGTCATTCACAGGGAAACCTCAAGGTACATGAAAACAATGATGAATAGTCAATAAAATGGGCCACCCTCCCTCCAGCCCTCTGTTCTTTCCATCCTTGCAAGAAGGTGCTCGCGTTCCCCCAAGACCCTTTCACTCTCAGGGGCAGAATCACTGGAAAATCCTACTATGTCTCCATCCTATATTTGTTCTCCAAATAGGAGAAATAGAATTGGCAAGACGCTAACTTTAAGTACATCATATACTCAATTTCAGCAGAGGTAAAAATGTTAAGGTAACACTTCTATGTGGGTCTGTCCCTGGGCTCTTTCCCTTCTACACACGCCACTATGCCCTTAAGCATCCTTTTCTTCCCATTGGGAAGAGAATTACTAGGACAAGTCTTGATCTTGCTTTCAGGGAGATCATGGTTCTCCAGCTTCTTCCTCTATAAAGAGGTAGGTGAGAACATTTCAGGGGGATAGTTTAAAACAGCACATTTTACTCAAGCTACCTTCTCTTAAATTAGCCTTGATGATTCAAAAAATAGTTTGATTTTAATTTGCCAATTAGTTCCTAAATGAGACAGAAGCAAGGCAGGACTTGTGTACTATTCAACCCCACCAATGAGACAAAACATTAAATTGCTAATTATTTAATATCTGGACTACAGATACCACCATTCAGTAAATTATGATATATATCTTAATTGTACTTTAAACAGTTTTTTTACTATATTACACATATATAAAATATATAATCTTTCACCCATATTGTTTCCACACTTTCAGAAACATCTATAGTGTTTGCTTACTTTTACACTTCATATCCCTTTAAAACTGATATCTGTCATCCATAAACATTTGTCACAGAATAAGTCAAGTTTTCGTAATAAAATATAACAAATAACAAAATACTTTTATAAAAAGTACAATCCTTAGAAAGATCCCTGTTTAAATTCTGGTTTAATTGATTCATTTGATATGTGAATTTGAAAAAGATAATTAATATCTCTGTTGGGCTGCACCACCACCCCCAGGCCTACAAGATCTGTACTTGCCCAGATTTAAGACATAAGAGAGACTGAAGTCAGCAACAGAAACATCAATCGTTTAGATGGATGAGGGAAGCTTGGATGGATGAAGCAAAGTCCTAGAGTGACACCCTATCTTCTGCATCCCAAGGCAGGAAGGACACGGTAGCAGTATATGAAATGCTGGAGGGTGAGATTACCAGTTAGAGCAGAACTGATGTCAGGTGGGCTCACTAGTTACCAGGGAAACCAGTAGATAGGCACATACCCTCACAGCCCCTTTGATGAGAACAATCACTAGCTAGGTCCTGGGCCAAGTATCTAAGAAGGTCAGTCATATGTGTAGGATACAAGTGAGGCAAGGCCCAGGTCAGGAAGTAGACATACAGAAAGCCATACAGCAGCCATTTTGAGTGGCCTGACTTTACACTCTATAGTCCTTATTTTCCTAATCTATGAAATACAAATAAAAATACTACCTCTTAAATTTGATTGTGAGGTCAAAAATAGTATGTCAGAACAGCATCAGGCAATTAATAAATATATTAATATCTTATTGAAGGTGAATGTGAAAAAAAGCTGGCTTAATACTTATCATTCTACACACTAAGATCATGGCATCCAGTCCCATCACTTCATGGCAAATAGATGGAAAAACATTGGAAATTATGACAGACTTTATATTCCTGGGCTCCAAAATCACTGCAGATAGTGACTGCAGCCATGAAATTAAAAGACATTTGCTCCTTGGAAGAAAAGCTATGACAAATCTAGATAGTTTATTAAAAGCAGAGACATCACTTTGCCTACAAAAATCCATATAGCTAAATCTATCATTTTTTCCAGTAGTCATGTACGGATGTGACAGTTGGCCCATAAAGAAAGTTGAGGGCCAAAGAATTGATGCTTTTAAACTGTAGTGTTGGAGAAGGCTCTTGAGAGTCGCTTGGACTGAAAGGAGTCAATCCTAAAGGAAATCAACCCTCAATATTCATTGGAAGGACTGATGCTGAAGCAGAAGTTCCAATATTTTGGACACCTAAATGCGAAGAACTGACTCTTTGAAAAGACCTTGATGCTGGGAAAGACTGAAAGCAAGAGAAGAAGGGAGCAACAGAGCATGAAGGGGTGGATGCCATCATCAGCACAAAGGATGTGAGTTTGAGCAAACTCCAGGAGATGGTGAAGGACAGGGAAACCTGACATGCAGCAGGCCATGGGGTCGCAAAGAGTTGGACATGACTGAGCAACTGAACAATAATATTAACATTTTAGATGCTGTTATCACCATGTGGTAATCTAACCATAGAAAACCATTTTTCATTATTATATTAATTTTCAAAAACACATCTCCAAGTTTATACTAGGAAAAAGAAATCCTTAATATCATGATTCTGGTTTTCTTTCTCACCTTACCTACTAATTGTTTGACACTGGGCAAGTCATTGTTTCATTACAAGCATCAGTCCCTGCATCTAGATGCTTTAAAAATTGCATTATTTTGCACACAAGTCTTCAATAATGGATGTAAAGTGGTCAGCACAGAGTAAGCATTAAACAAATGTTATTTCCTTTCCCTCCTTCCCTTGACCAAAGGAAGTTCACTTTGAGTTCATTTTGTTTTCTTTATAGCAGAAAATGGCCATTGGAAGTTTTAGTCCTTGGGCTTTAAAGATTGATGTAGAGACAGAATTTCTTTGTCCTTTATGAAAAGGTTCCAGAAAATGGTTGCACACTTGGAGAATAGGGAATTGACTGGAAAGGGGCACCAGGGAAATGTCTGGGGTGGTGAGAATGTTCTGAACCTGGTTTTAAGTGGCGGTTATCCAGTTGTATGTATACTGTCAGAAGTCATTAAAGAGATGGCTTAAGAGGTGTGTATATTTCATGTTAATTACAATCTCATTTTTTTTTAATTCAAGCTAATCTGCAACTCAGAAAATCAAAACACTTTATGGAAAGATACTATACATCTTTTCTTCTATGAATCACATATTATTAAACAATTTTTTTAAAAAAATAGGAAAATTTACTTGGAAATCTAGATGGCCTACTTTTCTTTAAAAATCAGTTCTAAAGAAAATCAGTCCTGAATATTCATTGGAAGGACTGATGCTGAATCTGAAACACCAATACTTTGACCACCTCATGCAAAGAACTGGCTCATTTGAAAAGACCCTGAGGCTGGGAAAGACTGGGGGCAGGAAGAGAAGGGGACGGCAGAGGATGAGAAGTTTGGATGGTATCACTGACTCAATGAATGTAAGTTTGAGTAAGCTCCAGGAGTTGGTGATGGGCAGGGAAGCCTGGCATGCTGCAGTCCATGAGGTTGCAAAGAGCCAGACAGGACTGAGCGACTGAACTTAACTGAACTGAAAGACAAATAAAAGAGAATCTTCTAGAGTTTCCCTAGACCCTACCAACTCTAGCATTTCCTACACCAACATACCATAATTTTGTGAACCAAATTCTCACTGCTACAACAATATATAATATAGTTGTTTTGTTACTTTAGACTTGACCTTTCCTCAGAAGGAGCATGAGATGCTTTATAGGTTCTGGAACGATATAATAATATAGAAATTTTAATACATGAGTATTATATTTCCTACTACTGAAGCTCCAAATGTAGATTAAAACTCACTTTTCATGGAAAAATACTAACAATTTAAGTGTTGGAACTAAAGTATGGGGGCTCCTTAGTGGTTCAGTGGTAAAGAATCCGCCTGCAATGCAGGAGACACAGGTTTCACCCCTGGGTCAAGAAAATCCTTGGAGAAGGAAATGGCAACCCACTCCAGTATTCTTGCCAGGAAAATCCCATGGACAGAAGAGCCTGGCAGGCCACAGTTCATGGGGTCACAAAAGTCACTGGACACAACTGAAGTGACTAAGCATGGATACTATGTCTTGTTTATTATAGACTTCAAGTAAAATAGTTGGAAATTATTATTTGTAAAATCTGCTGTTTCAAAGAATCAACGGTTCAAATTATTCCAGTGAATGGTTCATATGAGGCATAAGGCTTAGGACTGATAACAAACACTAGTTGTTTGATCTTGAATAATAGAATCTGACTTCATAATTTAACAATTTAATCTTGCCTCATAACTTAAGACATATGACCAAGAACTCTGCTTTTTGACTTAAATTTGAGCCAAAGACCAAGGATTCTAGGGTAGGCACTGGTGTTCCACTGTTGAAACTGATTCACTGCTAAGACTACCAGGATTATTTCAGGTGATTTTCAAGATGGGAAGAACCTTCCTATCAAAATTACTTTGCTCTGGGATTTTCCATAAACACTCTCTGTATTACTAATACTGAGATTTAAATCAATAAGACACTCAGGAAACATTATACCAAGGTCCTTTGGAGCTTGTTAAAACAGAAATGATCAGAAACATGTTGTTACAAGGAAGCACTCCCCTTCCACCTTCCGCCATGTGCACCCACACACACACACACACACACACACACACACACACACGATAACTTCTAAAATGAAAATCTGAAAATTTTAACCAACACAAGAAGAGGAAAGCACTAATTAGTATACAAAAGCCAAAAAACATTCAACGCTACTAAATGTAAGAATGCACAAAGTGACCTCAGGTATAAAACTTAAAACTTAAAAATAAGTAAATAAGGGCTCCTCATTGCCTGTTACAATTCAGGAGTTTGTTTTTCAATGGCATAACCTAAAGGAGGGGTGAATTATTTAATCACTTTACCAAATAATATAAACAAACAAACTGGAAGTCCCAAGACCTCAAGAGCACAGGGAATATTTCACCTACAATAGAACAATGTCTATTCCCTTGAGAGTTGCACAACTACTGGATTAAAATCAAATGCATTTCACTACAAAACAAAAAACAAGAAGCGAATCAGTTACATGAGGGCAAAAGCAATCACACAATGAGGTCTTCACCACTATGAAAGCAGCAGAAGAGTCAGGCAGCAGGGCTACTGCACAAATATTCTACAATTAGCAGCAGCAGCTACACAAACAACATTGCAGCTCTCATTTACCTGGAGAGTCTGTCACATCTGTGCACAGCGGCCACAGCTGCTACCCAAGGCACAGAGATGAACATGTTCACACCCTTGAAAAAACAAGCTATCTATTATCATCTGCTAATACTGAACATAATGCCTGTGAAGAGGGTAAAGATTCTGTGTTGCAGTTAAACTGTGATTTCTGGAAGATTGAGCATATCTTTATTTTCATCACATCCATGTTTTATGTAGCCATCCAAGATTGCTGTACGCTCTTCAGTATTTACTAAATTAAATGAAGAAATCAAGCTATAGTAGGTAGTTTGTGGAACCATGCATAAAATTCACTACTGTAGTATATGAACACAGAATGACTTACTTTAAAACCTTGAGAAAGAAAGCTATGCTAAACTTAAAAATCTCACATTACAGGCATTTAATGATGCCACCTGAAATGCAAAAAATGTATAAATATCTAATTAATTTTTTACTACAAAAGTGTAAGACTCCTAACAATAAAAGGAAATTACAAATTTAGGCATATAACAGTACTCTTCCAGAAAGAGTTTCTGTCATAACTACTTTTAGATGAAAATCACACATAGGATCATTTAATATTAAATTTGCTGGTGAAGAAAAAAAAATTCAAATTTATCAGTATTAATAACTGTCGACATTAGATAACATTTCCCATGTTCAGGGCACCATTCTAAATACTTCACATACACTGTTATTAATCTTTAAAACAACCTATGAGACACTCATTATTCCCAATACACAGATGAGGAATCGGAGTTACAGGAAGAAGTAGTGATATTTTTCCCCTAAGACCACACAGCATGTAAAAGCTGTGTGTGTGTTGCGTGCTAAATCACTTCAGTTGTGTCTGATTCTTTTCAACACTATAGACTGTAGCCTACCAGACCCCTCTGTCCATAGGATTTTCCAGGCAAGAATACTGGAGTGGGTTGCCATGTTCTCTTCCAGGAGATCTTCCTGATCCGGGGATCTTCCTGACCCAGGGATCAAAGATCGAACCCCCGTTTCTTGTATCTCCTGCATTTGCAGGCAGGTTCTCTGCCACTAGCACCACCTGGGAAGCCAAGGTGGCTTTTATCAGTAAAAGCTGAAGCTGGGCTTTCAAAGTAGCCATTCTATCTCACAAGCTCTGAGAGCCTAAGTTATACACAACTAGTATATAGCTATTCTTTCAAGACGCAGATGTTTGTTGTTTTAACTCCATTAAGAAAAGTTATAAATTTGAATAGTCATATGAGTTGATATTATAAAAGAAAATTTTAAGTTTCTTAGAATTTATACATGATAAGGAATGTGAATGATTCCTTATAACTTACCTTAAGAATTTATGCAATAATACAGCAACTTTTCCATTAATTAAAAAAATATATGTTGGAACCTCTTTTTCAATTTAGCACCTCTGATGGAATTCATTTTCATATTCATTTCTCACTAAAGTTTCAATGATACTGATGAGGTCCATATTACATTTCATAGTAACTGTAAGGGATAGATTTCACATTTGAAAGGCTAAATATATTTTGAGCCAAGTCAGATCATGATGTGACAGAAATATTTCATAAGTATTGACAAAACAGTGGTTCTTACTTTCGTATCTATTACCCGTTATAAGGACAATTCCAGTGAGAAGTTCAAAAATCAGTTAGCAATATCCTGATCACTAGAATAAGAGTATAGTGTCTCAAAATGACTATTTTAAAAGATTGTCTTATTTACATTAACTGCTGCAATTCTGAAAGTTTGTGTTTGTTTGTTTTTTTTTCTAAATCACATTACTTGATAGTTAAATCCCATAATCCAATATGAAAATGAGTTAGGATTTTGTTTTATGGCCATTTTTTAACCATCATCAAATGTATGTTAATAGTTTTGAACCTGGATAGCAAAAATGTAACATTAGAGGTAAAATTAAATCTTATAAAAATTTTCCATGACTAAAGGAATTTTTTTCAGTTTTAAGTAGGGGAAAACACACACACACACACAGAAAGTGAAAAGTTGTTCAAGGAGAAGTAAACAATTCTTAGTTCATAAATCATTCAGCTTTTTATAAAGAAACTTCCCCAAAGCCTACTTGTTAGATAAAAACATTCAAGGACAGGATGAGATTTAACCATTTGCTTCAGTGTCTCCATCAATAGCCTTCACTTCCCTATCTTTAAGTAAGTAAGTGAGTGAAGTGGCTCAGTCGTGTCCAACTCTTTGTGACCCCATGGATTCTAGCCTACCAGGCTCCTCTGTCCATGGGATTTTCCAGGCAATGGTACTGGGGTGTACTGCCATTTAGCTCTGTACAAATCCTCACTCTCCAGGCAAACAAGTGGCTTCAGTTTTCTGTTTCTTCATCTTTTCCGCTCATTACTCACCCTACCATTATCCATCATCATGTTTTTAATAAAATCCTCCTACTCTAGCAAACAAAAATTATACAATCATATCTTAACCACGATCTTTTACATTTTTCTCTCAATTTACATATACAATAATATCTGGCACTTTTGAGTCTTATCTATTTTAAAGAAAACTTCTTTAGACCAAGGATTACAATATAATCTTTGTATTATAATCTAAGAGTCAAGGTGATAATTATACACCAGTGTTTAAGCTTAATAGATATCTTCAAACTAATTTCTAAGCATTTTGTTCTTGCTTCTGCCAATCTTTACATATAAGCTTCTGAAGGTCAAATTCTAGACTGTCTTTACAAAAATAAAAATAAAAAAGCTCTAGCAATAAGCCCTAAAATTCATTACACACATATTTGCTAAACTATTTATAGTTTATAATTTTTAACACTTTTCGTATTGTTAGTATATTTTGGTTGTTGTTGGTATTTTTAATTTACCCTCATCAAGAGACAAATTGAGATTTGTTCTTATTCCTAATACTCAAAGAAATCTCTCTTTCTCTTCCAAAGCTGCTTACTTGGCTATTTCATCACTAGGGGAGTAAAAGGAGGCAAAGTATGAAAAGGAATTATCTATTAGTCCTTTTGGAGGAAAGAGACATTTTTACACCAGTTAAGATAGTTGTAAGCGAATTTAAAATATTGACACAAGATTGACAGCTGCTCACATTCTGCCTGAAAGGTTTACTACTGGCATGAACTCCCAGCAGCTGCTTGTTTGAAACGTGAGAAAACATTTGGACAGTTAGGATAGCCTGATTTTCCCCTTAAAATCTGTTTGGCAAAACTTCCTGGCAGTTAATTTGATCCTGTGAAACAGCTTTTCAAAAAAAATAAAATAAAAAGTGTTCACATCTCGTCACAAAACTTGTTTTGCCACTATAGACGGTATTTTTAAAAGTAGTGTTTTAACCTCACAATCTTTTTATGTTAATACTTTCCACTTAGTAAAATTGTAAAGTGGATAGCAGAGTAAGTTATTATAATAAAATGATTATATCTACAGCTTTATCAATAACTGCGTGTGTGATAAATTGATTCAGTAGTGTCTGATTCTTTGCAACCCTGTGGACCATAGTCCAGCAGGTTCCTCTGTCCATGGGATTCTCCATGCCCTCCTTCAGTGGATCTCCCCAACCCAAGGATAGAACCCCTGTCTCTTATGTCTCCTGCATTGAAAGGCAGGTTCTTTACACTAGCATCACCTGGGAAGCCCCTTATCAATAAGTACAAAATCTTTATTAAGAAACTAACAACATTAAGATTTGAGGACTCTTTCTCAAGCATTAGGGCAAATTTACAAGAACAGTTCAAACATCTTAATCCTATAACAGTCTAGAGTAAAAACCAGCATGAGCCATTTCATTCATCCATGCACTCTGCATAAAATAACCAGTGCCCAGGAATGTGTAATTTGTGTCCTCAACTTTTATAATAATTTCCTAAGCATTCCCTTTCCTTAATGGGTGTTCCTCTCTCCTTTTAACTGCTTTCTTCACATTCACTTTCAAGTATGTCATGGCTTCTTGCAGGGCAAATCCTTATCTAAGGCAGAGCAATCTAAATTGTATTGATTTATGATGGCTATGTAATTTACAAACTCTGCAATTCTCCTGTAAAATTTATTCAAAAAAGACTGTACATTAAGTTTGGCATTCAATAGTCTGGTCTATTCCAGTTTCATGTTAATCTCATATCAGATCTGTTTGGAAGATTTATGCATTTACAGCATGTATATTTGTTTGGCAGATTTTAAAGTATTTGCAAAATCATAGCAACCCTTTAGAAACATTTGCATTGAAGCACTGAATGAAGGCTATGACAGCCGTAACCTGAGATTAAATGGAGATAAAACACTGGCATTATATATGAGAATGATTTACTTGGTAAATATAACTTAAGAAGTTCTTGTATCTCAACTAAATGAGTTATTTCTTTCAAGATTAATAAAAGAAAATATCAGAATTACCCAGTATTTATTAATAAGCGTAAACTAAATAATTCTTAAATTTAAAAGCCACTCTTCAGCAAGCTGCTATGCTTGTCTAAAATAGAAAACTGGACCCCAAATTTGATGGTAAATGAGACAGTAACTAAAAACATTCAAGGTAAAAATAATAATAATGTCCTGTGCTGTGCTTAGTCTCTTGGTGGTGGTGGTATAATCACTAAGTAGTATCCAACTCTCGTGACCCCAAGGACTGTAGCCCGCCAAGCTCCTCTGTCCATGGGATTCCCCAGGCAAGAATACAGGAGTGCATTGCCATTTCCTTCTCCAGAGGCTCAGTCTCTTGGTCATGTACAATTCTTTGTGATCCCATAGACTGCAGTCTACCAAGCTTCTCTGCCCATTGGATTCTCGAGTAATAATAATAATAGTAATAAATAATAAAAGATACCATATAGATTTTCTACTATAAACACCAAAATAACCTTGGTTACCTTTTAAGAAATCACATCTATTATACCAGATTTGCTAATGAACAGTGAAATTGTTAATTACTAAGTTTTTGCCTGTAACTGAGAAAATATACAACATAAATCTTTAAGGAAAATTATCCAGATTCTTAACGATAGACCTTACATATATCAAAAAAAAGAAGTCTTCAGATCACCTGACATATGCATCTAATTTTCATATAACCAAAACTGAATTTAGATTCACATAAAACCTCTCATTTTTTCAAGTTAATAGTAACTCAGGAAGTAAAACAGATATTTTCAAAGATGTAAAGTTTTATGCAAAGGTGGCAACATTGTGCATAAATTAATGGCTCTAATTCCATGTGACTTAAAAGTAAGTTGCCAGCACACTGATCATCTGAGTCAGCACTTAGCTCTCATTCTTTATTTCTAGCATAAGAAGGAAATTAAGTGAAGATGCTGACAAAAACATAGGTTTTTGTTTAAGAAACCAGTAAAGAACATGATCAAGGATATTTAAAATAAGGGGAACCTGACATTACACAAAAGAGTTCAGCAAATGTGTTCCTGACACAGCCTCACAATGATGCTGTATAAATTAATATTTATATTAATGCTTTGCCTGCAACATATGAAGTGTGTTTTCAGTGTTCTAAACAGCGATATGCCACGGAATGTAGGAAGTGACACATCACAGGAAAGCAGAGAAAAAAGATGAGGAGGGTGTACAGGGTGGAAGAACGATGGAGACAAACACTCACGTTATAATTTTAGAAATTATTTTCTTAATTATTTAATCACAAACAGATTATATCACATATTAAAAACAAGGTAAATGTTCAGTTACAATGTGTCCATTACCGCTAATGAAGAAAAGTACAAAAGATATGCATTTACGCTAAAGTTATTTCAAAATGTATAATTATTCACATGGTTACAGATTTTTGATTGCTCACTCTCTAGACTACAAAACCAAAGCCAGCATCTGATTAACTTATGGTAGCCTGTAATAAATCATTTGAAGTCATTTATTTGGAAATGGAACCCTTTCTAACCTTTCTTAGTATTAAAACATATCAATCTAATCAATTTAACTTTCAACAGATATTACTTTTCTCTTCCTGTCAAAAATGTACAATGGGTTTTCTACTCAATATAAGCTTTTTAGCTACAGAGGTAAAGAACTCTGCTATTTAAGGATTTGATTTTATTATTATTTTTAATGTACCAATGGTTGTCCTGATGGTTATTATTTGGCTGAATGAATTGAAGTGAGGCTCCCTGGGCAGCTGCTGACATAATGACTGATTGTATGCAGAGTTGAGAATGTGAATGATAAATTTTGAAAGGCTCTGGAATTTGTGAACAACAAAAGTAGCTACAGTTCCTAAAATCTAACCATTTGTTCTCCACAACAAAAGAAGACTCAAAGGCTTTTGTTTAATGAAATGATTAAAAAACAGGATACAGAGGAATTAAAGGTTATCTTTACCAGCACAATACAGCAAGCAGCTTGTGTGCCCAAGGAGATGGATCACAAATGTAGGCCAGTTAACACAGCATAGATAGTATTAATATGATTCTATCCCTTAATATTATTATGATACTCTCATGACAGCTTTCTTAATATTTTCATGCTTTTACTTAAAAAAAAGGCGCACATAGAAATAGGAACAATTTAAAAAACTTTCACATGAACAAGTTTATAATGAATTCCAGAACATTTAATAATTAAAACATACTCAAATTAGTTTGCAACAAACGTGTCAAAAATCATTAAAAATGTTTTTTTGTTTGGTTTTTTGTTTGTTTTTAAATAGCTGAAATCCTTGGTTATAATATGTACTATGTAATCTTGAGGAACTGATTCTCCTCAAACCTTTTTCCATGCATGTAAAATGACAAATTGGAAGATTATACAAAATTCTAAAAATAAAACATAACAGAAAGCCTGGCAAATGGTAAGTGTTTTAATAACTGAATAGTGGTGGTTAACAGTGATATATGAGTATTAAGGACCATTCTAGAAGGTATCTTCTTTAAAGTTCACAAGAATCTCCTGACTTAATTAAAACAAACCCTTAAAGGATATCAAAATATGACTATACACGTTCAAGATTATCTTACTACAAATTATACTGCTCTGAAACACTGATTAGTTTCAGCTATAGGCATATGAAAAACAGCAAATGTAGAGAGAGGCGTTCTCTGAATTTCTCTTATCTGCCTAATGATAGAACTCCCAAAAGGAACTCAACGTCAGAAATCACTTCCTGGGAACTTCATCCCCAAGAAAGACTGACTTTTGTCACAGGATAGGCAACTAAAAGTTGACATCACACCAAGACAAACCAAAGTTTGTCACAACCTATCATCCCCACTTCTATTTTTCTAAGGGCCCATTCATCTTTCCTAAAATCATCTGTTCTCTCCAACTTACAGATCTAAATTCCCCTACCCTTTCTCTATTAAGATGGCATTCAAGACTGAATTCTAAGCCACTTCAAGGAGTTACTACTTATTTTTTCTCTGGGTATCTCCTATATATGCATGAGGTATGTTGTTACGTTAAGTCACTCAGTCATGTCCAACTCTTTGTGACCCCATGGACTGCAGCCCACCAGGCTCCTCTGTCCATGGGATACAAGGTAATAAACTTCTTTTGTTTTTCTGTTGCTATCTGTCTTTTATCACAGGAGACACAGCTGTGAACTTACAAGGGTAGAGGGAAAATTACTTTTCCTTCCTTATACTCACACATCAGAAAGAAGAAAAGAGGGTATTCTAACTAAGGTAAAAAATAAGGTAGTAAATTTCAGTAAGTTCTGTCTCCTCAAAAACCCTCCTTTTCCCCAGGATACCCTGTGCCTTCAGTTACAGAAATATGATTCAAGAAAAATACAGAAGGGAATAAGACATCAAGATGACAGAGGAATAGCTGAACATGGACTACTTCTCTCTCCAGGGATATATTAGGAATATATATTCAAAAGCAGAGGATCTCACAGAGCACCAGCTGAAAGCTGGCAGGAGTCCCTGACCACCAGAAACAAATATGGATCCATATAAAACTTGATAAAGCAAAGGAAGGAGGGAAAAAGAAGAGGAGAGAGAGCAGGACCGGACCTGTACCTGGGGGATAGAGGAACTGAAGCAGGGGTGAGATTCCCACATCAAAGTAATAGTTTGGGACAGAGAGGAGGCATATGGGCTGCTGGAGAGTAAAGCAGCTGATCTGCGACAGTCTGAATGGAGTGAGAACCATACAGAAAATCTGTACTGCAGCCCTATGTAACCTCAACAGGGATGTGGGTCCTCCAGTTAAGGAAGAGGATCAAAAAACTTTCCACAAGCTGTACAAGCTGCAGAGTAAATCCACATGATCAACTAAGTAGACTCTGTATCCATGGAATATATAAAAGGACAATGAGTGGTCACACAAAAGAAAAAGCCCTAGCTCTGGCAACCATGGCCATTGGAGGTGAGTACACAGAGAAGCAGAGTCAAATTAGAGTCTGAGTTGTCCCCACAGCAGGTCCAGAAAATAGTACAGTATTGGAGGGCCTTCTAGGGAGGTGGAGGTGGAACTACCACTTATATACATTTTCTCCCTTCCTTTTTTCCCTTTAGTATTTTCCTTTTCACATTGTTCATGTTCTTTAGTATTCCTTTAATTTTTAGTTTTTATTTTTATTTTTATTTGATTTTTATTTTTATTTGATTTTTATTTTTATTTGATTTTTTATTTTTAATTTTAATTTTATAACTTACTTTTTCTGTTTTTAAAAGTCTTATTTCTAAATAAATTCATTAATTATTCTCCTTATTTCTACAGTATTGATCTCTTCTTTTTGATTCTTGTTTTTATCCTTTTTTTTTTTTGGTCTTCTTCTTCTTTTTTATTCTTTTCCCTTTGTAAGTGTGCAAGTTTCTTTGGGTGTCCTTGGCTACTGAGAGGTGCTTTCATTGTTACCCTCGGGGTTTTGTCTTCTGTGCTGTGAGGCCTGTGAAGTCTTAATACTTCAATAACGTGACAGGCCTGAATCCCCAAGGTGGGATATCCGAGTCTAGGACTTTAGACCACCAGAGAACTCCTGACATCATGGACCATTAATCGATGAGACCTCTGCCAAAGGCCTCCATATCAATATTAAAACCAAGCCCCACCCAAAGGCCAGAAATCTCCACTGCTGAACGCCTCATGCCAAACCATCAGCAAGATAGAAACACAACCCTCCCCCATAGCAGAAAGGTTACTCAAAGGGATACCGAGCATACAGACACCCCAAGACATACTAGTGGACATGTCAGTGCTCTTCAGAAAGATAAGCAGCTCCATCCACCAGAACACAGAACAAGTACTCCCAACAAGGAAACCTTCACAAGTCACTGTTCCAACCTCACCCATGAGGGGAAAGACTCCACAATTAAAATGAACTATGACCCTCCACCCTGCATGCAGAAAGGAGACCCCAAACACAGAAAATTAAACAAAATGAAAAGACACAGAGACATGTAGCAGATGGAGGAAAATGGTAAAAATCCATAAGACCAAACAAATGAAGAGGAAATAAGCAGTCTATCTAAAAAAGAACTCAGAGTAACAATAGCAAAAATGATCCAAAATCATGGGAAAAAATGGAGGAACAGATAAATAGATCAGAGGCAAAGAGCAGAAAAGATACAAGAAATGATTAACAAAGAACTAGAATAATTAAAGAACAGACAATCAGCAAAGAGCAACACACTAAAGAGATTAAAAACACACTAAAGGGAACCAATAAAACTAATAGTAGTCTATCTGAGGCAGAAGAACGAATAAGTGAACTGGAAAAAGAATGGTGGAAACACCGAAGCAGGGCAGAATACAGCAAAAAAGAATAAAAAGAAATAGGGACAATCTCAGAGATCTCTGGGACAATATTAAGTGTACCAATACTAGAATTACAGAGTCCTCTTTTTTCTCAAGTGCATATAGAAATGCCTAACAGATAGATCACTTCTTGGGTCATAAATCAAGTCTCGGTAAATTTTAAAAAACTGAAATTATTTCAAGAACCTTTTCTAACCACAATGCTATAAGAATATATAACTACAAGAAATAACAAAAAAACCCACAAAATTTACGGAGGCTAAACAATGAGTTGCTTAATAACCAACAGATCACTGAAGAAATAAAAAGGAAACAAAAATATACCAAGAAACAAATGACAATGAAAACACGACAACTCTAAATCTATGGGATGCAATAAATGCAGTGTTAAGAGGTAAGTTTGTAGCAGGGGATTTTATAGCAATACAAACCTATCTCAAGAAACAAGAAAAACTTCAAATGAACAACCTAACCTTACACCTAAAGCAACTAGAAAAAGAAAAGAGAAAACCCCAAAGTTAGTAGAAGGAAATAAATTGTAAAGATCAGTGCAAAAAGGAAAGAAAGATATGAAGAAATGAAAGAAAGATAGCCAAAGCAACCTTGAGAAAGAAGAATGGAACTGGAGGAATCAACCTGCCTGACTTCAGGCTCTACTACAAAGCCACAGTCATCAAGACAGTATGGTACTAGCACAAAGACAGAAATATAGGTCAATGGAACAAAATAGAAAGCCCAGAGATAAATCCACACACCTATGGACACCTTAACTTTGACAAAGGAGGCAAGAATATACAATGGAATAAAGACAATCTCTTTAACAAGTGGTGCTGGGAAAACTGGTCAACCACTTGTAAAAGAATGAAACTAGATCACTTTCTAACATCATACAAAAAAATAAACTCAAAATGGATTAAAGATCTAAACGTAAGACCAGAAACTATAAAACTCCTAGAGGAGAACATAGGCAAAACACTCTCTGACATAAATCACAGAAAGATCCTCTATGATCCACCTCCCAGAATACTGGAAATAAAAGCAAAAATAAATAAATGGGATCTAATTAAAATTAAAAGCTTCTGCACAAAAAGGAAACTCTAAGCAAGGTGAAAAGACAGCCTTCTGAATGGGAGAAAATAATAACAAATGAAGCAACTGACAAACAACTCAACTCAAAAATATACAAGCAACTTATGCAGCTCAATTCCAGAAAAATAAATGATCCAATCAAAAAATGGGCCAAAGAACTAAACAGACATTTCTCCAAAGAAGACATAAGGATGGCTAACAAACACATGAAAAGATGCTCAACATCACTCATTATCAGAGAAATGCAAATCAAAACCACGATGAGGTACCATTTCACAACAGTCAGAATAGCTGCAATACGAAAGTCTACAAGCAATAAATGCCGGAGAGGGTGTGGAGAAAAAGGAACCCTCTTACACTGTTGGTGGGAATGAAAACTAATACAGCCACTATGGAGAACAGTGTGGAGATTCCCTAAAAACTGGAACTAGAACTGTCTTATGACCCACTGGGCATACACACTGAGGAAACCAGAATTGAAAGAGACACATGTACCCCAATGTTAATCGCAGCACTGTTTATAATAGCCAGGACATGGAAACAACCTAGATGTCCATCAGCAGATGAATGGATAAGAAAGCTGTGGTACATATACACAATGGAGTATTACTCAGTCATTAGAAAGAATACATTTGAATTAGTTCTAATGAGATGGATGAAACTGGAGCTGATTATACAGAGTGAAGTAAGCCAGAAAGAAAAAACACCAATACAGTATATTGACACATATATACGGAATTTAGAAAGATGGTAAAGATGACTCTGTATGAGAGACAGCAAAAGAGACACAGAAGTATAGAATGGACTTTTGGACTCTGTGGGAGAGGGAGAGGGTGGGATGATTTGGGAGAATGGCATTGAAACATGTATACTATCATGTAAGAAACAAAGTGCCAGTCTATGTTCGATACAGGATACAGGATGCTTGGGGCTGGTGCCCAGGGATGATCCAGAGAGATGATATAGGGTGGGAGGTGGGAGGGAGGTTCAGGATTGGGAACTTATGTACACCCATGACGGATTCATGTCAATGTATGGCAAAACCAATACAGTATTGTAAAGCAAAATAAAGTAAAAATAATAATTTTTAAAAACTGAAAGAGACAATAGCAAAGATGAATAAAACTAAAAGCTAATTCTTTGAAAAGATAAACAAAAGTAACAAATCATTATCTAGATCCATCAAGAGAAAGACTCAAATCAATAAATTTAGCATGAAAAAGATTTACAATAGACAATTGAGAAATACTAAGGATCATAAGAGACTACGACAAGTAACTATATGCCAATAAAATGGACAACCTAGAAGAAATGGACAAATTCTTAGAAAACCTTCCAAAACTGAACCAGAAAGAAATAGAAAATATAAACAGACCAATCACAAGCACAGAAATTTAAACTAATTAAAAACTTAATGACAAAAAAGCCCAGGGCCATATGGCTTCACAGGTGAATTCAACCAAAAGTTTAGAGAAAATCTAACACCTATCCTATTCAAGTTCTTCAGAAAATAGTAGAGGAAGGAAAGCTCCCAAATACAATCTGTGAGGCCTCCATCATGCTGATATCAAAGCCATGAAAAGATGCCACAAAAACAAGAAAACAAGGCAATATCACAGATGAACATAGATGCAAAAATCCTCAACCAAATTCTAGCAAAAAGAATCCAACAAGACATTAAAAGCATCATACAGCATAATCAAGTGGGCTTTATCCCAGGGATGCAAGGATTCTTCAATATATGCAAATCAATCAGAGAGATACATGATATTAACATATTGAAAGATAAAATTCATATGTACATCCCAATAGATGCAGAGAAAGCTTTTGATAAAATCCAACACCATTTGTGATGAAAACCCTGCAGAAAGTAGTAATAGAAGGAACATACCTCAACATATTAAACACTGAATACAACAATCCCACAGCAAACATGATTATCAGTTGTGAAAACTGAAAGTTCAGTTCAGTCGCTCAGTCGTGTCTGACTCTTTGCAACCCCATGAACCACAGCAGGCCAGGCCTCCTTGTCCGACAACAACTGCCAGAGTCTACACAAACCCATGTCCACTGAGTCAGTGATACAACCATCTTATACAACCATCTCATCCTCAGTTGCCCCCTTCTCCTCCCACATTCAAACTTTCCCAGCATCAAGGTCTTTTCATATGAGTCAACTCTTCACATCAGGTGGCCAAAGTATTGGAGTTTCAGCTTCAACATCAGTCTCTCCAATGAACACTCAGGACTGATCTCCTTTAGGATGGACTGGTTGGATCTCCTTGCAGTCCAAGGGACTCTCAAGAGTCTTCTCCAACACCACAGTTCAAAAGCATCAATTCTTCGGCACTCACCTTTCTTTATAGTCCAACTCTCACATCCATACATGGCTACTGGAAAAACCATAGCCTTCACTAGATGGACCTTTGTTGACAAAGTAATGTCTCAGCTTTTTAATATGCTGTATAAGTTGGTCATTGCTTTCCCTCCAGGAAGTAAGTGTCTTTAAATTTCATGGCTGCAATCACCATCTGCAGTGATTTTGGAGCCCCGAAAAACAAAGTCAGCTACTGTTTCCACTGTTCCCTCATCTATTTGTCATGAAGTGATGGGACTGGATACTACGATCTTAGTTTTCTGAATGTTGAGATTTAAGCCAACTTTTTCACTCTCCACTTTCACTTTCATCAAGAGGCTCTTTAGTTATTCTTCACATTCTGCCATAAGGGTGGGGTCATCTGCATATCTGAGTTTGTTGATATTTCTCCCGGCAATCTTGATTCCAGCTTCCACTTCATCCAGCCCTTTGTTTCTCATGATGTACTCTGCATATATACAGCCTTGATGTACTCCTTTTCCTATTTGGAACCAGTCTGTTGTCCCATGTCCAGTTCTAACTGCTGCTTCCTGACCTGCATACAGGTTTCTCAAGAGGCAGGTCAGGTGGTCTGGTATTAACTATTTCATTCAGAATTCTCCACAGTTTATTGTGATTCACACAGTCAAAGGCTTTGGCATAGTCAACAAAGCAGAAATAGATGTTTTTCTGGAACTCTCTTGCTTTTTCCATTATCCAGTGGATGTTGGCAATTTGATCTCTGGTTCCTCTGCCTTTTCTAAAACCAGTTTGAACATGTGGAAGTCCATAGTTCACATACTGCTGAAGCCTGGCATGGAGAATTTTGAGCATTACTTTACTAGCATGTGAGATGAGTGCAATTGTGTGGTAGTTTGAGCATTCTTTGGCATTGCCTTTCTTTGGGATTGGAATGAAAACTAACCTTTTCCAGTCCTGAGTTCCAGTCTTGGCCACTGCTGACTTTTCTACATTTGCTGACATATTGAGTGCAGCACTTTCACAGCATCATCTTTCAGGATTTGAAATAGCTCAACTGGAATTCCATCACCTCCACTAGATGTTCATAGTGATGCTTCCTAAGGCCCACTTGACTTCACATTCTGGCTCTACGTGAGTGATCACACCATCATGAAAGTATTTCCTCTAAAATCAGGTACAAGGCAAGAGCACCCATTATGATTCAACATAGTTTTAGAAGTCATAGCTACAGCAATCAGAGAAGGAAAAGAATTAAAAGGAAACCAGACTGGAAAAGCAGAAGTAAAACCCTCACTGTTTGTAGATGACATGATACTATACATAGAAAACCCTAAAGATGCCACCAGAAAATTACTAAAACTAATCAACAAATATAGCAAATTTGCAGGATATAAAATTAATACACAGAAATCCATTGCATTATTATATACTAACAATGAAAAATCAGAAAGAGACATTAAGGAAACAATGCCATTCACCACTGCAACAAAAATAATAAAATACCTAGGGATAAACCTACCTAACAAGTCAAAAGGCCTGTATGGAGAATACTATAAAATGCTGATGAAAGAAATCAAAGATGATACAAACAGATGGAGAGATGTATACTATGTTCCTAAATTGGAAGGATCAATATCGTGAAAATGACCAAAGTAATCTAAAGATTAAATACCATCCCTATCAAACTACCAATGGTATTTTTCGCAGATCTAGAATAAAAATTCAAGATTCGTAAGGAAACACAAAAGATCCCAGTTAGCCAAACAAATTTTGAAAAACAAAGGAGCTGGAGTAATCAACCTGCCTGACTTCAGGCTTCAGACAAAGTTACAATCAAGACAGTATGGCACTAGCACAAAAGCAGAAATACAGATCAGTGGAACAAGATGGAAAGTCCAGAGATAAACCACATACAAATGAGCACCTTGTCTTTGACAAAGGAGGCAAAAACATACAATGGAGAAAATTTAGTCTCTTCAATAAGTGGTACAGGAAAATCTAGGCAGCTTTTATCAGTAATGGTGATAACAATCTGCTGCATTTTCGTTTTCATTTTCATTTCAAAGAATGAAATTAAGACTCCACCTAACACCATACACAAAGATAAACTCAAAATGTATTAAAGCCCTAAATGAAAACCAGAAACTATAAAACTCTTAAGAGAAACATAGACAGAACACTCTTTGACACAAATCACAGCAAGATTTTCTATGACCCACCTTCTAGGGTAATGGAAATAAAAACAAAAATCAACAAATGGGACCAAATTAAAGTGAAAAGTTTTTGCACAGTGAAGGAAGCTATAAATAAGGTGAAAAGACAACCCTCAGAATGGGATAAAAAAAAAAAAAAAGGAAACAACTAACAAAGCATCAATCTCCAAAACATACAAGCAGTTCACTCAGCTCAATAACAGAGAAACAAACAACCCAGTCAAAAACTGGCCAGAAGACATAAACAGACATTTTTTCCAGAGAAGACATAAAGATGCCTAATAAACACATGAAAAGATGCTCAACACCATTCATTATTAGACAAATGAAAATAAAAACTAAAATGAGTTATCACATCACATGGGTCAGAATGGTCATCATCCAAAAAGTCTACAAAACATTCAATGCTAGAGAGCGTTTGGAGAAAAGCGAACCCTCCTGCACTGCTGCAATGCAAATTGATAACAGCCACTACGGAGAACAATATGGAGATTCTTTTAAAAACTAGGAATAAAATTACCATATGACCCAATAATCCCACTATTGGGCATATACACTCAGAAAACCAAAAAGACACATGTACCTCAATGTTCATCACAGCAGTATTTACAATAGCTAGGACATGGAAGCAACCTAGATGTCCATGGACAGATGAATGGATTAAAAGGGTCATGGAACGTATAGAAAACAGAATATTACTCAGCCATAAAATGGAACACACTTGATTCAGTTGTAATAAGATGGATGAACCTACAGAGTGAAGTAGGTCAGAAAGAGAAAGACAAATATCGTAAATTATGGATGTATATGGAATCTAGAAGGATGGTCCTGATAAGCTCCTATCTGTAGGGCGGCAATGAAGATGCAGACACAGAGAACAAACTTGGGGACAGAGTGTGGGAGGGAGAGGCTGGGATGAATTGAGAGAGTAGCATGGAAACATATACCTTACCATATATAAAGTAGATACCCACTGGGAATTTGCTATATAACTCAGGGAGCTCAACCCAGTACTCTGTGTCAACCTAGTGGGGTGGGATGGGGTGGGAGGTGAGAAGAAGGTTCAAGAGGGAGGGGGACATATGTAACCCACTCCAGTATTCTTGCCTAGAGAATTCCATGGACAGCAGAGTCTGACAGGCTACAGTTCATGGAGTCACAAACAGTCTGACGCAACTGAGTGACTAACACACACACGTGCATGCACACACACGGCAGAAGCCAACACAGTATTGTGAAGTAATCATCCTACAATTAAAAATCAATAATTGTTTTTAAAAAAACAGAAGGGGAAAAATCTTTTGTTGTTAGTCTTACGTTAGTATATAAGATCTGCAGTCTCACAGTTTACAAAAATTCAAGGCAGAAACTTAAAAATGCAGCAGATTTTCATCACCATTACTAATAAATTAGAAATCAACTTTCAGTGTTTTTGTGTTCCCTACAGTTTTCAAAGTACATATAAACATCACCATTCTATTGACAAAAGACTTAAAATCTGTAACTTGGCACATATTATGGAAGGCATAGGGCCAAATACAAAAACTGATTAGGTACAGTCTATTCAATGCAAATAAAGGGACCCCAGAAACATCGCTGGTATCCAGCAATGATTTTCAATGTACCTATTTAGAAATCAGAATTATCCATTTTATCCAGGAAATAAAACAACATTTTAAAAATAAACACCTACCTATGCAATTAAAAGCACAACAAACAGTATCAATTATGGTGCCTAATCTATTGTTTTCATGTTATTAATATTTATAGGATTTCCAAGGTCACACAGTGGTGAAGAATCTGCCTGCCAATGGAGGAGACACAAGAAACTCAGGTTTGATAACTGGATTGGGAAGACGCCCTGGTGAAGGAAATGGTAACCCCTTCAGTGTTCTTGCCTGGAAATTTTCATGGGCAGAAAAGCCTGATAGGCTACAGTCTATGGGGTTGCAAAGACTTGGACACAACTGAGCAACTGAGCAAATATGCAAATACACACAGGCATAGTTTAAGGAGGTATAGGGAGAATATCAACTGCTATAAACCTGATGTTCTCTTTGCAAAATACTTTGGTGAGAGTTTTCAAATAATATCAATATGTCAAATATACCATAATAAAGCATTTTTAATTCCATAGATATAATTAATGTAACTTTAAAGTAGGGAGCCAAAGAAGAGAGATATAAATTATGTATTTGAGCACTGCTACTTTCACAAGTAGCATTTTATAAACACAATTTAACAAGCTTTGCTTTGAATAAAGCAAGCTACTTACTTTCAAAAGTACAGGTACACAAAATCATATCTTATAATGACAATATATTTTGGAAATAAAAGTCTTCATCTCCAAATGAAGTTTCAAGTAAAGCCTTTTGCTATTTACACTTTCTCAAGACACTGTTTTGACATGAAGTAATCCTGGTTTTCTGGGAAAAGAAGACCAAATAAATCCCTTAATTCTAATCCAGTATGTACCATCCTTACTGCAGATGGATTTTAAATCCTTAAGCAATTGATCTACCAAAATATAAGGCAAAACACTGACTCCCAACTGCTGATTTTTATTTCATGTATCAACTGAATTTACAAATCTGTTGAAAAGCACACCAGGGCTTCTCAGAAGTTCCCTCACGACTGGGTTTACAGACATTTATCATGAAAAGGCAATGAGTTTTTCTTTGTTCCTAGCAGCAGAATTTCAGTTAACCTGAGATTTGTTCTGGGTAAAGAGTCAGTCTACCTTCTGTCTCATTTCCTATTACTCAACCTTTTATGTTCTTGTCCTGATATTTCATCACTGCACTCAAGTTTCCTACATCACATCATCTGCTGAAGTGGCAGAGAAAAAAAAAAAAACAGTGTTATTAAGCTAGCTTTGTTTAATTTCTTATCAGAAAAATCCAATAGACTCTATTTCATAGCATCCTTTTCATACTGCACACATCCATACAACACAGCCACAAAAACCAATCTACTTTAGATGAGACACCATGGCAAAGTCCACTTGAAAACACATAACATATATTAACAATTCCATCCTGAATGGAATCTCTGTTAATGCATGTGTGAACGCTAAGTCACTTCAGTAGTGCCCAACTCTTTGTGACCTATGGACTGTAGCCCACCAGGCTCTTCTGCCCATGGGATTCTCCAGGAAAGAATATTAGAGTGGTTTGCCACGCCATTCTCCACTCTGTTTATAGCCCCCATGTATTATGTAGAGATCAGCTGTTTCATCAGAAACTTGGTGATGTGTGAAAATATCTTTATCAAAGCACAGCTATTACTAACAAGTGCAATTACAAGAATTTAACTATTTTTATTAGTTAAATGATAATAATTCACACACACACATATATATGTATATAATCTGAAACATCACAAAAGGAGCATAGACTGAGGCTTAAATTAGCCATTAGTATTAAACACTGGCTAACATCAAATAACAGTTCTACAGAAAAGGAATGGGAACTAACAGTTTGGGTACATCTATTCCCAATTTGTAAACCATTAAGACACCTTTCATTATAGGATGGAGTATTATTTTAGAAGGCATTTTATGACTCATATTTCAAAAAACACACGACGCCACTGTTTATACGATAGAACATAATTTTATGCACCATTAAGGGGAAATGCATGTTACCAATTACATTGATAGACTATCAAATATTATAAGGCATCCATTTTCAGATACACAAAAATACAAATATAATGTATGCCTTTGAGTGGATAAATTATAGTATGTTCCAGTCACTGTACAAAACTCTTAAGGTCATTACCATTTTATCCCTGAAAACCACAAAGAGAGCATTCCATACTTATGAAGTAGAGAAACTGGCAGAGGGAGATTTACTTACTTGTTCTAACAGAACAACTAGGAAGGTCACAGTTAGGATGTTAAATTAATCCCACATTGGTTGAACCTTCCTCAATTCCTATGCTTGCTAGGTCTGAATTCTCATCAACAGACTTGGACTCACTTATTAAAAAGTTAGTAAACAAATACCTGGGGCCAATAGATTATGCTTCTCTATTTTGTCACTTTCTTCTAAGTATTATCAACTAGTTTAGCATCAATCAGAATATTCCTATCTGAGTTTATTAATTTCTGATTAATGAATGCAGTTGTGATGCACACAGATAGACAAGGTATTTGCTAACATCATATTCAGTACTGCAGTGTATATCATCACAAGTAAAATAAGTCATAAGTCTAAATTCAGAGTACTTCATCTATTAAAATACTTCCATTTACAGGAAAAGGTAGAGTTTCAATATCATTGTGAGGAAATGAAAATAAATCCATTTGGAAATGTCTCAGCAACTGCTTTAAATCATATGACTTGCAAGTGAATCAAGAAAGCTTTACTCAACAGTCATATTTAATATAAACCTAGTAGAATATCTTAGGCGTCATAAGGGTTTATTTAAAAGACAAAGAAGAAGGGGAACAATACTGTTCCCGCCACTCCAGATACCTTCACTCTTCCTTCTGATGAGTCCGTTCCATGTTTTCCCCCTCAGTATAACCAGTGCTTGGGTTTGACTTGGTGTCTTTCATTTCACAAAACCTCCAGCTGGTACACAACCTATCTCAGCAATCCACCGCCTCTGTTTTCTGCACATCCTGGCTTTGCTGAGGCAAGTGCTTGGTGCTGATAACGAGCTGTGTTTGCGATTGAAACAGAGGGAAAAGAGGTTCACCTGAACAGTCTGTGAAATCTCTCCTTACTGTTCCCTTGGAGCCTCAAATTGGACAGGTGGTCTCAGGAAATTATAGTCAAGCTACTTGGGTAGATATTTTGTTAAAATGAATCGTGGTTGTTGGTCAAGGAGGTTCTATTTGCTTTCCCAGTGGTGCAATCTAAAGAAAGGGGCATTTTGAGAAAAGGCATCTAAGAGAACATAGAAGAGTCTCTAAAATTCTCCTCCTTTGTCAGCTAGATTATTTCCTGCCTTCCAGCTTCCTCCTAGCTTTCAGGATTTTCTCAGACTCCAAGTCTCTTACTTTGCTATTAACAAAGAAAAGCCCTGGGGCAGACCTTCTTTATTTGACTGATTCACTCCTGGACCACCATGCACTCATTAGATGCACAGCAGTCATGAAGACTATGTTGTTGGCAGTCTTAAGACTGCTTTTTCTTTTTAATGCTCAAATTATGGATACAAAGTTACACATACATACACAAAGATGTTTTCATATAAACAAAAGGTAATTACAAACACGTACAAGCTTGTCATCTAGTTGAACAATAATCTAATTTCCAAACACTATCGGTACTTTCTAGATAAACCTCAATAAATGTTACTAGTTTTATAACTATAGTCCCCAAACCCCCAGAGATTATTTTATTACTTTGTTTTCTTTCATCAAAGTTAGAAGACTGTCTCTTTGAACTAAACAAACTGGATTAAATATCCAGAATGATATTTTATACTTGAGCCATAATGAAAAATAAGCATATTTCAGTATATATAAGGTAGTTTTAATTATGAAGAGATCACAGACACTCTATAACTGTTTTTTATTGAGGTTTATATTGACTACATTATAATTGTGGCTCCATACTTTTGAACATACAAACTCTAAACCAGTCAATGGACACGGGAGAAACTCCAGTTCCATCTCATTTACTCTCCTCTAATGGGGGCACTGTTTGATTCTCCCTTCTTAGTTGCATAACTTAAAAATTGAATGTAGTGGTTTAGTTGGTAACTTGTGTCCAATTCTTTGCGAGCCCATGGACTGTAGCCCACCAGTCTCCTCTGTCCAAGGGATTCTCCAAGCAAGAATACTGAAGTGGGTTGTCATTTCCTTCTCCAGGGCATCTTCTCTACTCAGGGACTGAACCTATGTCTCCTGCATTGCAGGCAGATTAGACTTAACAATTAATGTTGATTAAAACATTTTGTCTTTAGTACCCTGTTATTATCTCCTTACATTATATTGGAATCACGAAATTTGCCTTTTCTTTCTTTTTAAAAATATATCTCACCTGAATAAAGACAATAATCATGGAAAAAAATTTTGGTATAGCAACATCCAAATATCTGGCTCATTCAAAAGTTTGAAAAAATTGACTTAGAAGTTCTGAATCGATAGCATGAGAAAAAAATACTATTATGTTCAGTTCAGTTCAGTTCAGTCGCTCAGTCATGTCCGATTCTTTATACCCCATCAATCGCAGCATGCCAGGCCTCCCTGTCCATCACCAGCTCCCGGAGTTCACTCTGACTCACATCCATCAAGTCGGTGATGCCATCCAGCCATTTCATCCTCTGTCGTCCCGTTTTCCTCCTGCTCCCAATCCCTCCCAGCATCAGTCTTTTCCAATGAGTCAACTCTTCGCATGAGGTGGCCAAAGTACTGGAGTTTCAGCTTTAGCATCATTCCTTACAAAGAACACCCAGGATTGATCTCCTTTATTTTTTTAATATAAGTTTATTTAATTGGAGGTTAATTACTTTACAATATTATATTGGTTTTGCCATACATCATGGACTGGTTGGATCTCCTTGCAGTCCATGGGACTCTCAAGAGTTTTCTCCAACACCACAGTTCAAAAGCATCAATTCTTCAGCGCTCAGCTTTCTTCACAGTCCAACTCTCACATCCATACATGACCACTGGAAAAACCATAGCCTTGACTAGATGGACCTTTGTTGGCAAAGTAATGTCTCTGCTTTTTAATATGCTATCTAGGTTGGTCATAACTTTTCTTCCAAGGAGTAAGTGTCTTTTAATTTTATGGCTGCAATCACCATCTGCAGTGATTTTGGAGCCCAAAAATAAAGTCTGACACTGTTTCCACTGTTTCCCATCTATTTCCCATGAAGTGATGGGACCAGATGCCATGATCTTCGTTTTCTGAATGTTGAGCTTTAAGCCAACTTTTTTACTGTCCTCTGTCACTTTCATCAAGAGGCTTTTTAGTTCCTCTTCACTTTCTGCCATAACTTATCTATAAACGTGTCTTCTATAATATAAATCATGACCATGTCATAAAGACACTATAGCCATAATTTATATCTATATAATTTAGTACACAACATGTCAATAGTCTTCTAATGTTGGAAGTGATCAGGGAAGCAAAATTATCTACATCATAGTTATTTAAGTCTGGTACAATGATAAGTATCTTATTAGTCAGACATGAAGTGAGAGAGAAAGATGGTGCAAAGAGTAATAAGCAAACACTTCTCTAAGATGATGCTAATACTTTCTGTGGGTGATTTTGAATGGAAAGAGAGCAGTATCTGAGCCTATGAAAGAAGAAAAGCTTGGAAATCAGCAAATTGAAAGGAAAACATGATAAGGCTATTTTAAATTACTAGAATTCTTCAGTTGTGCTACATCATGGCAATGCACACCTCCAAAATACATGATGATACATATACATATTAGGTGTATATAACATTCTGTGTGTATATATGCACATATATGCATAATTTTACTTTAATGCGTTGCCTAATTTATTTTGACCTATTCTGTTTTCATCATTAGCATCTTGATAGAGGAAGCAGGCGAGGATAACAAGTTTAGCAGAACTTGCTTCTATTATGTGAAATACTATGTTAAAATGACATTATAAAAAGTGGTTTTCATTACAAAGTCTTCAGTATGACTCTACATAAAACAAAGGAATTATCTCCTATTTACTTTGAGCAGTTGTGGGAGATACCAGCCACACAACTGCTCTCAGTCACATTCTACCTGGCAGTCTCTATTATGACTATAGAAAATGATAACATTTATTTACGGTCTATTGTTCTAGTTAATGATATGGAATTGGGGGCAGGGGTGGAGTACTGGGTGACTTTAGAAAAATATTTGTGCAATCTATTATGCTTCTGTTTTTGAAGGCTGTTATGTCAGGACCTGATGCCAAGATATCTGAAAGGCATTTCACTACCTACAGTTAGCAAAATTATATACCAAAGCCTCTGAAAAGGGAAAAGGTCCTTGATGAGTCAGTTGAAAAACCAAATCTTCACAGGTACCACCTTCTTTCGGAATTCTTTTGAAGTAAGCAAGTGTCCTTTGGATAAGGTCACTGCTAGCTTTATCTTCTGCTATACAGAGCCAAAAGCTGCTAAACCAAGGAGATATCTTAAGGACTAGGTTAAAAAATCCATTTATGAAGGGAGGCACATTGCAGCTAGAAAGCACAGAGAAAATTTTTCTCCCAGCAAAACTTCTGATGGCATACTATTACTATTGATGGCATAGAACTGAGAAAATGGTCCTCTCCAGCAGCCCATTAGAGTAAGGTCTAAAAGAATTACGTTATAGTCTGCTTCTGGGCTTTCCTAGTGGCCCAGACCATAAAGAACTTGTCTGCAATGCAGGAGACCCAGGTTCAGTCCCTGAGTCAGGAAGATCCCTTGGAGAAGGGAATGGCAACCCCATTCCAGTATCCTTGCCTGGAGAATTCCATAGACAGAGGAGCCTGGTGGGCTATAGTCCATGGAGTTGCAAGAGTCAGGTACTACTTAGTGACTAAATAACAATAAGGACAAGGAGGTGAATGTCAGTGTTCAAAACATTAAAAAAAACAAGTATGCTAAGCCCTCTCAACCCATCAGTAGTCTCACTGTCCATGAGCTCCAAAAAATAAAACAATTAAGACTATAGTGAAAATCTGTGGTTGTCAACCCTGCATCCATTATCTTTTCTAAATAGTACCCCAAATTTCTCAGCAATAGGAAACTGTCTCATACTCATTGAAACATAACCCTTTATTGACTGAGGTGAATTAGTACATGCCATCCTCACTGACCTACAGATGGACTGGGATAGGTCTCTTCTCCCAGTCAGGCCAGTTGAAGTCAATAGCATTGATCCTGGGACTTTTACAAAACAACATGGGAAGCAGATTTTTTCTCCTCTCGATCAGGATTTTAAAGAAAAATCCTGTAGTTCTACAGTTTGTGGCCACATCATCTTTGGGTCACTAGAGTACAGAGTCAACAGTGAGGGAAAAGCACCAAGAAATAGAGAAAGAGAAATGCTAGTTCTGATCATACTGCTTGAAGCCAGATATATCCTTCAATTCATTAGTAAAATCAATACATTCACATATTTTATTAAGTTACCTAGGTCAGATTTTTACCTGTTCCTAAAATCATTATCACTACTTCAACTATAATACCTCAAAACCATTAATCATATTAAACAATTTAACTTACTAAATTTATATATCAAAAGAAAGGTACTATCTATCCTCAAAGATAAGTTTTCTCAAGTTACCAAAAAATCTGTATCCATCATCCTATATTTTCAATTTCTCCTAAAGAGGCAGAGCTATAAACAGTACCTTCGAAAAACATCACACAAGCATAGCCCATATTTTTATGCTTTTGATCACTACTGAGAAAGCTGCTTACAGAATTCTTATACATTTTAATAAATCTACACAAAATAGTAACATTTATTCAATCATTTTTCTATAATACAGAAAAAATAGTAAAATTACCTTTAATCCCTTAGAGTGGACATTTTTACTTTCCAAGTTTTTCATTTTTTTAATGTTTCAGTTCAGTTCAGTTCAGTCGCTCAGTCGTATCTGACTCCTTGCGACCCCATGAACTGCAGCACGCCAGGCCTCCCTGTCTATCACCAACCCCTGGAGTTCACCAAAACCCACGAACGAAGAGCACATTAAAGTTTTCCTCACCAGACAGGTATAATGCATTAAGATGAAAATCTCGATATATAAGAAAAGGATGTGTCACCTTAATAAGAGCGTCAAACATATTTATACTCTGGTGCAAGACCACAGTATCAGTTCAGTTTAGTTCAGTCGCTCAGTCATGTCCGACTCCTTGCTACCCCATGAATCGCAGCACACCAGCCTCCCAGTCCATCACCAACTCCAGGAGTTAACTCAGACTCACATCCATCGAGTCAGTGATGCCATGCAGCCATCTCATCCTCTGTTGTCCCCTTCTCCTCCTGCTCCCCAATCCCTCCCAGCATCAGAGTCTTTTCCAATGAGTCAACTCTTCT
Source organism: Nanger dama (assembly GCA_917880005.1). Lineage (NCBI taxonomy): Eukaryota > Metazoa > Chordata > Mammalia > Artiodactyla > Bovidae > Nanger > Nanger dama. Next base: position 28,845,564 of record CAKJTW010000001.1, read on the forward strand.
CATGAGGTGGGCAAAGTACTGGAATTTCAGCTTCAGCATCATTCCTTCCAAAGAAATCCCCATTAGTAACGGTCTATTATTAAAATACTAAGATGTTAAAGGGGGCAAATGATCACTGAGGTGCATCTTCTACATAGCTACGCTTCTACAGTATAACTACAATATCCACAAGTAGTTTGTGCTTGGACTGCTTCTACCTTGGTGTGTTATAATGTATCTTCTGTTCAAGAACTGAGAACTTGGTCTCTTCTACCTATGCAAAATCATCACTATAAAGAGCTCCATAATTATTGCTAATATTCATTCATTAAATAAGAGTCAGTGAAAGTAAAGCTGGACACTGCTTTTTTTCTTATAATTTAAGGAGTCCTTTGACTATAGTAATTACAAAATTACTTTAGCAATTTTAAGTCCTTCAGTAAGTACAAAAAGAATACAGACATCTTGGGCTTCCCTTGTGACCCAGCTGGTAAAGAATCTGCCTGCAATGCACGAGACCTTGGTCTGATCCCTGGGCTGGGAAGATCCCCTGGAGAAGGGAAAGGCTACCCACTCCAACATTCTGGCCTGCAGAATTTCATGGACTGTATAGACCATGAGGTTGCAGAGAGTCGGACACAACTGAGCAGCTTTCACTTCACAGACATCTTGTTTACCAAAAACAAGAGGATAAAATTTGGGGGAAAAAAGAAATGTGCATAAAACTGGTGACCATATTTAAAAAGAAAAATTGTGGATTTTATAACTTTGAGAAAAATATTATTTCCAATACTATATGTTGAGAGAAAGAATGTGTGTGTACTGAATTTTGGGGATTTTTTTCCCTCCTTATCTTATTCAAATTAGGACTTCTAGAAATAACATACTGCTAAAAAATTCAATGAATATGATGAATTTACAAAAGAATTTACAAAGATGAACAAGATCCGTCTGGGTATACAAAAGAGGGAAAAATTCATGTCGGACTGAATTATTATATTTAACTATTTGCAGTTTCCCAATTCACTGGGTATTTACATACAACTCACCAATTTGCCTTAGTTACACAGATACCATCTTAAAGTGTCAGACTGAATTTATCTTCTCTCATTTTATGACTTCTGTCACCATCTGAAGTGCTTTAAAATATTCTAGAAAAAACTTTAAAATTTTACTTCCAAAAAAGAGGATTGTTAAAAGTCAAACATTATTTTAAAATTTCACTGCCAAGGCCAATCAGCTTTCATGTCAAAGTGAAAAATCTTAACTGTTGGGAAAAAAAATACTAAACAAGTGACTCCAAGCTCCAATCAAAAAACAAACTTCGTTGTTTTGTTCTGGGGGATGACATGAATTTGGCACTGCAATCCATGTGAAATATTCGATGGGTTCACATATTTGAGCCAAAATGATAAATCAAGTTTCAAATAACTATATTTTTAAAAACACACTATATATCCCCATGCCAAGATGCTGTGAAACAGTTGACCACAAAGAGAATTAATTTTACAGCAGAATAAATCAAAGTATTTTAATATATTTAAGATCATGTTTAATTTTTTTTTAAATTTTAAGAGAATTAAACTCTCTTCTTCAGCTCTCCTATGCATGAGTTGCAGGGGAAAAAAGTTTAAAAAAAGATAAGGAAAGTTAAACTAGAAGTCCAAGTGGAAGCATCACGTAAAAGAAAATGATTTTTAAATTCCTAAGAGGGAATAACCCCCTCTCTGTTCTTAATGGTACAATATTAATTCATTCAAGATCACTGGAACACAGGGAAAGCACCAAAAGGAGAAAGTATTTCATAAAACCTAAGACGATTTTTAACATAATGCTGAGCTCCAAACTGGATCCCTTTAAATCTCTGACTGAAGCAAGGATAAGTTAAAAGTGGGTCTGGAGACCACGTTTTCTTTTGTTTGCAACAATGAATGACTGTCCTGTTTCATAAGCCTGAAGCATGTTTAGTCAGTGGCACAGAAAGGCACTGAGCAAGACACTGACACTAGGATTTGCAAAGTGGGACTGAGGGACAAGGCTGCTCCACTCCACAAGGGGACAACATGAGGATCAATCCATGGACTATTTGGCAGTCTAGATACACAGCCAGGGAAACTAAAAGAAAGTACTGATATGCTTTCTATATTTTAGAAATTACATATTGTCAAGTTTAATGTCAAAAAATTACTTAACTATTTCTAGCAACCAACAAAAATTGTAAGAAATATACCCCTCATTTCAATATATAACTTAAAACTCAGCAATATTCCAGGTATGAAAACTAAAACAACTTATATATATATATATATATATATATATATATATATATCTCCCCACATATCTGCTCTTCCATTTGTTGATAAATATTCTATATTTTTACTCAGTAAGATAAATGCATAATTTTTTAAGGTTGATTTAATCAGCGCAGGTGGTAAACCCTTCTGTTGTAATTAGCATCTGGAGACACGGTTTTTCTTTTCTTTCTTTTTTTTTTAATGTACGGTATTCCAGCTGGCTAAAGCACCATACTAAATAAAGTCAGGGTCATATTTCTTTCTTTCTTGACAGATTAAGTAGTTTCTCTTTCATTGCCTGAAACCATATCCATCTACCTGTGGCCAACCATCTCACAAATACATATTTTTAAACATTAAGATCATTAAGCTAACATGGAATGATGAAACAAAGCCACTGGTAAAATAAGATGATAAAATAAGGAGAACTCAGGATAACTTGAAGGAGAATAGAGAAAGGGACAGAGGGAGGGAGGAAAGAAAGGAAGGAAAGGAAGCACAGACAGTGTTTTGTCAATTCACATATGCTGATATATTTTCCAGTTTGATGTCCTGCCTACATCAATATGATGAGATCTCACTATTTCTTTAGACATTTTAAGAAAACACACATTCTTTCAATGAATTCTTCCATTATATAAGTGAATATCCCAATGCTAAAACTTTGGATATGTTCCACCAATTATTTTTACAGCTAGATAAAGTTAAATTATTTTTACAGCTAGATAATGTTAATTTAAGAGCAATTTATAATAGATTTGTAAATTTTCCATAGTAATACAATGAAAATATTTTTATAAATAGGAAACTGATTTCTTTGATAATCAAAAAATACCAATTAATAGATAAAATGCTGCATACTTTTAGAATAAGGAAAAATATATCTCTGGATCCATCATTCTACATGATATAGCTCATAAATAATACGTGGTGAGATGCTTTGGTAGAGAGTAGGTACTGAGCTTTTATTTATATCTGCCACACACTTTTCTGCATATTTAGGTGTAGAATATGGTCCTATTAGGTCAATATAAAGTAAACAACTGTCCATTATTTCTTACAGGAGACTTAAAAGCAATAGACTCACTTGATACAGATATATATTTTTTTAAGTTTTTTTTTTAATTTTATTTTTACTTTATTCTACTTTACAATACTGTATTGGTTTTGCCATACATTGACATGAATTAGCCACAGGTGTACACGAGCTCCCAATTCTGAAACCCCCTCCCACCTCCCACCCCATTTCATTCACTGGATCATATTTTAGAACGAGAGACAGTGGACTCTGGTAAAGAAAGTCAATCATATGTCTTAAGTATAAATGTGTTACAGGTTATGCTGTTTTGTTCCTTCTAGAGAAGGCTCTATGAAAATTCCTGCTTGTTTGAATAGTTGTTTGTAGGAGATTTGGAATTAAAGACCATTCGGTGTCACTTCACATGACACTGAAATAGTCAGGATATGTTATTAACAATAAACAATCCAGAATGCACTGGCTTCGATCATCTATCAGGGACAGGACCACAACTGTGTAACTAAGGATGGAGTGCATATAGTTACATAATTGTAAGGGGATGCTCTGGATTGTGGACCTTAGCACTATGAGTCATTTCAACATCCAGGGAGATTAAGGACTCTGGGCATGGTCCTCTCAAATTTTTACCAAATTGTGGAGGGCAGTGAGGTGGATGCATATGGTACTCCACTTGGTAGAGTAAGCTGCCCCAGGGTTCTGGAAACAGGTAAGGAGCTACAAGACTTAGGATGAACTTAAGTCTTTGAGATATGAAATTTCTTTAACAACATCTGTATTGTACTATGTGTTATTTTTCTTTTGTTATCCTTGAACTTTACCAGTAAAGTCTGAACCACTGGAGTCGATTCTCTACTATACTTTAGAGAATTGAAGAGTCGGCACCATTTCTGAAAGTTAGTTAACAGAGAGTAGTGTCTCTGAATTCCTAGGTACAAGGTAACCGAATTTATAACCAGCAGAGCTGAAGGAATAAACTAGGGCAGGTCTAACTGAGGTCATAACACCTGAGTGAGGCAGCTGCTGCAAAAGGAAAAAAATAAAAATAAAAAGGTAAAAAATAGAAAAGATGGAATTAAAAGACCTGAAAGTCCTAATCATGACCACCACTAAAAAGGGGTCCCTGAAAAAAATCTCAATTGCTAATTAGCCATTACTGAGGAAAGTAAGTTTTAGCCATCAAGCCAGTGCTACCTATAGTTATGAAGAGCAGGAAGGATAATCAATTCCAATATACCAAAGTTATACATTCACTATTTTATTTGCAAGAAAAACATAAACATAAAGGAATCACAGAGGAATATTTTCATTCTTCCAAATTATATTAGGCAGTATATCTTGCCTGGAGAATCCCACGGACACATGAGCCTGGTGGGCTACGGTCCATGGGATCACAAAGAGTCAGATACAACTGAGTGACTTAACATGTGGTAGAATTATTGGTGGCTTTGTTGAAGACATTTACAATGTGTGACTGGCTACTAAGCTAAATGCGACCTTCTATTAGGATTCTCTTTGGCATGAGAACATATTACAAACAATAGTGTAGATCTTTTTTTTTTTTTTTTTAATAGCTGAACCATGACTAAACAAAGGTGGAAAATAAAAGATGTGTTCTTCATTATGAAAAGTAACTGGACCATGATTAAACAAAACAATCTCAAATATGAAAATTTATGTCATATTATGAGGAAGTTCTTCACATTTGAAGACTTTCAATGGATAACAAAAACTTTAGGTTTGCCAAGTAATTGTGAATGAATGAAATCACCACTGTTTGTCACACTTCAGGCAGGAGCTTCCAACTATTCAGTAAATTTGAATTGTGAGTCTAAAGATCGAATTTGAATGTCAGCTGCTGCAGAATTTCAGATTTTATTTAATCAACCGTATTCACCATTGATAAACAGTTCATCTGATGTAACATAAAAAGATTATTAAAAAAGGAACTACAAAGGATATATCATGTTAATTATAATAAAATTGTGGGATCTCTTTAGTGAATCCACAAAATATCCAAAAAATTTACTCAAAAAACACCTAAAATGTTATGAGTTTAAAAGCATTATGAATTTAACTTCCTCACTCTCAAAGCCAATGTCCCACTATGCTACACTACCACATATTCCAAAAACTCTAACAAAATTGCCTTATATTGAAATTAAAATATTACCAATCAACTTAATAACCAAAGGTGGATTTTAAATGTGATGTAAAACCTCATTATACAGTCTTGAATTCAATCTTTTGAGAGCAGCTATTAAACATCAGTCAGGTCAGTCACTCAGTAGTGTCCGACTCTTTGCAATCCCATGGATTACAGCATGCCAGGCCTCCCTGTCCATTACCAACTCCTGGAGTGTACTCAAACTCATGTCCATTGAGTTGGTGATACCATGCAACCATCTCATTCTCTGTCTTCCCCTTCTCCTCTCGCCTTCAATCTTTTCAGCATCAGGGTCTTTTCAAATGAGTCAGTTCTTCGCATCAGGTGGCCAAAGTATTGGAGTTTCAGCTTCAATATCAGTCCTTCCAATGAACATCCAGGACTGATCTCCTTTAGGAGAGACTGATTGGATCTCCTTGCAGTCCAAGGGACACTCAAGAGTCTTCTCCAACACCACAGTTCAAAAGCCTCAATTGTTCACCCCTCAGCTTTCTTTATAGTCCAACTCTCACATCTATACATAACTACTGGAAAAACCATAGCTTTGACTAGACAGACTTTTGTTGGCAAAGTTTTGTCTCTGCTTTTTAATATTCTATCTAGGTTGGTCATAACTTGCCTTCCAAGGAGTAAGCATCTTTTTATTGCTGCAATCACCATCTGCAGTATTTTGCAGCCCAGAAAAATAAAGTCAGCCACTCTTTCCCCATCTATTTCCCATGAAGTGATGGGACCAGATTCCATGATCTTCATTTTCTGAATGTTGAGCTTTAAGCCAACTTTTTCACTCTCTTTCACTTTCATCAAGAGGCTCTTTAGTTCTTCTTCACTTTCTGCCATAAGGGTGGTGTCATCTGCATATCTGAGGTTACTGATATTTCTCTCGGCAATCTTGATTCCAACTTATGCTTCCTCCAACCCAGTGTTTCTCATGATGTACTGCATATTAGTTAAATAAGTAGGGTGAAAATATATAGCTTTGATGTACTCCTTTTCCTATTTGGAACTAGTCTACTGTTCCACATCCAATTCTAACTGTTGCTTCCTGACCGGCATACAGATTTCTCAAGAGGCAGGTGAGGTGGTCTGGTATTCCCATCTCTTTAAGACCATTCAAGTATGACCTAAATCAAATCTCTTATGACTATACAGTGGAAGTGACAAATAGATTTATGGGATTAGATTTGATAGAGTCCCTGAAGAACTATGGATAGAGGTTCATGACACTATATAGGAGACAGGGATTAATACCATCCCTGAGGAAAAGAAATGCAATAAGGCAAATGGTTGTCTGAGGAGACCTTACAAACAGTTATGAAAAGAAGAGTAGCAAAAGGCAAAGGAGAAAAGAAAATATATACCCATTTGAATGCAGAGTTCCAAACAATAGCAAGAAGACATAAGAAAGTTTTCCTCAGTAATCAAAGAAAAGAAATACAGGAAAACAACAGAATGGGAAAGTCTAGAGATCTCTTCAAGAAAATCAAAGATACCAAGGGAACTTTTATGCAAAACTGGGCACAATAAAGGACAGAAATGGTACGGATCTAACAGAAGCAGAAGATATTAGGAATAGGTGGCAAGCATACACAGAAGTTCTATACAAAAAGATCTTCATGGCCCATAAAATCACGATGATGTGATCACTAACCTAGAGCTAGACATCCTGGAATGCTAAGTCAAGTGAGCCTTAGGAAGCATTACTACAAACAAAGCTAGTGGAAGTGATAGAATTCCCCTTGAGCTATGTCAAACCCTAAAAGGTGATGCTGTGAAAGTGCCATACTCAATATGCCAGCAAATTTAGAAAACTCAGCAGTGGACACAGGACTGAAAAAGGTCAGTTTTCATTCCAATCCCAAAGAAAGGCAATGCCAAAGAATGCTCAAACTACTGCACAATTGCACTCACATCACACACTAGTAAAGTAATGCTCAAAAGTCTAAAGGCCAGGCTTCAACAGTATGTGAACTGTGAACTTCCAGATGAACTTCAGGCTGTATATTGTCACGCTGCTTATTTAACTTATATGCAGAGTACACCATGAGAAATGTTGAGCTGGATGAAGCACAAGCTGGAATCAAGATTTTCGGCAGAAATATCAATAACCTCAGACATGCAGATGACACTAACCTTATGGCAGAAAGCAAAGAAGGACTAAAGAGTCTCTAGATGAAATTGAGGAGAGTGAAAAGTTGGCTTAAAAGTCAATATTCAGAATACTAAGATCAGGGCATTTGGTCCCATCACTTCATGGTAAATAGATCGGGAAACAGTGGAAGCAGTGACAGACTTTATTTGCGGGTGCTCCAAAATCACTGCAGATGGTGACTGCAGTCATGAAATTAAAAGACACCTGCTCCTTGGGAATAAAAGCTATGATCAACCTGTTGCTACTGTTGCTGTTAAGTCATTTCAGTTGTGTCTGACTCCGTGCGACCCCACAGACGGCAGCCCACCAGGCTCTGCCATCCATGAGGTTTTCCAGGCAAGAGTACTGGAGTGGGTTGCCATTGCCTTCTCCGATAATCAATCTAGACAACTTATTAAAAAGCAGAGACATTACTTTGCCAACAAAGATCACTCTAGTCAAAGCTATGGTTTTTCCAGTGTTCATGTATTAGTGTGAGAGTTGGACTACAAAGAAAGCTGAGTGCCAAAGAATTGATGCTTTTGAATTGTGGTGTGGGAGAAAGCTCTTGAGAGTCCCTTGGACTGCAAGGAAATCCTACCAGTCCATCCTAAAGGAAATCCATCCTGAATATTCACTGGAAGGACTGATGCTGAAGCTGAAACTCCAATACTTTGGCCACCTGATGCAAAGAACTGACTCATTTGAAAAGATCCTGAGGCTTGGAAAGATTGAAGGTGGGAGGAGAAGGGGACAACAGAGGATGAGATGGTTGTATGGCATTACCAACTCAATGGACATGAGTTTGAGTAAACTCTGGGAGTTGGTGATGGACAGGAGGCCTGGTGTGCTGTAGTCCATGGGGTCACAAAGAGTCAGACACAACTGAGCAACTGAATTGAACTGACTCTATGCAATGCTCCACTTTTGGAAGGTAACACAAGCAGCTACCATACCCTATTTAGAATTTTGATAGCAAAATAAAAAATAGGTTTGATATAGTTGTGAATTGGAAGACCCAGAGAATAAGGACCAAGTACCTTAGCAACACAGAGAAACTAAGTAGGTGTTTTGAAAGTCACATCCACTTCAGTGACTCTAGATAGATATTGGCAATAACAAACCGAAAAGATTTTCTAAACTTTGAAACATACCTACCTTTGTCATTTAATATATCTCATTAAAAATGCTTTTTCCCAGTCATTTCCCAAACCATTATTATGGTTTTGTCAAATAAAAGAAATGGAATGCTGTTCAAGAAAACTGTAACCAAAAAAACAACCAAGGCTCAGTAGAGGTCAGCCACCTTGCCCAGATATAAAAATCCAATTCTATAGAATTGCTTCTCAGGATTCTCTCCTGCCTTTGCTCCCTTGGCCTTAAGGCATTTAGAAGAAATCAAAGGTAAGGAGTGTTTCAGTCTGAAGATTCTAAAGTCTAAATCCTGCCTTCTTTTCCACACCTTGTTCTTAATGCTTCATCCAAGAAACAAATCTCTATAGATATTCTTAACAATTAACAATTTCTTATTGCAAAAATATAACTACTCCCAAGTATGTTAAATCATCTTAAAATATTACCTCCTCATCAGAATGCAATTTAATGTGCAAGAAATACTAATCTTGAGGTACCAAAAGGTTAGATCAGAGAAATACTACAAGAATCATAACACAAGGAGCTTTACATGTGAAAAGGTTAAAAATACTTGCTACAATAATCACAACAAAAATCTGGTTTAGAGTATCATAATCTCACTGGTTTTTGAAATAACATTCACGTTTAGGAAATGTAATTCAAACAGTCCAATCTTTTTTTTTTTTTTTCAAAAAACTAACTATGATCCACTGAACTTATTTACCAAATAGAAACAGACTCATAGACTTAGAGAACAAACTTAAGAGTTACAAATGGGGGAAGGGGTTGGGAGATAGTTTGGGAATTTGGGATGGACATGTATACACTGTTGCTGTTGTTCAGTCCTAAGCTGTGCCCAAGTCTTTGTCACCCCATAGATTGGAGCACACCAGAATTCCCTGTTCCTTACTATCTCCCTGAATTTGCTCAAACTCATGTCAATCCATATACTGCTACATTTAAAATATAAAGCCTTTCCTCGAAAAAGAAAAACAGAAAGCAGCTTTATTGTTTTGTCTGATAATAAAGTAGTATTCGTTACCTTTCAAAAATTTAGACATATATAAAGTCACATTTAAAAATGAGTACTATCAGAAATTTCCAGAAGTTTGAATGTTCACTTATGGCTGATTCGTGTCAATGTATGGCAAAACAAATACAGTATTATAATTTTTAAATAAAAAAATTAATTAATTAATTAAAAAATAAAAATAAAATTAAAATACTACTTGATATACAATATTCAAAAACACTCAATATCATATATATCAATATGTTTAATACAAAGTTGGTCACTCATTCTTTTAATTTTCTTAAAATATATTTTGTTTTAATTTTTATAGAAATGTGGTGTTAGTTTCACGTCTACCATAAAGTTATTCAATTATACATATATATATAAATACCTATGTTCCTTTTTAACATTCTCTTCCATTATAGGTTATTCCAAGATACTGAATATAGCTCCTTGTGTCATACAATAGGTCCCTGTTAGTTATCTGTTTTATATATAGTAGTATGCGTATTTCGTAGAAGGCAATAGTAACCCACTCCAGTGTTCTTGCCTGGAGAATCGCAGGGACAGGGGAGCCTGTTGGGCTGCCATCTGTGGGGGTCACACAGAGTCAGATACGACTGAAGTGATTTGCAGCAGCAGCAGCAGCAGCAGTATGCATATTTTAGGCTTCCCTGGTGGCTCAGATGGTAAAGAATCTGCCTGCAATGTGTGAGACCTAGGTTCAATCCCTGGGTTAGGAAGATGTCCTGGAGGAGGGCATGGCAACCCATTCCAGTATTCTTGCCTGGAGAATCCCATGGACAGAGGAACCTTGGGGGCTACAGTCCATGAGGTCACAAAGGGTCAAACACAACTGAGCAACTAAGCACGGCACATATGTATATTTTAATCCCAAACTCCAAATGTATCCCTGTCTTCCTCTTCCTTACCAGAATACTGTTTTCTATGTGTTAGAGCCTATTTTTATAAATAAGTTCATTTGTATCATATTTTTAGATTTCACCTATAAACAATATCATGCGATGTTTGTCTTTGTCTTGCTTATTTCACTTAGTATGATCATCTCCAGGCCCACCCATGCTGTTGCATATGGCACTATTTCATTCTTTTTTTTTTTTTTTCTGGACTAAAGCTGAGTAATATTGTGTGTGTGTGTGTAATATACCAGATCTTCTTTTTACATTTATCTGTCAATCAACTAAAAGGTGTTTTCTGGGTCATCATGTTTAAATTTCGCATCAAAAGTTTGAATTGCTGCAAAAGTATTTCACTAAGTGAATGTTTCACAATACATTTAATTAAGCTCTTTTGTTAGGCAAACAAATTGATTCTGATATTTGCTATTAAAATATATATCTTTTCATGGACTTCTGTGTTTTCTTTTACTTTGAAAAAAAGATATACCTTTTGAATCATTAAACAATAACAAAGCTGTAATTCAGAAAGTCTGTCTACTCTGAAATAATCTTCTCAGGAAAAATAATATCAGATAATAAGAAACTATACATTGGAATGCTCACTCAGTTGTGTCCAGCTCTTCACAACTCCATGAACTGTAGCCCTCCAGACTCCTCTGTCCATGGAATTCTCTTGGCAAGAGTACTGGAGTGAGTTGCCATTTCCTCCTACAGGGGATCTTCCCAACCCAGGGATTTAACCTGTGTCTCTTCCATCTCCTACATTGGCAGGATTCTTTACCACTGTGCCACCTGGAAGCCCTACTTTGTAGAGGGGATTTTAATTTCACATTAAAATATTAACATTTAATTTACATATCCAATATGTAATCCCTATTAATGTCTCCCAAAATTACATGTTGTTTATAAGGGCAACACTGTATATAGATGGATTAGAGATAACAAACAGCACCTTATGTAGAAAACTACTTTTGCTGCTGCTGCTGCTAAGTTGCTTCAGTCGTGTCTGACTCTGTGTGGTCGTGGGAGCCCACCAGGCTCCCCCGTCCCTGGGATTCTCACAAGAACACTGGAGTGGGTTGCCATTTCCTTCTCCAATGTATGAAAATGAAAAGTGAAAGTGAAGTCGTTCAGTCCTAGCAACCAACTCCTAGCAACCCATGGACTGCAGCCTACCAGGCTCCTCCGTCCATGGGATTTTCCAGGCAAGAGTACTAGAGTGGGTTGCCATTGCCTCTCCGAGAAATCTACTTTACTTCCATTAATTTGTCCTTTTTCTTAAAGATAATACTTTAAACATATTTTAGAGAGCGATACATCAAATGGTTTAAATGGTTTAATGTGTTGGTGAAATTACCAACACATATTATATTCCCCATGTATTTTATACTTCTTAGAATCTTTCACAGGTACATTTAATACTGAACTATCAGTAACCTTCGAATACTCTGAAGTAGTTTACAAAGCTTAATTATCTTCATTTTCCAGATGAGGAAACTTTGTCCCAGAGAGGTTAAGTGACTTGGCCATAAGCATACATTTATTAACAGAACCAAAATAAGAACAACACAGTTAACATTAATCTTGTAAAGCCAAGAGCTTCTGTCACAAGGTAAAGGAGAAAGGGGAGATGGGATAAAATAAATAATAGATGGAAAACGAGGCAAAAAACGAAACAAACAAAAAACATCAGCAGAAATCTCTTAAGTTCTCAAACTGGAATATAAGGCCATAACGAGACATGATAGAGTCAGTCACAGCAGATAATTCTATTACTCAGGCACACACAGAATCACAGATATGACTTTAGATATCATTAAGTTCAGCCTTACAGAAATGTAGGGCCAGTTCTAATGTTTTAGGCCTGACCTTAAATGTCATCTCTTTAAAGATGCTTTCCTTGATCACACTCTCAACAACCTCTGCTATTATGCCATTTGTATAAGGTGTTCAGTAAATGTACTCTGAGCAGATGAACTGGAAGACAGTCGGCTGTCTAATACAAAACAAAGGATCTAATTCAGGGAAACAAATATTTTTACTTAATAAACACAAAACAAAAGCCCACTCAGAAATGTCGATTAATACCCAGTTTTCAATGCAGCAGTTTACTTGTGTACCAGTAAACTAAGTTTCAGAAGTGATACATTTTTGGCTTCAAGACAGTCCAAATAGATCTATATTTTAAAAGGAACTGCCTCTAAGCAGAAATATTACAACTTCCATTATCAAATAAAGCAATACTTTTTTGAAACCAGTCTAGACAAACAGAATCTGCTGGAGTCTGAAATATTTTTCTTTTATGATCATGAACAGACATGGAGCAGCAACAAACTTACGGCACTAAATTGTAGCCACATAAGGACTTTATTATTAAAGGAGTCTTGTTCAATGTGAATTAAGAGTTGGCATGTCTGTATACAAATGAACTAAAACCTGTGGTATATCAGAATGATACTGTACATGCTCATATCTGGTCCTTTTGTATATGGATTCAAAATGATTTCTTACTAATGAAGTGCTTCATTTTCCCTTCAAAACACCCCAGCAATCTTTCCTAATATATTTTACAATTTTATGTCACATATTTTCACTTGTGAACCCAATCAGATATACTATAAGAAATGTTTCAATAGTCTTAGAAAAGCTAAAATTCAATTTGCTACTAGCTCATTATCTTTGCACAGAACTCCAGAGTTTTAATCTGACAAGAAAATTCACTTGAGAAAAAAATACTTTTAGATCTTAGTTTCATGTTGTGGGGCAAGAGAAAGGGCAGATGAAAGAGACCATTTTTTTCAGAATATAAACATGATTCATGATGTAACTGCAGGCAGCCAAACTCAGCTACCGTTAAAAATAAATGAAAGGATCAGCTGTGTCTCAGTTGAAAATTTTCAAGTATAAAGATCTAGGGGGAACATTACCCAATTTTACTTTAATCTGTTCTCTTAATTTCCTAACCAGCCTCTTGAAAATTGTTGACTGCTCACAGCCACAAACCCTTACAACTGAGAATTTACCCCACAGGTATAAATTCTTGGCTTGCTTTCCTCATGGAATTAGCCCATCAGTGCTTCTTCTATAGGTCTGAGGGTATACCTATTTTCTTCTGAGTGTTCCCTCTTAACTTTTGTATTGCTTGGCCTAATAGGAACAATAGCATCATTTATAATGCAATGGAGCTTAACGAAACATTTTGACATGTATTCATTTCATTTAATTCTCACAACAACCTTTGCTGGTACATCGGATAGATATTTGAAGAAGGCAATGGCACCCCACTCCAGTACTCTTGCCTGGAAAATCTTATATGGATGGAGGAGCTTGGTAGGCTGCAGTCCATGGGGTCGCTTAACAGTCGGACACGACTGAGTGACTTCACTTTCACTTTTCACTTTCATGCATTGGAGAAGAAAATGGCAACCGACTCCAGTGTTCTTGCCTGGAGTATCCCAAGGATGGCGGAGCCTGCTGGGCTGCCATCTATGGGGTCACACAGAGTTGGACACGACTGAAGTGACTTAGCAGCAGCAGCAGCAGGATAGATATTATTATCCTATTTTTGTAAATGAGAGGTGGATTTCAGGAAGGTGAAGTAAATTGTTCTGAACAACAGTTGGTAAGGTGTGTCTCTGGTACTGGAATTAAGATCTTGAGACTATTCAAACATTCTTTCCACTACATCCCTGTGATTTTAGATTCTGGATTCTATTGAAATTCTATGCCAAGGTGTTGGCTCTTATCTAAGTAACTGAAAATTTGACCAAAATGGTATTCATAGTTTTTAAAAATGCCATAACTTAACAAGAAAGTGAAACAATTAATATTGATGTGTGTCCACCTAGATCTTGTCACATGCTAGGTGCTTTATATGTTACCCACCTTCATCAAGATAAATCAACATCAATCCCTGCTGAACTACTTTAATCCATGTGCTATTCTAAGATTTACAGGCATAATTCTAACTCATATCAGTCACTCTCTATCGTATCACCCACAAAATATAAAACTTAAGGGTCAAGAAATTAAATGACTTATTTTTCCCAAAATTGCACATCCATTATATGGCAATATCAGAAACCGAATTCAGGCTGCTGGTTCTAGTAAAGTTTGAGTAAATAAAATGTATATGTTATAAACTCCACCCATAGGAAGCCAGAAATGATCAAAAAACACTTACTGAATGTCCAGACATTATTTTTTTAATAATAGCTATACTAAAAAAGAAAAAAAAATCAACTTATTTAGTCCTTCAGTTTCCAGTTTCTTTCACAAATCATTTGATTCTCACAACAGTATCTACTATGTATAGTATGTGTATTGGGTTTATCTGTTATGTATATTACCTATTATTGTAAATTATGTGCATACCAGTATCTATCGGGTTGGCCAAAAACTGCATTTGCATTTATCTACATTGTCTTACAGAAAAATCTGGATGAACTTTTTGTCTAATCCAATATTATGTATATTATCTCTATTTTATAGATGAGTACACTGTCATTTAAAAGTTAAGTAATAAGCTTAAGATTTGATGGTTTAAAATTTTTAGAAAAAAATAAAATGCAGGCTTTTTCTAAATTTGAGATATCTTCTTACTAACATATCAGCTTGAAAAAGAATAGAGAAAACTGTTTAAATAAGAAAAATTGGCATATTAACATAAAGTTCAGAGCTCACATTATAAATGAACAGCAAGAATTCTAAAATCTACTATATAAAATAATCTTTTAAACACATCTGTGTAAACTCCACTAAAGAATGAACTACTTCAAATAGCCCAGAAAGCCAAAAACAAAAAAATAAATACAATCAAAATCTGATCTGTAAAATCATGACTACATGGAATTTACTAAAGCCACATACTATAGAACTGAGTGCCATTCTTTAAGTTTGAAAGAGGTAAATACATAACAAACAAAAGACATATTCTCTACACTGAAATCATTATATGTGAACCCAAGAAGTTGTATGGACTGAAATCATAAATGGCTTTAAAATGTCTAAATTTACGGATGATGTGCCTTTAACAGAGCTGGTCAGGAAAGCTCTAAAGATAAGATAAGGAGAGAATCCTCTGTTGTGGACAGCAACATTTTGAAGATGTTAAAAATTATATATTCCTTTCTGCACAGCATCATGACCTTTATTGAAATAGATTGTTTTGCTGAATAAGATAATCAACTTCTTTTCTCAGTCTTTGCCCCCAGGTACCTTCTCCTCATTTAGCAGAATAACTCCCATCTTTCTGTTTTGGGCACACACTCTTCTATCATGAACTCTGAAGGCAGCTTATTGTCTTTTCTCTAACATCTGTCTTTGGCCTGTGGTGCAGTCTCACACCTTTTGCTTAAAGAAAAATGTAGAGACACAAATGTCTACTTCTTAAATCCTTATTTAGTTTTCTACTTCTACTTTTAAGAGAATAAATAGATTGAACAGAGTGTCCCCTGAAGCCAGCAGACATCGCTTTTATTTTAGATACGTAAGTACCTGAATGCCCATCCTGACCTGTCTAGACATGGTTCAAACACAAGGCCCTGCAGGAACAGGCAGGTTGCTAAATGAGTCAAGTGGACAGGGCAGAAGCAAAGAGAAGCAGGGAAAACTCAAGTACACTAAAGTCCACACGCTCCTCAACAGGGATCTCATTAAAATCTGTAAAGAGCACCTAGAGATAAGTTTTGCACACTGGGTAGACCCTGCAGGACATTCTGTGATGCCTGGAGAAAAGAGAAGAACCAGAAACCTGGTATTTCCTTTCAGATAACACAGTGACAGGATAGCAGAGCCTTTATCAATATGAACTTGTATATCACATCCTGAGAAATTAGAATCAAATACCCTTCAGCTGGTACAGACGCTCTTAAAAAAATAGTTATTACTGAAAGGTACTTTTTGTTGTTAGTGAAAAATGTATTTTGTTAGGTATAACACAGCACAGGTACCATTCAAAGTTGATAAAGGTAAAACTGCTACCTTCCGATAAACTTGTAGTGTCACAGAGAAGATAGTTATCTGATAATGCAAGAGAGTGAAGTTTAGGCTTAAGTAATACAGCAGGCAATACTGACAGAAAGGAATAAACACTTAGTTCCAGCAGTATGGAGAGTAGGTAGTTTGTGGGACAATACAGACATAGATTTACCCTGTCCTCTGAAGGCTAAGGACCAGGGTGAAGTTGAATACAGTCACACATGTGGCCCTAAACCATATAATGACCCTTATTTAAAACCTCCTTTGGGTGGCAGTAATGATCTTGCAGTCTATCAGTGAATCAAATCAACATGGTGTACACCTTAAAATTACATAATGTTTTATGCAAATTACATCTTAATAAAGTTGGAGGGAAAAAAAAGTCTGAAGGTTAAAATTGTCCTAATTTTAATTCTAGACCAATGTCTTCCAGGAAAGAGCCCAGAAAAAGAAACTGACTTATTCAAAGTCACAAAACAAGTGAGGGGCAAACCCAGGAACCAATTTCTAAGTGTCCATCTTGTATTCTTCCCTAAACAGCACTGTACCTCTGATAACAAAATAAACATACAGAGAAGACGGATTATGAACCCTAAACACGTTAGTTTTTAAATCATTCATTCTGATAAATACATTCATTCAACACATTTGCTGAGGAATTCTAGGCTAAACCCTGGGTATAAGTTGCTAAATACAACATAAACAGCCCTGCCCTCATGGAAAGGCAGTACCCTGGGGGAATTTCTAGTCTACAATTTGGGGCCAATGTAGTTGAAAGCTTGTAACATATTCTTCCCTTCTCATCTTCCACTAATGGGATACAATTTAAAACTCTTCAGTTTCATAGTGGAGATAGCAGTCTCTCCTGTGGTTTATATAATAATGCCAACATTTATCATTTTTATATTTGCTCATTAAACTGCTAGAGACTCTTCATGTTGAAAGGTAGGAGAAAACCACTCCTGCCAGAACTCTTGTCATCAAATATTTCTGACTTCCACACTTTAACGTTTTCTTGCCAAACCTTTCCAAATTGTAAAAACTTTCCTCTAATATTGCTACATATGCACTTTAAAATTTCTTAATTTCTCTTTATTATGTGGCATGTAGATTCTCTTTTACTAAAAAGATGAAGATTATTTTAGGATCTTTTATTGTAGTCTAGATTGCTGAAGACAATAGATTATATGGAAAAAGTTACAGTTTTCACAATTTTTAAAACCACTAAAATATATTACATCAGTTTATCTTAAAAGTGCATTCTTTATGCCTAGGAACAGATACGTTTGTAGGAGGAAATACATTTAAAATATATATTAGGTAAATAACAAAGAACCATTTAAGACTTGCACCACAAATTCCATTTGGGGGAACAGACGTTAGTTAACAGCAAAGGTATTCTTTAAAACCTATAAATGCTTTTATCATCTGCAGCTGTGAATTGGTAAAATTGAAATTGTGAGTGTGGCAGCCACTCTCCTCTCAAATGCCTCATGGTGGAGGGTGTGGAATGGGTCATAAACAAACATTTTATCACAGCTTTTATGAAACTACACTTCCATTTTCTAACACCACTTCTCATTTTTTCTTCTTTGTATTTTAACATTGACGAAGAAACAGATGGAAGTAATTCAAAGACACAAAGTATATCACAAAGTCTTTTCCATACAAGCCTATTTTTCAGCAAATACAGGACCTCTGTATAATTCTGCAAAAACAGCTGGGTGGACAGGCACATGGGAGGCAAAAGTGGCAACGCTGCCATTCACATGGAGGCAAAGGCGTGACTCCAGCTTTCTCTACACACAGCACGCAGGCAGTGCTGCCTTGCCTCTGCCAAGGTCGAAAGACAGCATACTGCACAGTTTCCCCAAATATGATACTTAGGAAAAAGAGGTTTGGACTAATGAGAGTGGTCATACTTAAATATTTATGTTCCTTTACAAATTAAATAAATTCAACAAAGGAAACTAAAATCTGGCCCTGAGTGCATCAACATGTATCCTTACTCTGTTAAAAACAACTTCAGCAAACAAAACAAGTGAGTTACGCCGGGAAACTGCACTGAGTACTTACATGCACCATCTACCTCATTCCAGCCCAACCCCACCACCAAAAGTACTTTTCAGCATTAAGCTCAGTCAACACAGTCATATCCGACTCTCTGCGACCCGATGGACGGCAGCATGCCAGGCCTCCCTGTCCATCACAAATTCCCGGAGTTTACTCAAACTCATATCCACTGAGTTGGTGATGCTATTCAACCATCTCATCCTCTGTCGTTCCCTTCTCCTCCTGCCTTCAATCTTTCCCAGCATCAGGGTCTCTCAACTCTTCATATCAGGTAGCCAAAGTATTGGAGTTTCAGCTTCAGCATCACTCCTTCCAATGAATATTCAGGACGGATTTCCTTTAGGATGGACTGGTTTGATCTCCTTGCTGTCCAAGGGACTCTCAAGAGTCTTCTCCAACACCACAGTTCAAAAGCATCGGTTCTTCAGCACTCAGCTTTCTTTATAGTTCAACTATCACATCTATACATGACTACTGGAAAAGCCATAGCTTTGACTAGACAGTCCTTTGTTGGTAAAATAATGTCTCTGCTTTTTAATAAGCAAGCATCTTTAAATTTCATGTCTGCAGACATCATCTGCAGTGATTTTGGGGACCCCCAAAATAAAGTCTGTCACTGTTTCCACTGTTTCCTCATTTATTTGCAATTAAGTAATGGTGATTATAGCCATGAAATTAAAAGATGCTTACTCCTTGGAAGAAAAGTTATGACCAACCTAGATAGCATATTCAAAAGCAGAGACATTACTTTGCCAACTAAGGTCCGTCTCATCAAGGCTATGGTTTTTCCTGTAGTCATGGATGGATGTGAGAGTTGGACTGTGAAGAAGGCTGAGCACCGAAGAATTGATGCTTTTGAACTGTGGTATTGGAGAAGGCTCTTGAGAATCCCTTGGACTGCAAGGAGATCCAACCAATCCATTCTGAAGGAGATCAGCCCTGGGATTTCTTTGGAAGGAATGATGCTAAAGCTGAAATTCCAGTACTTTGGCCACCTCATGCGAAGAGTTGACTCACTGGAAAAGACTCTGATGCTGGGAGGGATTGGGGGTAGAAGGAGAAGGGGGCAACCAAGGATGAGATGGCTGAATGGCATCACAGATTCGATGCACGTGAGTATGAGTGAACTGTGGGAGCTGGTGATGGATAGGAGCCCTGGCGTGTTGCAATTCATGGGGTCGCAAAGAATCAGACACGACTGAGCAACTGAACTGATCTGAATGGGACCAGATGCCATGATCATAATATTCTGAATGTTGAGTTCTAAACCAACCTTTTCACTCTCCTCTTTCACTTTCATCAAGTGGCTTTTAGTTCCTCTTCACTTTCTGCCATAAGGGTGTGTCATTTGCATATCTGAGGTTATTGATCTTTCTCCCACAATCTTGATTCCAGTTTGTGCTTCATCCAGCCAAGCATTTCTCATGATGTACTGGTATATAAGTTAAATAAGCAGGGTGACAATGTACAGCCTTGACATACTCCTTTCCCTATTTGGAACCAGTCTGCTGTTCCATGTCCAGTTCCAACTTTTGCTTAGTCAGGTGGCCTGTAATTCTCAGCTCTTGAAGAATTTTTCAGAGTTTGTTGAGGTCCACTCAATAAAGCAGAAGTATACATTTTTCTGGACTCTCTTGTTTTTGAATGATCCAAGGGATGTTGGCAATTTGAACTCTGGCTCCTCTACCCTTTCTAAAATCAGCTTGAACACTTGGAAGTTCACAGTTCACATACTGCTGAAGCCTGGCTTGAAGAATTCTGAGCATTACTTTACTAGCGTGTGAATGAGTGCAATTGTGCGGTAGTTTGAGCATTCTTTGGCATTGCCTTTCTTTGGGATTGGAATGAAAACTGACGTTTCCAATCCTGTGGCCACTGCTGAGTTTTCCAAATTTGCTGGCATATTGAGTGCAGCACTTTCACAGCATCATCTTTTAGTTTGAAATAGCTCAACTGGAATTTCATCACCTCTACTAGCTTTGTTCATAGTGATGCTTCCTAAGGCCCACTTGACTTCACATTCCAGGGTATCTGGCTCTAGGTGAGTGATCAATCCATCATGATCATCTGGGTCGTGAAGATCCTTTTCGTACAGTTCCTCGTGTAGTATTGCCGCGTCTTCTTAATATCATCTGCTTCTGTTAGGTCCATACCATTTCCACCCTTTATTTAGCCCATCTTTTCATGAAAAGTTCCCTTGGTATCTCTAATTTTCTTGAAGAGATCTCTAGTCTCCTATTCTGTTGTTTTGCTCTATTTCTTTGCACTTACCATTGAGGAATGCTTTCTTATCTCTCCTTGCTATTCTTTGGAACTTTGCATTCAAATGGGTATATCTTTCCTTTTCTCCTTTGCCTTTCACTTCTCTTCTATTCATAGCTATTTGTAAGGCCACATCACCAACCATTGCGCCTTTTTGTGTTTCTTTTCGTAGGTGCTGGTCTTGATCCCTGCCTCCTGTACAATGTCAGGAACCTCCTACCATAGTTCTTCAGGCACTCAGTCTATCAGGTCTAATCCCTTGACTCTATTTGTCACTCCACTGTATAATCTATAGGGGATTTGATTTAGGTCATATCTGAATGCTCTAGTGGATTCCCTATTTTCTTTAAGTATGAATTTGGCAATAAGGAGTTCATGGTCTGTGTCACAGTCAGCTCCCAGTCTTGCTTTTGCTAACTGTATAGAGTTTCTCCATCTTTGGATGCAGAAAATATAATCAGTCAGATTTCGGTATTAAGCATCTTGTGATGTCCATGTGGAGAGTCTTTTCTTGTGTTGTTGGAAGAGAATGTTTGCTATGACCAGTGCGTTCTCTTGGCAAAACTCTAACATCCTTTGCCTTGCTTCATTCTGTATTCCAAGGTCAGATTTGCCTGTTACTCCAGGTGTTTCTTGACTTCCTACTTTTGCATTCCAGTCCCCTATAATGTAAAGGACATCTTTTTGGGTGTTAGTTCTAGAAGGTATTGTAGGACTTCATAGAACCATTCAACTTTAGCTTCTTCAGCATTACTGGTCAGGGCATAGACTTGGATTGCTGTGATATTGAATGGTTTGCCTTGGAAATGAATAGAGGTCATTCTGTCATTTTTGAGACTGCATCCAAGTACTGCATTTCAGACTCTTTTGTTTAGTATGATAGATACTCCATTTCTTCTAAGGGATTCCTGCCCACAGTAGTAGATATAATGGTCATGTGAGTTAAATTCACCCATTCTAGTCTATTTTAGTTCACTGATTCCTGAAATGTTGATGTTCACTCTTGCCACCTCCTGTTTGACCACTTCCACTTTACCAAATTCATGGACCTAACATTCTAGGTTCCTGTGCAATACTGTTCTTTACAGCATTGGACTTTAATTTTGCCAGCAGTCACATCCACAGCTGGGTATTGTTTTTTCCTTTGGCTCCATCTCTTCATTCTTTCTGGAGTTATTTCTCCACTTATCTACAGTAGCATATTGGGCACCTACCAACCTGGGGAGTTCATCTTTCAGTGTCCTATCTTTTCATACTGTTCATGGGGTACTCAAGTCAAGAATACTGAAGTGATTTGCCATTCCCCTCTCTATTCCAGCCCCACGTCCTGCCAAAAGTAGTTTTCCTCATTATCTCCTGTATATTGCTGAGGATATTGAGACTTGAGACAGTAACTTACTCAAACAGGTAGCATGTATGGGAAGGAAACAAATCTAGACAGTAGACAATAGAATCCAAAATATATTATTGGATTGACCAAAAATTTGGTTGGGTTTTTCCATAAGATGTTATGGAACTTCTTTGTCAACCCAAAAGATCACTTCAGAATACCACATAATAGTTTAGAGCAAAAGTTTATCTATTTTCAACTTACTGTCTATGAAGAATATACTTTATACAAATACAGCAGTTTGAATGCTTTTCAATGGGCATTTTATTACACAAAATTTCCCTAATTTACTTTAAATGAAGAGTCCTATCTTAATAATATCAAAATAAATTCAATATGACTGACAGTTAAAGTTATTCAAAACCTACTTTTCATTCTAAGTATTAATTAGATTATAGCCATATCCATGTTGGTTTTAGTTACCATCTCATCTTAAAAGTCTGTAGACATAAATCACAGCAGGATCCTCTATGATCTACCTCCCAGAATACTGGAAATAAAAGCAAAAATAAACAAATGGGATCTAATTAAAATTAAATATACAAGCAACTTATGCAGCTCAATTCCAGAAAAATAAACGACCCAATCAAAAATGGGCCAAAGAACTAAACAGACATTTCTCCAAAGAAAACATAAGGATGGCTAACAAACACATGAAAAGATGCTCAACATTACTCATTATCAGAGAAATGCAAATCTAAACCACAATGAGGTACCATTTCACACCAGTCAGAATAGCTGCGATCCAAAAGTCTACAAGCAATAAATGCTGGAGAGGATGTGGAGAAAAGGGAACCCTCTTACACTGTTGGTGGGAATGCAAACTAGTATAGCCACTATGGAGAACAGTGTGGAGATTCCCTAAAAACTGGAACTAGAACTGTCTTATGACCCAGCAATCCCACTGCTGGGCATACACACCAAGGAAACCAGAATTGAAAGAGACACATGTACCCCAATGTTCATCACAGCATTGTTTAGAATAGCCAGGACATGGAAACAACCTAGATGTCCATCAGCAGATGAATGGATAAGAAAACTGTGGTACATATACACAATGGAGTATTACTCAGCCATTAAAAAGAATACATTTGAGTCAGTTCTAATGAGGTGGATGAAACTGGAGCCTATTATACAGAGTGAAGTAAGCCAGAAAGAAAAACACCAATACAGTATACTGACACATATATATGGAATTTAGAAAGATGGTAGTGATAACCCTGTATGCGAGACAGCAAAAGAGACACAGATGTATAGAATGGACTTTTGGACTCTGAGGGAGAGGGAGAGGGTGGAATGATTTGGGAGAATGGCATTGAAACATGTACACTATCATGTAAGAAACGAATCGCCAGTCTGTGTTCGATACAGGATACAGGATGCTTGGGGCTTGTGCACAGGGATGATCCAGAGAGATGATATGGGGTGGGAGGTGGGAAGGAGGTTCAGGATTGGGAACTCATGTACACCGTGGCGGATTCATGTCAATGTATGGCAAAACCAATACAGTGTGGTAAAGTAAAATAAAGTAAAAAAAAAAAAAAAAAATGTCTGTAGAGGCCAGACTTAAAAGTCTGTAGTATTCTCACTAGCTGTGTATCCCAAGCTGTTTGGGGAAATGTTAGAACAGGTTTTTTGGTTTTTATTTCATGAAAGTCATGACTGCATTGTTTTCTAATTTTAAAAGGCTGTTCAAAAGTAAAATCTATCCAAAGCCCTCATTACACAGAATGCAAGGCTTATACAGATATTTGATTTATACACATGAATGCAACATTAATCTTACCAATGAATTACTGTAATTTCATTTGAAAAATGTAAGTTATTACCCTACCTTCCCCCTTTTTTTAGATTCACTCTCTTTGCTTATTTTTAAATCATGACTTCTGAACATACTTCTGCTTCCAGGCATAGTTTTTTCATTAACATTTTAAGTTTGTCACAGAAATCAAAAAAATGAACACAAAAATTTTAAACTTAGTTCATAAACCACATTATTTTTGAAACTCTAGAAGCTCTATTTTAGCATAAGCACTAATTTATATGAGAAAGTTAAATGTTTAGTGTCCTATGAGACACCATTACTTAGAGAAATCAGATGTTCCAAATAATTCCCACATATTCAAATTACCTGGAATTGACTGAATTAGTTCTTGTATTTGAAGATCTCGCAAATATCAAGCACTTAAAAAAACAATGTATTTTCACCTCTAATGGTAAATTTAATATGCACTGAAAAGTCCTTTGTTAAATGGACACATCACTTTCTTCCCTATGGCTTTGCATTAAACGTCACACAAATGAACAGCAAGAATTCAGAATTAGATGGAACTATATCACCCTTTCATTCTCTACTGAGAATGAACATCTATGAAAAGGAAACCCTTCTACCATTTAGCTTAAACAGAAGCAAGAGAAGTTCATGACATCTGAAAATCTACCTCTTCCAATGATAAGTGACATTTTCCTCTGTCCCAGTTCTGAGAAAGGTCACTTGCACATTAATTCTGGGCTGGCCTTGATTGCTGCTTCTGAATAATCTGAAGCTCAAAAGCAGTGAATACTCTCCCATAAATTAGTTAGCTATGGGATGCAGTGCAGCTGCCTTCAGCAAAGAGTTCAGAGAAGAGTAGGCCTCTCCATTTCCTTATCCATTTCTGATTTTAGTCATTTACTTTCTTCTCTTAAATGCTGCAAAATCAATCTTAGAAAGACCTACTTCACTCTGATGTGTATATGGAAGTGATATGGACACAAGATAGATTGTATTTCACAAACTTTTTCCATTTATTTAAATATTTGAAATACTAACAAAACCTAAACAATACTTAAGAAACCAAAAGCTCTAGGATAATTATATTTCTTAATACCATAGTATGATCTCATCTGAGATATCTGTAAAACTGGGTAACATTCAATTCTGTCAAACCTTTGTCTAAGATCAAGGACTTGGGCAATCAATATAATACAACAGTAAAGAGCAAAGATTTACAACATATATAAATTTCAGTTTCATTTTACATTCGTGTCTCCTAAAGGCATTTGAGTTTATATAGTCCTGACTTGGATACTAAACACCTGGATTTGAATTAGTGTTCTACTACTTCTTAGCTATATTTCCTGAGCACTAATTTTATAGGAAAAGAACACTGATACCCATCTTTATGACTTTCCAAGAAAAGGGTTCATATTCCTCTCATATAAGAGATGCTCAATAACCACTACCACTTTTCTGTTGTTTCCTTTAACCACCAGCTTTTGGCAGTCTATTACGAGATGGAGTTTTCTAGAAATGCATATGCCATACAAATATTATCATCTCCCGTACACATGATATGAAAAGAATCTGGAACCTACCAGCATCTAGTCTTCCAAAATTAAGTTTCAGCATAACTATAGCCAAGGAAGGAAGTGATCAGAAAAGTTATTAAAGTAATATCAGATATTCATGGCATAGCAAGAGCTCAATTCCATATTTAAGGAAATGCTTGCTTTCTTACTGTATTAGCTGCTATAAATGGCAGGTGTTTAGGACATTCTGATTTTCTTGGCCATTCTTACATTTCATCTGCCTATTGGAAGCAATAATAAAAACACGCTTCGGATAACATTAATTTCCTGACAACCTCTCCAATTGCCTTTGCATTTCAAACTTCTTTCCTCTGATGCAGTGTTATCTCACAAGCAAATCTAGACTACTATGACTGCCACTTTCCTATGACGCTTAGGACCTTCACAATTAAACAGAGATATGCTTCCCAGAATGATTAATCTCAGATAAACAATTTTTTTCTTATTAAGAATATTAACTGAAAAGTGATACAAATAATGTGATTCCCATGTGGGAAATATTGGTGCTAGTCACAAGTAAAATTTTCTCAAATTCTCACCCTTTACGGGATTTAATCAGTCATGCAACAGCATCCTGTTAGAATTTTAACCCTAAAGGTTTTCTTTTATAAACACATGGAAGTAAACTTGCACTCAGGAAGAGGCCCTGCACTCAGGAGCCTATAATTTTAAATTTAGTCTTATAGGGTATACCTAACATTTCTGGGCCTCTAACATTTATTCTTTACATATTCTGACCCTTAAATATGATGGATTTTGCAAGCTGTACATGTCTAAATTATTTGTACTATGATATTTCTAAGTAAATTGGGATCTGAAGACAAATTGGCTTATATATTTTTTTTTACTGTGGGCCATTTTTAATCTTTATTAAATTTGTTACAAAGCTACTGCTTTATGTTTTGGTTACATATGGCCACAGGGCATTTGGGGACCTTAACTCTTCCACCAGGGATTGAACCCACACCCTCTGCGTTAGAAGACAAAGTCTTAACCCCTGGACCACCAAGGAAGTCCTCACATAAATTTTAAACCTTATTGTTTCTTATAGACAGCAACCAATCTCTTTGACATGATATTTTGAAAAGAAGACTCAGTTGAGGGAACCGGGTTTTCTTGACAACAATTTGCTATGTAATTTTAGGCACGCCACGTAATTTCTCCTGGTCTCAGTTTCTCCATTTGTAAAACAAGGGAGCAGAACTAAAGGATTTGGAAAGGTTCATGCCAGCTCTCAGATCGATGATCTCATTTAAATCTTTTACTCAGATGAATTAAATGGCAAGTTAATAAATCATCTATTAGATTGAATGTAATGGTCTGAGTAAGGTTTTGCTGCAGAATGGCAAGGACTTGCATTTTGGTTTAATTTTTAAATACTGGCTCTTGCCAAATTTAGAGCAAGTCGAATTTGACAGCTTGTTCTGCAAATGACATTATTACTTGAATAGAGCATTAGGCCATATTTGGAAAGTACTTCAACTAGCAAAGCAAAATAGAATTTATTATAGCTTTATTTAATGCCATGCTTCAGAAAAATCACAAATCAGTTTCATTAAATTTAAACAAAGATACATTTAAAACTTGGCAAAGGTGACTATGCTAATGAAGAATGATTACTTCTCTACCTATCAGGTACCACCAGAGTGTACATTACCACGATAAGATTTAATCTATTCAAACTCGAAACAAATGGGCTCTGTACAGAGTTCAAGTGCACGATAGTTAAATTTCTCAAAATCAGATCTATTGTTCTCAAATTCTCTTTTAGAAATCCTTTCTAAAAAGAGCACACACAGAAGAGAACAGGGAGGAGAATGTAAAATGCACTAACAAAGCTTATGTGCTATTAAAAAGGGAGAAAAAGAATATGTGGATTTTTATTCCACCTTGATCTTCTAATTAAAATAAGTCCTACAGCAGACACTGCACCTGCCAGCCAACCATCCAAAAGTTTATAATGAACAGAGAGACTTACTGGAGAGTCTCTTATCCGTGTAGCTCCCTCGGGCCCAAAATATTGATCCGTTTCATTGAATAAATACTAAAGTAACAACAAGAATCCATTATGTCTGACCTAACAAGAATTTTTAATTGAACAAGTTACCATCTGAATGACCAAGAAACAGTGGATATACTATCACCTGCCTTTCACTTCTTAAAGCCCTAAGTATAAACGGCGAATAATGAATGAGTTGACAAAATTATTCATTTTCCCAAGAGTGCTCTCCAAATAAATGTCCTTTGTTTCAAAGAATTAAGATAGTTTTTGCTATCTGAGAAACTCGGTCACACTTTCTATGGTATTGTAGCAGTGTTTCTCAAGAAATTATCTTGCCAACTAATAAATGATGTTCTACAGGTCTAACATTTAATTTTACATAATGTTTTTTCCCAAATATGTGTCATATTTTAATACATCACACACAACTAGAATAAAAAGAAAAGGAAGGCCATTTCTTTTTCTTTAGAGGAGGCTGTTAGTACTAAGTACTAAAAAGGTATGCTAGCAACTTGATGTTAAATGTTTCACAGGGCATTTCCACAAGAAATTATGATATACGAATATCTTCCTTAAACCACAGAATTTATCTCCTCAAAATAGCTCAGCCCAATAAATTCTTATAGACCTTATTAGACCCTAAACTAAAACATACCTGATAGTAGGAAGATATAAATTTGGTTAATCAGCAAGTAAAAACAGATAGCTAATCTTGGGATGAAGTTCTTTACCCTGCATCTACAAAAAGGAAAAACTGAATTCAGGAGAGAATACCTGTAATGATTTCAAATTGGAATATTAGGCCTGTGACTTTTACACTAAGAAGTTGACACTGTCCACTCAAAATATGAATTACTTTCAAAAGAACTGAAGCAATATTAACTTCTCCATAAGTTACTTATATTTTTTTCCATTTGGATCAGTTAATATCTTGGATTCATAACAAAAGCAAACTAAATTTTATAGAATAAAAAGTGAAGCCTATGTTTTAGGAAATCAATCATTTACATGGGCTCATTAAAAAATGGCATGTTGGCCACTAATAATTATACATATTCATAATTTTAAAAATAAGTCATCAATATTTTCTTGCCAAGATTTTGGACCAAGAGCATGCTCATATACTTCCACAAAACTTACTCAATATTCTGTATTTTCAAAAGCATTTCAATCAATTCTTCCCCGAAAATACCAGTACACTATTTATCATATAATTACAATACTTGAAACAAAGTAGCAAAATAAAAGTGAAGACAACTAAAATATTCTACACCCTATCTAAATTTGAGGTGGACAGTGCTTTACTGAAACAGATCCAGAGACTTAGTCCATGTAAAGCCTGCCTTTTAATTGAGTAGCTCTCAGTTTCTGTGAGCCAGTACATAATAGAGGGACAGAGAAAAGAAAACATCTTTTCCTCAATTTTTTTTTTTAATTGAACCATGGTATTAGTAGATGGACAGTATTTTTATTTTTTTACTAAGCTGACATCAACTCACTTTAAATATTCTTTCTAGTCTGTACTGGAATGCTGAAGGTTAAAGAAGGATAAGAAAACTGATCCTCTACATGCAAATGAATAAAATCTGGGCTGCCTTATCTTCTCAGGCCTACTGTATAGCAGAAATGAGGAAGAAGTCTACAGGTTGGCCAGTCTCTGAGATCAATGATGATCAGTGGTGATATAAGAACTCACTATATAACTCATATTTTAACCATAAAACTCTTTCTGAGGGAAAGGGATAGAGATTTTTATTCATGCTAAGTTGCAGCTGGGACCCTCTCTGAAAAAAAAAGAAATCTTGATTGATGTCTCTTAAATATCACATGCCAATAATTTATTATATAGGGTGTTTGCTTTTAGAAAAGGTTATTAAAAATATATTCCAACAGAGTTGAAAGCGTAATTTTCAAACAAGAACTGCAATTGCTTTCATTTATGTAACTTATTTGAGTTTGTTTCAATCTTTTAAATGTATTTAAAAACATGGCATTGAAATTGTTACTGAGCTCAGAATTATAATACTTAGACAAAATACAATACATAAAAATGAAGAACATTTACAAAAATACCATTCAAAACTAAACTGAATTCATATTAGCAATAGTCCAGGACATTTTCATCACTGAACATACAATTCTGAACACTAACTCTCCATTGCTCTACAGCAGTAATGTTTCTATGACTTTATCATTAAAAACAAAGGCACTGACACTATCCTATGGCTTACTTTAATTAGTGGACTACTATATAAAAGTGAAAGTGTCAATCATATCTGACTCTTTGTGACCCCATGGACTGCAGCACACCAGACCTTCTGTCCAAGGAAATCTCCGGGCAAGAATGCTAGAGTGGGTGGCCATTCCTTTCTCAAGGGAATCTTCCCAACCCAGGGATTGAACCTAGGTCTCCCACATTGCAGGCAGATTCTCTTATCATCTGAGTCAACCAGGGAAGCCCCAGTTCAGATCCAAAAGAATTTTTGTCAAGCATAAAATATTTTTGGAATGATTAGATTATTCTTATATATAAAACTATTTCATTCTATAAGAATGAGTGACTATAACAGAAAAACTACTTCCTGAGAATCTTTATCCCTATATTTTTAGAACAATCTGTAAATTGTATTTAAGAAAAATCGCAGTATAAGATCCACTGTAGAACATTCCCTGCCCACAAATGCTTGTCCTAGTTCACATGAGTCTATATGTTTGGACACTTAGTCGTGTCCGACTCTTTTTGACTCTATGGGCTGTAACCTGTTAGGTTCCTCCACCCATGGGATTTTCCAGGCATGAATGCTTGTCCAAATATGTCCAAAAATATCCAGTAAAGATTTAGTGAATCAAAGCAATATATAACAAATCTCCTTTCCTACAAAAGTATGTTAAAATTGAATGGCATCTTCTCAAGAGTCTAGAATCCCTACTCTCTTAAAGTCTCCCCAAATAAGAGTCAGCTCTTTATTCTGCCTTATGAATATGTATGAGTACAATTTAATCTTTCTAAAGTATCCCTAAATGCACTTTTTAAAGGTAATATTGTAGTTAAGCACAGGAAAAGCCTAGAAAACAGAGCTCTTTCTAAAGTAGTCCTGAGTCAGAAAAACATGAAGTGGAGAATGAAGTCCAAGCCCTTTAGGATATAGTTGTGCCAGGCAGCTAGCAGAGGCATGAAGGAGGAAGACCAGAAAAACTTTCTGAAAATGGATTCATTACAAAAATAAAAGCCTAACCTGAAATGGTACAAATTACTTTTGGATTTGTTATCAAATTGTAACTGGCCAAAGAAGAATTCTAGAAACACATAAAGACTAAAAGAGGTAAAATTTAAAAGGTAATATGATAAAATTCCTTATTAATTTTATACCACTGTAGATAATATCTCAAATATCTATGTGCAACAATGTGCTTTTGCAAGAACTAAGGAAAAGATAAATTCCAAAATGCAAATTAAAAGACCATTATTTTAAGTTAATCTCTTTCAACCTTGAAATTGCACTGAAGGTCAAAAATCTTGGGTTCTAGTTAATTTTTCACATTATCTTACTATGTGTACCACTACCTCCCACTTACTGGACCTGACTGCCCCCACAGTATGCTATATTGCTTTGATTCAAAAACCAGTTTGAATTAAACTTTTCATCATGTTTAAGTCTAGTAAATTTCAAAACTTGTCCATTTTAGGCAATTATCTCACTTTTCCCTCCCTGAGTAAAAACTCCTGATTTATACTTTTATCTTATATTACTTACAGCTCTTAGAGAGATTAGAACTTGTTTATAGCATAAGGTATACCCACTACATTCCTCTGTCATTGTTCAAAGTCACCTTATTAACTACTCTCCTCCTTTTATTCAGACCAGTAAGATAGGAAATTATTGCTGCTGTCATGAGTTAGATCAAAACCTAAAAGATACAGCCTAGAAATTCACATATGCTGCAACCCTGGCCATGAGCCAGGGAAAAGTCAATCAATCAAAATCACCTTGGACATAATCTTTTAATTGTGAACATGAATATCATCAGCAGATGATGAATCTTCACCTACTAAAACCCAGTATCAACAGCAATGTCAGGAATGGTTTTCTTAGCAAGTTTTTCTTTGGTAGATTCTATTTTTTTCAAAAATATAAAAATATTAATCAGGTTGATACAGTTAATAAGAATTAGCTCAAACCGACTCGATGGACATGAGTTTGAGTGATCTCCGGGAGTTGGTGATGGACAGGGAGGCCTGGCGTGCTGCAATTCATGGGGTCGCAAAGAGTTGGACACGACTGAGCGGCTGAACTGAACTGATTCTGTATATAAAGATGACTCAAATGACTATATTTTGAAGAGTTTATTGGTTTTTCTTCCTTCCTTACCTAGGCAAGGATGGATGGTTGTGGAATTCCATTAATACTTCCCTGTCTCTTACTAGTACAAGGGACAATACAACTTCATAGATGACTAGGGTGTAGCTATGACACATAAATGCCCTTTATTGACACACATGGTCACTGGGACTTATGACTTTTGCCTTCCTAGTTTGCATTGGTACTTACACAAAAGGCTTCATTGATTTAAAGAAACATTTTTCCCCAGATATAATGTACACTTTCAACACAAAGTATTTTTTCCTCTCCCATTCTGGGAAACAAGATATAAACAGCAAAATTTCAATATCATCCATATTAGTCATAGGCCATTTATACTACTCCAATAATTCTATATTTCATTAAGAAAAAGTATGTTAGACCAGGTTTCCAATGTCTTCCAACCATATTATCTATCATTATGGATTTATAATTTGACATAAAGAAAGCAAACCTTTGTATAATACACATTGGTTCTGCTTTTGTTGAATACACACATCAGTGATTTTTAGAAAGGAAGAAAGGAGGGAAAATCTGAATTTTGATGTGATTTACAAAGACAGACCATCCTTCATACTCTTAGTATATGTCTCAAACATATTTTATAATGTCTTAGCAACTTTATAATCACTCTGAGCAAACTCTGAATCCAGATAACATGGTCCTCAGCTATGTTGCTCATCTGGAGTTCTGTATAGAGAAGGTAGTTTAACGAAAAGGTTAATTAACACAGCTGTGTCTACCTGGAACATTTTCTAGGCTAGTACAACTGCAATTCACTTCCCCTAGAAATCGGCTGACTGGAATTCTTGGCTTTCTCCCAGGCAGTTTCTAAAAAGGTTACCAGCTTAATTGAATGAAATCAGTGTCTGCAACCATCAACAATTATCTTTAGAGCAATACTTGTTATTAGACTGAATAAAATCAAAGTTAGAAACCACCACAATTACTTATGGAACAATTATTCCCAATATTGGCCAGTTTGATTGCATCTGTTACTGCTATGGAAACTTCCTGAAATCTACTTGCTTCTTTCATGCAGACACCACATGAGTAATAAAAGATACCAACAAGTCTATAACTTCCACTTATTTCAAGGAAAGTCAAAATTATCTTGAAGCAAATGAGTAAAAGTCCACCCTAAATGGACAAATACAGTCTATCTTATCCACAATCACAATGCTGTCTCCGTTACATTTGCTGTTAGCCAGTGACCTCAGTCGATCCCTGGGTCAGGAAGATCCCTTCCAGGAGGGCATGGCAACCCACTCTGGTATTCTTGCCAGGAGAATACCCATGGACAGAGGTACGCTGCAGTCCATGGGGTCGCAAAGAGTCGGACACGACTGAGCAACTTCACTTTCGCTTTTCATTTTCATGCTTTGGAGAAGGAAATGGCAACCCACTCCAGTGTTCTTGCCTGGAGAATCCCAGGGATCACGGAGCCTGGTGGGCTGCTGTCTATGGGGTCGCACAGAGTCAGACACGACTGAAGCGACTTAGCAGCAGCACTATTTCAGTACTTGCAGGACCTGGAAATTTTTTTGATTCATTTGAGAAATGAGTACCCACAGTACCCATGTAATGTAGTCATAATCACATTGCACTGAACGCCTCATTAGATGACTAGTAGCACATCACACGTCATTTAAGGCTTTTTCTGGCATTTCAGAATAGACAGATATTCCATCCAAATACGAAAGTTTCAGAAGTATTTTTTCTTCCTGCAAAATGAAGAGCTAGAACTATACATAAAAATTCAAAGAAACCAGGCTTTTCCAGGTTCCTTAAGGTAGTATATATAAAGACAAGTGTTTTATAATTAATATTTAATTATAGCTAAGATTAAAAAGATTAAACCCCAACCACAAGGTTCCTCCTAAGAATTTCCTAACTTTTCAAAATATCAAAGTGAATTAATGAACTATTTTAAATCCCCTCTCTCTGGGAAAATTAGGGATATCTTTACTACAACTTTCAATTCCTATTAAATAATATATTGCATACTGTTGATTTCATTCCAATTATTTTCATTTAATAATGATAACAAAATGGTACATACTTTACTTGGAAAATAACACAGCAGAAAGCAGTCTATGAATTGTTTCTGCAATGATTTTACATTTACCTAACTTTTCAGTTTGTTGTTGTGGCTCAGTGGCTAAGTCATGTCTTAAGTCAACTCTTTGCAATGCTATGGACTGTATCCTGCCAGGCTCCTTTGTCAATGGGATTTTCCAGACAAAAATACTAGAGTGGGTATCCATTCCCTTCTCCAAGAAACTGTCCAGACCCAGGAATACAGTCTCTTGCATTGGCAGGGGGATTCTTTACCACTGAGCCAACCAGGAATTCATTATTTACCCAATGACTCTTTATATCAAGATTGTATTGAACTATTTTCAGAAACTTTAAATTTGGAATCCCCACTTTTACATTTTAAACTCATCTAAATATGCACAGTTCCTAATACATCTGTGCACTATTTTTTAAATCTTCCCTAGCATTACCATTTGAAAGCTGATATGCTGATAGTTTTTCCAGAAATATTTTAAAAGATACACTCCTTTATGATTGAGTCATAGAAGTTAAGAGTGGTAGTGCATCACAGGACAAAAATAATGAACTGGTTCCTTATTATTCAAGATAAAACAGACAAGAAGTCTAGTTCTTGATGTATAGGTGGCATTGTATAAAGTAGGGCAAAATTAGAGGAGACAGAAGTCCTTCACTTTTATTTTTTTCTCCTTTCTATAACAAGATAAATGCTTGTAAAACTATTATAAAATAAATATGATCAGGAAGAAACTAGTGTTCCAAATTGAAATTGAAAATATAATGAAACAAGGTAGACTTTTATTTATTTATTTATTTTTAATTCAGGGTGGTTGGCCAGGCAAGAAGCAGCCCAGGTTAGTTAAAGATCTAACAGTGGTGATCACTAATATGCTTTTAGTGAATGTGAAAGAAAGCATTAGCTGAGTTTTTTTCAGAAGAGTAAAGCCCAGAAATAACACCATTCTGAGGTTAATATTTCTTCCTGGCAAAACTGAAACAGGTATAAAATAGAATTAGCACTTATAGAGGTTCCTAGGAAAGTCACAGAAAACTAACTTCATTTTCTAATTTTGAGAGTTAATATTATCAAGTAGAATTCAGAAATGCATATATTTAATTTCATAAAGTCCTCCATTTAAAAAAATAAAACACATAATACAAAAAGAATGAAAAATATATGATAATTATGTAGAGATGACTGAATGACCACACCACATAGATGGCTACGAATTACCACAGATTGTGGAACTGCTTAAAATTGCAAATAATAAATTTTATAACTATTATAAAGATGATTCTCATGAATAAGGCTGGATTATTATACTTTAACATGGAATAATGTTAAAAGTCAAATCTTCTAACCATGGCTAAGTCCTTCCCTGATCTCTATTTTACTTCTTCAACCTCTGCTTTCCTAACATCTCTATCTCCATAGAAATCTAAGACAAAGCCCCATTTAACTCAGCTGTTTGAAAGAACAATTCTCTGTTAGCTTTAGAACCTCACATAGGTTATCTCCTTCTCTTTCAGAAACTGTTGTCCTCACTTATCACATAGCAAATCCTCAATATAGACATTACTTTTTTCAAAGGAGATACTCTTCCTTGACATTCCTGGCTGGTTTCAACGCAACATCCTTGTAAATGCATTTCAGTTGTATCATAGTCTTTACAGTGATTCTTTAATCATATATCTCTTTTATCCAGCAGTGTGCTTATAAGTCAACTCTTGAAAAAAATAAGGATCTCCGATTTGTAGTGTTTATCAATTTCCATGGCAAAATATTCTCTCCCTGCCAGCACTGCACATAAATACACACTCCATGGCCAATTTCAAAATAACAATCTTTTCAATCCTTTGAAACACCTTGGTAAATCACTATTGTTCTCTTCATAGAAATGAAAAAAAACAGATTTGGTTTCATACGATTACAAAGATCTTAGACCAGGCTCTTAGTTTAACATAGAGCTAAATTTGTATGTGTTGAGGTGTGTTGTGTGCCAGACACTTTGCTAAGCACTTTTCACTTACCTTATTTAATTCTCACAATTACCATGAAGTAATATTCATGTATGAAAAAGAGACATGATGATATTAAATAGTTTTCCAAAATTGGAAAGGTAGTAAGTATCAAAATTAAGAGCCAAAATCATATTGTTTACATCAAGGCCTTTGATCTTACCATTAACTCCTTCAAGTGTACTATGCTAGACTGTCTCTAGGCTTCATTATTTATTAACAAGTAGATCAAGAAATGCCTAGGGAAAATAATAGACAGAAAAGCACATTTTGTTTCCTACTAAAAACAGCTTTTAGCTAAATGCTTTGGTAGGAGACATAAAATTTGAGGCTCTATCTAGTCTATCTCTTGTCCAAAAAGTATAAAACAACCAAACCATTATCAGGTTTCCAATATTCTTCATCAGCTTCACAAATTTACAGATTTAATATGCAATGAAATCATCTTCAAATATCTAAATCATTCTGATCTCTTTCAACTCTGATCTTGTGTGGTATTAACCTCTACTATGCTCATCATGGCCGTTCCTGGTGGCTCAGAAGGTAAAGCATCAGCCTGCAATGTAGGAGACCCGGGTTCGATTCCTGGGTTGGGAAGATCCCCTGGAGAAGGAAATGGCAACCCACTCTTGCCTGGAAAATTCCATGGACGGAGGAGCTTGGTAGGCTACAGTCCGTAGGGTTGCAAACAGTCGGACACGAGTGAATGACTTCACTTTCATGCTCATCATATATTTTGACATTTAATCATACACATCTTATGGAAGTTCCTTGATTGCAAGAAGCATTTTTATAGTTAAATCCCTGAAGCCTCTAGCACAATGTTAGATACTAAGTACTTACTTAAATGTTTTCTAAATTGAATCATAGTGATTTTTGAAACTGTAGAAAAGAGGAAATCTAATGTGTCAATGGCATATATCTTGGTAACCTATTTGAGTATGCATTGATTTGCATAGCTTTATAACAGAAACTCATATATTTCCAATAAGTGTTTTAGAACATAAATATGTTCAAAGAAAAAATGTACAAGATACAAAAAGCTAATTATGCCATTTTTCTCCTTTATGTCATCATGTCAGTGAGACACAAGGACTAACTTGCATTTCAGTCAGTCATTATGTAACACAAACACTATGAGGATAAAACTGCAAGACTCCAGGCTGTACGGAAAACTGCTTTGCTGAGTTGCTTACATTGAGGAAGAAGCCTGACCAGTTCTGAACAGTGATGATCTTATATCAAATTGTTATTTGTCTTGATTTTAAAATAACTACATATGGTGGGAATGGGAGGATGCTGGTGAAAGATTTTATTGGAATATATCATTAATTAGTTTTGAAATAAACTCAATTGATGAAGAAGCATGCCTGAAGTGATACTAGGAGCGAATCAGGCAAACATGAGAATGCTTAAAAATCTTGGCATGACAGAAAAGAAAGGCCAAATTTGTATCCTCTTATCTTGGACATAGGATTTAAGAATGCAAAGTATTAGTATATGAGGGCTTTTTTTTTAATACTTGTAATACCCAACATACCTATCTATATTTCAAAACTGAATTACATTATTTTTATTATATATTCATATAAGAACAATATGTGATTAATCCTGAGGTAAACACCTTACCTACTGTTTATGGACACACTAATTTTATAGGTTTAGGGTCTACAACGAGTACTTATGAATAGTACTGTAAGTTTACTCTTCAAGCAGTCTGACAACATCTCAGGAGTGTCAATGACAATTAGTTGATTTCAATAATACTGAGCACTTACCATGTGCCTGATACAGAACTAATCACGTTATATGCATTCTGTTATTTAACATAATCGAGAAGCAGTTACTATTTGTATTCCCCTTCTACAAGGTACAAATCAGGGAGGTAAAATAATATCCCCAGTGTCACACATCCCAGAAGAATAGATCAAAACTTGATCTGAAGGCCACATGAACCACATTAGGATGATGTAACACACATGCTAACACACCCCAGGGTTCTGGTGTGTCCTAAATATTACAAGAGCAATATGCAGATTCCATTACAGTCGGAAAAATCATCATCAATTCCGAAACCATGGAGGCTTATAGAGCAAAGTATATCCTCTTTGGGGGATCCTCTGATGTTATAAGGGCTTTTTTTTTTCTTTAACTGAAACTAAGACTAAATTTTATCAAGGGACCTGGTCCATTAGTTCATTCAGTGCTAATAAGCAAGATCTCTTGGTATTACCAATATTTTAGTATTGGTGGGATAGAAATTATAACACTCAGGTTTACAAAAATATTGGTCCTGGGGGTCCCGAGGCAGTTGGTAGCTAAAATGAAGACCTTAAAGGACTCTAACCTGTACCTGTTCATACATCTCTTCTTATTTTGGAGAAGAACAGGCAATTGAAACCACATACACATTTTCCCCACAAACCACTCTGCTTTCTGCCCAAAGTGTGCATGCACATGTACACACAGGTACACACACACACACACACACACACACACACACACACACCCATCCATCCATACCTTCAGTAAGAAAAATGGATCCAAAAATATTATGAAGTGAAATAATCTTTAATAAGTTCATATGATAAAACTATAGAACAGCAAGGACAACATAACAGCATTACAATGTTTTATTTGATTTTTATTTCAAGACTGTTATCATCAGTAGTGAGGCTTTCTAAGTTAATTTTAATATTTAACTCCACTATTTAAATTTGGTACTCAGAGAATAGATTTAAAGTATTCCTAAGCTATCCTAGTCAGTATGTCTAAAACTAAGTTCAAAGAACACAGATCTGTCTAAATATATACCTAGTCTATGACCTTAAACAAATAGATTCACTGGTCCGCACAATATAAACTTGATACCAAAGGATTATTATGGTTTTAAAATAACAATTATAAATAGCACTAATTAGATATCATGAATAAATATTTAAACTATTGTTCTGAATAACACCTGGAGAAGGAAATGGCAATCCACTCCAGTACTCTGGCCTGGAAAATTCCATGGATGGAGAAGCCTGGTGGCCTACAGTCCATAGGACAGCAAAGAGTCAGACACAGCTGAGCCACTTCACTGGTTTGAATAACATTATCTTCCCTCCAAAATTTGGAAGCAAACTGAATTTCTTATTTCTTTCAACAGAGTGAAAATTAGATCAAGATCAGTGTGATCTTATGATCTTTTTTGACACTGTGATCTATCATAAACTACTATGATATTATTCATAGGAGGGCAAGTATGTTAGGAATAGACTTGGAAACATGGACCTAATGGAAATAATGGATATCAATCTCAAAGAATTCAAAATAGTGAAAGGTGAAATAAAAGCACTCAATATATTTTACAGTGAAACTGACTCTAAGCATGTTAAGACTTTTTCACTATACTTTTGTGTACAGCTGGAAATATTATAATTTTCACATTTCAGTTCATATTAAAATTTGATTGTGTGTATAAAAGACTAGATACAGAAGAAATGAGAAAA
The DNA here is from genome assembly GCA_917880005.1 of Nanger dama. Classification (NCBI taxonomy): domain Eukaryota; kingdom Metazoa; phylum Chordata; class Mammalia; order Artiodactyla; family Bovidae; genus Nanger; species Nanger dama. The sequence continues at coordinate 28,885,229 of CAKJTW010000001.1, forward strand.
GTAATAACAAAAATGTTAGAATTTTTAATGTATATGCTGTGTCAGTCATGTCTGACTCTCTGAGACCCCATGGACTGTAGCCTGCCAGGCTCCGCTGTCCATAGTATTTCCCAGGCAAGAGTACCAGTGTGGGTTGCCACTTCCTACTCCAGAGGGCATTACTGACCCAGGGATCAAACCTACATTTCTGTGTCTCTTATATTAGCAAGTAGATTCTTTAACAGTGCACCACCTATGAAAGTTAGTTTTCAAATATAAATATTTTTCCATAAATACAAATGACAGGATGTGAGAATACACATAGTCAAATGCATGACACATTTGGCTGGCTTTGCATTTTTAAAATATGATTCTACCCTGGATGGCCTTCATCATCTTTAGAGTTTATAAACTTGGTTTGTTCTAGATTACAACTAATGAAAGGTAAAAATTAACACAAAGTAAATCACTAGCAAAGCACAGTAAAAATGTACTTTCTCAGGTTGATTTAGTATTGATTAACTCACAATACTCCTTCATATAAAACAAATAAACAAAAGAAGCTTAACTTTGAAGATTTATCTTGAAAGATATGACATTCCTAAAAATCTGGAGTATGTTTACTGACTCATGCAGACAAAAAAAAAATGTCTGTAATTATTGATACTACCTCAGAGAAGACCCATAATTCTAGTAAATTCTATTCAGTTTGGCAGGAAAATAACTTCTGATTTACTTTTAAATTCTCTAACAACTAAATACTAAATATGTGCTGCAACAATTTAAAGCAATAAGCAAATACCCACAAAAGAGGACCAGGGAGGCATACATTTTTAAATTAATGATATAAATGATAAAGGATAATTAAAAGGATGATTAAAAGATAGCCAAACAACTAATGTTCATGTTGCCTCAGAATTCTCTATCAGAGAATGATCACTTGACTGTAAAGAGCAGAAGAAAAACTGGTCAGAAGGAAAAGTAGAGCTAAAGGTAAGAAAATGTGAAAATGTGTTGAGAATTATTGTATTGCTAGGAAATTATTCCGATCTCCTAGACCATTTGACTAAAGAGCAGATTATCTGAAAGGACTTGCAAAACAGATCCAACAAATGCAGTTATCTTTGAAGGAACTTAAAAGATTGGAGAGGGGCCTGAGTCACCAGGCAGACTCAGACAAATGCATTTTCAGTTTGCAAAAGAAGAGAACAGTAAATTCTTCAAGATATCGACATAAGAATTATACATTATTCTTTTAAAAGCTTACATAACGACTTATTAGGAATTGATTTGTATGGTACTAGAAAAGGATTTCTTGTTTACCAGGGGCCACCTGGCTACACTAACCATGAGTTATCAAAAATGAAGTACTGAGACACAGACAGCACAGAACCATGGTGAACAGTGAGAGCTCCCAGCAATTATGTACAACCTGTGTGATCCAGGCAAGTAATTTCCACTCCCTACGATTTGATTTCCTATTTGTACAACAGTAGTAACAGGACCTCTTCATAACAGAGTTATGAAAAATAAATGTATTTAATAGTCATGACATAAAACAATAATTCATGTCTTCTTCAGCATAAATAATTTAAAATGGCATCTCTAACTACAACATCATCCTTTCTAAACATATCAGATGTGTAAAGAGGGAAGCAAAGAAGATTGAGTTTAATCAGTCCTATCCCTGGTGACATAGCAGTAAAGAACCCACCTGCTAATGCAAGAGACATGGGTTCGATCCCTAGGTCAGGAAGATTCCTTGGGGAAGGAAATGGCAACCCACTCCAGTATTCCTCCCTGGGAAATCCCACGAACAGAGGAGTCTAGCAGAATACAATTCCAAGGGGTGTCAAAACAGACTGACAAAACTTAGCAACTAAACAACAAGAGTCGGGCATGACTTAGAAATTAAACAACACAAAGCAATTGGCGAGATCACTCATGACAGTCTTGTCCTCACAATGGGATGCACAGAAATAAAATCAAGCCAAGGCTCCTCAGGTGGTGCTAGTGGTAAAGAACACACCTGCCAATGCAGAATACATAAGAGAGGTGGGTTTGATTCCTGGGTCAGTAAGATCCCCTGGAGGAAGAAATGACAACCCATTCCAGTATTCCTGCCTGGAGAATCCTATGGACAGAGGAGCCTGGAGGGCTATAATCCACAGGGTCACAAGGAGTTGGATATGACTGAAGCGAATTAGCTGAGTGTTGAAATGCTGCAAGTTTAGTAAGAGAAACCCAAAAGCATTTAATAAGAGGGCCAGCTGAATCATTTCAGGACCCCTAATGCACCAGTCTGTGTATACTGAATATATATACAGTATACTATGTATACTTTAACTTCTGTGTGTAAAAGCTACTTTGGAACAGAAGCTCTTTTCTTGAGAACTTAGCACTTTCAAAATTTCACAAAAGTGAGTAAGTCTGTGTTGAAGAACAATGGGATATCAAACCTGATTGCCAGCAACAAATGCATTCAGTGGTCAGGTAATGTCATTCTAATACCAACCCACAGCATCCTTCTTTAATCTAACATGAGGTTGCTATATTTCTGCTATAACTTAAGTTACTTTATTACCATTATCCCTTCCATTTTTTCCATTCATGTAGAAAGTGCAAGAGTGTAAAAAGTAGTAAGAAGGAGTACAGAATGACAGAAGTTAAAAGATAACAAGACTGAAAGCAATCACTGGTGCTGAGATGAGCACTGAGTCAGGAGTGGCAGTGACTCTGAAAATGAAGGATAAATCAGAAAACATGCAAAATATTGTAAGTTGATCCGGAAGAAAGTGACTAGTAAAAAGGAAGAGCTTTGAGTGTGAGGATGACCTAAGGATCAGCATCAATCCTGGATGCCTGTGAAATTGATGTCAGTTCAGGAGAGAGACATTTTTCAGGAACTTATTAAGCATGGCAACTGCTACTGAGGAACCCATGTTGAAGTCCAAGGATAATTATAGTTCCTGGGCAAGTTCACACTTGTAAAACAGATTCCCCAGAGGAGGGGTCTACTGGGGAACTGATTCACAACAGAGTAGCAATCAGCACAAAGCTGAAAAGTGTGCCTTTTAAGGTTTAAGGTTTAGAAGTTAAGGGACTAGTAGACCTGGTCTTCCAAAGTCGTATCACTTTTAATTTCTTTTATCTTTTTTCCCTCAGAGTTTTAAAATCATTTCAAATGGCACCAAGTAGGTAAAACATGTAACAGTCAAAATCTAGGTTTCCAGTTTCTAGTAAAATAATCTGAGGAGCAGCACTTACACAATATATGCCTAATTTATTAAGACTCTCTGCTTAGATCTTGAAGCTTCTGAGTTTATGATCCCATTTTCAAACTTTCAAAGAACTGAGCCACACACATACTTCTATAGGATGGGGGATATAAGCAGGATGGAAGAGTAACCATGCACTTTGACTAAACCTGAAGATGCTGAATGTAAATCAACTCCTTTAAATGAAACACAAGCAAACAAAAAATGCACAAGGAGGTTGAGAAGTAGTTAAAACAGCAAAAGCTAAAGGTAAAAAGCTTTCCTATTCTTACCAATAATATTCATAATGCACCTTGATTGCTTGTACAGCACTTTGATCAGAATAACGGTTACGCCAAAAATTAAACAAAGGTAAAAATCAAACTGGAGGCTAAAGTTTAGAAAAATAACCACCATTACAGAAACACAGGGATTTAGAACTGCCTTTAGAGATCACCTGGTTCAGTCCTCACAGAGATAAATTAACTAACTTATATGTAAAAGCTCAAAGCATTTGAAGCTAACTTTAATTATAAAGTACATAAAATTTTTAGCAATGATTTTTTTTAATTTATAAATTTATAAAAGGCTGTGACAGCCTACTAAGTCATAAATACATACACGTATGAGTGGAACTGAATATATAAACAAAACGTCACAACCTCGGGCCCTCTCACTCTCTGGGCTCTCACTCCTGTGACCCAGGCAGAATGCTATAATGAATACCAAAGGGGATCTGGCAGCACAGTGTACTACTCCCCAGCCTGTGTGGAAATCAGACAACAATCCCTCTTGGAGTTAAGTTGTTGGTGCAAAGATTTTCCTCTCTTTTCTCCCAGCAAATGAGAACTACTGTTCACCACTGGAAAAACAGAACGCTGGTTACCTGAGTTCAATAAATACAATCAGTACTCTAGAGGTTTGAGAGAGTCAAGGAGCCTGATAATTAATGTTCTATTCATAGCGCAAATAAAGAAGTAAATTACTTCTTCTATAAAGAAGTAAAGTAAGTAAATGCTGAATCTCTGAAATTTGGAATAGCCAACTTCTTAAAAGAAAAAAAAATGTTGTGCAGAATCATTAACATATCATTGCTGTGTGTGCAAATTTCTGGCAGGTTAATTTTTGATAGCTGGGGAAAAGCAAAGCTCCCCACCAATTTTCTAAATCATCTCTAGGCAAACATCTAGGGGCAATCACCTGTAGACTTCTGCGTGAAAGACCCAGGTATGTTTTCAGAAAGCAGTCAGATTCCTGAATGATTTACAGAATTAACTGTCAGAACTGTCCATATGCCTGGCTTAGACTGAGAATGATAACTAAAAAAAAATGCATGCCACATTTTAACCTCAGTGTCCTCACTTCACTCAGAAATCAAAACATCAAGAAAAGACATATTCATCCTGGCTATTCAAATAATTTTTAAACTCCTACTTATGCAAGGTACTCCAAGCATGAGGTCACTATAAATAACAATGAAATAACAGGCTTCATACTGAGCAAAAGAAAGTATGGTCATTTAGATGTAAATAAATTATTAAATAAGCTACTTATTTAGATGTAAATAAGTTTGCTTTGGTTTGAGTAAGTTTAGAAGAGCATCATCAGCCACCAGGTGCTATAATTTCTGGTTTTAAAACATTCAACTGGGGCCCCACAAAAAATGTGCCTTAAATTTGAGACAATTAAAACACAAGTCAGAAATAATCCAAAATAAATCTGAATAAGTATGATGATATGCTGCTGCTTCCAAAAAATAAGTGAGATCAATTTGGAAAATTAATGAGACATTCACATCTGAAATATAATTGTAACTACGGATCTGAGAAAGAATAGTCATTGTAATTTAAAATCAGAATCACTAATTAGTTGACAATAAACTCTGATCTTTAAAACAAATTAACAAAATCATTTTTATCAAATCTGCTGAAATATTATAGTAACAATCCTGATGGTACAAATATTGGTAAATATTATGTTGATTTAACAATAATTTACTTTAATTATTCCTTATGCCATTTTAAAAGGAATTTACAAGCATTTTTAAGCGTGCATGCATGCATGTGTGCATGCTTAATCTGTCTTGTTTGACTCTTTGCAACCCCATGGACTACAGCCCACCAGGCTCCTCTGTCCATGGGAGACAGAGAAGAATACTGGAGCAAGTTGTGATTTCCTCCCTTCAGGGGATCTTCCACACCCAGAGATCAAACCCAGATCTCCTACATTGGCAGGCAGGTTCTTTACCACTGATCCACCTGGAAAGCCTTTTTAAAGTGTAACAAAGCAACAGTTAGAACTGGACATGGAACAACAGACTGGTTTCAAATAGGAAAAGGAGTACATCAAGGCTGTATATTGTCACCCTGCTTATTTAACTTACATGCAGAGTACATCATGAGAAATGCTGGGCTGGATGAAGCACAAGCTGGAATCAAGATTGCCGGGAGAAATATCAATAACTTCAGATATGCAGATGATACTACCTTTATGGCAGAAAGTGAAGAGGAACTAAAAAGCCTCTTAATGAAAGTGAAAGAGGAGAGTGAAAAAGTTGGCCTAAAGCTCAACATTCAGAAAACGAAGATCATGGAATCTGGTCCCATCACTTCATGACAAATAAATGGGGCAACAGTTGAAACAGTGTCAGACTTTGTTTTCTGGGGCTCCAGAATCACTGCAGATGGTGACTGCAGCCATGAAATTAAAAGACGCTTCCTCCTTGGAAGAAAAGTTATGACCAACCTAGACAGCATATTGAAAAGCAGAGACATTACTTTGCCGACTAAGGACCGTCTAGTCAAGGCTATGGTTTTTCCAGTGGTCATGTATGGATGTGAGAGTTGGACTGTGAAGAAAGCTGAGCGCCGAAGAATTGATGCTTTTGAACTGTGGTGTTGGAGAAGACTCTTGAGAGTCCCTTGGACTGCAAGGAGATCCAACCAGTCCGTTCTGGAGATCATCAGCCCTGGGTGTTCTTTGGAAGGAATGATGCTAAAACTGAAACTTCAGTACTTTGGCCACCTCATGCAAAGAGTTGACTCATTGGAAAAGACTCTGATGCTGGGAGGGATTGGGGGCAGGAGGAGAAAGGGACGACAGAGGATGAGATGGCTGGATGGCATTACCGACTCGATGGACGTGAGTTTGAGTGAACTCTGGGAGTTGGTGATGGACAGGGAGGCCTGGCGTGCTGCGATTCATGGGGTCACAAAGAGTCGGGCATGACTGAGCGACTGAACTGAACTGAACTGAAGCCCTTATTTTGGATTTGGAATATATATACTTAGTACTGTTCTAAGCATTTTAAAAATAGTCAATTTAATCTTCATTAAAACCTTAGGGGCTTCCCTGGTAGCTCAGTGGTAAAGAATCTGCCTGCCAATGCAGGAGACATGGGTTCAATGTCTCCCCGGACATTGATCCCGGACCAATGTCATGGAGCAACTGAGCCAGTACTCTACAACTACTGATCCTGTGCTCTACAGCTTGGGAGCCACAGCTACTGACTCTATGTGCCCTAGATTCTAGGCTCATAACAAGAGAAGCCAGCACAATGAGAAGTCCACACACCACAACTAGAAAGTAGACCCAGCTCACTGGAGCTTTAGAAAGGTCTGCACAGCAAAGACCCAGTAGAGCCAAAACTAAATATAAATAAATAAATAATTTTTTCAAAATCTTTAGGAAAATATAACTCCTATATGACAAAAATAAAATGTGCCTGACCACCACAATGACTTTTAAAATTTTTTTAGAAAAAGATTTATCATAGAGTTGAGAGTATAAAGGTCGAAGATTAGCAGGATTAAAAACTAGGATTGTATTTTCAGCAATTTTACACCTTTGATGAAAAACTTTACCTGCTTGGTCACATTTAAATGTTGACAAATTAGAGTTTCATTACTTCTGAGAATAACTTACAAACTATCTTCAAATGAAATTATGCTTATCCTCATCACGTTCAACCGTCTATAAGGACAGGAGGGCAGTGGGGATGGCCTTACAGTCCTTTGACACACTTTCCAGGGACACAGAAGGTCTATGGCCCGCCCCCTGAACCTGGGAGGGCTTGTGAATTCATCAACTAATAGCATGTGGCAGGAGTGATGCTATATGCCTGCTGAAGCAAGGTCAAAAGTGCCATGCCACTTCCTCTGGATCGCCTGGAACATTTGATTTCTAAATGTCCCCTTCCAAACACAGCTATCATACTGGGAGACATCCAAACCACACAGAGAAGCCATGTATAGGTTCTCTAGTCAATCGTCTAGCTGGACACAGCCTTTAAGGCACCACACCCTGGAAACCAGACCTGTGAGTGAAGGAGCCTCCAGATGAGCCAGGTCCCAGACCTGAGGCACCCTCAGCCTTTGGAATCTTCCCCACTGAGTGCCCAGACAAGTGTGGGACAGAGGCAAACCCTCCACATATTGTCAAAATTCTGCCCATATAGTATGTGAGCAAAATAAAATGGTTATTGATAGTTATTATTTAGAAATAGATAAATAATCACCTCCCTAATTAAATTAGCTATCAAGTTCATTTCCATAATAGGAGGAATACTATTTAGTACCAGTAATAAAATAATAGTCATAATCTCTAGCTCCACACAAATGGTTAATAAACTTCACATTCATGATTTTCTTTAACTCTCCCTCCTTGACCTAAAAAACAAGTATAATAAATATTCCCATTTGTGTAGATGAGATAGTAAGTAGTCTCTGAAAATGACAGAACACATACCAGAACAAGTATTTACTTGGGAGTGATTTGGAAGAACTTAGTAATCCATTGCTCATTTGGGAGGAAAAAAAGTCCAGTTCCTTTCATAAAAGTGCATGTCAAATATATATATATACACTACTATATATTGATATATAACCAGTGGGAATTTGCTGCATAACTCAGGGAACTCAAAATGGTGACCTGTGATGACCTAGACGGGTGGGATGCAGTGGGAGGTGAGAGGAAGGTTTGAGAGGAAGGGGACATAGGTATACCTAAGGCTGATTCATGTGGATATATGACGGAAACCAACACAGTATTTTAAAGCAATACTTTTTTTAAATTAAATGTATTAATAAAAGATATAAATGGTATGGACCTAACAGAAGCAGAAGATATTAAGAAGAGGTGGCAAGAATACTCAGAAGAACTGTACAAAAAGATCTTCACGTCCCAGATAATCACGACGGTGTGATCACTCACCTAAGCCAGACATCCTGGAATGTGAAGTCAAGTGGACCTTAGGAAGCATCACTACAAACAAAGCTAGTGGAGGTGATGGAATTCCAGTTGAGCTATTTCAAATCCCAAAATATGATGCTGTGAAACTGCGGAACTCAATATGTCAGCAAATTTGGAAAACTTAGCAGTGGCCACAGGACTGGAAAAGGTCAGTTTTCATTCCAATCCCAAAGAAAGGCAATGCCAAAGAATGCTCAAACTACCACACAATTGCACTCATTTTACACGCTAGTAAAGTAATGCTCAAAATTCTCCAAGCCAGGCTTTAGCAATACGTGAACCATGAACTTCCAAATGGTCAAGCTGGTTTTAGAAAAGGCAGAGGAACCAGAGATCAAATTGCCAACATCTGATAAAAAATCAGAAAAGCAAGAGTTCCAGAAAAACATCCATTTCTGCTTTATTGACTATGCCAAAGCTTTTGACTGTGTGGATCACAATAAACTATGGAAAATTCTTCAAGAGATGGGAATACAAGACCACCTGACCTGCCTCTTGAGAAACCTGTATGCAGGTCAGGAAGCAACAGTTAGAACTGGACATGGAACAACAGACTGGTTCCAAATAGGAAAAGGAATACGTCAAGGCTGTATGTTGTCACCCTGCTTATTTAGCCTATATGCAGAGTACATCATGAGAAAAGCTGGGCTAGAAGCAGCACAAGCTGAAATCAAGATTGCCAGGAGAAATATCAATAACCTCAGATATGCAGATGACACCACCCTTATGGCAGAAAGTGAAGAGGAACTAAAGTGCCTCTTGATGAAAGTGAAAGAGGAGAGTGAAAAAAATTGGCTTAAAGCTCAACATTCAGAAAACTAAGATCATAGCACCCAGTCCCATCACTTTATGGCCAATAGATGGGGCAATAGTGGAAACAGTGGGTGATTTTATTTTGGGGGGCTCCAAAATCACTGCAGATGATGACTGCAGCCATAAAATTAAAAGATGCTAGCTCATTGGAAGGAAAATTATGACCAACCTAGATGGCATATTAGAAAGCAGAGACATTACTTTGCCCACAAAGGTCTGTCTAGTCAAGGCTATGGTTTTTCCTGTGGTCATGTATGGATGTGAGAGTTGGACTATAAGAAAACCTGAGCACTGAAGAATTGATGGTTTTGAACTGTGGTGTGGAGAAAGTTCTTGAGAGTCTCTTGGACTACAAGGAGAACCAACCAGTCCATCCTAAACGAGATCAGTCCTGGGTGTTCACTGGAGGGACTGAAGCTGAAGCTGAAACTCCAGTACTTTGATCACCTGATGCAGAGAGCTGACTCATTTGAAAAGACCTTGATGCTGGGAAAGACTGAGGGCAGGAGGAGAAGGGGATGACAGAGGATAAGATGGTTGAATGGCCCCACCAAGTCGATGGACATGAGTTTGAGTAAACTCCATGAGCTGGTGATGGAAAGAGAAGCCTGGTGTGCTCTGGTTAATGTGGTAGCAAATAATTGCACATGACTGAGCAACTGAACTGAACTGAAAGGAAAATAATGTACAATCTGATAGCCATTTTACAACAATAAAAAGTATTAATTTATATGTGACTGAACTTTTATTTTCAAGAGTATTTACTTGAAATAGCTCAAATCTGATTAAATCTGCAATTCTTAGAACTCCAGAGAGGAAAATAAAGAATTTGATACCTCAGGAAGCAAAACTTAATTGTATAAAATTGTGAGGGCTGTTTAGATCCCACCAGATCGGCCCACCCTCACTATCTTTCTACATAGAAAAAGCAGCAAACACCACAAAGACCTACATGTTCTTAAAAGACCTAAAGAGAATGGGATTTCTACAATTACATCATTTAAAAAGAAGGACCTCTGAGATAGGCCAATCCAATCCCTCCTTTGACAAGAAGACTAGCCATGTGACTTGCCCAGGCCTGCCCTTCTTTACTGACATTCTTTTAGCATCCTTGACTAAAGAGCAGCCTGCTTCTTTAAGGAGACTGATTATTTCAGTGAACTCCTAGTCCCCAAAATTTCAGAATAGATTAATCCTGGCTGTGGCTAATCCTTTTCCACTTCAAAGAGTGACTAATCCCCAGTTATCGGTTATATTTAGGGCATGAAGATAGAATGTCCCTTTGCTATGTAAGGCATTATAGATGAGAGACAATACAAGGAGACACCCATTGCAAACAAAGCACATATTAGTCCCGAAAGTGAAGTAACTCACAAGTTAATGTGGATCATCATATCCTAAGTGTCCATAAAGCCCTGAGACTTCCTGCTGCTCTAATGTTGCAATAATGACAAGAGAAATGAGAATTAGAAAAGCAACCATGGTGATGTTTACTCTGTCCCAGGACTAAGTATCACTCATGCAGTATCTCCCTCAACCCTCACACAAACACCATGGGGAGGATATTCTTTTGCTGAAATTACAGTTGAAAAAACTGAAAACTGGAGAAGCAACCATCATGTATATGAACAATGACAGTTGCATATAAAATCCATTCTCCTTTTTTTCTTTTATGTCATTTAAGGGGGCAATGTCCCCAGTTGAAAGACTGGGTTTCTTCCCAATCACCCTTGTAGCTAGGTATGGCCATGTTATTACATTCAGGCTAGTGATATATATATATATATATATGCTGTGTGGAATTTCCTAGAAGGCCTTGATTCAGCTGAAAAATGCATTCCTTTTGTGCTTCCTGCTTTGAATTTTCCCTTCCTTCCTGCAATATGGAATGTAGATGAGCTCACTTCAGCTCCAGAAGCCATGGCATAACATAAGGTGATCCTGAGAATGAAAGCCAGAGTCAAAAGGTGGAAGGAGGCAAGAGCCTTGGTCTCTGAAAACCATGGAAACAACCTACAACCATGTATGCCCACTGAGAGACTTCTTTTCTAAGACAGAGAAACTTCTATAATGTTTAAGCTCCTAACATGCTGGGTTTTCTGATAAATGCTATGAGACACACCTAATCCCTACTAATGTATTACCTTTACAGAAAAATATTGCCAAACAAAATGTTGAAAGCTCCTAAAAAAATTAAAACTCAATTCATACCTAAGAATCTACTTCACCATAATTTCTATTTCATCCTGCAAAGGATCTATACTTCAAGATTGAATGTACAAATTTAAAGATAGACATTGCAGACTATAATTGTCTAAACTGCATAATTCTGCTTGGATCATATTGCAGGAGGGAGGTGAGATGGAGAAAGGGAGCTAAGCAAGTTAAAGACAGCCTAAGGAAGAATCAGAAATGCTACAGTTAGTTGACTCAAAGCTTTATGCTGTGCACGTACAATACAACCAACCAAGAAATTCTACCCATTATTTACCCAGTGACAGATAAAGGAAAATGAGGTGTAGCTCGATAAACAAGCTCTCTGCTAAAGCAGATTTAGACACTATTCATCCCCTTCTTTTCAGCCTAGAAGCCTACTTAGCTGGAACTGTAAAATAAATTCCAGCACTCAGAACATTTCAAGGAGGAATAATTTTCAAAACTGGCTCAGGCTTTATTTTTCTTCACTTTGAAATTGATTAGATGTACTGTTAAAAGAAAAATTGGTTGATGTCTAAAAGAAGAGTATTTTAGACAAATATAAGACAGCTAATTTTAGATGCTTGCTTAGCTATTACCCATTTCTGCCCATGTGTCATCAACCCATAGACAAATCATGTCAGATTAGGTTTTACTGCAGATCAAATTATATCAATCAATATATCAGTATTTGCTGTTTAGTCAACTGATTATAAAATCAGCAGTGAAATTTGTTCTTTAAAAGACTTTCAACAAACAAATAGACTCAGGCAGTGGAAATAGCTTAGAAAATAATGGAAATCAAACTCAATATACTTGGAAAGAAATGTTACATAATAGTAATTTAACTTTTCAATTTATAGCATGCCTAGTCATATGTAACTTTCTAAAATGAAGCATTTCAACAACTCACCATGGGTCTGTTTTAGAAGATAATCTGAAAATCTATGAGAGTGACAAAAAAATATACAGTACCACTTGATCAAACTGCTAAAGAACCAAAGACAAGTAAATGAGAAAGCTTCAATTCAGTAAGGCAACACTACATTTCACACATGTAGCAGTTTACCCCTCTGGAACTTTTTTAAATTTATTTTTTATTGAAAGATAATTGCTTTACAGAATTTTGTTGTTTTCTGTCAAACCTCAACATGATATAGGTATATATATATATATATATATATATATATATACACTCTCCCTTTTGACCCTCCCTCTCTGAAACTTTTAAATAGTATTCAAATTAGTTTACTGCTCTCCTTGTGGGGGATGGCTGGAGTAAATAGAAAAGCTCTAAAATATAAATGACATTAATTCTGTTTTTAATGGTTTCATGTTTCCTTAAAGCATTACTAATAAACTGTAAATTCACGTCGGTGTCTTTGCTCTTAACTCTGTGAGCTAGGACACAATCACAGAAATAGAGTCTGCATGCAATAAATAACCTTTGAATAAATAATGAGTCAGTGAATGACAATGCACCAGATTACGTCCCATAAGATCTGGATATTCCAGATCTGTCTGGCTGGACTTGATTAATTCATACAAGAGGGACAGAAGTATATAATTAGAATATTTAATAAAGAATATTCATATTTTAATATATTAGAATATATAATAAAGACACTCCAAGCAAGTTTGAGATACATCTAGGTTCAAATCCTGATATAGCCAGGCAGTAGGGGGATCTACCATGTCTGATCTTCCATTTTTTCAACTGTAAAGAAAAAGTTAATAATGCATAACTTCCACAGCCACTGTGATGTATTGTTCCTAGTAATGTTCTGGACAAACCTTTGTTCTTGATCTAAAAGGAAAAGCTGCTATTATTATTAACATCTTTGAGTATTATTTTATTATTTAAGGAAAGGAATAACAATTTCTGGTAAAGCTAAATTTCATGGAGGTTGGGAAAATGCAATCAGATTTCTTTATGTGAAAATGCATTAAAATATAAACGCTATATAATGTAAATAATGGTAGAATTATTCTGTTATTCAAACCCCACAACTGACTGAAATTTAGCAAAAAGTATCATTACTTAAATACCATTGTGGGGCAAGAAAATGAACAACTGTCAATTATGGCATTAGTTGGGAAGTATGGTACAAAATCAGAGAAGGCAATGGCACCCCCACTCCAGTACTCTTGCCTGGAAAATCCCATGGACAGAGGAGCCTGGAAGGCTGCAGTCCATGGGGTCGCTGAGGGTCGGACATGACTGAGAGACTTCACTTTCACTTTCAGGCATTGGAGAAGGAAATGGCAACCCACTCCAGTGTTCTTGCCTGGGGAATCCCAGGGACGGGGGGAGCCTGGTGGGCTGCCGTCTATGGGGTTGCACAAGAGTCAGACACGACTGAAGTGACTTAGCAGCAGCAGCAGCATGGTGCAAAATATGCCCTTCAAAATATTTTAACTCCTATCACAAATTATGCAGATGAGGTATTTAAAAACCTACTTAAGTTTTACAATCCACACCATCAAAAAGTGAATGCCCTATAAACTTTTACAAAAGAGCTAAACTTTACAAAACTTACAATGCACAAATTGTCATAAAAATTTTGTCTGCCTATAGGAGGTAGTATACAAGGGAGATTTCTATTTATCCTCTGAATAGGAATAGAAAGAATATGATGAAGGCTGTTTGTGTGCTGTACTCATTCGTGTGTACTCTGTGTGTATTCATTTCTCTATCCCCTGGATGTAGCTCAGTGTCAGGAACATTATATTTTTTATTAATGGCTAAATGAATTCAGCTAAAACTAAAAGTGTCTGCTTTCGATGATGCTTTAAAAAACCGATGTGCTCCTGACAAAAATATCTGAAACTAAAGCATATGGAAAAAAATTAACGATTTGCTTCCTTTCTTTTTCTTTAACAACATCTCAATCTCAGATTGTTACATTATTAGTGTTTGCTTAAAAGATAATCAGTAGATGCACTCAATTGTGTGGCCTTATAGACTGTAAACCTAGTTTTTTTCCTATAAGCACATCATAAAATTTGATGCTCCACAAATAGGTAATCATAGTAAAAGCACTCACCCCAATTCTGATCCATTACCCCTCCCCCGAAAAATTTGAAAACTCATCTTGGTTAAAATATTGTATAGGAAAAGGGTTATTAGCATAAATCTATTATTTAGGATATAAGTGAATCTTCATTTGTTCTGGGCAAAATAAAATTAAAGTAATAACATGACAAAAGACAAACAAAATCAACTGAAACGGTACAGATTGAGACATAGTCAAAGTCATAATGCCAAATTCCAACCTAAATGCATATTTAAATTTAAAGTTATGGAGAAACTAAATAATTATGGACAAACAATTATTAAGGTTTGTGAGCATTTTCATAATATAATACCCTTTTAGGGTTCCAGACTGCAGCAAGATAGCAATGACTAAACTTACCTCCAATGCCAATGCCTGATATTTGTAAGTTTTGTTAGTTACTCCTCCCAGAATGAGTCCCACTATGAACCATTCTACAGAAAACTCCTCCCTGATCACCAGTAACAAGACAGATGGCAGCTGAGCTATTTTATGTAATAAGGAACTTGGGTTTTCAATGTGGTAAGGGAAAAGAACCAGAAGCCTGGCACCTGTGAATCTGTGGCCCCACCCTTTCACTATATAAGGAGAATCAGCTGTTGCCTCAGCAGCTGGCAGGTGGCCGATGGAAAGAGATCTAAAAGGAGTTGTAGATTTTATGTAGATTTTCAGAGGAGAGCCATAGTCAGGCGGCAGTAGAGAGTAGCACAGAGGAAAAAGAGGAGGGTGGAAAAGAAACAGGAAGAGAAACACAGAGAAATGGCCTACCTGATGAGAACACACTGTAGCAGGAACTACTTATAGAAATTATGAGAGCTAATGAGAGACCTTGTTAAAAAAATATATATATATATCTGCCTGAAGGTATTTTATTGCCTTATCTAAGAGGAGCAAAGCTAGATTATTATTTGAACTATTTCCTCACCCTTCCATCTGTTTACCACTTAATGCTATTACCATGTAGTGATGTATTTTAAATAAACTATGGCAATTATGCACAGGAAGATATTTGTGACAAATGTTAAGACGACAACGACTCTGGCTTCCCCAGCAGACCACATTTTGAGACCAACAACCTATTCAAAGGCATTAGTTTACTCAGCAAACCTAGACTGATGTCAACTATGCCTCCCCCACCCCTGCCCTCCACTGGACTAGAAAATGAATGAAGCATGGACTTGGCCTCCAGTAACTGCATGTGGAAGAGAAAGGTTTCAACACTAATAACAATGCTACCTGTGACACACTAAAAGTGTGCAAAAGAAAGACAGTAGCTAGGCCAGGGGAAGGACCTGGGAATGATGGGAAGAAGAAAGGGGCAAGCTGCAAAGCTTCATAAACTCAAGTAACATCCCAGCCAGTCTGAAGGATGACTGGGGTTTATCTGAAGAGAAACTTTTAAAAGATATTTCAGGAAAAGAATAGCACATGCAAATATAAACACCATGATAGATGGGAAAAGGAAGCTTACTGGGAGACAAGTGAAAAGGATCTGCTGAGGTTCGGCTGAGGCTAAAAACCTTCCATGTGTAATAGCACTGATCCACAAGTCTATTTGGTTTTCTTTAGCTGTTCTTGACAGTCTGCCAAAGAAAGCAGAAGTAAGGACAGCAAAATTGAATGTGCAGGGGGCCTCCCTGGTGGCTCATTGTAAAGAATCCAACTGCCAATGCAGGGGACACCTTTTTGATCCCTGGTCTGGGAAGATCCCACATGCAGACAGAGGAGAAACTAAGCCCTTGGGCCACAGCTATGGGGCCTGTGCTCTGCAGCCTGGGAACCACAACTTCTGAGCCCATCTGTCACAACTACTGAAACTCACATGTCCTAGAGCCTGTGCTCCCCTACAGGAGAAGCCACCACAATGAGAAGCCCTCGCACCCTAACCCCTTGCTCTCAACAACTAGAGAAAAGTCTAACAGCAGGGAAGATCTAGCACAGCAAAAATAAATAAAAAATACACTTGTTTAAAAAAACTGAATGTGCTTCAGAGGAGAAACGATGAGAAAGAAAGACAATGCCAAGATGCTGTCTCTCCATTTACTACTACCCAATCTTCTCTCTTGTTTACATCTTAGTTCTTCACACCAGGATCTACAGAAGAGTAGGGCAGGGAGAGGATTATGTGGAAAGGGCCCCTTTTAATAAACTCGTCACATCTCTCGGAACAAGTATTATTTCATTAAAGAAAAATAGTATAAGGTATAATAAGCAAAGATGAGTGGAGAAAAATAGAGAAGAAAACCAGATCAGAGTCACATGATATAAGAGAATATGCCATACATATATTTACATATGCATACTCTATTTAAAGAGAGAAAAAGAAACAACAGTTTTATGTTTATTACTCGTACAGTTATTTAGGCTTCATGGGAAAAGTAAACCAAAGTCAGCAACTCTTCTATAATACTATTTAAGTGACTTTTATTTCTATTCTATCAAATGGGTATTTATGTCATTAAAACATTTTTATAAGGAAAATATTCCCCACAGAAGAC
This sequence comes from Nanger dama, assembly GCA_917880005.1. NCBI lineage: Eukaryota > Metazoa > Chordata > Mammalia > Artiodactyla > Bovidae > Nanger > Nanger dama. The sequence goes on from CAKJTW010000001.1 coordinate 28,902,278, forward strand.
TTGAAATACAAGTTTAACTCTCAATGCTTTTTCTGATCAGTAAAACACAATCCCTCCCCTTTCATCATATTTACTACTGCATAAATCAGTGTAACTGGAGTCAGCTAATAAACTTTCACAACCAAAGGTCTCATGCTGAACTCCATAACCCACAAAGATTTGCTCTATAAAATATGACAGGTTGGGAAAGTTAGGTAGATCTGGGCAGCAATAAATGATCCTAATTTTTGTATTCTGAGTTGTATTTGAAATTGCCAGTACAAAAAAATCATAAATCCAAGGATAGAATTTAATCAAAATATTTTAGTAGTGAAGTAAAATTTAATTTAAATTAATCTTAATAACGTGGTTAGCTTCATTGGATTGCACAGTGATATAATGTCCTCTAACTTATTTTATGATGATGGTATTAAAATCAACCTTGGGTTTCATTCACAAATCAGACATAAGAGACTTTTAATTTTATTTGCTGAAGATTTCCACCAATACAAACATGAAATCCTTTGGAAGGTCTCTGAAGGAAAAGGAACTAGAATGGATATTAAATAGCTTTCCATCAAAACAAAATGACAGCTCTAAAGAAAAGCCAATATTAGAATTAACAAGCTTTCTTTAAATATCACTAGTAAGTTTTTAAAGCTTAAGCTAATTTCTATCAAGATACCTACTATTAGTTCAGTTCAGTCGCTCAGTGGTGTTCAACTCTTTACGACGCCATGAATCACAGCGTGCCACGCCTCCCTGTCCATCACCAACTCCCAGAGTTCACTCAGACTCAGCTCCATCGAGTCAGTGATGCCATCCAGCCATCTCATCCTCTGTCGTCCCCTTCTCCTCCTGCCCCCAATCCCTCCCAGCATCAGAGTCTTTTCCAATGAGTCAGCTCTTCACATGAGGTGGCCAAAGTATTGGAGTTTCAGCTTCAGCATCATTCCTTCCAAAGACATCCCAGGGCTGATCTTCAGAATGGACTGGTTGGATTTCCTTGCAGTCCAACTATTAAGGGAAACCATAATCCCCTCTCTCATGCAGACACTTCTACTCCCAAGAGGAAAACATCTTTAACAATCTCTTCATTCTGTAGTCACTGCTGTCCTTGTGAAAAGCAGAGATTACTTGGTGGGTAATTTCATGTACTTCCATTTAGTGAGGAAAAAGGTATAAAAGTTTGTCCGAGACCTGGGTGTCTTTTCCCACTTGGTCTGAATAAGTTTAACTCCAGGGAAGAGTAGTTGAGAAGCCATTTGGCTGCAGGTCCAGGCTGTGACTTCTTTTTTTTTTTCTTTCTTATTTATTTTTAATTAAAGGATAATTACAATATTATGTTGGTTTCTGCCATACATCAACATGGATCAGTCATAGGTATACATATGTCTCCTTCCTGTTGAGCCTCCCTCCCACCTCTCACCCCACCCTATAGGTTGTCACAGAGCCCTGGGTTGAGTTCCCTGAGTCATACAGCAAATTCCCACCAGCTATCTATTTTACATGTTAGTATCTATCTTTCCATGCTACTCTCTCCATTCGTCCTATACCCTGCCTTCATGTCCGTAAGTCTGTTCTCTGTCTGCATCTCCACTGCTACCCTGCCAGACTGTGGTTTCTAATTGATATAATAATAAAGTAACATATAACCAGTAATAATAAAGTAGATGGTTTGATCTCTACCTAACTTGTGTTTATTTCCCATCTGGTTTGAAATCGAACTCCCTACACCAAATACATAGTGGAGTCACAGAGTTCTTACCAATTCACCTCCTGAAATTCTACTCATCTTTAAATGTTCATGTCTAGTATCACCTATTTCAGTAAACATTTCATTGATTCTCTTGGTGAAATTAACTTTCTCCTCAATGTTCCCAGGGCACTTTGTAGTTTGCTTACAGCACTTGTCCTGTTTCTTCACTAGCTTACAAATAAAGTCAGCGACAATAAATTATTGATGTGCTTTTCAAACAATGACTTGCATAAAACTGTTCAATAATTGTAAAATTAAATTCTAAAATTTATATATTCCTCAATGTGAGGATATTGAAATCAAGGATGTGTTAAGAAGTATGAAGAGAATGATAGTCTGTAAAAATGAAATCATCATATATATTCTATTTAGCCAACAAATAAGACCACATTCCTGAATAGTTCAGAGGAAACTGTTAGCCAGCAGCCTTCAGGCAATGATAACTTGTGCACTGGGGAATTTCTATGTATTTTCTGCACTGCTAGTTCTAATGTTTATGAAAATTTATACGACTCTTTCAATGGAAAGCTCCTCACTAATAAACCCAGCCCTTGGTATTTCTTGAGATTTCAGACATTAATCCTAATTTTATGCTTACATATAGATAAGAGATTTAATGTTCAAAATAATGCAAATATACTTTGATTCAAATATAAATCAGTGTATGAAATAATGGGAAAAAGGAAAATTGCAGAAGCATTCTAATAATTATACATAGGCTTCCTTGTGGCAATTAACAACGTTTAAAAAACACTGAAGCACAATTTCATCGGTCTGAAAGGCACTCATTCACCTCATTTAACAAATATTTACTGAACACCAACTACATGCCCAATCCTCTACAGGGACTGGAAGTATAGCAGTGCAACATAATAGACATAAATCCCAGCCTCACTGAGGTTACAATTGGTACAAAGTGCTAGATATTAAACAGAAAATCAAGCGAATAAAATTATAATTTAGTGTTGCCCAGAAGAAAAGGAATTAGGTAAGAGTGGTGAGCAAAGAATTACATGATCAGGAATATTCTAATAATCTAAATCGTGCCATATACCATCACAAATTTAGTAATTTTTAACATTTACATATATTCAGTTCAGTTCAGTTGCTCAGTCATGTCCGACTCTTTGTGACCCCATGAATCGCAGCACGCCAGGCCTCCCTGTCCATCACCAACTCCCGGAGTTCACTCAAACTCACCTCCATCGAGTCAGTGATGCCATCCAGCCATCTCATCCTCTGTTGTCGCCTTCTCCTCTTGCCCCCAATCCCTCTCAGCATCAGAGTTTTTTCCAATGAGTCAACTCTTCGCAGGAGGTGGCCAAAGTACTGGAGTTTCAGCTTTAGCATCATTCCTTCCAAAGAAATCCCAGGGCTGATCTCCTTCAGAATGGATGTTTGGATCTCCTCGCAGTCCAAGGGACTCTCAAAGAGTCTTCTCCAACACCACAGTTCAAAAGCATCAATTTTTCGGCGTTCAACTTTCTTCACAGTCCAACTCTCACATCCATACATGACTACTGGAAAAACCATAGCCTTGACTAGACAGACATTAGTCGGCAAAGTAATGTCTCTGGCTTTTGAATATGCTATCTAGGTTGGTCATAACTTTTCTTCCAAGGAGTAAGCGTCTTTTAATTTCATGGCTGCAGTCACCATCTGCAGTGATTTTAAGAAACATAAAACCTATTTCTCTCAAGTAATATATTGTTAACAAAGTACAGGAATATAAATAAACTATGCCTAGAGTACATGGTGTATCAAGTGTATTTTTGTGCTCACAAGTAAAAAAGTTACATTATGCTATAACAAAGTGATAAATATAGTGATGCTTACTAAAGTACCGGAAAGATTCAGGTTAAAATTGGACAATGGAAGAGAGGTCACTTCCAATTCAACCTACATATTCTGCTTATAAGTAATTTACAAATTTTATAAAAACCAAATATATTGATAGAAAGCACAATTTTTTTCCTTTATATTACCCATTCTAAAAACAGAAACAATTATGGAAAAGTAATTGCCTTGCAAAAGCATTTCCAAGCCACATAGAGATTAACCTGGCTAAAATGGATATTGATGAAAGTAATTTCAATATATCGATGCCTAACTCAAGATTACATATGCTTAGTATGATAATCTCTAGGTCCATCCATGTTGCTGCAAGTGGCATTATTTCATTTTTTGTGGCATAGTATTCCACTGCATATATACACCTCATTTGCTGTATCTATTAATCTGTCAATGGATATTAAGGTTGCTTCCATGTATGGGGCTACTGAAAACAGTGCTGCTATGAGGTTGGGGTATATGTATCTTTTCAAATTAGTATATATACCCAAGAGTAGCATTGCTGGATCAGGTGGCAACTCTATTTTTAGTTTTGTTTTAGGAATCTCCATATTATTTACAAAAGTGGCTGTGCCAGTGTACACCCCCACCAACAGTTTTCAATGGGTCCCTTATCTCCACACTCTCTCCAGCATTTGTAATTTGTAGATCTTTTCATAATGTTCATTCTGACTGATGTGAAGTAATATCTCTTTGTAGTTTTGATTTGTATTGATCTAATAATTAGAGATGGTGAGCATCTTTTCATGTGCCTATAGGCCATCTACATGTCTTTTTAAAGAAATGTCTATCTAGATCTTTTGCTCATTTTTGATTGTATTGCTTGGGGGGTTTTGTTATTGAGCTGTATGAACTATGTATATTTTAGAAATTAAGCTGTTGGTCAAATCGTTTGCAGTTATCTTCTCCCATTCTGTAGGTTCTTTTGTTTCATTTATGGTTTCCTTTGCTGTGCAAAAGCTTATAAGCTTGATTTGGTCTTGTTTATTTTTATTGCCTTAGCAGACTGACCTAAGAAATTAATGGTATGACATGTGTCAGAGAATGTTTCGCCTATGTTCTTTTCTCAGAGTTTTATGGTGAATGTCTTACATTTAAGTCTTTAAGTCATTTTGAGTTTATTTTTTGTTTATGGTGTGAGGGACTGTCCTAACTTCATTGATTTACATGGTGCTGAAGATGGACTTTTCTTTATATTGAACTTAGGGAATAAAAGTTCTTGTAGAGATGAGCAACAAAGAGCTGACTCATTGGAAAAGACTCTGATGCTGGGAGGGATTGGGGGCAGGAGGAGAAGGGGATGACAGAGGATGAGATGGCTGGATGGCATCACTGACTCGATGGACATGGGTTTGGGTGAACTCCGGGAGTTGGTGATGGAAAGGGAGGCCTTGCGTGCTGCAATTCATGGGTCGCAAAGTGTCGGACACAACTGAGCGACTGAACTGAACTAAACTGAAGAGATGAGCAGAAAAGAAAATCTGAAATCGATTTGGAAACATTCCAGTTAGTTAGGTCTGGAAACTGAAATGCTTGCCAAACAGTCAATCGCCTTATTATCTTTTGATATTCAACTAAATACACACTTAAGTAAACAGATATTTCAGTTTACGAACTTAAACCAGTTTTTCTCAAGAATGTGGTTCTCAACTATTTTCTAATTCTAAAGTAAAAACTCTCCTGCTTCAACATCATATTTAGTTTTACCTATTTTCAATGGATGTGATACCCTGAAAGAAAATCTTATTCTATGTTAAAATTTCATTACATTCAAGTACCATTTAAACCCTCCAAAGAAGTAAAGCATTATATCTTGAAGCTTTTTTTTATTTTCTAGAAATCTTCTTTGACTCATTTTTATTCTTTCCTTGTGTTTGTATTTAAGTGGGCAGGCAGCAAACTGTGAGAATAGAGATCTAGATTGTCAATTATTCTGCTCACTCAGAGCTTAAGTGTTCTGTTTGATGTCTCCTGGGAGAAAGTAACATCCATAGCAACAGATGTAAAAGCACTTACTTTAGGGCTATTTTAAATGGTATGACTAGTTTTAAAAAATTCTATATAGAAACGTGTCTCCTAGGCACTAGGGATTAGCAGCAATTTTCTCTTTAAATGTTATTGGCTAAACTCCCACGATGTTGACGTTTGATATACACTGAGTCAGCCACATGTTTAGCCTTCCTATACATTATCACTCTCTTCTCTACCTTTAGCCTAAAAATGCAGTCCACATTGTATATGTGGAAAAATAGCTATCAATTTATATAAGTATTTCACCATTCATGGTTTGACTGTTTTCTCCTTTCATTTGTTGTGGAAACCATTTAAATAAAAAACAAAACAGAAACTACCACTGCTAGGCAGCAATTCTGGACAGGACACCTCATCTTATCTGTAAGAAATCCTATATGAAGAAGAGCTAGGATGGACACAATGACGAGCAGAAGAAGGCTTTCTGGAGAGGAGGCAAAGGCATACATAATGCTCACAAGAGAGTACAAAAGGAGGTTTTAGCTAGACTACAGGTGCTTAGCATTTATTTTATTTGTTAGGCTTAACTAAGCTAAAATAAATGGTTTTTCTATATTTTTAAATGCAGGTCATCACGTCGTTGTTCAATCGATAAGCTGTGTCCCACTCTTTGTGATCCCATGAACTGCAGCATGCCAGGCTTCACTATCCTTCACTATCTCCCAGAGTTCACTCCAAACTCATGTCCACTGAGTCAGTGTTTCCATCTAACCATCTCATTCTCCTATTTCGCATTACTTAACATTATACTATATATTATACATATATTACATGTATATAATGTTCATATACATACATTTATATATGTTTATATATGTATATGTATTATACTATATATATTATATATGTTGTATGTGTATAATTTGTATATACATATATTTATATATATATGTTGTATGTATATAATTTGTATATACATATATTCATATACGTGTATATTATGTATATATAATGTATATAATCGGAGAAGGCAATGGTACCCCACTCCAGTACTCTTGCCAAATAATGTTATTTAACATTACTTACAGTAGGTTTTTTTAGAACAGTAATGGTCGTGGTTTAGTCATTAAGGCATGTCCAACTCTTGTAATGCTATGGACTATAGCCTGCCAGGTTCATCTGTCCATGGGATTCTTTCTCCAGGGGATCTTCCCGACCCAGGAATTGAACCCAGGTCTCCTGCATTGCAGGCAGATTCTTTACCAACTGAGCCACAAGGGAAGCCCTAGAACAGTAATGCTGCTGCTGCTGCTGCTGCTAAGTCACTTCAGTCATGTCTGACTCTGTGCGACCCCACAGACAGCAGCCCACTAGGCTCCTCTGTCCCTGGGATTCTCCAGATAAGAACACTGGAGTGGGTTGCCATTTCCTTCTCCAATGCATGAAAGTGAAAAGTGAAAGTGAAGTCGCTCAGTCGTGCCCAACTCTTAGCGACTCCATGGACTGCAGCCCACCAGGCTCCTCATCCATGGGATTTTCCAGGCAAGAATACTGGAGTGGGGGTGCCACTGCCTTCTCCAGAACATTAATAGCTACTCATTATTTAATGTACACTACATGCTTTATGTAGACTTCCTGGGTGGTGGAAGTGGTAAAGAACTGTCCTGCCATAACAGACACAGGTTGAATCCCTGGGTAGGGAAGATTCCCTGGAGGAGAGCATGGCAACTCACTCCAGTATTCTTGCCTAGAGAATCCCATAGACAGGGAAGCCTAGTGAACTACAATCCATGGGTTCACACAGAGTCGGACATGACTGAAGCAACTTAGCATGCAGCATGAACATGCTTTATGTAAAATGCAGTTTTAATCTTCATAGCAATACTATTATACTCTTCAGGTTGCACAGTTAAAGACACTGTGAATAAAACTGTCAAGTAATACATCTTGGAAAGTATCATAGTTAAGGATTTTACTCTAAGTCTTATTCCAAACCCCAAATCTTTTTAATTTATTTATTTTTTAGTTGAAGGATAACTGCTTTATAGAATTTTGTTGTTTTCTGTCAAACCTCAACATGAAACAGACATATATATACATATTTCCCCTCCCTTTTGAACTTCCCTCCCATCTCCTTTCCCATCCAACCCCTCTAGGGTGTTTGAGTTTCCTGAGACACAGAAAATCCCTGTTGGCTATCTATTTTACATATGGTGACATAAGTTTCCATGTTACTCTCTCCCTACATCTCACCCTCTCCTCCCCTCTCCCTATGTCCATAAGTGTATTCTTATGTCTGCTGCTCATTGCTGCCCTAGAAATAAATTCTTCAGTACTATTTGTCTAGAGACTATATATATGTTAGTATGCAATATTTGTCTTTTTCTATACTTACTTCACTCTGTTGAATAGGCTCCAGGTTCATCCACCTCATTAGAACTGACTCAAATGTGTTCCTTTTCATGGCTGAGTAACATTCCATTGTGCATATGTACCAAAATTTCTTTATCCATTCATCTGTCAATGGACATCTAGGTTGCTTCCATGTTTCAGCTATTCTATATAGGGCTGCAATGAATAATGGAATACATGTGTCTTTTTCAACTTTGGTTTCCTCAGGGTATATGCCTATGAGTGGGATTGCTGGGTCATATGGTGCTTTTGGGCTCTGCATACCATCTTCCATAGTGGTTTATCAATTTACATGCCAACAGTGCAAGAGTGTTCCTTTTATCCACACCCTCTCCAGCATTTATTTTTTGTAGACTTTTTGATGATGTCCATTTGACTGATGTGAAGTGATATCTCATTGTATCAAACCTCAAATTTTAAAACCCTCATGCTACTGTCTCTAGTTGGGGTTCATCGATTTTAAATTAATTCCCAAAGTAGCTTTGGATAGAGTGTGTGTTAATGAAATCAGCACAATCTGGAAACAAGGACTTTGGATAATTTGATAACTACACACACCTGTGTATACATACACATATATATTCTTATATAAATAAGAATTCATACTTTCACAAATAATGTTCAAATTCCATTATAAAAATTTTAGGTAAACCTTGAAAATAGGATTATATATATATAGTTTTCATTCCAATCCCAAAGAAAGGCAATACCAAGAAATGTTCAAACTACTACACAATTGCACTCATTTCACATGCTAGTAAAGTAATGCTCAAAATTCTCCAAGCTAGGTTTCAAAAATATATGAACAGAGAACTTAACAGATGTTCAACCTGGATTTACAGAAGGCAGAGGAACCAGAGATCAAATGCCAACATCCATTGGATCACAGAAAAAGAAAGGGAATTATAGAAAAACATCTACTTCCGCTTTGTTGACTACGCTAAAGCCTTTGTGTAGATCACAATAAACTGTAGAAAACTCTTAAAGTGATGGGAATACCAGAGCACCTTACCTGCCTCCTGAGAAACTTGTGTGCAAGTCAAGAAGTAACAGAACTGGACATGGAACAACGGACTGGTTCCAAATTGGGAAAGGAGTACATCAAAGCTGTATATTGTCACCCGCTTATTTAACTTATTTGCAGAGTACATCATGTGAAATGCCAGGCTTGGATGAAGCTCAAGCTGGAATCAAGACTGCCAGGAGAAATATCAATAACCTCACATATTCAGATGACACCACGGTTATGGCAGAAAGTGAAGAGAAACTAAAGAACCTCTTGATGAAGGTGAAAGTGGAGAGTGAAAAAGTTGGCTTAAAAGTCAACATTCAGAAAACAAAGATCATGGCATCAGATCTGGTCCCATCGCTTCATGGCAAATACTTGGGAAAACAATGGAAACAGAGAAAGACTTTAGTTTCTTGGGCTTCAAAATCACCACAGATGGTGGCTGCAGCCATGAAATTAAAAGACGTGTGCCCCTGGGAAGAAAAGCTATGACAAACCTAGACAACATATTAAAAGCAGAGACATTATTTTGCCAACAAAGGTCCATATAGTCAAATCTATCCTTTTTCCAGTAGTCGTGTATAGATGTGAGTTGGATCATAAAGAAAGCTGAGTGCCAAAGAACTGATGCTTTTGAACTGTGGCATTCGAGAAGACTCTTGAAAGTCCCTTGGACTGCAAAGAGATCAAACCAGTCAATCCCAAAGGAAATCAATCCTGAATATTCATTGGAAGGGCTGATGTTGAAACTCCAATAATTCGGCCATCTGATCTGAAGAGCCAACTCATTAGAAAAGACTGTGATGTGAAAGATTGAAAGCAGGAGGAGAAAGGGACAGCAGAAGAGGAAATAGTTGGATGGCATCACCAACTCATTGGACATAAGTTTGAGAGAACTCCGGGAGATGGTGAAGGACAGGGAAATTTGGTGTGCTGCAGTCCATGAGGTTGCAAAGAGTCGGACACAACTGAGCAACTGAACAAAACAATACATATACACACACAGAAATTCTTAAGGAATTGAAAATATTTTTCTCTTAAGTGAATCCGCAACGTATTAAAATGTTTTTAGAGCCACAGTGATTAAGTATTTCAATAATTAGTAACTTCTCTCATAAATGAGATCTAAAGAACAACGGAAAGTAGACACAGTAGCTTTATTTGCTTCAGCACTTAGTTTGTGCTCTTGTACTATAAGAACAAATGCTAATTACTGTTCAGCCCTAATGCTAATCTCAGCATCTGCTAATTAAAAGATCACATCTTCTGCAAAGTCAGCATTACCATTCAAATGAAAACATTAATCAGTTTGAAAAACTCAAAATCAATCAACTGAAAAGAGAAAGTTGTCAGCCTCCAATGAATTGATACCAGTGAAATATCAAGAGTGCAAAAGAGCTAGTGTCAATTTATTAATATATGCCTCAGCTACACAGATTCACATTATTACAAAAGAAATGCTTTTTATGCTGTTTCTATATTTCACTCTGACCATTCACTTATATATTATTTCTATATACAATATTATAATATCATCTGGTTTTTAAGGAGATCTTGTTTTACATTTAATATACTAGAGATATGACTACTGACCAGATTTTAAAAATAGATGCTGCAGAGTTTTCAAAAAGCTAATGCAACTTAGTGAGGTATTTCCAGAATACTAATAACTGCAGAAAACCTCAGCTGCATTAATTATCATACAGCTGCTTTTTTTTTTTTCTTTTTAAAGCTAACCAATAGGTCTATCTTTTATAATGTTTATCAATATTCACAACATCTAAAATGCAGACAGGGTTATACTTCAGGTCAAATAAAAAAATGGTGTTTCTCAGCTTCACTCAAGGAGTTGGTATAGACAAAAGATCTAGGATTTGATCAGTGGTGATCTCTTTCATCACATTTTGTCTTCTTCCCTGTGTCAAAGAACAAAGACTATTAGGAACCTACTGTCTCCCTTCTCCCCTCCCCCTGAAGTGGGAGAAAATGCAGCTAACCTAGCTCTATTAGCCAAAAGTTTCTTTAAATATTTAACAGGAACCCATCCCCAAAAAACTAAAAATCATGACACAAGGGATGGCAAGATATATAAAACATACATGCAATGCTTTCCTTATTATTTTTTTAATTTGGGATATAGATGCTTTCAGTTCAGTTCAGTTGCTCAGTCGTGTCCAACTCTTTGCGACCCCATGAACCACAGCATACCAGGCCTCCCTGTCCATCACCAACTCCCAGAGTCCACCCAAACCCATGTCCATTGTGTCAGTAATACTATCCAACCATCTCATCCTCTGTCATCCCCTTCTCCTCCTGCCTTCAATCTTTCCCAGCATCAGGGTCTTTTCAAATGAGTCAGCTCTTCACATCAGGTGGCCAAAGTATTGGAGTTTCAGCTTCAACATCAGTCGCTCCAGTGAACATCCAGGACTGATCTCCTTTAGAATGGACTGGTTGGAGTCCAAGGGACTCTCAAGAGTCTTCTCCAACACCACAGTTCAAAATTATGCAGCTCAACTCCAGAAAAATAAATGAACCAATCAAAAAATGGGCCAAAGAACTAAATAGGCATTTCTCCAAAGAACACATACGGATGGCTAACAAACACATGAAAAGATGCTCAACATCACTTATTATCAGAGAAATGCAAATCAAGACCACAATGAGGTATCATTTCACACCAGTCAGAATGGCTGCGATCCAAAAGTCTAAAAGCAATAAATGCTGGAGAGGATGTGGAGAAAAGGGAACCCTCTTACACTGCTGGTGGGAATGCAAACTAGTTCAGCCACTATGGAAAACAGTGTGGAGATTCCTTAAAACATTGCAAATAGAACTGCCTTATGATCCAGCAATCCCACTGCTGGGCATACACACCGAGGAAACCAGAATTGAAAGAGACACATGTACCCCAATGTTCACTGCAGCACTGTTTATAATAGCCAGGACATGGAAACAACCTAGATGTCCATCAGCAGATGAATGGATAAGAAAGCTGTGGTACATATACACAATGGAGTACTACTCAGCCCTTAAAAAGAATAAATCCGACTCAGTTCTAATGAGATGGATGAAATTGGAGCCGATTATACAGAGTGAAGTAAGCCAGAAAGAAAAACACCAATACAGTATACTGACACATATATATGGAATTTAGAAGGATAGTAATGAAGACCCTCTATGTGAGACAACAAAAGAGACTCAGAGGTATAGAACGGACTTTTGGACTCTGAGGGAGAGGGACAGGGTGGGATGATTTGGGAGAACGGCATTGAAACATGTATACTATCTTGTAAGAATGAAGCGCCAGTCTATGTTCAATACAGGATGCAGGATGCATGGGGCAGGTGCACGGGATGATTCAGGGAGAGGATGTGGGGTGGGAGGTGGGAGGGGGCTTTGGCATTGGGAGATCGTGGACACCTGTGGCTGATTCATGTCAATGTATGGCAAAACAAATACAGTATTGTGGGGTGGGAGGTGGGAGGGGGCTTCGGCATTGGGAGACTGTGTTCACCTATGGCTGATTCGTGTCAATGTATGGGAAAACAAATACAGTATTGTAATTAAAAAATAAATTAATTAATTAAAAAAATAAACTATTAAAAAAAAAAACACAAAAGCATCAATTCTTCGGTGCTCAGCTTTCTTTATAGTCCAACTCTCACATCCATATGACCACTGGAAAAATCATAGCCTTGACTCATTGGAAAACACCTTAATGCTGGGAAAGCCTGAAGGCAGGAGGAAAAGGGGATGACAGAAGATGAGATGGCTGGATGGCATCACCAACTTGATAGACATGACTTTGAGCAATTTCCAGAAGTTGGTGATGGACAGGGAAGCCTGGTATGCTGCAGTCCATAGGGTCACAAAGAGTCGGACGTGACTGACTGAACTGAACTGATAGATGCTTTACAATGCTGTTTTAATTTCTATTGTACGACAAAGTGAATCAGCTATATGTATACATACATTCCCTCTCTCTTGGACCTTCCGCCCTCCACCCAATCCCTATATCCCACCCTGTTAGGTTATCGCTGAGCACTGAACTGAGCTCCCTGTGCCATACAGCAGCTTCCCACCAGCTATCTATTTCACACACAGTAGTATATACACGTCAATTCCAGTCTCTCAGTTCATCCTCTCTTTATCCCCCCTCCCCACATGCACATACCCATTCTCTACATCTGCGTCTCTATTTTTGCCCTGAAAATAGGTTCATCAGTACCATTTTTCTAGATTCCTTACATTTTAAAAGTTTAATCTATGTCAAACTCCTTGCAGTCCAAATGAATATATACTTGGAAAATGAAAAGATTCCTAACATCTTCAGAATGTACTGCTCAAGTATTTTAAAAAAAAAAGAAAAAAGAAAAAAACTTTAGGGAAAATAAGCTTAAGCAATCTCTTAGTAGTCAGCAACAACAATAAAGTAAAATATGAAACTGTAACTCTGATGGAACACAACTACAGAAGAATAATTATCTTTGCATTCTGAAAAAGGAATGAGTAAAGAATTATATGTAAATTCACATGCAGAGCAAAAGCTATTAATGTAGTAAAATTTGAAAGAGAAAGTCAAATTCATAGCCTTGTTTATCTAAAAAGATAGGAAGAAAGCAAGCCTAGACAGATTTACAATTATGATTTCATTGGGTGGACAAAAAGTTTTGATATATACCACACTGAGGAAACTCAGCTCTAATTCACTTTATTGAATTATAAAATAAATAATACTTTTTCCCAAACAACCTCATGTGACAACTGTAATTCAGAGGAATTATTACTAGGATTTACAATGCTTTTCTTAAACAGACCTTCACTTACATATGCTAAAAATCACTAAAATAATTAGTTAGCTATCATAATATTGATATACACGTGTAAAAGTTCATTTTATAAGTCCTAAAAAGCTTTATTAGAATAAGTCATTTTCTATCTAGTAAAGATTGTTTTCATAAAATATCAAAAGATAAAGAAGAAAAGTTTCAGTAGTATTGTTTTATCTCTGTGGTGTTGAGTAGAAAAATGGCTGATGGATTCACCATAGAAAAAAGCAAGTCTCTTCCTTGACCATTTACAGGAAGGATTCACTCTCATATACTTAAAAACATTAATGAAAGCTGCACATCTAGAGTGGAAGAAAAGGCCTCTCAAAAGCAGACTCACTATACCCAAGCCCACAGAGATTTACATAGATAAGCAGAATGTCACCTTACTAATTTACAAGGAGAAATAACCTTTACAGAGACCCAGATACTAGAGTCTCAGCCATCAGCCCATTCTTTCTCTAAGGGCAGACGGTCTCACCAATGGATGAAGAATTTCCTTTCTACACAACCACAGTTAACCAGCTCTTCTCCTGAATGACACAGTAATCATCAGATCTAGTCATACTTTAATCTAGCAAAGAGCTATAGGCCAAAGAGCGATTCAGTCACTTTTGAGATGGTTTTACACACCTATGCTTTATCCATTCTGTGCTTATCTCACCTTTAGAGGAATTTTTATTTCCCTTGTTTCTTATATAAGCAACACTTTGGTCTATAAGCTCTCACACACTGCACTATCATTCTGCAGCGTAAGGATTATATTTGTAAAGCTAGATACAATCAGTGGCATAGCCAGAAAAGATGTGGTAATAAAAAGATTAGCCAAAAAACAGGTTTGAACAGCAAATTAAGAATTACAGATCAGCTAGTTCCACCCTCTTAAAATAAGTTTAACAGAGTGTAGTTAAACACTTAATACGTTTCTGCTAGTACAAAGTCTAGGTCAGCAAGCACATTTCTGGAGTGAGGATTTGGGAGCTGAATAGATCAAACATTTACTGAATGCCTCTTACCTCTAGACATATAAACTAGATAAATGAGAACCTATTTTCTCATTAATTCCTTATAGACATAGGGTAGGCATTATCTCCATGAGCAGAAGAATAAGCTAAGCCTCTCCTTCCAAGTGTTCCTGAGACCTTGCTTTGTTAGTTAAGTTCTTCATCTGCTCACATTTTCTCTTCAGACTGACTTCTACAGCTCACAATTATGTCCCACCCTCTCTTATCTTCAAAGTGCAAGTGAGCAATGCAGCAAACAAAAAACCAACCCTCACAGCCATCTATAATTCTCCTCTGGACACTGCCAAAAATTTCTCTTGCTCTTCCCAACAAACGGGGAAATAATTTATACTTGCTGTCTCCTCTTACCCACCTCTCCCTCAATCACCAACCCTCTGCAATCATCTTTTTGGCCAGCACCAACTTTCACTGAAAACACTCTGGAAAGAGGTCACTAATTACATTTGAACAAGAACTTCTGAAATACTCTTTCTTTGCTTCTATTTTAAAATCTAAGTGTTTTTCCTCCACACTCTGTGACCATATCTTTTTGTTTCATTTTTCTAGTTTGGATCCCTCAGAGTTCCTCATGAATTTATCCTTGGCTATATTCTGTGCCTGTACTTTATGACTCCTCCTAGTAATTTAATCCATAACCTTGGCCTCAACCTCCACCCAAAGATGCCAAAATCTGTATCTCTAGCCCAAATCCTCCCCATAGCCTCAGAAATCTATCTCCAGACCATACCCATGAGGAAGTGAAAGAAATGGCCTATACTGAATGCAATACCTTTCCCATCATTTTTTTTAAATGTTCCTCTAACACCGTAAAATGACACCACCATCCTATCATGCAGGTGACATATAAATCAACTTGGATTTCTTCTCCTTTACTGTCCATCCACAGTTTAGTCATTAGCTCTGAAATGTTTTACTTTCTTACAACCTTCTTACCATTCCCATGGCTACTGCCTGGTGAGGTCCCTAACATCTTTCCAAGAGGCAACTAAGACTGGCTCCTCTTGCAGAATTCCTTATCCTCCATATCCTACACTTGTTAACCACAAGAAAGTCCAAGCCCCAGAACCTGGCTCAAACTCACCTCTCTAGCTTATATATATATATATATATATATATATATATATATATATATACTTGATTTATTTTTTCTGTACCAGATCTTAGCTTAACAGTATCTTCATTGCAGTATCTGGGAACTTTAGTTGTAGCATACAAACTCTTAGTTGCAGCATGTGGGATCTACTGCCCTGACTAGGGATCAATCCCAGGCTCCCTGCACTGAGCTTAGAGTCCTAGCCACTGGACCACCAGGGAAGTCCCCATACCTCTCCAGCTTTATTTACCAGAATTCCAGACCCCTCTTGTAAACCACATCAATACAACACCCATGCTTGTGCACACACACCAAATTTATCCTAAAGTTCATCCTCTTTCTGCTACACCTTTCAGCACAATATTCAGGTCAGTGCCACATTGATCCAACACCTAATGGAGTCTCAGGAAGCCAATTTCAACCTCTTTGTTGACTGACCCTATCCACAATATGTTTTAAAACCAAGGCATGATTATAAAAATTGCAGAGTTCTCTTCTCAGTTACGTGTCAACAGAAATAATTCTCATGTCGCCAATTTAGATATGCCAAACAACAACTGCCAAACCACAACTTCCACCATAACAAGAATTATGGACACAGTATATTATCATGTTCTTCACTGTCACAAATTAAGAAGCTTTCTATCTACATCCACCAGTAATAACAGGGCTCATACCTTACTATATGAGAACTTCTGAATTACTTTGAAGGTTTAGCTCACGATAATAATAAACCCCTACACTAACAATAGAATGCTAATGTTACGAAGACTGTGAATACTGAATATATGATTATGTTGCTCAGAGTTACTAGCAAGCACTTCTGATATTCTATAACTTCCAGTGTCAAGAAACAACTTAAATTTGATGCTGAGCCTTGAGAGCAAGCCCATGCATTCCCTCAGATAACATACCACTGTCTTCCATACCCAACTGGATACATTGATGCAAATGTCACTAAAGATATATATAGCAACCATTATACAGAACATATTTTAAGATATAATGAACTTACTTAAAGTGAAGAAAATGTAATTTTTCAAAAGAAAAAAAAATCTTTCCTTCACAAAGAGGTCCTTTTCATTGTGGGACTAAGGAGAATGCCAAAATTCTTAACCTAAGCAGGTCATTTTATATATCATTCTCATTCTGTCAGCAAAAGATGCCTCTCTCCTTATTAATAAATTAAAAATTTCCCTAACAAATTTCCTTGAAATTGGCTATTTACCTATAGAACATAGTTCATATGTATAGCTATGGATGATGTATCTCAATGCCCCAAGCAGGAGAGACTATAAGTAACATGCTTTCACTTCCTTATTCATTTTCTAACTTCTATACAACTAAAATTGTGTAGAAATTTGGATTAAACTTCCTTATACATTCTGATATCCTTCAAGTCTCTATTCAAATGTGACCTTCTCAATGAAGCCTACCCTGTTTAATATGACAACCTGCCTTCCTTTCCCCTCAGCCTATTCCTCTAATCCCCCTATCCTGCTCTGCCTTTTCTCTAGAGCACTTACTACCTTCCAAAAGGCAGCGTAATTCACTCACTTTTAACTTTACTAACTACATATATTCTCCACCACAGAAAAACATTCTGGGAAGACAGTAATCTTTGGCTGTTGCTTATTTCTCATCCCAAGTAACCAGATCAGTATCTGGTTTTGAATAGGTACTCAAATATACATTGGTTGAATATTGAATACATAATTTCATTTTACCTGTTTGTCTGAACTGGTTAATAAGCAGTAATCTATGATGAAAAAGATGCTTGTAAGATGGGAACATTCCCATGGTCAGCACCACAAAAGTTAACCTTATTACATCTTCTCGCATATCATATGGCCCACCACCCAGTGCTATGTGCTCAGTTGTGTCCAACTCTTTGCAACCCCATGCACTGTAGCCCTCCAGGCTCCTCTGCCCATGGGATTTGTTGAACACCTCTCAGTACCTCCTCCAGGGCTCCAGTTCCCACAGTGGACACAGCACTGACTTAAGGGCTGCTGACTGGTCAGGAGACATGCAGGCTTTCAGGGTAACTTCATTATCGTTGTTGGTTCCTCTGAGCACTCTGTTCCAATACTTTCTCCTTTCCACAACTCCAACTTTTTAGTCTATAAAATGAAGGATCTAGATGGTAAATACAAACACTGTATTATTCTAACAGCATAGCTTGGGAAGAACAGCTAACGCTCTTGCAAAGGGATAAAGGAAGAAAAAATATAGCAGTAGTGTATGGCATAAAGCAGGGGGTGTGTAATGGCCTTTTTAAAAGAAAGAAGACAAAAGCACAGGAAACTAAAATAAAGAATAGTTTATAAAAGAAGAACTGTAGGAATTTAACCCATATCACTTCAATCACTCATGACAGCCTAAAGAGATGACCTGGTCCTAAGTGAAAATATGTGTGCAGAAGCTCTTAACTAAAATTAAGTTTAATGTGTTGAATATAAGGTTTTATTATTATTATTATTATTATTATTATTATTATTATGTGTGAGTGCATGTGCACTCAGTCATGTCTGACTCTTATTACCCCATGGACTTTAGCCCTCCACGCTCCTCTGTCCTTGGAATTTCCCAGGCAAGAATACGCAATGGGTTGCCATTTCCTCCCCTAGGAGATCTTCCCAACCCAGGGATCAAACCCACATCTCTTGTGTCTCCTGCACTGGCAGGCAGATTCTTCATCACTGTGTCACATGTTATCATTATTAAGGGATTTTTCATTAAAGTATTCAAATAAACCAGATGGCTTTTTTCATAATGAATTTTAGTACTAATTATAAAATAAATTTATTTTAAAAGTCTATAATAATAAATACTCAAGCAAATAATTTTGTAACAGAGTAACATTACAGAATGTTGAAGCTTTGTCACTATCTACATTCAGGCTGACACAGAGTCAACAAAATTATCTTGGCTGATGACACCTATGGGTGAGCTGTGCTGGCAGCAGTTCCACACACACAGTGTGGCCTCCTCTGGCTCTGTTCTGGTGAGTGCTCTAATGAAAGCAGAAGGTCCGTCTCTTAATATAGTATTTTCAGAGACTTTAGCTATAATAACAACTATCTTAAAGCACATTTTCGAAATGCCAGGCCCTGTTCTAAACATGTTACATGCTTCAAGCCAGTCAATCCTTAAAAGAGCAATGTGAAGCTGCTGCTATCATTAGCTCATTTTCAGGATGAATAAACTTACTTTTCTAAAGTGACACTGCTAGTAACTGGAAGAACTGGAATTCAAACCTAAGCAAACATTAGAATAGACATCCTACCTTTTTAAATCTAGATAAGAATATATAAGAAGTGTAATACAGTATGTGTAACAATAATTGATCACTTACTCTGTAGCAAGCCTTTCTCTGATTTCTCCATATACATCATCACATTTAATCTCCACACAATCCCAGGAGGGAGAAATCACCATTCTCTCCACCATTTCAGATTAAGACAGTGGGGCTCTGGGAGGTTAAGTACTTGCACAAGTTCATATCTCTAAATTTCCCACCTCTATCTGTCGAACAAGGCTTCTTTCCTCCTTCCTATCTAATGGTCTCATTCTTGCATTGTAATAGCATGGCACAGTCATCATTACCTCCTCAGTGTTACACACTCAAATAAACTCCTATCCAGGTATTGTACATTGCAATGCAGACATCTGACACTATGGGTATGTTTAATTACCTTATGTTTATCATTTACTATGTCCTAGGCAGTGAGATTGCTCTAGGGGATAAAATGAAGAATACAGATACTATTTGTGGGAAATACAATAAATAGATAGCTACAAAAAGCCTTAAGAAATGCCACAGCACAGAAAGTGCAGTTGCTAAGAAATGCAGAAAAGATAACCTTATCCAGATTTGGGAGCTGAGTGATGTCTAAACTGAGTCCTAAATGATAAGCTTGAAATTGCCTGGTGAAGAGGGAAGGATGGAGAGATGGAAGTCCAGTAAAGTATACCTGAAAGAAAAGACCAAGGCCAAACTCAGGCTTCCCTGGTTGCTCAGATGATTAACAACCTGCCTGCAATGCAGGAGACCAGAGTTAGATCCCTGAGTTAAGACGATCCCCTGAAGAAGGGAATGGCTACCCATTCCACCAGTATCCTTGCCTGGAGAAGCCCATGAACAGAAGAGCCTGGCAGGTAACAGTTCATGGGGTCACAAAGAATTGGACACAGCTAAGTGACCAACACTTTCACTTTCAAGGCCAAACTCTCGAGAGGGTTTGTTTTTGTGTTTAGTCCCCTCCCAACACCCTCCATAAATGATTTCCCTGCATGACTTACTAGCTAGTGGCCTCTTCATTCTATAAAACCTCTCACCTGGAATCATAGGATGTCTTCCAACTTTAATTTCTGTCCCACCCAGCCTCCAGAGAAGACAAGCATAACAACCACCTCACATGGAGTCATGTGAATCTACCTTTATTACTACAAACTGCTTATCTGGCATGCCTGAGTTCAGTCCTGCACACACTGAGACCATCGTCTCCTAGAGACAGAACAATCCTCACACTGGACCATTTTATCCAACTGGGCTGCTGCCTCAGTCTCCTTGTACAGCACAAACAACACCTGCTTGGGCTGAGGGACTGCCTGGGACAGATGCCCACCTGGCTGTGCCCAAGCCAACTAGCCCAGTTCTTATCAGCACTTCTCTCCAGAAAACTACTGGCTTTCATCTAAGACTAAAATCTTTGCAATCTATCTGCAAGTTTCATAAGCCTCAAGATATTATTAGGTATATCATGATATAAACTTCTAATTAGTACACAATAGATATTTTGTTGAATGGTTAAATAAAGCTCTACTACTATGAAACTCCTGTGACAGGTGGTTGGGATCAACAAGAATACATTTTTACAAATCATAACATACAAATAAAAAAACAACAACGGGGGTGAAAAGGTTATAGAAAATTGGGGAAAAGACCTCAATACAGTTTCTTAACAACTTATGCAGTGAACCCCACATTAGAAATTCAGGAAAGATTACAACATCTGGAATATTTTCACAACACTTGACAGTTCTACTAAGTACTGTTTCATTTAACCAAACTGGGTCTAATGCTGATGATCTAAAAGAATTCACATGCAGTAGAGCAACAATAACAAAGCAGAATGCCTATCAGACGATGAGGACTCACTAGGTGCTGAGAACTATGCCAAGGGATTCTGCAGACAGTATTAGCTGCTTGTCACTCACCTCCCTTTTCCTAAGCAGCAGAAACTCCACATTGTTCAGGGTAAGAATACACTTATTTAAAAATTACTTGATTCCCCAGACATCCCTCTAGCTAGGAGTGGTCCTATGACTCATCACTGTTGAAAGACATAGAAACTGATATTTTCTAGAAAAGTTTTCCTCTACCTTTACTAGTTCCAATACCTCCACACAACTTTTTCTCCTTCTTCCTATGGCTGATGTGAAGGCCAACTATGAGAATACATAGGCTTTAAGAACAACATGACTGCTGCTGCTGCTAAGTCACTTCAGTTGTGTCCAACTCTGTGTGACCCCATAGACGGGAGCAACATGGCTAGGCTTAAGCAATAGGAGCTTCAGGTTTCACTGTCATCAAAAACATGTTACACTAGCATTGGACGACTCACTTCTGGAACTATTTTTGCATGAAAAAAATCAAAACTATTTAGTTAACTCTCTTTAGGCATTTGCATGCATTGTCTTATCTGGGTTTTTACTTTGTTGAATTGGCAATATTCTTATTCTAGGAGACTGGTACAAAGTTAAAATGCCTCTATGGCAGTGTTCGGGGCTTCCCAGGTGGCAGAGTGGTAAAGAATCCACCTGCCAATGCAGGAGACACAAGAGATGTGGGTTCGATTCCTCTGTTGGGAAGATACCCTGAAGTAGGAACTGGTGACCAACTCCAGTAATCTTGCCTGGAAAATTCCATGGACAGAGGAGACTGGTGGGTTCACAAGAGTTAGACACAACTGAGCACATGGCAGTATTTTAACTACTACAATACTAAGGGGAAATTTTATTCATCACTATTATTTAATAGTTTTCTTCTTTTCTTGTTGTCATACCACTTCTAATTTATCCCCACCTCTCAACTTTTCTTTATTCCTAAGGTTTCCTGATTATCTACCCATTCTTGGATAAAACAGTTACGTTATGATAATTTCTAAACTCATTCATTTGCAAGTTAACAAATCTCTTCTTTAGCTAAAATGAAAATAATAAAAATATACCAAAATTTGACAATGTAACTTCTAATTACCTAACAATGACACCTCTGCTGATTTGTCCTTGATCCTCTCTCAAAATATGTCATATGGTATATACAGTGATTTAAAATCCTAAAATGATGCCTTCTTTAAAGAAGTATAAAAATTAATATTATTTTTATTGTGGACCAAACTGTGCTATGATTTTTAGATATATAGTCTCATGAATCTTAATACTATGAATGTAAGTACTATTTAGTATTCCCAACTTGCAAGAGACACAGGAAGGTGCAAATATCACCTAACCTGCCATTGCCAGAGCCAAAACCTATATGTTGGACATTTTGACTTCCATACATTATTCAGCCCTCACATAAATATCTGATGCCGAAATAAGTTTTTTAAAAATACATTCTAAAATTTTGATTCATACTCATTTGATGTTAGCCTGGCTTCTTTTTCACATATTTACAAATTAAAATTAATACATGTATGGTTGAAAGAAAAAATTAAGTTAAAAAGTCATACGTCCAGTGTGAATCTGAGACATCTACATTACATTTCAAATGTACAAAATCTTATCCACAGATTCAAGTTTTCTCAAAACAATATTATGAAGCAAATAATGTGTAGATAAGACTACCTGAATAACTCTTTTCATTGCTTAATTACTACCTATTTGAAAGATTTTCCCCAAAGATATACTAGCTATATGACTCACTTATCATAGGCTATTTTACATCTGCTCAGAATTTAGTTAGTAGTAATTTACCAACATTAATTTCAGATTTGATAATTGAACTACAGTTACTGTTTTAGGCTGTTCAGGCTGTTATAGCAAAATACCAGAGATGTCAGTGGCTTATAAAAGTAGAAATTTATTTCTCACAGTTCTGGAGATGGAACTTCTAAGTTCATGGTGCAGTGATTCAGTGTTTGGTAGGGCTTCCTGGGTCATACAAGAGGGTCTTTTCACTGTGGCTAGGGAGTTCTGAGGGTCTCTTTCTTAAGACCATTAATTCATGGGTTCATGAAGCTCCACCTTCACGACCTAAGACCTCTTAAGGGCCTCATCTCTTAATACCATTACATTAGGTATTAGGATTTCTACACATGAAATTTAAGACACCTTCAAACCGCAGCAATAACATTAGGGGACACTAATTAAGGAGTATATGGGAACTCTTCTATTATTTTTACAACTTCTAAGTTGAAATTGATCCAAAATAAAACATTTAAGAAAATTGCCAGTTCTTTTAACAGAAAATTTTAGAGTAGCTTGCTGAGCAGTCCAGATGTCACCGAACATCAAATGAAGACCATTTCAAATATTCTGAGCTTTAGAATACCAGCATAACATAGCTTCTACTGGCTGTGTTTAACAATTAGAGCTTATTAACCTTTGATTTTTGACAAAGGAATGGTTTTACAAAGATAGAGCCATGAATGAAAAATGAAAACCTAAGTGCTACATTTGAACCTGAGAAGCAAAACACTGTATCTCATTAGTTATACAATTCCAAGGCTCAGTTCAGCCAAGGGCAGAATTAAAGAACAGATTATACTTTTCCATTAGGATTGTAATATAATTCTGAAAGAAAGAAACACAGGGAATACATTGCCATAAGAAAAGGTTAAAATTCCCCACTCCATCTTTCCCAGATATCTTTGCTAAGGCAAAATAAAGTTTTACCTCTTCATTCATCAATGTGCATTTATGAAGCATGTATTATGTGCTAGCATTGCCATTCATGTTGAGCTCCAGAAAACAAAATCTTAAATAAAAAATTATCATTTTGATATATTACTTGCTCCCAAAGCACAAATTAGTCAAATAATCTAGTATTGAATACCTAAAAGAGTTAAATTTGGTTTCTCAGAGGGGTATATTTTCTGTTTCTTCTTCACTGAGCTTAAATAACCTCAATTTACAAAGATAATGAGGCTCTACTTTCATATACCTTTAAATTATTCTGAGGATTGAAGACAAGAGTTGGATTTTATAGGCTATCTACTTCCATTAATTTTTTCTAATTGACACCCACATTTCTCCAGAGTGAGTTGAAATGACAACTTCATGCCACATTCCCATCTGAGCTGTCCCTCTAGTTGTTTGCTAGGCAATTTGCAGTCAAAGTAGAAAATCTCTCAGGGTTTTCACCTCCTCCATCTTCTCATAAAGTGAGGCCAATAAACAAAGGTCAAATATATCCTACTTTATAATTCAGAGATTATTCACCTAAGTAGTGGTATTTGCATTTCACCTAAAGTCATAAATCTAAAATGAGTCCCATAAAATGAATGAATTTCTGCTATCCACTCATCAAAATCTCAGCTCTATCAATGACCTTGAAGCTGAAATAATCATACATGCACAGAAAACAAGAGATTTCTGACCATGTGGAAACCAATGTGATATTTCAAAAAAAAAAAAAAGATTTTTCCTATCTCCCACACTTCAAAGTGAAACGATTTATTTACTGTTACAAATTCTAAAGTATGTCCCAGTTACAGCTAATATAAATTCTCAGTGTTTTCTTTTAAAGAAGTGGTCCTTAAGCTCAGCCACTAGGATAACTACAGATATTGAGACACCCCTCACCAAGCAGACAGGAAGAGTTGTGCTAAGGTTGGATGGAAAGCATGATAATTGTAACTGGGTTTAAAAATGTTAATGTTTATGCTGATATTTGAATTGAAAAGGAACAATAACTAACTCTAAGCTAGACAAAGTGACTCACCTATAACCCATGTGGAGTCATTATAAATTCTAGGTAGTTATTCTACGGGAGACAAAGAATAAGGGTGGGGAGCACTCTGAGAGGCTGTTAGAGAAAAATGAGAACTTGAGAGCTACTAGCAAAAAAAGTCAGATAACAAGATGGTTGAAAATAGTGATGGAAAAGATGTTATTAACAAATGAAACAAGGGGAACAGTCAATGGATTTTCACTCTGACCATGGGCCAGGAAAGGAAACAGATACATAGGACTGAATCCAAATAACCAGATGACCCAGAGTTCTTGCTGGAAGACCAACTTTGATTGTTGACTAGGGCTCAGAAGAAACGGCCTTGCTCCTCTAAGAATGAACTAAGCTCAGCTCTGGAATTAAATTGGATGTCACTAAAAGAGCAAAGGAAGTAAAAAGAGAGATGCCTAAAAACCAGATGCCTGTTAAAATACATGAAGCTACATATAGCTAGGGTGAACAACAAGGTAATATTTGTAATTATCTGCACAGAGAAACACTGACTATGGTATTAGGACTATTTTTCCCTAGCAGAGGATAGTTAAGTGATATTATATTGCCTGGGGACAACACTGAGGTTAAGGAAGATGAAGCAGAAAGGATAATGTCCCTAACAGCATAGAGATAAGAAGGGGAGAAATGGGAAAACCAGACATTGACCCAGTAACTACAAAAAACTGGACATGTTCCGAAAAGTTTCAGTCTTACATAGCCATTTCAGCCACAGGGCTATCAACTCCAGGAAGGTGGGTTTGATTGGAAATTAACTAGCCCACAGTATCAGCCAGGAAATGACTCATGTCATATCATCATACCAGAAGAACATCCATACATTTCAAGTTTCTGGCCACTACTATATCAAATTATAATCAGTTTTAAAAGAACAAAAGAGTGGATCCCACATTCATGTAGAATACATTGTCAACAAAAACCTAAATAAAGGCTTTTAAACAAACTTTAGACATGTATGTCCACCCCAAAAATGATAACTATGGAAAATAATCATATTTAAAGTTTTCTCAAACCTGGAAAAAAAGAGTAATGATAAAGACAGTTTGTTAGATATGAAATTTTAATCAGATCCATCTTTGAGACCTTAGATATTCACGCAAAGATTCTTTTTGGAAATAAAAAATTAAAGTATGAATTTTAAACAGTATTTAAAAATAAGTTATAATTATCAATAAAATAGTTATGAGTGAAAAAGTACTGACCACTTAAAACAACGCAGTAAGAATTTTAAAAGAGAGGGTAGCAAATGTAAAGACACATACCTTTTTCCTATCACATTTTTGATTGCAATATTTGGAGATTTCTTCAGATACATTTAAAGACTGGGATCTGTTAGTATTTGCGCTTAGAAGCTGATTGCTTGGTTCTAGATTGTCATTTCCATGGTGCTTCAAAAGGCATAGCGAGGCAGGCAGAAACTAGGCAGTGTAAGAATGACAAGATATCTCAAAGAAACCTACTCTCCTGCCGAACAATCAGTAAGTCACAAACACTCAGACACACACCCTCAGCACAGTAGGAAGAAAATAAAAATCAAATACAGGTTGTTACCCCATAGTGTGTGGGCAAAACACCCACAATTGTTGACATATGAATCTTAACCATAAGTAGAGGCGTCTGACTGACACCACCACTCACCAATCTGGTTCTACACCTACATTCAAAACCCTGTGTTCCAGGAGAAAGAAGCAAAGAGAATTGTTTTACTTTTCTCTCAAAGTCACTGAAGCAGGAAGACCAATGAGAAATCCATAACAGGACAATGTTGCATCACTCTCTTCTCACTGCTCAAATTGTACTACTAGTCATAACTGCAGATAGACCATTAAATATGCTTTCTGCTCTTCTCTCAAACTTCCATAATAAAAGTAAAAAGAGATAAAATTATACCTATGATTTCTCCCTTCTTCCGTGGCATCCTAATCTCTCTCCAAAGAGAATTTTGTGATGTTTCCAACCAATTTTCTAACTACCAATTAAAAAGAACACTTTAAAACTTGCTTTCTGAAAAGGATACAAATAAAACTGAGATAAGAGTTTGACTCAAAAAATAATAATAATCTAAGACATATCCTTAAGAATTAGTCTTAGAGGTAGAAATAAAATTCCAACTCAGTCTTTATTTTCTATATTTCCTCTATGAATAGCCTAGACAAGCATCTGCATTAACTGGAACAATCAATTTGTTCTGGCAATTATTACAGCTCATAGAGGTTTTGGGTCTGCTGCACTGGAGGCAGATTCCTTACCCTCTGAGCCACATCTAGAAGGCTCCAACAATTTTCCCTACAAGTATTCCATATATTTGATAAAAAATCAACAATTACAAACATGGTAGCAAACCCCTCATTACAACTCCTGTATACAACAATAATGGAGGCTCAGTGTGTTTGTGTGTGTATGTGCTTAGTCGTACAGACCCCCCAGGGACTGTAGCCCACCAGGCTTCTCTGTCCATGGGATTCTCCAGGCAAGAATACTAGAGTGGGATGCCATGCCCTCTTCCAGGGGATCTTCTCAACCCAGGGATTGGACTGAAGTCTCTTGCATCTCCTGCACTGACAGGTGGATTCTTTAGCACTGTGCCATCTGTGAATCCCTTAAGACAGCATATAAATTCAAAACTTTTACTAGTACAGGAAGGTATGACATTGTCGATACTTTCTTAAGATATTATTCAGTTTATGGTCTGAGATTTTCTTTCCACCTTCCCTGACTGCACAATAAAAAGACAAAAACATATAAACTCATTCTTTACCAACTTGGTCCTGATACCTATCATCCTTTTCTGCCATTCTTCTCACTGGCATTGCTAATGGAGCTTGAAAATAACTATTTTTCCTGGCCTAATGTCTTATTTTATTTTGTTGTATTAGGTTGATTTTTATTTTCCTTTAGTGTTTTATTTTATACATCATTCTCTAAGAAATCAGCACAGCTCAAGTCACAGTTTGTATTAACTAAAGCTACTGAACAAAAGATAACAGGGAATCTTTACAGTATTAATATTTAAATTTCTCACAAGAATTACAAAATTTTTTTTTAATATAGAAGTTTAGGTTTGGGAGGGAAAAAAATCTTGGCCATGTCACAGCATTATATTTGGAAACTAAATCACCCAATAGTGTCTTAACAAGTAACCTCAAGACAATATAAGATTAACACAAACCTACATGGACATATAATCTAAATGAAAAGTAGAATTTAACTCAATGCCTCCAGAGGAGAAAAAGAAGCAAACTTCATAAAAATAAAAAATCTAAATGGCTTCTCCGCAATTATGGTTATGATGAAATTGGCACAGCATGGTTTTAACCACATAGAAGATTAATATTTATTTTCAACAAATGTAGCTAGAAAAATGTTATTATATCCTCTCCTTTTTCACTAGGAGCATGCTGATTGAAATGGATTCATTTATCTAAGCTGACAGCTAGACAGAACTATATTGTGAATATTTTTTATCTTTGATTAAATAAGAACTTAGCAACATCTGGTTTGCTACAATTACCCAAAATTATTCAAAATAAGTTCTTTTTGATATGCTTAACTATGTCATTCTGTGTTTAACAGTTCTTTTAAAAACAACATTCAGAGAAAAATAATAAAACCATTACAGAATAAAATATTAATTCCAATGAAAGACTCAAAAACTCATGGAAAAATTAATAATTCATTTTTAGAGCAGTCAGGATTATAAATAATATTAGATACTCAATTACCCAGAAGAAGAACTTAGGGTTTTTACTTTCATTCAAAAAGTCCTTTTAGTTGTCAAAAGAGCTTTAAAATTGCAACTCTTCTACCCAGTACAATTAGAGAAGAGAGAATATCTTAAATTGAAATGGACTTCCCTGGTGGCTCAGATGGTAAAGCGTCTGTCTACATTGCAGAAGACCTGGGTTCAATCCCTGGGTCGGGAAGATTCTATGGAGAAGGAAATGGCAACCCTCTCCAGTACTCTTGCCTAGAAAATCCCATGGACCAAGGAGTTTGGTACAGGCTACTGTCCATGGGGTTGCAAAGAGTCAGGCACCACTGAGCGACTTCACTTTAAATTGAAAGAGTATCTCTTCATGAGGATACAAGTACTGACATACTACAAGGCTATCTCTGAAGAACAAGTTCTCACAAGCTAAGTACAAAGGGTACCAAGCCCTAGTTCTTACACATCTGCAATTGTTCTCGGAATACTTGGCTACAAAATATTTTTGAAAACTGTACTGCTCTTATTATGCATACCAACTGTACAATTTTTTATCAAAACCACCAATAATTTTGGTAACTATTACCTAATTATAATTCCCCATTGCTTCAGGGTTTTATAAAACTGTATTCCATTCAACACTGAGTTCATACCCTATCCTTCCTAAGAGTTAATTCTTTATGAGAGTAATGCTATTTTCTTAAACTGTCCCTTTTTAAAATAAGCAACTTTCTTCAAATTTTAAATTTTTTAAGCTTCTATTTGTATCTCATAACTGCTAGATAATCATTCCTTTCAGAATAAGTCAGAGATTAAAAAAAAAAAAAAGAAACTATGGTATATATGAAGGAACAAGACAAAATAATCCCAAATGGAAGGCCATGAAGATTGAAGACAACATGTAAAGTGATGTCAATATTGCAAAAATTTTGGGATTAAAGGATAAAAAGAGATGGATTGAACCACCGTGTTTCACTCCTTGCTACATGCAAGCGTGACAGTATCTATTTTTCCCATCTGACTCTCATATGCAATATACAAATCTTTTATTATATAACAGAAACTAATTTATTTATCATAATATCACTATGAAATAGATATCATTAAACTGTTGATATAGAGAGTAAACTGAGACTCAAAAAATGACCCTAAATCACACAGCTCTTACTCAGTATGCAGCTCTAAAGTTTAGACTTAAGTTCATCTGACTCTATACCTATGGCTGACTCATGTCAATGTACAGCAAAACAAATACAGTATTGTAATGTAGAATAAAAAATAATTATAATAAAATTTTTTAAAAATAAAAAAAAAATAAAGTCTATGTTCTAAAACAGTAAGTCTCATGGACACAGTCAAGTTATTAGAGGTTATACTATTAATTTTTTAAATCATCCAAGATATATTTCATGCATGAAGCTTACCTAGCATACTATACCTTCATCCTTAAAAAAAAAATAACCTCTCAACATAAAACATAAACTCTATTTACATAATCAGGTACTCTAGGTTGTCAAAAGACTAAAAGCAGTCCCAACTATAAATGAAATTATATTTCCATACAAGTATAAGACAAGAAGACAAATAATCAAAAGCCATGGCAGAGTGTTATAAATGCTATAAAAGAGATATTTTAAAAGTGTTATGGGAAATTAGAAAACAATACAAGGGGAAAATATAGTATTTAAACTGTTAATGAAGTATATAAGGAGCAAAATGTCTTAGAAATTCTTAAATAATATCCTGTCAACATTTGTACATTTGTCACTTGGACTATCACACCACTGTAGTGTTGCAATAAACCTATATTACTATTTTTCAGGTGTCATTAAAACAGGAATTCCTTTGAATGACTTCGGGCTTCCCTGGTGGCTCAGAAGGTGAAGAACCTTCCTGCAATGCAGGAAACCCAGGTTCAGTCCCTGGGTGTGGAAGATCCCCTGGAGAAGGAAAAGGCCACCCACTCCAGTACTCTTGCCTGGAGAATCCCCACGGACAGAGGAGCCAGGTGGCTACAGTCTATGAGGTCACAAAGCATTGGGCACAACTGAGTGACTAAGCACAGCATAGCATATTATAGTTGAAAGGGATATCATATAATACAATCTCCCTCCTTATACATAAAGCTCTGGACTACACTTCCCAACTGAGAAGGAGTGAGGCAGAAGCTTAGACTCTCATCTAACTGGTCTCTTCACATCCCCTCTCTAAGCCTCCCCCAATGACATCTACACAGAAGAGCCAAATGATCTTTGTAAAATGAAAATCTGATCTTGTTATTACCCTGCTTCAAACCTTTAGGGCCTCCCTGGTAGCTCAGATGGTAAAGCATCTGCCTACAATGCAGGAGACTTGGGTTCGATCCCGGAAATGGCAACCCACTCCAGTACTCTTGCCTGGACAATCCCATGGACTGAGGAGCCTGGTAGGCTACAGTCCATGGGGGCACAAGGAGTCGGATACAATGGAGCAACTTCACGTAACTTCACTTCACTTCAAACCTTTCATGATTTTCCCACTGCTCCTAGGATAAAATCCAAAATACTTTTTAAAAAAGAAAAAGAAACCTATAAATTCTGGACTCCTACTTACTCCTCTAGCTATATTTCATGCCTCTCTCAATCCTGATGTTCCAGCTACTAGAACGTTCCCTGAGTTTTCACAGGAGCTGAGCTCCAATCTCATTCTAGGCCTTGAGACTGGAGGATCCCCTCTGCAGGAAGGTTGTCTGCTAAGCCAGTTCTTACAAATCCTCCAGGGCTTGGTAGGGTGAGAAAAACTTTTACCTGGAGTGCCTGAGATTCTTGGGGCAATTATTCTATTTTCTTTTTCTGATCTCTATCACTATCCTGTTTAATTTTATTAAACAGGAAGTACACAGTAAAATGTTGATAAATGGATGCAAAAGATTAATGATTCCAAAGTTACTATCTTATTATAGCATTTTTCCCATATTAATTTTTTTATTCCAAGATAATTTTCTTAAACCACACTTATTTATCTTTTCATTCATGGACTTTAATATCATTTTTTCTAGAACATACTTGTTACTTTATTAACATTCAATGATTTGCTCTAAATGTAAAACCAGTTTTATCATCATATACTGTGGAAAGCTTTCAAAAAAATAAATAACAAGCTTAATCCTCACAGTGGAGAGATGCTCGAGAAAACCTACTGTCTTTACTAAATGATTATACTATATCTCTTAACAATCATTTTCCATATTGATATTTTACTACTGATGTTGACAAGTAAAGAGTTATAACCACTGCCAAACTATCGAACTGGTATTCCTAAAACTACTTCCTCCATTTCTAAAGTTTCAGAACCAAAAACACCACATACTTACTAAGACAACGGGCAGGGGGAGAAGTTAGGATAAAAATGAACAGAAACCAACCCTCTGGAGTAAAACTCTCTCCCGGTCACACACACACAGATACACGTGCCCAAAGCTAAACTAGGAAATCTTGATTTCGGTATCCATACATATTTTAAGTACTGTCCTCATCTCAAATCTACAGTGACTGATCATACTTTATGGTCATTAGACAGTTTAAGACATTCTGAATTTAGCATCATAGCCAGACAACTGATATTAAACCATTCTCTGTATTAACTCAGGTAAAATGAAAAATTCAGGTGTGTTGTAATGTGTTGTCTCTGCTGTCAAATCAAGGTAACTATGCTCGATTTTCTTCCCTTTACTCACCTCTATTAACCTCCTCCACTTGAACATGCCTGGGTCTGTGATGAGCTCTTCTGATGACAGAATGTGAAGGAAGCAGTGAACCAGCACATTCTCTAGGGCTGCCTACTCAACCTTCATATCTCAGTTCAAATGTCACTTGCTCTGGGAAGTCTTTGCAGACTTACTCACCCCGTCAACTCAGACAAGATCTGATCCTGCTGCTATCTCATAGTATCCTGAACTTGACCTTTGTAGCACTTACCAGAATTTTAACAATTCATGATAGATACATTGCTTAATACCTCTTTATTTCTATATCTGTGCAAGTAAAGTCAGAGGCTCTTTTTGCCATATTATGTTCCACATCCCCAGCATCATGCAGACATCTGGTGCTAACAAATACATAGTGAATGACAAAATTAATGACTTCATAAAGCTGGTCTTTTGAGAACTGCAGAAAAAGCAGAATGATTTAGTCACACTTAAAAGAAGATATCCGCTTTAAAAATCTATGAAAAACTAACACAAGTTATACAAGCTATCAGTGTGCTATATATTTTATGTTTACTATCTCATTTAATCCTCAAAATAACTTGGAAAGGTAAGCATTATTTTTATCCCCATTTTACACAGAAGCCATGGAGAGGCTGAGTCACGTTTTCAGAGTCACAACAGAGAGCAGGTTGGAAATCATGCACTTCTGACTCTCAAGCTTCTGCTATTCTGCCACTTTGCTTCTCATTAATATACATTATATGTTCTTGTATTTTGTATTTCTCTACATGTGTATCTATTACTTTGGGTAAAGAACATTAATATAGAACCAAATGCAAGTTAATGCTTAAACCTTACAATAATTTGTAATAATTTTATGTAATTAAATTCAGCCATGTGAGAAAAAAATGAGTGAAAAGGAAACTAAGTATATATCTAAGTATACACTAAACATATCAACGCATACACTTGACAAAAGGCAGCATATGCTATAAACCAGTCATGTTACTTTGGGCAAGTCAGTTCAATTCCTCACAAGTAACATTTTTTAATTTTTGAGCAGAGAAAGGTTTATTGCAGGGCCATGCAAGGAAATGAAGTGGCTCATGCCTAAAAAGCCTCAAACTCCTGAAGAGTTTTAACAAAGCACCTTTAAAAGCCAGGTAAAGGCAGGGGGCAGGGGGCGGGGGGTCATAGGGTATGTGATCAGAATGGATACAATTCTGACATAGGTAACAGGGTGGTGTCACCAGGGTTAATATTTTCCATCTTTAGGTTCTAGGAGGCCTCCAGCTATGTGATCATAGTCATCAGACATGTCACTTTTTAAAAAGATTTACTATGGTAAGAACCTTTGAGATTTACCCTCTTAACAACATTTTTAAACAGACATTATTAACTACAGACACAATGTTATTTAGCAGAGCTCTAGAACTTACTCATTTTGCATAACTTTATAGCCATTGATTAGTAAATGGGGAATTGCTAACCAAAATTTTAATTTTTTTCAAGGAACCAAAGTGTGCAAGACTGTGCCTTTTAGGATTCCTTCTATGCCCTGATTATTCTACTTGCAGGTGCAAAGCAAT
This sequence comes from Nanger dama, assembly GCA_917880005.1. Taxonomy (NCBI): domain Eukaryota; kingdom Metazoa; phylum Chordata; class Mammalia; order Artiodactyla; family Bovidae; genus Nanger; species Nanger dama. The sequence continues at coordinate 28,936,166 of CAKJTW010000001.1, forward strand.
TTTGAATGGCGCTTGAATTTATCCTGCAACAGTAACTTCAAAAACTGCTTTCATGTTCAATTATTTCTTCTAGGTCCATAAAGCACACTCATGCAGGTATACATTCATTATTAATCTAGCATTAAACTCGATTCCATAAATATGTTCTGGTACATATTTTTAAAGAAAATATAGAAAGTGAAGTAAGAACTGGTCTCCAACTTGACTGCTAGGAAGTGTACCCTATATAAATGTCTTTATGATAGACGCAGAAATCACAAAGATACTGTTAAATATAGAAAAACTGGTCCTTCTGACCAAAGAATGAAATAATGAAATTAAACTCAGTAGGTACTGGCATTATTGTTAAAAAGATAAAGATCTACATTACATACCTACTGTTTTCCTCTTCTATTTCACTTCAGTGCTACTGAACACATTAATATTTTGTAGTGATTTTTTATCCAATGGACAGATCTCTAACTTAAACCTAGTAAAAACTGAGCTCACATTTACTAATTATGAGCCATACTGTTCTGTCAGTTACTTTCTTTACTGATCTCACTCTCCTTTTATAGGAAATCTTCAATTATTATAAATGTGTTTACTGACAGTTTATTCCTGCTTTTCATCCTTAAATTTTCAGTTCAGTTCAGTTGCTCAGTCGCGTCCGACTCTTTGTGACCCCATGAATCACAGCATGCCAGGCCTCCCTGTCCATCACCAGCTCCCAGAGTTCATTCAGACTCACGTCCATCAAGTCTGTGATGCCATCCAGCCATCTTATCCTCTGTCATCCCCTTCTCCTCCTGCCTCCAATCCCTCACAGCATCAGAGTCTTTTCCAATAAGTCAGCTCTTCCCATGAGGTGGCCAAAGTACTGGAGTTTCAGCTTTAGCATCATTCCTTCCAAAGAACACCCAGGACTGATGTCCTTGCAGTCCAAGGGACTCTCAAGCATCTTCTCCAACACCACAGATTAAAAGCATCAATTCTTCGGCACTCAGCCGTATTCACAGTCCAATTCTCACATCCATACATGACTACTGGAAAAACCATAACCTTGACTAGACATACCTTTGCTGGCAAAGTAATGTCTCTGCTTTTCAATATGCTATCTAGGTTGGTCATAACTTTTCTTCCAAGGAGTAAGCGTCTTTTAATTTCATGGCTGCAGTCACCATCCGCAGTGATTTTGGAGCCCAAAAAATAAAGTCTGACACTGTGTCCACTGTTTCCCCATCTATTTCCCATGAAGTGATGGGATCAGATGCCATGATCTTTGTTTTCCGAATGTTGAGCTTTAAGCCAACTTTTTCACTCTCCTCTTTCACTTTCATCAAGAGGCTTTTTAGTTCCTCTTCACTTTCTGACATAAGAGTGGTGTCATCTGCATATCTGAGGTTATTGATATTTCTCCCGGCAATCTTGATTCCAGCTTGTGCTTCCTCCAGCCCAGCGTTTCTCACGATGTACTCTGCATAGAAGTTAAATAAGCAGGGTGACAATATACAGCCTTGACGTACTCCTTTTCCCATTTGGAACCAGTCTGTTCCATGTCCAGTTCTAACTGCTGCTTCCTGACCTGCATACAGGTTTCTCAAGAGGCAGGTCAGGTGGTCTGGTATTCCCATCTCTCTCAGAATTTTCCACAGTTTATTGTGATCCACACAGTCAAAGGCTTTAGCATAGTCAATAAAGCAGAAATAGATGTTTTTCTGGAACTCTCTTGCTTTTTCGATGATCCAGCAGATGTTGGCAATTTGATCTCTGGTTCATCTGCCTTTTCTAAAACCAGCTTGGACATCCGGAAATTCACGGTTCACATATTTCTGAAGCCTGGCTTGGAAAGTTTTTAGCATTACTTTACTAGTGTGTGAGATGAGTGCAATTGTGTGGTTGTTTGAGCATTCTTTGGCATTACCTTTCTTATTTAAATATTAATAGCCAGTATATTTCATTGTTTTATTACTGAGCAGTTTACTGACCTCAGCTTTTATACACTGATATGAGAGATAGTAATTCTTTAGAATTATCACACAACTTTGTTAATTATTACAACTGTTACTAACTTTATAAATAATGACAAGTTAATAACTATTAATTCTACACTATTGACAATAGATAATTCTTCAAAATTTCCCATGAAAATCAGTTAGACAATGATACATATGGATTACTATAACCAAGCAGTAGAAGTCAAACAGTCATTATTTACTTTGTCCTAATAACTGTACTTCAAGGAATCTCTGCTACAAAAATCACCAGCGTATAGGCCAACCTTCATGTTATTTATCATCACAAAATACAACTCACATGAATAAGGAAATGTCCAAAAAAGTTTGTTTGTTTTTTCAGCCACACCGTGTGGCATGTGGGATCTCAGTTCCCTGACCAGGGATTGAACCCACACCCCCTGCAGTGGAAGTACAGTGTCCTAACCCTTGGACTGCCAGGGAATTTCTCAGGAAATGTTTAAATAAATCATAATGTATCCACATTACAAAAAAAAATTTACAACATTAAAAATGATGCTCTAAAAAATTAATGCCGTTGGGAACCTAAAGAGAATTATACAAACTATATATATTTTAACCTCAACTCTTCTAAAACAAAGACAAAAACACACATAAAATGCAGATGATACATAGATAAATACATGGATAATCAGCCTAAAAATGTGTGACATAATCTCTGTGAACACTGCAATGTACCATTATATTATGATATACTGGTTGATTTCTGTTTTGACTTTATATATCACTATATTTCACAAGTATTCAACATGAGCATGTGCGATAGAAAAAAAAAAATTAAGTGTGACCACTAAGAATGTAGAATAAGTTGCACTAGGAAGAATGAATAGGAATCAAAATTCAGCTATCACTGGCACCCAAGTAGAATCAAAAGAGCATATACAAAGGATATACACTGGGATTGTGGCACAAATCCCAGAATAACATCTACCAAGCTAAGAGAGAATAGCAGAAAAGGAAGGAACTCAGCAAGATTACTGAAACAAAGCAAATGGACTAGCACACCATCTTGATAGTGATACTTTGAGTCCTCCACACAGAGAGTCCATTCATTTGCAATAATGTAGATTAATTTCTCATTTATAAACTTATGCTATCTTTCATACACCATTACGTTTTTGTTGTTGCTCTGTCTCAACCCTTATATTCAGGCAAGAAAACACACATACACACTCTTGCAATTTCACTATCATCCATTATTCAGTAAGGGTCTCAATGAATAAATGTCTGCTCAGAGGCTCTAAGCAAATTTCATTTCTGAATACTACTGTCTGCAGCCCAGCAGGCTATTTCACCAAGATAAGATCACACCTTTAATCAAATGCTCCACAAAAAGAAATACTCCCAAAGTTTGCTTAATAGTGTCAGATCATAAAAACAAAATGCTGACAGTCTACTAATTTTTAGGACTCTTTCTTCTTCAAACATATGCAACAATAAGGAAAGTACACAGGAGTCCTTCTAATTAAGGCTTCTATCAACCTTTAAAAACTCTCCCAAATTTTCCTATGTTACTATTTATATCAAGTTGGTCATATTAAAAGAAAAGTCAACAATAACTTTCTGTTTGAATAAATAAAATATAAACAGTAAATTTAAGAGGTTTCCCATCTTACACAAATAATAACTCTAAAGCACCATTTAACTTCAGCTGGTCAAGTGTCAGGATTAAACACTGCCTAGGCTCTAGTTTTTGTGATGATGGATCCAAAGTAGATGTCTGTCATTTCAATAACATTATTAGTGAATACGTTGAAGATATATTTTCATTGGATGCTTTAGCTAATAAAGCTATCTATACTCAATTATTTGAAATATCCTACATGATGTACTTCTGAATATTCTGCCTCTAAACATAAGGTTAATTTGAATAAAAATATATTCCCATCAGTAGCATGACATAATGAGTATACTAGCAAGTGTAAAATAATTAGATGTTTCAAACAGATGGATGGATTTATGTCTGTAAATCCACTTTTTCTCCCTTTACTTCCAATTGCATTTATTTTATGCTGTATTTAATCCCATTTTGTTTCTTTGATTTCTTCTGAGATAACTTTTTCTTCTGTGAAACTTCCATTTCTGGTTTAGGGACAATTTGTTCTTTTTCAGTAAGGACCATCTAAATATGGCTAATGGAGCTCATACATAAGTTAATCCAACCATGAGTTCCATGCCCAGTGGCACATCTTGATGGGATTCTTCACCTGGATTTTAGGACTCAATGCCTAAATGATCTAACCAGTAAGATCAGCACTGTGGGAAAGAGTAGCAAAAGTTAGCACTCTGTGTACAAAGGAATCTGTCTCCAGTGTCCCCTGTTCGGCACTGTGGGATGGCAACTCTGCCATCAAATGATGGAATGGCATACACTGTTTATGTAAATGATATCTGCAGATATTTGGTGGCTTTTCAGACATGGACAGCCTCGACAAATTAGACAGTTTCACAGATGTTCTTGAATCTGAAAATTTGAATTCCCTTATCGGCATGCTTTTGTTGCGTTTTCTGAGTCAAGTAAAAGGAAACCGTTTTCCATGATCACTTTGGCTACTGAAAAGAATACATCCCTTTTAAATGGCTTTTTCTAACAAATTCTCCTAATGCTTGATATGAGTTAACAAAGGATCACTGCAGTGAACATTCAGGTTTCATCAGTCTCTCTACCTTTTCTGTCGACAATATCCCTCTCTTAATTGAGCCTTTCTTTCTTCTAGATATTAGTCCATCCACAGAGGAACTGCAGTGTTCTTACTGACTCCATCAGATGGTGATAATAGATTGATCTAAAGCTGAATACCTAATTAAGATTGTGGTGAAAGGCTAAGAATCCAGAGTGAAGCCAGAGAGAAGGAAAAGAGACAGTCTGAACAGGATCATGAAACTGGAACAGAATCCTAGTGGTACTCAAGGTGCTAATTTTTTACGATGCCTAGGTAAACTTCCCATCCTTCCCCAAGATTTTTAGGTGAGAAACACAAAAACCTTCCCCTAATCATTTATGGCCTAAAGCTAGTGGGAAGTGTCTGCAATTAAAAGAAAAAGAATGAGCACACCCATTCTACTAAATCATTTAAGCTAAATTTAAGTCCATTTGACAACTGAGATGTTATCATACGGTGATGTTATCATATGATATATCATATGATGGTTATCATATATAATCATAATAACTATGATATATCATATAGCATCAACTGAGATATTATAAACTATGCTGCATTCTGGAATGACTGCAAAATAATATTTAACTGTCACACATAAAATTTATTGAAAAGTAAAGTGAAATTTAATTGAATATGCCTAAAATTCAAATCATGATGGTATGTTATTTTAAAAGAAAATGGATTCCCTAAGTTCTTCTTCCAAAGTCAACTACTGTTAATATTATGATTAAAACTCAACAGGCAAATTCAACTGAACAGTTAAAGCCAGCAGAAAGAAGTCTATAGATATACACATGCCTCATGCTAATACAAACCTATTTCTCAATAGACTCTTTGTCTACTCCTTGAAGTCATGATCAGTATTCTGAGTCAAGGTTCAAACAACAACCATCAGCCACTGACAAATCAACACTGAAAATATGAAAAAAAAAAAAAAAGAGAGAGAGAGAGAGACAGAAATGTTAACCAGTTGAGCCCTTCCGTTCTGGCCAGAAATAAAATCTCATACAAAAAAGAATCATCCGTCAGGACCATTTCCTCTTATCCAAAAGTATTTGGAAGAACTCTGAGGAAAGGAAAATGGGGAGGGGGGACCAAAACAAAACAAGAGACTGTTGAAAACCCTCTTAGAGGGTCAGCTGTCAATGGAATGCACTTTAGTATTCAGGTTACCCACCCATGCAGAACATCAAAAACTGGGCTTAAGTCTCTCCTCTATTCTCACAGGCTCAGGCTACTGTGGAGCCACTGGGGCTGTCTTGAATAGTAACACACTTTGCCTCTGCGGGATGCATAAACACCAACACAAGCTGATCAAACAAAAGAGGGTGTCGTTTCTACTTGGCTTTCGTTTTCTTGAGTCATACTTTAAGACACTTAAGTCTGGTACAATTTAGCAAGTCAGCTGTCCAATGTGCAGCTTATTATTTCATTCATTTTTACCACCAACCATGTTGTACTCTTTCCGTTTTAACATAAATTCTGAATGATTAGATATGAGTCACACATTTTAATAGCTTCTCTTAATGGCAACTATCACTGAAATACACATGTTCGTTCTAAAACATGGACTTATTTATGACCCCTTCCATACTTCTAGTCTTTAAAATGATTTGGGGATCTGAATTTTAAGGGTTCATCTGCATTTATAGCAATCTTATGAGGACTAAACTTTAAGATTATAAATCCTTCAAAAATATGAGAAATTCTTAAATCTTGGAAGTTTATGATGATTTAGTTACAACATGTAGAATATTCTGATGCAGTTAAAGCTTAAAGAGCTGCTGACGCCATGTGAAAAGATGATCAGGAGTTTAATTTAAAATGTCTTAAGTTAAATTGCTACTTTCATTTTATACCTGATTTAAAGTCAATCTCCAGACACAGCACTTTGTGGCTGTCAAAAATATTTTCCTGTCAGGATTACGATGGAGGGGGGCAGAATTAGTAGCAAAGTACATACAACATTTTAACATTACAAGGAAGAGCTCAGAAATAGGTACTGACTAAAAGCTTAAAACAAGAGAGAGAAAGATCACGGAAAAGACAAAAACACATGTAAAACCTTTCTCAACTTCTTAAGAAAATGCTATTGATTTTCATAGCTCATCGAGAATTCTTCAATAAAAAAATGATATTTGATTTAGCTAAGTTTTCTTAATACCAGTAGCAAAGGACATCTCTAATATTACTCTAATAATAATAGGTACCATTTATTAAATGATCACACTATCAGGTCCTTCTGCTCATTTCCTATTTCTCACCCAAACTAGCAATGCAGATTTTATTACCTTTATTTCACAAAGAGCAATGATATAGCTATAAAGTTGTAGATCTAAGACTGTATTCAAGTGACTCTCTTTCCAAAGGCCATTTCTAAGCGGTTCATAATCCAGAACACTGTCCAGGTATGCCCATCTAAGGCGTATAGTATAGTTTCTCCAGAAAAAGTCAGGTTTCGCCAACGAGCTGGAGAAGATCAGTGCTACAGTACTCATTTCATAGTGGTCACCCTAAGTCAGAAATTAAGCTAACCATGCTGCTGCTGCTAAGTCCCTCAGTCATGTCCGACTCTGTGCGACCCCATAGATGGCAGCATACCAGACTCCTCTGTCCCTGGGATTCTCCAGGCAAGAATACTGGAATGGGTTGCCATTTCCTTCTCCAATGCATGAAAGTGAAAAGTGAACGCGAAGTCGCTCAGTCGTGTCCGACTTGTAGCAATCCCATGGACTGTAGCCTACCAGGCTTTTCTGTCCATGGGATTTTCCAGGCAAGAGTACTGGACTGGGTTGCCATTTCCTTCTCCAAAACTAGCCATGAAATATGCTCAAATATATGTATGGAATTTATAAATATCTCTGTAAGGTTAGGGCTTCCCTCATAGCTCAGTTGGTAAAGAATCTGCCTGCAATGCAGGAGACCTGGGTTCAATTCATGGGTCAAGAAGATCCCCTGGAGAAGGAAACGGCAACCCACTCTAGCATTCTTGCCTGGAGAATCCCATGGACAGAGAAGCCTGGCAGGCTACTGTCCATGGGGTCTCAAGAGTCGGACCTGACTTAGCAACTAAAGAGAGAGAGAGAGAGAGAAGGTTTTCCAGTAGACGTCAAAGTGCCATTTGGAAGTATTACAGATCATCTTTAAACTTCAACATCTATTAAAAGTAATCTCTATGTTGGATTTCTGTTACTCGTCAAGCATATGACCACTCACAAACAGAACTGCAGTGTATAATTACCCCAAGGATGTTTTTCACTGAAAATGGCCTGTTTAGATAGTGATTAACAGACTAAGAGTGTAGTGAATCGTCTTGATATCACTTCAGAAAAGTGATTTCCTCCCTAATAATTCCCAAGATACATAAATATTCAATTAGGGTCTTTGAAATCTCAATTTAATTGGGCATTCATCCTCTACGAAACTTCAAACTTGGCCCAGACTAAAAAGGTGTTTGATTCATTCTTACTATACAGGAAAAAAAAAAAAAAATCCAGTAACTCTTCATAAGTTTTTAAGTGCAAGAGTAAAATACAGCCAAGATTATCTTTTATATGAAATTTTCAAATTTAATCGCATTTTAAGGTATGCTATAAAGCAATGAGATAACACATAATTGCTAATATCAGTCACATAGTCACATGGGGAATTGATTAAAGTTTCCTGGGCCCCTCATGAGACCTAGAAAATAATAATAATGACAATAGCAAGTAGTTACAATTGTGTCTATAACTGCTTCAAACACTTTGCATATATTTTCCCATTAAATTTTATGAATGGGAAAAACCTATGAATTAGGAACAGTTGTTATACCCACCAAAACATACCAGGAAATTAAGGCATAGAGAGAGAGAGATCCAATATCTTGGCAAAAATCAAATAATTTATCAAACCTCGGCAAACACATCACAGAGTTCCTTATCACCACCAAGCTGTTATGCCTGTCTGGACAGCAGAATATCAAGAATTGGGGTCTAGATTTTAAATTTTCCCAGTAGCTCCTCTGCTACTATCAGCACGTCATGCTGGAGACCCGCAGCCTTAACATTTCCATTCCACTAACTGGGGACCAAAGAAACTAGAAAGAAGCTCTCTGGGAAGGGAAAAGTGAAAATGTCAAATAATTAATAAAATAACCGTCTGGCTTGTGAGTTTTTAACACTTGAACAATTTGTTTTCTCATCCTAGATGACTCTTTATATGGTACAGCGAGATGAACTTTTGAATACAAGGAGGCAGATCTTGAAGTCAACTTTAGTGGTTCTCAAATTCTCTGGTTCCAGGACCCTTTTACACACTTAAAATTGGTGACCTAAAGCAACTGTTGATTTTATTGGTTACAACCATCAATATTTAAATACTAATAGTTAAGCTCATAAAATTTTTAAACAGAAGAATACCACCAGCATGCCATATGCTATCAAAGTAGTGATGCCATCACATACTGTATACCTTCTGGAGAACTACCATAAACTTGTTAAAGTATGAGATTGAAAGGTTTAAAAAAAAATCTTAGCATTATTGTGAAAATGTTTTCTTCTTAGAGTACCCCTGAAAGGGTTCCAAAACCCACAGATTTCTCCAGAATAAAGTTTGAAAAGAGAAGGTTGTCTGCTCTATAAAATAACTGACACAGAAGTTTACCAAATATTCAGTTGGATGAATCAAATCTCCATCCCAGAGATAATGTTCACAATAACTATGATTACCACCAACAGTATTCCATTTAAGTACTTGAATATGGACCAAATGCTAACAACTTCTAATGTGTATATGTAATCACTCCTGAAGAAATTCGTTAATATTTAACTAAATTCTTGTTTCAAATGTCAACAAGACATTAGTAAGATATAAATTATTAAGATCTATAGAATCTGTTAGGATTTCCCTGTCTCAAACGGTAAAGAATCTGCCTGAAATGCAGGAGACCATCCCTGGGTCGGGAAGATACTCTGGAAAAAGGAATGGCAAGCCACTCCAGTATTCTTGCCTGGAGAATCCCATGGACAGTGGAGCCTGATTGGGTACAATCTGTGGGGTTGCAGAGTCAGACATGATTGAGTGACTAACACACATAGAATCTGTTATTATCAAATACAGAAAGGACTCTTCCTTTCACCCACTCTCTAAAAACAGATGGAGAATTTCAATGAATTCAGAGTAGAACAGCTAAGTCTTTTATATATATTTGTATTTGTGAGCGCATGGGCACACTTAACAATTCTAAGAAAAAAATGACACCTGGTTACTTTATGCAGTAGAAAAGTTAATTTCAGTGGGCCACGCAGACACTCAGACCAAGGTACTGACATGAAAGAATTTGGGGGACAGTGTGCACATATTTGGGCTCATAAATGTTATTCACAGGCACACTTGTACTACTCTTTCACACTGACTAATAAACATCAATATCAAAATCATAATCAATGAAAAATCTGGGTTTTTCTCCCACTGATGAGCAAATCCCTAATAACACACACTCACAGATAAGAAAGGAAGCATGTCAGGAAGCCCTTACTCATATTTTAAAGTTTTCGTTTATATTTTATTATAAAATAGGATATTCTAATAGGAAATTCATTTGCATAAAAGAAAAAGACATAAATCCAATAATGATCAAAGTGCAAACATGTCCTTGAAGGCAAACAAATGCTAAATTACAATACAGCCTCTGTCTTTAGGGTTCCTCCCTATGTGAACAAGAGCATATTTTGAATGCTATGCAAATCTAAGAAATCAAAGGGAAAATAGTCATTTGCAAAATTTAAGGAAAGATATTCTCCCTCTAATTCCAAATGCTCTAGTCATTCACACCATGCTAAATTAAAGCTGCATAGCATTTCTCAAAATTATTTTGTTTTCAAATACACAAGTAGTTTTCCTTGCTGATTTCTGGGCAAAAAATGCCCCACTTCTAACAGTAACTATCACTCCTACTTGGCAGCTCTTTTCAAAGAGAGTTCCATACAGCAGTTAAAGTTGTCCAAAGGAAATCTGAAAAAACATTTCAGTTTAGCATAATATTATTTGACTGACTTCAATTCTTTCGATTTGATAACTTTTTTTTTTTAATCTGCTATTTAGGATTAACTTCGCTAGAGCTCAGCAAGAAATCAAAAGGAAAACAAGTCCATAAAAAAAATTTGTCTTTCCTAATTACTAGAAACAATGCCAGGCACAGTAGCTGGAGCCAGTAAGTCTCATACTCACTATTATTCCCTGTGCAAAGGAATGTTTTAAAGAAATGTTTAAAATCTCCAAAATGCAAGAAGATCATCATTAATAAACTCATTTCTAAAAGACCTTCCATTCATATTTTCATGGAGGGCTCCCAATCTGAAGGAGAATCACCCAAGCAATTTAAAATGAGATATCAAAAGCATTTATCCATCAAGCAAATCACATGCTGGCTTATCGCTCTTTAGGCCAGGGATGCCTGGAGCAACCTAATGTATCTATCTAAAATTTTGAAATAGTTCACATATACCTTCATAGTCATCATTCCTCCTACCCTGAGTTTACGGAAATAGTCTCATCAACCATGCACACCAACAGAGCAGGTTACTGAATACTTAGTTATGAAGAAGTGCTAGGGAATGGCATTCAGGCACTTGTGACACATTCACCTTCAGCTAAAGACAGCACAATACCCTGACAGACACAGTTCTAATGACATCAGGACCTGTGGAATGTATGACTGCTAGGAAACACATGCTGCTAGGAAACAAAGAACAGATCTGATCAAATCTTCTAACACAGGACCTGGAATCACTGTGATTAGATCTTCTAAAATAAGAGGACAAGTATTCTTTAAGAGTCAGAAATACTTGCAAGGGCAAAGGCTTTAACACATACCCTCTAGAAAGGAAAGAAATGTACAAAGCTAGAATTAGATGGATGAAATCACAATTTCCTAAGTTTTCCACTAGCCCTATTCCATACAAATATAACTTAATCAAAATCAGGCATCAATGATTCAGTATTCCTTTTTGGTGAGGGAAGTGAGGGGTAATCTAAGCTTTTCCAAGACGCCAGTATCTTAAAATTGAAAGAAATGTGAAAATGATGGCACCCAGAATCAAAGTACCCTTTTACAATTACAGTGCTATACTTTCTTTCAACAAAACCATGGGAAACAAACATGAAAGCAGTCAGGGCTAATCTACAACTAAAGAATTTCATGTCTCTGATTATTGAAACTGAAAAGTGATTAGCTTTCCAACTTTTTTAAACTGTCTTTACAGTACATTTTTACCCTTGGTCAACAACAATAACAACAACAAAAGACTGGGTGAAACAAAGGTGAGATATTTCACTACAAACATTCTAACTCCTAGACAAATATCTGGGAACCTCTTTTGATGATTCTATAAAAGAATTGACAATTCTATCTATAGTCCATATATAGACAAATTGGATGCTGTAACTCGAGGTCATTTAGTACTATTACAGATTGAAAAAATATACCAGGGAAATCTACCTAAATTCTGTTTAATCTCAGAGAAACAAAGTACATTGTCCAAATGAAAAATTACAGAAGAACTATTTCTCTGGAGATTCTACAGTGACATCCTTTAACTAGTGTTGATAGCCCATATGACACTAAATTAGCAGACTGCCTATTTACTTCAGAGCAAAACACAGAAGGCAATTTTTCCTTCCTGCCAGAGTCTGTGCATCTCCTCATTTCCCCAGCAGCTGCCTGAAAGGATGTAAAATCAGAGGTCCAAGAAGGCTTATACTTCCTAATGAGTAATCCACCCAAGAAAGTAAACACAACAGACATCACCAGGTCAGGCTCCGAAGGAGACTGGCAGGGCTGCTTACACCGTTGTTTACAATGTGCTCTAACTACCGCAGGCAGGATCACACACAGGCACAGGGAGGAGACACCCAGAGGTGGCTCACACGCCTCGAGTTCGCCCAACTGCTGTGATAGCTCTGGCCATAAATTATGCAGCGCACATTTCTATCTGAGAGTGGCCAGAGAATTCTGAACAAGGGTTATGCTGGCTTGACTTGGTTATTTCAACCTGACCGAAAGAGGACTACTCTATCGCTTGGTCCTCACCAGGGCCAATTTGGGGTGCATCGCGCGCTGCACCAGAGATTCTCACGCGCAGCACGCATCTCTTAGAGGTGCTCACTAGGGGACAGGGGACACAGTAGGGCTTCCTCAGAACCCCTACCTCCCCGCGGCCTCCTCAAACCAGATTTTCCGGTTAAGTGGATCGCAGGCGATTTCGATAAGAAAGCTCAGCTTAAGTAGCATCAGCTCTGTCATCCCGGCAAATATCTCCGGGCCATCTCCGGAGCGCACTAACGCGCGCACACGTAGACCTGAACACGCCGATCCCGCTGCCGATTAACCCTGGTAGCGGAGGTTCCCCCGCCATACACACACACCCACCTACAGTGCCAGGGGGCCCTGGCACGTTTAGCCTCTGAGCTCCGACGCGGGACCATCGGCCGGGGTGCGGGGACACTGAAGCTCCGCCGCAGCCCGGAGCTTTCCCTTCAATGGTGAGAAAATACAGGGCGCCTGCGTTCCTACCTGTAACCTAGCCGACCGCGGCCACCAATGCTCTGGCCACCCTGCCCCAGCGCCCCGGCCGGACTGATATTGCAACACCGCCCCTCACCTCCCGCCCAGTGCCCACTCCCAACACCACGCCGCCCCCGGCCACCCACGAAAGTGGCCGCTTTCTCCAGCCAAAACCGCCTAACAAAGCCAGAGCAAGCAGGTCTAAACCAAACTGCCCGTGAAGGGGACACAGCGGGCTGGGTATGGGGAGGTGGTGAGGCTCCGCGACTCCGGGACACGAACTGGGCAAACGCGACCCCCATGGCTGCTTCAGGCAGGTGTCTTGAAAGGGTCCCCTCAGTCCCCATCACCCCTGAGCCGAGCTCCTCACCAGGTCCCTGTAGGTCCTCCAGCCCTCTCCCGCCTCAAGCGGCACAGGTTCCGGGCCGGCAGAGAGAAAGCGCCCCCTGGTTTGCTTTGGGCTCCCACCAGGGGAATGATACTGGGGTGAGATAGGAGGGAAAATTCCCAGGGTGGAAACCGTTCCTATCCCCCAGAGTGTTGGACTGCGAATGCCCCCGACCACTCTCCCCTTCATTTCTCTCAGCCGCCAAACCGCCCAGTGGCTGGAAAAACCTCGAACCCGTGCCAACCCCCAGCACCCACCAGCCGTGAGGTTCCCTTCCCGCCCCATATCACGACTGGATGAGTGTGTGTGCGGGCGAGTGTGCAAGTGGGAGGCTGAGTGTGCGTGAATCCTGCGCCCCCTCGGTCGCCTGCCCCGCGGACGCAGACGCCTGCGCCGGGTCGGGGCCACCACTAATAGAAAGAGTGAGAAGAATAAATTACCTTTCGTAACCGCCGGTCCCTGAGCTCGTCCCATCAGTTGCTCAACAACCTGCAGCCTGGTGCAGTTTCCACAATCGAACCATGGAGCCCGGGGCAAAATACCGAGCGGCCCCAGCGTAGACACCCCCAGCACACGCGTCCAGGAATTATAACCAGTGCGCAGAGAAGGCAGCGGGAGGGTGGAGACCCCGGCCAAGGAAACAACGAAAAGTCTCCTTCCCCCTTTTCTTCTGCTACACAGCCATGAAAAAAAAGGGACCGGGGCGGGGGTGGCGGGGGAAGCCAAATGCTTGTCTTCCTTTACGTTTCCTCGCTTCACATACACCAAGGGAGTAAAAACGGAGCAAACAGAGTGGAGGGTTCAAATGTCTCTCCCAGTCCACAGTTGCACAACTTCGGAGTCAAGCTCTGGCTCAAGTAGCAGCCGAGGGACCCCAGCGGCAGCTATTAACATGCGGCAGTCATAGCTGGGGCTGCTTTTCCTCCTGCTGCTGCTGCCGCTTAAGGAAACATGCCGCTGAAGAGACCAAAAATCTGCCACCATCCCCCAGTCGATCTTTATATCCAGTTCTCCCACCCCACCCCCCTTTCTTTTTCTTCTTCTTCCTCGTCCTCCCCTTTCCGCTGGAGAGCGGGAGCGATGGAAAAGGTAGGGGGAGCCGCGAGGGCCAGGGGTGGCTCCTTCTCCGCCAAACCCTCCTCCTTCTCCTCTCGGGGTTCTCTCGCCGCCGAGGGTCTCCCCACGCGCCCGAAACCTGCGCCGAGAGCAGGAGCGAGGGACCCACAAACTCCTTCCCAGGTGCACAGCGGGGGCTCGCCGGCGGAGCGGGAGCCCGGCCGCCTAGAGCTGCGTCCAGGGGGCCGCGGAGCCCCGAGCCCGGAGGGTGGCTGATTAGCTCGTCGGCCGGGCCGGGCAGCTGCAGACATGTGGGAGCTTCATCGCGCGGCCCCGGGCTCGGCGCTGCCGCCGCCGCCGCCGCCGCCGCCTCTTCGCTTCGTTCTCTTCGACTCCCCGCGAGCGAGCAAGGCTCTGGCGCTCTCCAGACACGCACACTCACACACGCGCACACACGAGCGAGCTCCTGCCAAAGCCAGCCGTGCAACCCGCGCGCGCGCACACCCGGAGAAAGAAGACGGATGCAAAAAGAGAAGAAAGAAAGGGGAGGGGGCGAGTCACAGGCGGCAGCTGCGGGAGCTGAGGCCACGAGCAGTCCGGGAAAAGGCGGCAGCGGCTGCGGCGGCGCCCACCCGGGCCAGCGGCAGCATCTGCATCCCCGCTCCTGGGAACTGGGGCGAGCAGACAACCGGGCGACGCGCCGAGAACCGGTCGGAGCGCTGGCGCGCCGTGGCCGTGCAGCCTGCGTGCAGCGGACGCAGCCGGGGCCCTAGCCGAGCCCAGAATGAGCCGCGGGCAAGCGAGCGCCGAGAGCCGAAGAGGGGGCTCGCGCCGGGAGAAGGGGGTGGCGGGAGGCAAAACCCGGATCTGGAGTGCGCTCGGGCTCCGCCGCGCGGGCTCCACCTAGCAGCTCGACGAACGCTTGGAGGTGGGAACTAGAGAGCTGCTACAAGAGGCTTTCCTTTCAGGGTTTGTCAAACAAAGGGTATCTCTCCTCGCGGCTTTGAGACAAGCGTTCTCTCTCCCTCTCCCTCTCCCTCCTTCTCCCCCCCACCCTCGCCCCCTCCATTCCCCCTTCGAGCTTCCCTCTCCCTCTCCCCTGTTTCTTTCTTTCCCCCCTCCCTCTCTCTCTTCTCTCCCTCCTTCATTCCACCCCAGGTGAATAAGTGACATCAGATTGAAACTACTGCCAGCGTCTCTTTTTACAGGTGCAAATTATTCCATATTTTCATTATGCAGGTATCCAGTCCCAGTGCGTTTTCTGCCTTTGGTCCATTTTATGTTCCTTCAAACTTACCACAGCGTGCAAGTTCATTGTAGTCGTTAAAGTATCTTCTGATAATCCGATGTGGGGATTAAATGATTTTATTTCACATCAGTAAAAATTACCATAATGCATATGGAAAGGTGCCGCTTCCAAAGCAGTGCCTTTTGATGGAGGAAAAGTCTGTTCAAGTTAACTGAGTGACGTTGTTCAATTACTGAGCCCCTTTCTGCCTTCTTTGTAAATGAGAGGGTTAAGTAGGTAATTTCTAAGGTCTTTTCCTGCTCTAAAATTTCATAATTTGAAATGGTTAAGGTGTTATTGTCTATATCAGTACATTCGAGTTGCGATTATAAGAGAAGCAAAGATTTATTATATGCATCCAACAGGCACATTATATCCAAATTACATTTGTATATAATATATTCAAAATGATCTAATGCCCTCTCAGTTATTAGGGAGGTAGAGTCAACATCCGAAGAGCATAAAACCGCATTCGAATTAACAGACCAAACCCAATACAAGTGACTATCAAAATCTCATTCAGTCTTCAAAACTCAATTCCAGTACCAACTGCTACTCATTCAAAATAATCACCCCTTCTATTATATTCCCATAGCACTTTGATTGTATCTCTACACTCATCTCATTCTGGCTTTTTCTTGTTCTTTTAAAGGTGTTAGTTGCTTGCCTGTATATCTCTGCACTTTAGAGTATCTTCCTGGAATTTAAATTACAAATTTCAGTAATCTGTGTAAGATTAATCTGTACCCACATTATTTTGCACATTATAATTCTTTTTATTTTAAAAAAAATGGGAAAGAGGTTGAATGATATTGCTGAATTCTGACCAACTAAATATCCACAGGCTTAAGTTAGGCTACTTGAATTTGCTTAATATGGGGCATCCATGAATTCCCCAGAGTACTTAAAGAAACCGTAAACTGACATCTGGAGTCACTTGTTACTTAAATGATTTTGGAAAGAGTAGACTCTAACCAATTGTGACAAGAGGCTCTTATTTGTAAAGGAGGAAAAATGAAAGTACTCAATTCACCCCCAAATGTAGATATGTAGAATAGTAATAAAAACAGAATATAGAATGAAAGGTGCTATGTAGGTATTAGATGATATTAGTGGTAGCAGAAGAAATATAAATAAACAGCACCTATAGACCAATATTTAGAATCAGATATCATGATATGGCAGGTCTGGTTGAATATGTGAGAAAAATAAATTTTAAAATATAATTAATATGTTTATCAACATGTGAGATATAATAAGTGAAAACTAAGCATTGTAAGTTAAACACCACAGAGGAGTTGACTCAAACAAGCAAAATTACAAACAGAATAATGAGGAAGAAAGAACCAAAAAGGGAAAAAAATGTATGAATAAAAATAGCTAATGGTTAATGAAAAGCACTGGAAAGAAAAGAGGTTAAAGGTTTATACAACTTAATCAAATGTCAAGGTAACAATTTTTACAGCAGCTACCTGTACTTTAGGTTCAAACCTCATGCTTCCAAATCATTTTTAATCTGATGGCCATAGTCTTCTCTATTTGATTTAAGATACAAAGTGTCAATACTCCATTGCCAGGAAATCCATGACTCTTGCCAATATTTTTCTAAGGTGAACCTTCCACAAAAATGCCATCAAATAAAATGCTATGCCCTCTTTGCTACACAACTCTATTTAACACCTTCTTCTCGGGGCAGATGATGTTTGAGAAAAGAAGCTATTATATGTGGTAGCTCTGTGTGCAAGAGTGGTTTTCAAAAAGATCCCACTGTTGATTTTAACTACATTAAAATTTAAAAATAAATCAATATTTATAAAATTGAAAAGAACCCCTCCCCCAAATTTTTAAAAGCTAAATAGCCAATCAAATAAGATAATCACAATTAAAATACTTTAATAATTAAAAAATTTCCTGACCAAAAGACTTTTCAAATAAGAAATACACTAAAATCTCCAGCATGTGAAATTTAGGAAAAGAACATGCATAACACGTTCACAAAATAAATACAAGTGGCCAAAAAAAAAGGAAATATGTTCTGTCAATATAAATCCAATACATAAAAATGTATACAAGTACCAGATCCATCTTGTTTCATTCATGAAATTAGCTGAAAAATAGCAGTTTCCTTCTACTAAACTCTAACAAAACTGAACTGAAACAGGCCTGCCTCTATGCTAGTGATATTTACTGACACAATTTTTCTGGAAAGAAAGCTGATATTATGTCAACTGTGTTATAGAATATATATGTCACTAATCCATGGTTTCTATTCACAGATGTCACTTCTACAGAAATAAACAGGTATAGACAAGGCTTTTGCACAGTGGCACACCTCTCAGTTGTAATTGTTGTATAAAGGACGTAAGTATGTAAGATATCTTGTTTTTGCATACTCAGTAAATGCCTTCTTACCTGATTGGAACTGATAGTTATTCAGTTAGTCAAGGGAAGTTAGTTAAAGTTAACAAAGTTTTTTTTTTTTTAATTACTTATTCTATATTTGGAGAAGGAAATGGCAACCCACTCCAGTATTCTTGCCTGGAGAATCCCATGGACAGAGGAGCTTGGTGGGCTACAGTCACAGGTCGCAAAGAGCCGGACACGACTAAGCGACTTCACTATCACTATCACTATTCTATATTAGTTAGGTTTCACTTTGGCTACCAGCAACAGAATCACACATCAACAATAAATAAGATAAAAGTTTATTTTATTTTTCAGTTTAAAGTATAGTTTTTAGTGATCCTGGCTGTTGTGGCATTCCAACCTGTAACAGACACCTTCCTTATCTTCTTGCTCAGCCACGCAGGGTAGTTATTCCCGATTCCAGTTCTCACAATCATGCCTACACTGCAGAAGCAGAGACAGACAAAAAGGAAGAAAAGAAAGGCATACTCACACCCAGAGACATTTTCCTAAAGTTGCACACACCATTTGCCCTTTCATTTCATTTGCTGAAATGGTGAGCTGGTAACACCTAGCTACAATTATAATGAGAAACGTTGACTATTCCAGGCAGGCATGCATGCAAGTGAAAATCAGGATTCATTAATGATTCAACTCTTCCTTACCCTGTGACTTGATGTACACTACCCTGGGCTGAGCTTCAAATATTTGAGGCTTTTAGTAACCAAATGGTCCCTTCTGCAGACACTAGACAATGCCACCTTCACATGAAATGACCTTGTATTTCAACCAGATGTAAACTTTCAGAAGATTATAAATTACTAAGGTTTTGTTATTAGGAAAAATATTTTCTAATACCTAATCAATTATCAGCAGACAGTTATCATCTTAAATCTTACTAGACCTAGATACACTGTAGGGTTAATCATACCTGCAAGCAAAATATGTACCAGAGCTTAGTACTCAGATTCCTAGTATGCCATGGTATGATTAGAAGTCTAAGGGATTTGAGGTTCACTAGAATAATGACTCTGGTGAAGATTATATATACTATCAGAACATATTTGACTGACTAAGGGATAGTTTAATTCTAAGAAGTATCCAGTGATGTTCTTCATTTCTTGGTATGTACATTAAAGAACTCATTTTAAAAGGTTGGTTATATATCCCTACTGATTTGGTATCATCTATTCTTACCTTGATTCAAAACAATCCAGCCTTACTCTTTTTGGTCCAAAAGAGGATCTATGTATTATACATTCTAAATAATCTAGAAATTTATCAATAGACCTGAATAAAATAAATCTAGATATAGATATTTTTATAAACAGCTTCTCCTAATTGTTTAACATTCTTTTTATATCCTGACTTTTTTCTTCTCATTGGAGAGTCTCTCTAGAACTCCTTTTCATAATTTCCCTAATGCTTTAATACATGCATGCCAGTTCTGCATGACTGTGAAAGAAACAACAAGCTTTTTCTTTTTAGTTTTTTCTTTTTAACTTTCCCTGCTACTTTGTTTTAGATCCACAATTAAATTACCTTTCATAACTTAAATTAGGTTCAACACCAAATGCTTTAAACTACTTACTATAAATGTTACAAATAGAACACTGGCCCTTGGAGAAGTATTCAGCACTCTTACAAACATGGTTGCTGTTAAAGTATCACAACACAGTATCTAGCTTCTAGACCCTAGAAATATAAAAATATTCCAAAACCCAAAACTGTTTTCTTAAGATCTCCCTCTTGTAAAGGCAAACGTGCTTATGCATTACAAATTAAAATATCATGGTCAACCAGGTATTTAATAATAATTGTCATGGCCTGCAACAAAAGGGAAATACTTTTTGTTTCTTTGTAAAATATTGCAGCCTGTTAGGCTCTGCTCCTCAACCTTATTCTTTTTAGACACCAATAGGAAATGAAAGTGAAAGTGAAATTGCTCAGTCTTGTCCAACTCTTTGGGACCCCAAGGACTGTAGCCTACCAGTCTCCTCAGTCTATGGGATTTCCAGGCAAGAATACTGGAGTGGGTTGCCATTTCCTTCTCCAGGGGATCTTCCTGACTGACTCATAATTATTACACCTTCTCTCAGAGTGGTTCCTAAACATAAGTATGAGGAGGCTTTGGCCATATTGTTTGGCCCTGTCCCTTGGCTATGTTTGATCCAGGCAAGGGCAGCTGACTCAAATTTCGCTAATCAGCATTCTTCATTAGGAGTTTTCAGACTATATTATGCAAAGAGTGGCAACACCCCTGATAGTGGAGGATCAGGGGTACGTGGTCACATTTTCTGCTATATATCTAAGACTGATTTAGTGCAATATATTCTTGAGGAAAGCAATCAGATTTTAAAAATACTGCTAGCCTTAATAAGAAATTATTCTTTATTTGGCATCTATATCTAAACTCCTAATAAAAATGTATACAAAGGGAAAATTCTGTATGGACATGTTGTTATAGTCTAACATACAGTCTGTATTATGGTGATATCTAGGAAATTAGGTTCCCTATAATACTGTCTGCTGTATTTTCCTGTAAGCTTAGCTCATAGAACACATATTGCATTGTTCCTCTTGGAATGTTGGTCATATTATTTTTGTAGTTATCTAACTCTCAGTTAGATAATTTTCTCATTTCTGATATTTGCTTCAGTCATACACCTCACCTCTTATAAAAGCAAAATGAAGAGTGGTAGGAAAAATAATAGTTATTGCCTACTTAAAAATACAGTGCTCAGGACCATATTAGATATTTAATAAATGTTTGGTGATGAAAAAATTCAAGGCAAGTGTTATATGATATATGTTATAAAATACATGAGATTTATCTGTTATGTCTGATTAATATTAATATATCACTCTATTAAGATTATATGTTAATAAAAGTTATACATCTAAAGTAAAGCTATCAGATTCAAGTTAGTCACCTTGACAAGGGGAGGCTGCTGTTGCTTAAAACAAATTGAATCCTCTGAAATAATTTTATGCTATGACATGCTTTGGAATATCCTTGAGATATTAACGAATCTCTTGCTTTGAAAGCACTATTTTTTTGGCTAATGGTTTGGAGTCCACTGAAAAAAATCACTTGCATTAAATAACTGGAAAAGAGCTTGGAAATCATCTAATTAGCCATCGAGCCAGGGAAAAAATATGTTTTGTTGATCAAAATAAAGCATGACTAATTTTTATGTGGATTATTTTTGCACTGAAACTCTTTTAAAGTGATGCCCTTCAGCTTCTATCAGTTCAGTTCAGTCACTCAGTCATGTCTGACTCTTTGCCACCCCATGGACTGAAGCACTCCAGGCTTCCCTGTCCATCACCAACTCCTGGAGCTTACTCAAACTCATGTCCATCGAGTCAGTGATGCCATCCAACCGTCTCATCCTCACCTTCTATGGGCAAGGCCTAATTCTCCCAAGAAACCAGCAACATAGGTATTATGTCTACTTTAATAATAATGATACTAAGATTTAGAGAGTATAATGTCTTTCTCAAGGATGAACATTTAGTATTAATAGAGTACAGCATTTAGACACGTTTATCTTATTAAACCTTTGGCAACATTCGTAGAGATCCTGAAAGTGAGTTTTCCAATGAGAACACTGCTCCTTGGTTAAGGTTCTTTGAGTCAGGAAGGGAAAGAAGTAAGTTGCTTGATTAGCACGATAAACAAGTCTTGTTTCCAGGGAATTGGCCTTGAGAGAGTCATTGTTTCTCTGAATAGGTCAGGTAAGCTACCAAATTGTGGTGTGGCCCTCATTTCCCTGCCATTTTAATTAAAGAATCAGAGATGGTTTGTGTTTGATGGGAGACCTGGACTATTCTATCATCATATAAACTTGCCTTTAGGCACCCAGCAAAAGTAAAGAAAATTATGATAATCTGCAGAAAGAGTCATAAAACATATGCACAGAGAAAAGTCTACATGAAATACAAAGAGAGTTTTTAAATGGCTGTCTGGACCTGAGTTCTATTTCTTTTATGAGATCCAGCTACATAGCTATAGTAGGAAACTATAGGCTGGAAAACAGCTCTTGAGATGTTACAGTACCTTTTCCTTTTTGATGAAGGCAGCATAACTTAGTCATAGTCATCAGTGGATTTTGTCTGGTCATTTCCCTCTTCCTGCTTTTGAAAACTGCATGCCTGTTCCTTGGGTGTCCTTTTCCTCTGCACTTATATATTGGTAATGATCTGTGCCTGTGGTACCCAAGGAAGGCAGATGATCCAGGTCAAATCACATATTGTAACCAGCTCTACCCAGTGTTTTGTTATAGATGGTCATGTGACTCAAGCCAGGCTATTCAGAGTTCTTCCATGCAATTTGTAAAATATGAACACTGAGTAAATTTCCCACCTTCTCTGCTGCGTTTTCATGCTGAAATGGTTTAAATCTCAAGTGTTTTTGTTTGCTTAGTAATTAATTAGTTCATCTCTCAGGGATTTAACAACTAGAAAAATAAAATAATGATTTTCTCACAAAATGGTGAAACAATTAAATATACATATATAAACAGCTTGGTATATTCTTAAGTTATTTAGCATTACATTTTAATAAGATACCTTAGTTAGGCTTATGTGAAATATCATGAAGTAAAACCCCCAAACTATACTACATATCTTACACTAAGGTAAACATATTGTGTCTCCAATTCTCTAATCATTAAAAAAAAAAAAAATCACTGGATTAGGAATCTGTGGGTATCTTTGTTCCTTTCAAACATTCAGAGATCCAGGCTAGAGGATACTCATCCATCTTTAACACATGGCTTTGCACTGGGAAGACCCTGGGCAACAGAGAGGGATGATTCCTTAGCATTTTATTTATGGGCCTGCAGGATTCTTATTGCAGTCTTCCCTGGTGGTTCAGCAGTAAAAATTCTCCTGTAATGCAGGAAACATAGGAGATGGGATTTCGATCCCTAGGTTGGGAAGATCCCCTGGAGAAGGAAATGGCAACCCACTCTAGTATCCTTGCCAGGACATTCCCATGGACAGAGGAGCCTGGCAGGCTACAGTCTGTATGTGACTGAGCGTGCGCACGCGTGTGCACGCGTGTGCACGCGCACACACACACGCGCGCACACACACACACGCGCACACACACACACAAATGAATATTATGGGGGGCTGCCTTGGTCGCTCAGTCATAAAAATCCGCCTGCTAATGCAGGAGACAAGGGTTTGATAAGGAAATAGCAACCCACTCCACTATTCTTGCCTGGAAAATCTCATAGACAGAGGAGCCTGGCGGGCTATAGTCCATGAGATCACAACAACAATGATCCTTATCACTGCTCAGATTCCATTCATGAGATCTCAGTCATATGGCTACACTAACTGTAAATGAAGTTGGCAAATGTGGTCTAGCTTTGGATCCAGGAAGAAACTGCTGTGAATTTGATAAACAATTATGCAGTTCTTTCGACATCCTTTCTTGAAGCAGTGCAGTATAACAAAGTGTAAAAGAATATGCAGAATGGTGTAGTACAAGCACTATCACATATCTGAAGTGATATTTAAGCCATGTGACTTGGAACAAAAACTCAAGACATGGATTCAGAAGAGCATATATTCAGTCTTGCCTTTACCATTAACTCACCAAGTATTGGGCAATTAGTTGATATTTCTAGGCTCTGTTTTCCTTATTGGAGAAATTAGTATTTTAAAAATCTGTCTTAACTACAAGGTTAATATGGCCATCAAATTACATATATTATTAAGTTAGTGTACTGTGCAAATGGAAGATCCTTGCTAGGAAACACACACACCCCATAGACAGCTACACCATTTACACACACAGAATTCCATGGGCTATACTCCAATTCCAATTTTCCCATGCTGTTTGAATCTCTCTTCTAGAAATGCAGTATCCTCTTCTGGAGATGATATAAAGCACCTTGCATATTCCTTCTCCCCAGGACCAAAGTATTCATTTCCACAGCCTGAAGCATGTGGGCTGCTCACAGAGGAGCTCCTCAAGTATTTCCTTCCCTCTACAGAAGGGAGACCTCTAACTCAAGATTGTGTTCCCTCCCCAGGAAACTAATTCAATACCTGTCCTTCACAGGGATACTTATGGTAGGCTCACCTCCTTCAAGTTGACCCTGAAGGACCATCTCACATTCAGGGAGACACACTGAATTGCCTGGGTGTTTTGCAAGCTCCACTCTTCCCCCTGCCTAGTTCTGAGTCCGTCATCCCCCCACCCCACCTCCATTCCCACCCAATATTGTTTCTAAGCGTACTTCTGGATAAAACTCCTGTATGCAAGTCTTTGATTTAGAATCTGCTTCCCAGGACACTTGATGGAAGATGGCCTCCTAGTTCCTACCCTTGCCCTTCCTGTAGTTTTTCTTAACACTTAGTCAGAAACATGCTGTGAGAGCAAAATGACTGTATTAGTTTCCTAGAGCCACTGTAACAAAGTACCGCAAGCTAGGTAACTTAAAACAACAGAACCTCACTGTCTAGCAGTTCTACTGGAAGCTAGAAGTCAGGATGTCAGCAGAGCTATGCTCCCACTGAGGCTCTGGATAGGATTCTACCTTTCCTCTTCCTAGCTTCTGATGGTGGCCATCAATTGTTGGCCTTCCCCAGTTGGCAGCTGCATCACTCCAAATTTAGCCTCTGTCGTCACAAGGCATTCTCCCTGTGTGTCTCTGTCTTTCCATAGTATTTTCCTTTTCTTATAAGGACAATGGTCATGTTGGATTAGAACTCAATCTAGTGACCTTGTCTTAACTTGATTATATCTACAAAGACCCTGTTTCCAAATATCTAATTCATGGGTACCCGGAGTTAGGGCATCAGCATAACTTTTTAGGGTGCTCAGTTTAACACCTAACAAATGGCCTTGCCTTCAATCCGCCAGTTGTTCCTTTATCAGTCAGAGAGGTCTGAAGTGGCCTTCTAAGCACTATATAGTCTAACTCCCTACACCTCTAAAGCCTGACCTTTAGCTCCAGAGATCACTTTGCTGCAGCAGTAACAGTCTCCTTGCTGCTTATCCACTTTCCAAGCACACTCCTGTCTCAGGGCTTCGCATCTGCTCATCCTTGCACCTAGAGCACTCTATACCTGCAGAGGTCTGCACTGCTTCCTTCCAGTCTGTGCACAAATATTGCTTCTCAGGGATGCTTTCCCTCACCTCTATTTAAAATTGCCAACAGTTTTATCCCAGACTCTTGTCACATGTCCTTTTTTTTTCTTCCACAGAACTTCTCACTTTGTAATATACCACATAGTTTAGTTGTTCATATGTGTTTATTACTGGTCTACTATATGACTTTTGTGGTCTCAAGGCACTTCTGCTTTAATGGTCCCCTTCTTCAAAAAATTTTTTAAATTATATTTTACAGCTGCATTGGTATGAAGGAAAATATAATGCAGGATGGGTGCATTATTATAACATTCACATTTTTCTTCTAGTTTTAAAATAAATTAAAAATAAAACATATTTATGGGCCCTAAAGTGCCATGGGCCTTAGGCTGTATATGAATGGATAAGTTGGCCCTGGTTTATAACTGTCTCCCCATCAGAATGTAAGCTCTTTGAGGATGAGAACTGTTTCTGTTATACTCATTGATATTTCTCCACAAGTAAAACAGGAACTGCATATAGCAATGTTCAATAAATATTTACTGAACATATGAATGGCTAAAAATATCACCTTGGTTTTCCATTAGAATTAGTTTTCCATTCCCTTAGTGAAATTGGTTTGTGTGGCTTAACCTAGAATGTACTGTTACTTCCACTTCAGCACTTAAAACTTCAAGAATAATTCTGCAGTAGGCTAACCAGCCTTTGAACTAACCGCAGGACTCTAGCCTTATACAACTCATGGGAACCATGGGAAGCTATGGTAAATGAGCTGAAGGAATTACTTTTTGTAACCCACTTTGGTGCCCTGACAAGTTATATACTTTGTCAATAAGTTATTACAAATATCACAACAGATATTTTTGAAATTAGAAAAACTTCCTTGAATAATTATAAGAAAAAATTTGCTGTTACCTAGAGATAAACCATAACCTTGAAATATCTTCTAAATAACAAAATAAATTATGACAAAAAAACTTTAGATAATTTTATAGAACTAAACTATAGTGTGGTTGCTGTATTACAGAGATTTATTTTAATGAAAATTTTAAAAAAGCTTTGTGAAACTGGTGGGTCTCAGGTGGTGGAGCAAGGATAAAAAAATGACTAAATGTGATTTGTATTTATTAGAAAAGGAGAGATCAGACCTCCAATTTGATTTGGGAAAAGTGAAGTTAAACTTGCAGGGGTATAAATATTGCTGATTTTGTACTGAAGGATCATAGTACTTATGAATTTCTTAGGATACAGTCACTGAAATCCTTTTGAGAGGAATGTGGGGAGAAGCAAAAATCATTACAGTGCTGCATACATTTATTAATATGCATAATATTTAAATGCACAGCTGATCAGGAACATTCATGAGTATTTCCTGACTCTTTCTGGAACTACTATAAAATTTCCCATTTGTTCTACTTTCCATAGCCTCATGTGTCTTCCTCAAAACTTGGCTAACATTCAATATTTAGTTAAAAATGTCTGTCCTCCATTAGACTCTTGGGGAAGCAGTTAAAATTTATTTTAGTACAAATATTACCCAGCAAGATCCCTTTCATATTGACTGGATATTCAGTGACTGAACTATTGAATGTGAAACAATTTAAAAACTATAAACTAATGTTATTTTCTTAAGGCTGTTTTTATTGTATAAATATTTTAAAAATTATTTCCTTTGGAAGTTTATTTTTTGCTACCTGCCACCAGTGTATTTCATTTACCTATTTAAGATATGGAGTCTGAAGCCTATCAGAGTAGCAGTATTTATTTATCTAATACTTGCCTTGAAACTTACCGGGAACATTGTATACATGATCTCATTTAACAATAAAAACAGCTCAGAGATATAAAAGTTATTTCCTTCATATTGTAAATTTAGAGGGCCAAGGGCTGGCTAACTTGCTGAAAGTCAAACAGCCAATAAGTTGAAGGGCTTAATTCAAACCTAAATCTATCTAATTCTAAAACTTATGTTCCTTCACTTGCATGTTCAGATTAGCGAAAGATCAATTCTACAAAATAACATAGCATTTCAGAGTGGAACAATCTTTTAAAGTGAGATATTGAAAGATAACATAAATGAATTTTCATAAAATAGTTAAAATTTTAACTTAGTAGCCACTGCATTAAAATAATAATTATGAAACAATGATTTTTTGCCAGAGAAACCTATATGAAAATGAAGAATACATTCCTAGGGAAAATGGAGACATTTACAATGACAGATATTGCCCATTGGATTTTTTTTTTATAATTTTAAAATCTGTATTTTTTTCATGTCCAGTTCAATTGTGAAAATGATTCTACCACTTTTACCTTCTTGGTGCTTCTTTACCTTTTGTAATTATTTATTTCTGCCTGTCTCCTTTAGTCTTATATGTCTCATCGCCACTTGCATTGCTGATTTTTTTCTATTTTATTTCTATGATTTCATCTCATTTCATCTAAAGTTTCTTTATGTCTTTTTTCCCCTCCTCCTTCAAGACCTTATTGCAATACTGTCTGTGGTTTTGAAAAGTTTCAGGGTAGATCCATGCAATGTTTCTTCTCAGATTTCAGAGCTAGGGGCATATCTCTTTCCTGATAATTTGGTTTTCTACTTATTAGCTATTGAAAGCTATGTATTCTATTATGTTCCCCTTTTGCTTTGAATGCCTGAAAGATAAGCATTTGGTTTTGGGCACAATAGAAAGAATTTCCCTAGACTTCGTTGTCTGAGATGATTATTGTTCCCATCATTACTTGTCTCTTGTAATTATTTAAATGATGTTACAGTTTTGTCATTTGTGACCTTAATTTGTACCATACCTACTTTCCCTATTGAAGATAAGAAAGTGAAAGATGAGAAAGAGACTTAAAGAGACGTGAGAAATTTTAACATTTTTTTCAGTGTTTCAGGTTTGGTTCTGCCTAATTTTCTTCCATTTAAGTTAATAATTTTTCCCTATATTCACTGAACAAGCTTTTGCTCTGAATCCAACTTGGAGTAGCTGGGACAGCTGCTTTAATCTTTATGCTTGACTACTTGCCTTCATATATCATTTCCTCTGTGAATGGAGCATTCTTTATTTTGATAAACTTTTTCTATAATCTCTCTTCTTCCCAGATTGTATCCCTTCTAAAGGCCAGATCTACATAGGAAGACTTGTTACCTTTGGTCTGATAGACTCAATTCTGAATGTGAGCCTCTCTGTCCATCTATCTGTTGCTATATGTATATATACAAGCATACCTGTATGTGTACACATGTGTATATACACGTACATGCATATTAATGGTACAAGAAAGTCCAATAGGAGGTGCTGGTGTGTATTACATCAATGGTTCCTGTTACCTGCCCTATATTTTATTTGGTTGACTTTTCCTGTACTATTTGCCTTTCAAGTGCCTTTTTCAACTCAACATCTATGTCTAGTTTGAGATTCAGACCCATCACTGACAGCTTCAACTCATGGGAAGTATTCCTTTCATTGATGGAAAATCCAGTTTTGTTTTATTTCTATAATTATTGTATTTCTATAAAATTCAAGAAGAAACATCACTTTATAACCTTTTGGTTTCTAGTTTGATCCTGTGTTGATAGTAGATCAATCTGCATGCCTATACATACATATGTCTAATGGATTGTCATTGTCCTATAAAAGGATATTCATTATAATCAGTTGTGCCACTAACATATTGTTCATCTCTAATTCAATTCATTAGAACTTTACTAGGTCTCTTGTGTCAACTATCTCCATAGTAATGTATATGAATAAGGCATAAAGTTTATTCTTTATGGAGTCACATATTTTGGAAACAAAAATACCCATAATATAAGCAGGTAGAGAGATGGATCTTGACAATGATTCAAATTCTGTGACTGAAAGTATTTTCTAGTGGCTCTCTTCTAGGGCTTCCCAGGTGACTCAGACAGTAAAGTATCTGTGTGCAATGCAGGAGACCTGCATTTTATCCCTGGGTTGAGAAGATCCCCTGGAGAAAGGAATGACAACCCACTCCGGTATTCTTGCCTGGCGTATCTCACGAACAAGAGGAGCTTGGCAGGAGATTGCAGAGTTGGATACAACTGAGCAACTAATACATCTGCATTCACTTCTAGGGTAGACCTAGGGGTTTGTGTGAGTTCTAGAGTTCTAACTGTCACTGTAACCTTTTTCTTCCTACTTGGTGGTGATGACGAATTACTTTAGGTATAATCTTGAATTCTAATCAATGTAGGCTAGCTATGTGAACCTGAATATATTAGTCTCTGAAACTTGTTTCCTTGTTAATAGTATGTAGTCACGTGTATTTATTAAATGAATGAATACATATATATGCCTGACACAAAGCCCTTCTTAGGGGATACAGTGTGTGCAACACAGAAAAGTTTCTATATTATGAAGATTAAATTTGAAAAGACAATCATAGTGATCAAGCTGTAGCTATGTATAGTTGTATACAGGCTTCCCAGGTGACACTAGTGGTAAGGAATACTCCTGCCAAAGCAGGAGATGGAAGAGATGCAGATTAATTCCCTGGATCAAGAAGATCTGGGTTCGGAGATGGCAGCTGGCTCCAGTATTCTCACCTGGAAAATTCTGTGAACAAAGGAGCTTGGCAGGCTATAGTCCATGGGGCCACAGACAGTTGGACACAACTGAATGACTAAGCAACAGCAGCATAGTTATATGCACAATACATAGTATAACATAGTAATATTTTATGTCATTACTATAGTATATTGGAGAGGTTAATTCAGTATATTCTATGCATTTTCTTTATTTAAAACACAAGTAATAAAAACTGAACATTTTCTTACATCAAACTGGCAAAGATATAATCACCAAATGTTACATATATATTTTTAATGTTTTTCTCGAGATAGAGAATGCAATATAATAAGCATATTTAGCAACTTTCACTCAGCGCAATGATGTCACAGTTTTATAAAATGCTGCTTGATTTGACATTCCACTGATTCTTGAGTCTCACAGTTGAGAAGAATACCACAGTTCCTAATATGCTAAGTTCGGGGTTTTAAATCACCTTCTGGCTCCTCTGTTATCTCTGAATGTAACAAGGACATTTTGCCCACTTGTTTTCCAGATCTCATCAAGTGTAAGGAGATATAACCTAAGGTGCTGGAGGAAGGAGTGGTGGATACCTCAGAATAGCTCCTTTAATCCTGATTCCACCGCATGGGATATTGACATAAGTCTGTCCTCTCCTCCAACAGCTGGATTCCAGGGTATCTTTTGAGAAATGCTGACCTCTCGACTTGCATTATACAGAAATGAAAGAAATGTGTGTTTTTTTAAAAGTAGTGATTAAGGAATTGTCAGGGTTTCTATTATTCTTTCATCATTTACTGAAACCTATGAAAGTGACAAAGTGTGTCACTAGCAGGCTATTGTTAAAAGGTAAACAAGTAAGATATTCTTAATGATGTGTTTAAAATTTTCAAACCAGTAACTAAAAAAAAAAATTTTCCCAAACTTTTTAAATTGAAGTATAGTTGATGCACACTGCTATGTTATTTTTCAGGTGGACAATGTACTGATTGGACATTTAAATAAATACATTATGAAATATATACCACAATAGGTCTAGTAATCATCTATCATCATTCAGTTATTACAGTATTACAATATTTTTTGACTATGTTACTTATGCTGTGTACTTCTCTATGATATGTTTATTTAATAACTAGAAGTCTTCACCTCTTAGTCCTATTCACCTGTATTTTCAAATCCCTCATCTTCCTGCCCTCTAGCAACAGCCAGTTTGTTCTCTGTGTTTATGAATCTGTTTCTGTTTTGTTTGTTTTTATTTTTAGAGTCCACATTATACATGAGATCATGCACTATTCATCTTTCTCTGACTTATTTCACTTAGCATAATACTATTTCTAATTTTTGCTGCTGCTGCTAAGTCACTTCAGTCGTGTCCGACTCTGTGTGTCCCCACAGATGGCAGCCTACCAGGCTCCCCCATCCCTGGGATTCTCCAGGCAAGAATACTGACGTGGGTTGCCATTTCCTTCTCCAATGCGTGAAAGTGAAAAGTGAAAGTGAAGTCGCTCAGTCGTGTCTGACCCTCAGCGACCCCATGGACTGCAGTCTTCCAGGCTCCTCTGTCCATGGGATTTTCCAGGCAAGAGTACTGGAGTGGGGTGCCATTGCAGGCCCTCCATATTGAGGGTTCCCAGAGTGACTGTTCCCTCTATATTCCCTTTCACCAATCCTTGTTATTATATACTAGTTTTTAAAATCAGTTTGCTCAGTGAGAAAACAATGTGAATGCAGATATACTGGGCCTCAGCTCACTTATCTGTACACAGAGGTATTAATAGAAAGTCCTTGTGGATATTAAAGAAGTTAATAAATATGAAATGAAGTGCTTAGAAAAATGCTTAACACATAGAAACACTAGAAAACTTTCTATAATATATATAATCACACACACACACACACACACACACACATGAGTCTTCCCCTCTGGTTCAGTGCTAAAGAATCCTCCAGCAATGTGGGAGCCTCAGGAGACCTGGTGCAGAATATACCCTGGAGGAGGGTATGGCAACCCACTCCAGTATTCTTGCCTGGAGAACCCATGGACAGTGGAGCCTGGCAGGCTATGGTCCATAAGGTCGAAAAAGTCAGACACAACTGAAGCAACTTAATGTGCACGCACACACACACACACACACACATACACACACACAATACACACACATATACATATATATGATATATAGGGCTTCCCTGGTAGCTCAACTGTTAAAAAATCTGCCTGCAAATGCAGGAGACCCTGGTTTAATTCCTAGGTCAGGAAAATCCCCCAGAGAAGGGATAGGCTGCCCACTTCAGTATTCTTGGGCTTCCCTGGTGGCTCAGACAGTAAAGAATTTGCTTGCAATGCAGGAAACCTGAGTTCAATCCCTGGATTGGGAAGATCCCCTGGAAAAGGGCATGGCAACCTGCCAGTATTCTAACCTGGAGAATTGCCACGAACAGAAGAGCCTGGCAGGCTGCAGTCCATGGGGTTGCAGAGTCGGACACAACTGATTGACTAAGCACATTTATATATATATATATATATATATATATATATATATATGCTATTATCCATAAATTGTTCAGATACAAAGTACCTAAGTAATTATAAAATAGCTGTTTGAAGCATATAAATAAAAACGTTAATGATAGATCTCTAGGTGATGTGATTACAAGTAATTTTCTTTTCCTTTCTTACCTATCTATATTTTATGTTTTATATGATGAAATGAATTTTACTAGATATGACTGAGATGATGAAATAGGAAGAGTCCGAACTCACTTCCTCCTATAAACACACCAAAGTTATAGCTATTTACAGACCAACTATGAAGATGACTTGAAGACTAGAAAGAAAGATTTTTTACAACTAAAGATGTAAAGAAGAAACCACACAAAGTAGATGGGAGGGGTGAACAATGAAGTATAGATAACACCTACACTTCTAAGTAGGTGACCCAAAAAGTAAAGATAATTACAATTTCAGAGGTTCTCGCCAAAGAGCAAGAGTCTGCACTCCATGCACCAAGAGAAGCCCACAGAACATCTAGCTTTGAAGGCCAGAGAGATTAACATATATAGGAAAACCAGAGGGCTGTAGGAAACAAGAAACTCTGCTCTTAAAGGGCAGCTACAAAATCTCACATGATCTAAGTCTCAGCACCAAGGCAGTAATTTGAAAGGAACCTAGGTCAGACCTACTTGGTGATCTTGGAGAGTCCCTTGGAAAGGGAGAAAGCCACTGGGACTCCCCTTGGGAACACAAGTATTGGCAGCAACTATTTTGGGGAGCTTGTTCCAGCAAAAGGACCATTTTGGAGTTCTCTTTCTAGCCTATTAGTGCTTACTTGCCCACAAGCTGTCAGCCACTGCACAAGGTGGACCTGGCAACCAACTGGGCTGGGTGCCATTTCTGCTTACCATCATACCCATAGTGGTCAACCTGCCAAAGGAGAAGAGCCCACCCAGCCCAAATAAGGGACGCTCATAAAACATCTAGCTCTAGTGACCAGAGAGGAGTGTGTTGCTGGGTCCCATAGAATGCATCCTACATAAGGCCATTTCTCCAAGAGGTGGAACATAACCAACCTATTTGATATGTAGAAATGCAAACAATTAGGCAAAATGAGGAGACAGAGGAATATGTTCCAAATGAAGTATGTTCAACAAATTTGGGAGAAGAATGGGTGAACACAGTGATAACTTTAACAAAGAGAGAACATGAAGAATAGCTAAACAGAGCTGAATAATTCGGTAACTGAAATAAAAATACGCTAGATAAAATTGAGTAGATTAGACAATACAGAAGAACAGATCAGTGAACAGGAAGACAGAGTAGTGGAAATTACTCAAGCAAAAGAAATTTTTGAATGAGCAGAGTTTAAGAGGCCTCTGAGACAACAGCAACACACTAAGATTGCATTATAGAGATCCTAGAAGGTGAAGAGAGGTAAAGAAAGGGGCAGAAAAATTACTTGAAGAAAAAAGAAGCTGAGAAATTGCAGAATGTGGGAAAGTAAACAGATAAACAGATTCAAGAAGCATAGAGTTTGAAACAAGATGAACACAAAGATGTTCACACTAAGACATATTACACTTAGAACAGCAAAATTAAATACAAAAAGAGAATCTTAAAAGGAGCAAGAGAAAATATGCTAGTTATGCCAGCAAATTTGGAAAACTCAGCAGTGCCCACAGGACTGGAAAATAGCAGTTTTCATTCCAATTCCAAAGAAAGGCAATGCCAAAGAATGCTCAAACTACCGCACAATTGCATTCATCTCACATGCTAGTCAAGTAATGCTCAAAATTCTCCAAGCCAGGCTTCAGCAATATGTGAACCATGAACTTCCAGATGTTCAAGCTGGTTTTAGAAAAGGCAGAAGAACAAGAGATCAAATTACCAATGTTCACTGGATCATTGAAAAAGTGAGAGCGCTCCAGAAAAACATCTATTTCTGCTTTATTGACTATACCAAAGCCTTTTACTATGTGGATCACAATAAACTATCAAAAATTCTTCAAGAGATGGGAATACAAGACCACCTGACCTGCCTCTTGAGAAACCTGTATAAAAGTCAGGAAGCAACAGTTAGAACTGGACATGAAACAACGGACTGGTTCCAAATAGGAAAAGAGTACGTCAAGGCTGTATATTGTCACCCTGCTTATTTAACTTACATGCAGAGTACATTAAGAAAAACGTTGGGCTGGAAGCAGCACAAGCTGAAATCAAGATTGCCAGGAGAAATATCAATAACTTCATACATGCAGATGACACCACACTTATGGCAGAAAGTGAAGAAGAACTAAAGAGCCTCTTGATGAAAGTGAAAGAGGAGAGTGAAAAAGTTGGCTTCAAGCTCAACATTCAGAAAACGAAGATCATGGCATCTGGTCCCATCACTTCATGGGAAATAGATGGGGAAACAGCGGAAACAGTGTCTGACTTTACTTTTCTGGGCTCCAAAATCTCTGCAGATGGTGACTGCAGCCATGAAATTAAAAGATGCTTACTCCTTGGAAGGAAAGTTATGACCAACCTAGATAGCATATTAAAAAGCAGACATTACTTTGTCAACAAAGGTCCATCTAGTCAAGGCTATGGTTTTTCCAGTGGTCATGTATGGATGTGAAAGTTGGACTACAAAGAAAGCTGAGCACTGGATAATTGATGCTTTTGAACTGTGGTTTTGGAGAAGTCTCTTGAGAATCCCTTGAACTGCAAGGAGATCCAGCCAGTCCTTCCTAAAGGAGATCAGTCCTGGGTGTTAATTGGAAGGACTGATGTTGTAGCTGAAACTCCAATACTTCAGCCACGTGATGCACAGAACTGACTCATTTGAAAAGACTCTGATGCTGGGTCAGATTGAAGGCAGGAGGAGAAATGGATGACAGAGGTTGAGATGGTTGGATGGCATCACGGACTCAATGGACATAGGTTTAGGTGGACTCTGGGAGTTGGTGATGGACAGAGGGCCTGGTGTGCTGTGGTTCATGGGGTCACAAAGAGTCAGACAGGACTGCGCGACTGAACTGAACTGAACTGATGTACAAGGGAAAGCTCATAAAGCAACCAGCTGATTTTTCAGGAGAAACTTGGCAAGTCAGATGATAGTAGATGCTACAGTCAAAATGATGAAAGAAAAAGAAAAAACAAACAAACCCATGACCATGAACACTTTATCTGGTAAGGTTATCCTGATATGATGTTAAATTGACCAAGTAATAGTTGAAGGTATCTTAGCATTTATTTCATTATTGCCCTTTAATTTGAAGATAGACAAGTCTGAGAAGTGACAAAGGTAAATAACTTCACGTACATCATTCTGTGTGCATGCATGCTTAGTTGCTTAGTCATGTTCAATTCTGTGACCCCATGGACTGTAGCCTGCCAGGCTCTGCTAAGCAAGAATACTAGAGTGGGTAGCCATTCCTTTCTCCAGGGGATCTTATCCACCTGGGGATTGAACCCAGGTCTCCCTCATTGCAGGCAGATTCTTTCTTTCTGAGCTACCAGGGAAGCCCAAGTCATACTAATGATTAGTAATTGCTTACAATGTCAGAATTAATATATGTTTGTTGACTTACAGGTCATCAAGAAATAGAAGAAGTTACTATACAAATGATATTAATTTTATCAGTGTTACACAATCACTGTAGTAAGACACTGAGATTTTGGCAATTATCTCTTGGGCAGTTTGTATTACTACAACTAATACACAAATTGCCAGTAGAAGCGAGTAGGACTTCTAAAACACAAAACCCTAAAAGATACATCGTGGCTTAGTAAGAAGGCAGTGGATGGCAAGAAAATTTGTGTTAGGGGCTGGAAAGACTTAAGATAGTCAGTGCCAAAATATTTGGCAAGAATACTATCTGCAATATGCTAAATGGCAGACTCTATGCATACCAAATCTGCATCAGTCTGGGGCAAAGCTTCTGCCCCACCTATTTAAGTGAATGAAAAATAAAATTCTATTGTGTTAAACTATTGAAAAATTCCAATTCATCTGTTATTGCAGCTAGTATCATCTTAACTAATTTATACTTTCATGTACATACCAATGTGTTATTTTGACCTTAATTTTGTTATTCACCAAGGATTTTCTTCCCAGTAGTTACTTGAGTATTATAACATTTTTGCCCAAAATTGTTTTGAATACACTACAGATTGGGAATAAAGGGTCTTTATTAAGCACTTGTTATTTGCCAGGTACTGTAGTAAAATGTTTAAATTATCTCACTGATGTTATCCAATGTGACCCAAAGCAGATACACAATTCTTATTCTACAAATGAGAAAACTAACATTGAGATAACTTAACTATCAATAACTTGGGTGAGGATACAGCTGGTACATGGAAATTACCAGATACTTAGTACTACAGGACAGGAGAAACATGAGATTGATGATAATCAAAGCATGTATGTAGATGATATTTCCTAGAGAGAGTATGTTTTTGCAGAGAAGAAACAAAACAAAAAATAATAAGGAAAAAGAGCCTGGTGCAGTACTTGAGAAGTAACTTACTTTAAAGCATGTGTACAATAAAAGAAGCTGTCAAATCAGAGTAATCAGGGAGTCAGAAAGGTAGGAGGAAAAATAGAAGAGTATGCTGTTGTAAAACATGGGAAAGTGAATATTTTAAAGATGGAGTAATGAAGAATGCTAAATATTGCAGGGAAGGCAAATAAAATAAGGACTAAATGATAAGTTTCACTAAAATTATTAGTAAAATATACCTTTGGCAAAAGCAGTGTAGGAGATGGAGATGGGTCAGACTTGTTCGGAGAAGGTGATGGCACCCCACTCTGGTACTCTTGCCTGGAAAATCTCATGGACGGAGGAGCCTGAAAGGCTGCAGTCCATGGGATCGCTGAGGGTCGGACAAGACTGAGCAACTTCACTTTCCGTCTTCACTTTCATGCATTGGAGTAGGAAATGGCAACCCACTCCAGTGTTCTTGCCTGGAGAATCCCAGGGATGGGGGAGCCTGGTGGGCTGCCACCTATGGAGTCGCACAGTCGGACGCAACTGAAGTGACTTAGCAGCAGCAGTAGCAGCAGACTTGTTCAATGAGCCTTAAATGTAAGGAAATTAAAACTGTGAGTAGAAACAACATTCTGAAAAATTTTGACTATGGAGGGAGAAAAAGTTTAAAGTAATAGCTGGAGTGGACTGTGGTGTTGAGGTTTTTTGTTTATTTGTTTGCTTGGGTTCTATGTTGTGAAAGAATCAGTAGACATGGGGAGATATGCAGAATAGAGAATATGAAGGTCTTCTGAGCAACACAAGAGTGGAATCCAAGATGCAAGACAAAGATTTACATTTTAATCTGAGTAAAAGTGAAAAGGATAGACAATGACGCAAGTAAGTATGTAAAATTATTTTAGGTGAGGAAGCATGTGTTCTATTTTCTTTCAAAAGAAGGATGTGAATTCAACTGGCTGAAAATGAATATGGTTGAAGGTTTGAAGAGATTAGTCATGATTTTAAACATCTTCAAAAAGTAACAAGAGAACTGATAGTAAAATACAAACATAAGACAGGTCTGCCAGTTGGAAAACCCGATGGAGGCGGGAGGCCAAATACTTATACAGATGAAGAACATTAGAATCTTGCATACTTTTGATCTACTATGTTTGGATTAGAAATTTATCCTAAAGAGTCATAAGAATTCTGTGTGGAATTTATGATAGTGAAAAGCAAACCAATTTATAATGCCCATTGATAAGGCTTGTCTAAAATATGTTGTTATATTCATAAATAGAATACTTTGAAGCCATTAAAATTGTGTTTTAAAGCATTTAACAGCCTAGAAATATGTTTATGTGCAATAAAAATTGGCGGTTATAGAAAAGAAAGTAGTATGATTCCTTTTTTTAATAAAAGTAAACTTATGCATTCTGTAATGCATACAGAATGACACAAAGTTTTAAAATGACACATTTTAAAAACATCTTATATATAAGATTATATATAATTTATTTCTATTTATTCTTATTTATATTTATGCTTCTTTCTGTTATAAGCACTTTTAATTGCTCTCATTAAAAGTACCTTATTTTTATAGGATTTGTCAAGAGTTTATTAACAATCTAATATATGGTTCATAACAGTACAGCATACTCTAAACTGTTTTTAGAGGAATATTATTCCACATGCTCT
Organism: Nanger dama; assembly: GCA_917880005.1. Lineage (NCBI taxonomy): Eukaryota > Metazoa > Chordata > Mammalia > Artiodactyla > Bovidae > Nanger > Nanger dama. The sequence continues at coordinate 28,974,852 of CAKJTW010000001.1, forward strand.
TAATGAGTATCTATGGGATGAAATGCTCACATAGGTTTGGAAAACTTTAATTAAAGCTTCACAGTTACAATTTTCAATGGTAAGAGTACACAGAGCTTCTAATACTCTAATTTTCATTGAGAATCTTCCAATTTTAATTGATACTGAATTCTTTTTGCATAAAATATCAAATTTCTATAAAAATGAATATTTCTTATATTACTTTGATAAATGATGTGTTAACATCAGTTTCCTTAAGACAATTGATCATCTCTACACTGGGCACCTTATTGTCATAACACTGATAAGCAAGAGCAAGGATATGAAATTTTGTCAGCTGATAAAAATTGTCAATGTTTAGAAATATATCACAGGAGTACACCACTCAGTGTATAGAGCTTGGTTTCTCTCATTTCAGAGATACCATTTTTTAGGTGACAAAACTTTTGTATTGTTTTAGAACTGCAATCATTGTGCCTTTTGACCAATTTAAATCAATGAAATTATGTGACTGAACAGTGCTCATATAAACCATTTCTGAGAGATGAGCCAACCAGTGTTATAGAAAATAAAGATATAAAATGTGCTGACATAAAACTAATATCTAATATTTTTCTCTCTTCTTTCATTTGTGAAATCAAAAATTAAGCCTTAATTATACACATTACCTTTTAAATATATTAAATATGGTTAATATTTTCTTCTTGCTACTTGTTCAAGTATTCTACTTATCCTAACTTCTTATATTTTAAAAGAACACATGCCCCAAATTCTACATAATCCATTAAGTAATGAGAGAACCTGTAAAATGTTGCAACCAGTTTGCAGAAATATCCAAAGGGCAGCCATTTTATGTAGATCCATGGTGAATATTCAAATAAATTTGCTTAATAGATGCAAAATTGGCAAAATTCATCAATATCCACAGAGCAATAATCAATTTAATTCCACCAAACACTATTAATTTACACATTCATGGGCAAGAATCATTGACATTGATTTTCTACAACTTATAAAGTTATAAACTAGGCCAAAGACAATGAAAAATGCAAACCCCTTAGAGTCAGAAAACCTGAAATGGTGTGCTCTAAACAATACATAATTTTCCACTACAGATACCTAGTAATCTTTTGATACCTTTCAGTGTCTTTCACAATTCTTCCTGACAGGTTCCCTTCCCTTATGATCATGATAATCTCAAGAAAAGATTTTCTTGATTACAAAATAAGTCCGGTCTCACTAGGTTGGTCTGATTATTTACACAGGTACAGTAAGAGTATTAATTTACCATGGACACTTCAGATTTTTTGCAAATCAAGAGCCATATAATAGTTAACAACTGCAAACATCACAAGGCTAACATCTACTTAGAAAATTACAGTAAGTAATATCAGATTTGACTTATAAAAGCTCTCATTATCTAGTAGTCCAAGGTAAGGAAATAAAGTCCAAGATACTCCTTCCACCACATTCATTAGCAGTAATTCTAAACTTGTGTCATTTTCTCTCTTCTCATAGTGCCCCACATTGTATAAGGTTCTTGACCAAACAGAAAATAACCTTCTTTACTATCTGTGAGGCTGAGCTCTGCAAACCAGGTATCAGGCAGTTTTCCTGTAAGAGTTTTGTAGTCATTGTCACAATAAGAAAGCTAGCTTTTATTTTTCAAAAGCAGCTTGTCATATCTGATTAAATGAGCATTGTTCTCAAATATGACACTCTTAAGATACGGCCATGGTTTCACAATCATTTTGTTTTATAATATTCTGGTAAAAAGGAAGACATTTTTATCAATCCTCTGCAAATAACTATATTGGCATAAAAGTAAGTAGAAGTAGTAAGTTTCTGCATTTGATGATTAGTGAGAATTAGATATCATCTAAAATAGTTCATCTCAATTTACAAAACAGAGTTTACATAGTTGTTCTGGGTTTCAGATAGCTTAACAAAGAGAAAACACTTTCTTATATATTCAGGAAATAAAATATTAAAGATATATTAATAATATACCCTTCCCTTAAAAAGCTATGTTAAAATTCCTCTCACCAGCTTATTCAGCCCTATGTAATTAATTCTTGTTCTATTTGATATTGGGTTAGCATTTTGATGAGGCCATCTGCTTCTCGGACTGAAAAGAGTTCTGGAAATCCTGATGTAGTCCACTGGCAGAATCTAAAAGTGGTGTAAACAATGTCAGTCAATTTCTGACTGACATATATCCAAATTTCTATTCATTGAAATGTCAATAGTGTAAAGTACCTGGAACAGTCCTTTTCCATAAGCCTTTGAGACTATATTTTGTTGAAGGAGAATGATATATTTTTGTTAAAGAAGTGAGTGACTGTTTTATTAAATAATGGATGGAGTTTTTCTTATGACATGAAAAGAATCTTGAGATATAACATCTAATGATCCTGAAACATACAAATCAAAAGTTTACCAAAAATGTCAAGTAAACTCCGGAGTAAAGCTTACATATACATTAGTCTACTATGTCTCACTGTTTGAGAATCACTGGCCTTGAAGATGGTAGCTTGAAATTACAGAATTAAGGAGGTGGTCAATAAATATTTTAAGTAATAATTGAAACTGTGACTGATAACATTATATAGATATTGACTAATATTAGATAAAGCACTACCAGAAGATTGAAAAATGCGGGACAACTTGAGAAAAAAATTTCATAAGAGTTTAGATCAATGTTTTCCCTGAGGTTGAAACATGTTATTGAAAGAAAGGGCAGTAACAAATACACAAAGACTTCCCATAAACTCTGAAATTTCTGGAATATTTATATTAATAATGTTTTACCAATATCAGTTTTAACCTAAGGAAGGCTGAGTGTCTCTTTTGATTTGACAAGTCTGCCTATACAACTCATCAAACAAATCTAATTGGATACTTTTTAAATCTCTTTTTGAAATGAAAGAACAAATCTTTGTGATTTTCCAGGGACCCTCTGATATAGTCTGATAGTTTCAGATATTAAAATATTCTGGAATTTTTATCTTATTTTTCTGCTTCTAAGATCTGATTTTTGAATGGAGAATTTAAAATAGTTTTTAGGAGGGATTTAGACACTGGTTTAAAAGGATCATGGATATCTGAGAAAAAGTACTTTGTTAACCATTTAATTAAAGTGACAATAAAAATTTTAAAGCAATATATGATAAGATTTAAAGTTAGTTCTTTGGTTAGTGATAACTTTTGTTTTTGTTCTTCTTTAAAGTATTCAAGGCCTAATGAAAATTAACATAAAGCACAGAAAACCATTTTGGTGAAAACACAGAATTTTACAATGTAGGCTATGGTTTTTCCAGTAATCATGTACAGATGAGAGAGTTGGACCATAGAGAAGTCTGAGTGCCTAAGAACTGATGCTTTCAAATTGTGGTGCTGGAGAAGACTCTTGAGAGTCATCCTTTGGACAGTAAGGAGATCAAACCAGTTAATCCTAAAGGAAATCAACCCTGAATATTCATTGGAAGGGCTGATACTGAGGCTGAAGCTCCAATACTTCGGCCACCTGAAGCAAAGAGCTGACTTGTTGGAGAAGATCCTGATGTTGTGAAAGACTGAGAGCAGGAGGAGAATAGGGTGAAAGAGGATTAGATGGTTGGATGGCATCACTGACTCAAAGGACATAGTTTAAGTGAACTCTGAGAGATAGTGAAGGACAGGGAAGCCTGGTGTGTTATAGTTCATGGGGTCACAGAGAGTCAGACATGATTTAGTGACTGAACAACAAGGCAGATTACACAGAAGGTAGTTACCTTTCATATTGTAGATGAAGGTATTAATCAGTAAACCAAGGAAGCAAGCCACTCGATTAAATTAACTGGTAAAAAAAATTAATATATTGCTTGGTTTCTCTTTAGATTTAGCTACTATAATGCAAGAAAATCCAATTTGCCTTCCAAGTTTCATTTTTTATTATGCCTTTCATATTGTAAAACTGATACAGTTATTTTAGGATAGCTCTACCATATGAAACTAATTTCATAATTATACTAAGATATTGTTGCCAACACAATGTTTATTTCTTTGAAGAGAGTAATGATGAATACATTGTGATGTATTCATAAATTCATCATACAATGATAGATTCATATGTATGTATGCATTCATACATGTGAATTTATCACTACTCTCTTCAAAGAAATAAACAATCATCTCAATTTCTAATATGGTAATATTGATAAGTATAACTCACATGAATGCAAGCTCTTGGAGGTTCTCAATAATTTCTAAGAATGGGAAGGTATCCAAGACCAAGAAGTCTGAGAACTCCTGCTTTGAAACAAATATTTTTCCTTAAAAAGCAAAAAAAAAAAAAAAAAAAGTTGAATTCTCACTATTTTGTCTTAAGCAGTCATTCAATTCAGTTCAGTTGCTCAGTCTTGTCCAACTCTTTGTGACCCCATGAAGTGCAGCACGCCAGGCTTCCCTGTCTATCACCAACTCCCAGAGTTCACTCAAACTCACATCCATCGAGTTGGTGATGCCGCCCAGCCATCTCATCCTCTGTCATCCCCTTTTCCTCCTGCCCCCTATCCCTCCCAGCATCAGAGTCTTTTCCAATGTGTCAGCACTTCCCATGAGGTGGCCAAAGTACTGGAGTTTCAGCTTTAGCATCAGTCCTTCCAAAGAACACCCAGGACTTATCTCCTTTAGAATGAACTGGCTGGTGGGATCTCCTTGCAGTCCAAGGGACTCTCAAGAGTCTTCTCCAACACCTCAGTTGAAAAGCATCAGTACTTTGGTGTTCAGTTTTCTTCACAGTCCAACTCTCACATACATACATGGCCACAGGAAAAACCATAGCCTTGACTAGACGGACCTTTTTGGCAAAGTAATGTCTCTGCTTTTGAATAGGCTATCTAGGTTGGTCACAACTTTCCTTCCAAGGAGTAAGCGTCTTTTTTTTTTTGAACAAAGAATAATGTTTTATTATAATTCACATCAAGCTTATCTCACTATACAGATCATTTTAATATGTTATCTGATTCTAGACTCATAGGTCTTTAAAGGAGAAAACAATGACTCTACATTTTTTAATTTCATGGCTGCAATCACCATCTGCAGTGATTTTGGAGCCCCCTCAAAATAAAGTCTGCCACTGTTTCCAATGTTTCCCCATCTATTTGCCATAAAGTGATGGGACCGGATGCCATGATCTTCATTTTCTGAATGTTGAGCTTTAAGCCCAATTTTTCACTCTCCTCTTTCACTATCAAGAGGCTTTTAGTTCCTCTTCTCTTTCTGCCATAAGGGTGGTGTCATCTGCACATCTGAGGTTATTAATATTTCTCCCAGCAGTCTTGATTCCAGCTTGTGCTTCTTCCAGCCCAGGTTTTCTCATGATGTACTCTGCATATAAGTTAAATAAGCAAGGTGACAATATACAGCCTTGACATACTCCTTTTCCTATTTGGAACCAGCCTATTTTTCCATGTCCAGTTCTAACTGTTGCTTCCTGACCTGCATACAGATTTCTCAAGAGGCAGGTCAGGTGGTCTGGTATTCCCATCTCTTTCAGAATTTTCCACACTTTGTTGTGATCCACATAGTCAAAGGCTTTGGCATAGTCAGTAAAGCAGAAATAGTTGTTTTTCTGAAATTCTCTTGCTTTTTTGATGATCCAACTGATGTTGGCAATTTGATCTCCGAATCCTCTGCCTTTTCTAAAACCAGCTTGAACATCTGTAAGTATACATTTTTAACAAAAGTAAATAACTTCTATTTCACATAGAAAACAGTGGACTGCAGAGTGAATAATAGAGAGCTGTCCTCTTATGCAAGCATTTAAACAGAATAGCACAGTTTGTGAAACTAAAAGTTCTTGATAACAAAATATCCCTTTTACACTTCCTTAAAGTGGCAAAAATGAATGTCACATTAATTTCACCCAAAGATATAGCTTCTCTGTAACATAGGAAAATAGGTAAAAATAAATAAACTTTATTTTCCAAGTATTAATCAATGGTTTGGATGTTTCAGTATTCTAACAAATTAATTAGGGATCCAATGATTATCCATTAATTAATTGAATCCTTGATTTAAGCTACCTTAAGATAATTTGAAAATTATCTTCAAGTTGATACTACAAAATAGAACTACTTTTGAAATCAAAAGTTTCAGAACAACTATTCAATTTAGTTGAATACAAATGTATATTTTAATAATCAACAAACATTATATAGGTATATAATCAGTTTATTTAATCAGTAAACTTTTAAAATTTGAAGCAAACCCAGGTAGAATAAAATGTATGCTTGTATTATATATAAAATAGAAAAAAATTTGAAAACTATACCATTCAGGTATGATCTAAATCAAATCCCTTATGATTATACAGTGGAAGTGGGACATATATTTAAGGGACTAGATCTGATAGACAGAGTGCCTGATGAACTATGGATGGAGGTTCCTGACATAGTAGAGGAGACAGAGATCAAGACCATTTCTTTTCCCCAAGGAAAAGAAATGCAAAAAGGCAAAATGGTTGTCTGATGAGACCTTACAAATAGCTGTGAAAAGAAGAGAAGTGAAAAAACAGAGAAAAGGAAAGATATATCCATTTGAATGCAGAGTTCCCAAGAATAGCAAAGAGAGATAAGAGAGCCTTCCTCAATGGTGAAGTGAAAGTGAAGTCACTCAGTCTTGTCTGACTCTTTGAGGTTCCATGGACTGTAGCCTACCATGCTTCTCTGTCTATGGGATTTCCCAGGCAAGAGTACTGGAGTGGGTTGCCATTTCCTTCTCCAGAGGATCTTCCCAACCAGGGATCGAACATGGATCTCTCATTGTAGGCAGATGCTTTACCATCTGAGTCACCAGGGAAGTTTCTCATCTGTAAGTGCAAAGAAATAGAGGAAAACAATAGAAAGGGATAGACTAGAGATCTCTTCAAGAAAATTAGAGATACCAAGGAAATATTTCATGCAAATATGGGCTCAATAAAGGAGAGAAATGGTATGGACCTAACAGAAGCAGAAGATATTAAGAAGACGTGGCAAGAATACACAGAAGAACTGTACAAAAAGATCTTCAGGACCCAAATGATCACGGTGGTGTAATGACTCACATAGAGCCAGACATCCTGGAATGTGAAGTCAAGTGAGCCTTAGGAAGCATCACTATGTACAAAGCTAGTGGAGATGATGAAATTCCAGTTGAGCAATTTCAAATCCTAAAAGATGATGCTGTTAAAGTGCTACACTCAATATGCCAGCAAATTTGGAAAACTCAGCAGTGGCCACAGAACTGGAAAAGGTCAGTTTTCATTCCAATCTCAAAGAAAGACAATGCCAAAGAACGCTCAAACTACTGCTCAATTGCACTCATCTCAGATGCTAGTAAAGTAATGCTCATTACTTAGGCTTCAGCAATACCTAATCCAGGAACTTCTATATGTTCAAGCAGGTTTTAGAAAAGGCAGAGGAACCAGAGATCAAATTGCCAACATCCTCTGAATCATTGGAAAAGCACGAGAGTTCCAGAAAAACATCTATTTCTTGTTTATTGATTATGCCAAAGCTTTTGACTGTGTGGATCACAACAAAGTGTGGAAAATTCTGAAACAGATGGGAATACCAGACCACCTGACCTGCCTCTTGAGAAACCTGTATGCAGTTCAGGAAGCACCAGTTAGAACTGGACATGGAACAACAGACTGGTTCCAAATAGGAAAAGGAGCACATCAAGGCTGTATACTGTCACCCTGCTTATTTAACTTATATGCAGAGTACATCATGAGAAACACTGGACTGGATAAAGCACAAGCTAGAATCAAGTTTTCTGGGAGAAATATCAATAACCTCAGATATGCAGATGACACCACCCTTATGGCAGAAAGAGAAGAGGAACTAAAAAGCCTCTTGATGATAGTGAAAGAGGAGAGTGAAAATTGGGCTTAAAGCTCAACATTCAGAAAACGAAGATCATGGCACCCAGTCCCATCACTTTATGGCAAATAGATGGGGAAACATTGGAAACAGTGGCAGACTTTATATTTCTGGGCTCCAAAATCACTGCAGAATTTGATTGCAGCCATGAAATTAAAAGACACTTGCTCCTTTTAAGGAAAGTTATGACCATCCTAGATAGCATATTAAAAGGCAGAGTCATTACTTTGCCAACAATGTTCCATCTATTCAAGGCTATGGCTTTTCCAGTAATCATGCATGGATGTGAGAGTTGGACTCTAAAGAAAGCTGAGTGCTGAAGAATTGATGTTTTTGAACTGTAGTGTTGGAGAAGACTCTTGAGAATCCCTTGGACAGCAAGTATATCCAACCAGTTCATCCTAAAGGAGATCAGTCCTGAGTATTCATTGGAAAAACTGATGTTGATGCTGAAACTCCAATACTTTGGCCATCTGATGTGAAGAGCTGATTCATTTGAAAGACCCTGATGCTGGGAAAGATTGAAGGCAGGAAGAGATGGATTCAGCAGATGAGATGGTTGGATGGCTTAACCGATTCAATGGTTTACTCAATGAGTTTGAGTAAACTGGTTTACTCAGTGGTTTACTCAATGAGTTTGAGTAAACTCCAGGAGTTGGTTATAGACAGGGAGGCCTGGCATGCTGCAGTCCATGGCATCACAAAGGGTCATACATGACTGAGCTTCTGAATTGAACCAATGCAGAGAGAAGGCATACTTCTTTACTAAACCAAAATTATTGTTCTTATTTACCAGAGACTGACCTTAATTTTGTAAAATTTGTGTTATATAAGTATGCCTTAAATATATGAACCTGGATTTGTAAAATATTTCTGAGTGAGTCTCCATAAGAATACTTTTAAATGTCTAGCATATTTAAAATATTAGAAGTTAAATTTTCTTATTCTCTAGCAATTTTAAGAATATTTACTTTACATATTCACTTATCTCCACAAACCAATTAGAACAGGTTTCAAGTAACATAGTCCAATTATTAATACTTTCTGGAAATTAAAACATATTTCACACTAATATAACAACAACAAAAAAAGGTTTTCATGAAATACAGACACATAGACATGCAGACATACAATAATCTTATAAGATAAAATCTGCAGTTTAATCGCAGGTAAACAAAAACACACTGCCTAAGAAATCCATATACGAAAAATTGTTATCATTGCTGGTAGACATGACATTCTTAAATTATTTGAGCTCCAAGTAAACAAACAAAAGAAAACATATCACATTCTCTTTCAGCTCTTACTCAAGAGGGAATGAATCTCTCTAACTTATTAATCTATTTTCAGAAACCACTAAATGATAAAGCCATAAAATGAAATTATCAATCATTGCTGCCATCAATGGGCAAAAAATTTTCTGCCCTGTGCATACCAAAAACTAAACAAAACACAAAATTAGCAGAGAACAAGAGTTAGAGAAATAGAAAAGTAAAATTCTTGATGATTGTGATTCATCTTTGGGAGTTCAAAAATATATGTCTGAGCTGAAGCCATCTATTATATGCAATCATCTGGCAGCACAGCTTACCATTCTCTTTCATGGGAAACCATTGGGCATCTTGATGGACAGGTTTTTAAGAGTATAAAATTAAGACTCTCATGAAAATGTGAAAGTAACGTATGTTAAAGCTTTTATTTAACTCGATGAGAGACCCAGTAATATGTTACCTTTGATTCCTGTACTGTTCTTTTTACTTCTTTGTGTTAATTCGCCAGAGCTTTTCCATTGGTTCGTTAATTTGTTATGTTTGTTTCCACGTTTTCTGGTTGATTTCCTATTTTTGTCACTTGGCTATTTTTTTTTAACTTATTTTAAAAGTAATGGAAAGGAATATTCATTTTACAAAGGGATTTTCTATATTATGTTGAGAAACTGATCTCAGTGATTTTATGAAAACCAAATTTTGAGTTTCAAAGATAATATCAGTTACATAAAAGGGAAACACCTATGTCCATTTCTCTCATTTCATTCTTTTCTTCTCACCCATTGTTTTTCACTTGTTATATATCATTACTGAAGTACTCTTTTGATTTGGTAAAATCTAGAAATATTGCACTAATTACTTGGGACTACATAATGTCTGTTGTTTAGTATTCTTGATTAATTTCTCTTGGGGGCTTCCCTGGTGGCTCAGAGGTTAAAGCATCTGCCTGCAGTGCAGGAGACCTGGTTTCGATCCCTGGGTCTGGAAGATCCCCTGGAGAAGGAAATGGCAACCCACTCCAGTATTCTTGCCTGGAGAATCCTATGGACAGAGGAGCCTAGGTGGGCTACAGTCCACGAGATCGCAAAGAGTCGGACACGACTGAGCAAGTGACTTAACACTCAGAAACCAACAAGAGGTATCACAAAATCCGAGGTTTCAAGTAAACAAAATGAAGTAGAAATGTCACCACAATTTCTTTCTTCTTCTGTGCTCCTTCCTCTCTTTCTTCCTTCTTTTCCTGTCTTTTCTTTCCTTCCTTCTTTCCTATCATTCTCATTCGTCGTATAGCAACGCTCTGTCCCTCTAGATACTCCGTGCCTTGAAGAGGGAGATGGTGAAGTCTTCAATTTGTATTCCAGTCAACACTTAGTGGAAGCTCAGTGTATCTGTGCTGAATGAAATACATCTCAGACTTATACATAATGATGGCAGTTTGACCCCTGTGGGCTGTAAATTTCTTTGGACTCTCAAGGTTACATTTTAAAATTGGGCATTTTAAACATTCATATATATTATTTATACTTATACATACATATATGTATACATATACATTCATATTTGTATATATATTTATCACACATATTTTAATGTCTCTTTGATTGTTATACTTAATATAAACCCTGTCCAGATTTTGTAGATTCTAAAATTTTGTTGGCTTGTTAAGAAAATGAATACAAAATTATGTATATAAAATTATTATAAGTATGTAAGTGATCATTTATTTAGAAGGGAAATCATAGCAAATATCACCATGATCATAAAATAAAAATAATAATTGTGGGGCCCTAAATGGGAAATGTTGGGGAAAAAAAAAGTGGCTAGCTTTACGGTTGGAAGCTAAGATGGTGCCTGGGGAAGTGATAGGGGTGGGGGTCTATGTTTGTCAAAGTTTTTGATTGGCTCTCTTGATTTCCGTGCAGGGACAACGGTGATCACCATAGAAGGCGCCTGACGATTTGACCTTTAACGTGATTGGTGCAAGTATGGAAAGTCCCTCCTAAATCGCCCCCTGCTTGCCTATATAAGCTGGGAGTTTGTGGCATTGAAGTGGAACTGCTTCAACAGAACCCCTGCTGAGTCTGATTGTCTCTCGCTCACCAAGGGGCTGGGTTGGGGGACAGCGGGCTCACCTCTCCCGGGACCCCTAGGCTTTGCTGAGGGAAGTTCCACTGCCTCTACTCTTTCTGTGGAGCACCCCCCGCAAATAATAATAAAACATCTTTAGTAATTAGATGCATAAATATCTCTATACTTTTTCTTTTGTTTTCATACCTTTCCTTGCCTTTTGTGGCAAGAATCATAAAATATCACTTTCTATAGAGAGAATAGAAGATAATTTAGTCTTCTTTCTAGCATAACTGATTGGTTAACATTTTTTTAAAACTTAATACCGACATTAGAAAAACTTCTTTCAGCATCACAAATCATTATGTATAATACCATGTAAATTTTTGGACTGTCTTCAAATTTGGGGAAATCTATATCTATACAAGTTGCAAGACTTGGATGAATTTTCTAGAAACTAATTTCTGGCTGTATACAGTTCAAACCTTGTTTCTTCTCAACTACCCACATGCTTCCACTGCCAGTGCTACAGGATAAGTTCAACTTGCTAAAGGATGAGTTTATCCTCTGGTCCTATACTTTCATGTTATGACACTGGGCACATCAGCACAGCATGCTAGGAGTAGTCCTGGAATGTATTCCTTCACCAAGACAGTCTGTAGTACCTTAACTATATATGCAAATTACTCTGCTGAACCTAAACTCAATTAGTCCCCAGTTCAGCTTACCCGCAGCTGGTTCAGAATGCCCAGGGCCATTTCAACTCATTTGACGTTAAAGGAAGCTGATGCAGTGGGAATCAAAATGGAGAGAGACAGCTGTCTTAAGTGATTATGGATAAATATTTTATTTTTTCATATTTATAAAAAGATGTGAGCCTATGAAAACATTGCAAGAGTGCCTCCCAAGGCTTAAAATAAGAAATGCAAAGGAAAAATAACCTGACGCTAAGGTTTACAGCTTCATGGTAAATCCAACTCTAGTGTCAGGCACTCTACCGTTAAGTGGCTTACATATATTATTAGCTCAATTAATGAGAATATTAAATGTCATAGTAATGATTATCCCCACTTTATAGGTGAGGAAAATTGAGGCACAAAGTGGTTGAGAAACTTACCCCAAGTTCACAAAGATAATGATTGACCCAAGAAAATGAACCAAGGCTATGTGGCTTTAGAATCAGTACCGTTAGCTGTTGTTCATTGGTGTGCTTGCTTTGATATTACACATTTAATTACCTTTTTAATCTCCCTAAAATTTAACCTATAGGAAGATATGCACTGTTTACTAGTGAAGTTATTAAGTATCACCTAGCACAGTGCTATACACACCTTCTATTCTCATTTTGAGAAGCATCATCAAAGCATATGGCACTGTTTATCTTCTATTTATCAGAAAAGAACAAAGCTGGGACTTTGTGATTCTTCAAGTTATGCAATTATACACAGTACCAAGAATTATGTCCATATTTAAAACTGTATCTAATGCTATTTAATATAATGCCAACATATTGTTGATCCAATTACAAAATAACATTTTGTAACATTTGTTTATTTAATCATATCATCTGACTACAACCAATGTCAATCAAACATGGTGCTTGAGTCAGGTGTATCTATTGTGATTATGCGAATAAGAGGAAAACATGGTGTATCTACTAACTCCTTTATCTATTTTCAAATAAAATCTTGACTTTTCAAGATTTTAAAAGTCTTGGGTACATCTTCAGTTCAGTTCAGTTCAGTCTCTCAGTTGTGTCCGACTCTTTGTGACCCTATGAATTGCAGCACGCCGGGACTCCCTGTCCATCACCAACTCCCGGAATTCACCCAAACTCATGTCCATTGGATCGGTGTTGCCATCCAGCCATCTCATCCTCTGTCTTCCCCTTCTCCTCCTGCCCCCATCCCTCTCAGCATCAGGGTCTTTTCCAGTAAGTCAACTCTTCACATGAGGTGGCCAAAGTATTGGATTTTCAGCTTTAGCATCATTCCTTCCAAAGAACACCCAGGACTGATCTTTAGAATGGTTTGATTGGATCTCCTTGCAGTCATCTTCAAAATCTTTAGTAAATTTAAGTGAGGTATAATTTAAGTATGAGATTATCTGTTTATTATCATGACAACACCAGTCATCTTGATAACTGTAGTCAACAATGAAAGTGAAAGTTTCTCAGTCGTGTCCAACTCTTTACCACTCCATTGACTATACAATCCACGGAATTTTCTAGGCCAGAATACTGGGTTGGGTAGCCTTCCCCTTCTCCAGGGGATCTCCCCAACCTAGGGATAAAACCCAAGTCTCCCACATTACAGGTGGATTCTTTAACAGCTGAGCCACAAGGGAAACCCAAGAATACTGAAGTGGGTTGCCTATCCTTTCTCCAGTGGATCTCCCCTCTCTGGAATGAAACTGGGTGATCACTATAACTTTATCACTGTCAATGTTGACTGAATATCTGCTTTGTATCAGATGACATATATACTTCATCTCAATTGATCCACAAAAAAATCTGAAGAACTTGTAGGTAATTTTCATATTCTTTTTGTAGTGAAGCTGATGCTAGGAGAAAGTGATTAATTTACCCAAAGCTACACATCTAGTAAAAATGACACAGACAAGATTTTAGTTAGGATTAAATCTCAAATTGTTTTATTAAAGCCCACTCCAACAGAAGAGGAAAACTGTGGAAAAACATCTTTTTTGACCATTGTATTAGTTTCTTAGACTTCCATAACAAATTACCACAGGTTGATGGCTTAAACAACAAGGATTTCTCTTACAGTTCTGAGGATTGAAATTAAACCGTTGGTAGATTCAGGCCCCCTCCGAAGGCTCTAGGGAAGTCTTTTCTTGCTTCTCTTTGCTTCTGGTGGAGGCAGGCAATCCTTGGTGTTCCTTGGCTTGTAGGGGCATCGCTAAAATCTCTGCCTCCACAGTCATATGGCTTTATTTCCTCTGTGTGTCTGGGTGTCTCCCAATCTTCATCTCCTTGGAGGAGACCAACCATCCTAATCCAGTAGGACTGATGTTGAAGCTGAAACTCCAATACTTGGCCACCTGATGCGAAGAGCTGACTCATTTGAAAAGACCCTGATGCTGGGAAAGATTGAGGGCAGGAGGAGAGGGAAATGACAGAGGATGAGATGGTTAGATGGTATCACTACCTCAATGGACATGGGTTTGGGTGGACTCCGGGAGTTGGTGATGGACAGGGAGGCCTGGCGTGTTTCTGTTCATGGGATCACAAAGAGTCGAACAACACTGAGTAACTGAACTGAACTAATACAGTAGGACTTCAGCTTAACTTGATTGTGTGTGTGTGTGCTTGTGTGTGTGTGTGTGTGTGTGCTAAGCTGCTTCAGTCGTGTTAGACTCTTTGTGACACTATGGACTGCAGCCCACCAGGCTCCTCCATCCATGGGATTGTCCAGGCAAGAATACTGGAGTGGGTTGCCATGCCCTCCTCCAGGGGATCTTCCCGGGTGTCTCCAAATCTTTGTCTCCTTATAATGTAAGCAACCATTGGATATAGGGTCCATTCTAATCCAGTGTGACTTCAACTTGATTACAAATGCAAAAATCCTATTTCCAAATAAGGTCACACTTATAGGGACCATAGCTTAAGGCTTGAACCTATCTTTTTCAGGACATAATTGAACCCACAAAGACTATCTTCACTCTGTTAAAGTCTGATTCTGCTCTTTTCTCCATCTTGACTCATCAACACATTTATGCTGTAAGACTTTACTCAGATAATACATTATTTCAGTCTTTTCCCATTTTTTTCAGCTAGAAATACTCATTTTCAGAGTTTAAGACATATTTTGTTACATGTTGCCATGCAAATAACCACATTATTCATATTATATTCATTCATTTGCATGCCTAATTCACTTAAAATTGTGTTACCTATTAAAAATATAGAATGACTTTTTCTTAAATGTCCTTGTGGCCTGGCATGCCTATCCTTGAAGTAAACATAGTATGCATTTAATAATTGTTTTTTAAATGAGTTAAAGTTTCCTCATTTGATAATGAAACAAACGTTTTACTTTTCTTTTAGGTATTTCTTGATTTTGATGTAAAATAATAGAATATTTTCTATTTAAATTCTCTGATTTCAACAAATTACTTTCTTTGGATATAAGAATGAAGTAGATTTCTCCAGATGTCTGGAGAAAGAAGGGAATATTTATTTATAAGTGAATAACAAATTTTAATACTATTTGTCAGAATCTGCAAATTCTCAGAATCAGAAATGCTGATGAGATCTAGCCTTACAAAAAAAAATTTATTTGGTAGGATGCTATTTATTTCAATTCAATTTGACTCTATTATTTAATTAATTCAACAAACATTTATTGGATTCAATTATATACAAAAATATTTGAGAGTTTCAAAAATGAGTAAAATACTTTATTGTTGTGAAGAAAATTAGATTTTGAAATAGAATATAGTTTAATTTACAAAATACACATTAGTTGTCAGAAAATATTCCAGGTATTCTTTTCATAAAATATCATATTTAACTCATACAAGATCCCTGAAAAGAAAGAATGATAACACATATTATACAAATTAAAATTTAGAGAGTTTGATAATAATAATAATTTTACAATATAATTATTTTACTCTTATGAAAGCTAATATTTTAATGCACTTATCATATACCAGTAACTGTACTAAACACTTAACATGAAAAATCTGATTTAGTCATCACAATAGTTGCATATTACCTATTACTATTGTTATCCACATTTTAAGGATGATTGGGATACAGTGAGATTAAATGTCAAACAGTAAGTAAGCAATTGAGTCAAAATGAAAGAAAATTTTAAGGCCACACAGCCAGTCATTGTGAGGCTGGAATTTCAACCTGAGTTTGTGTAATATTCAAAGTTCATGCTCTTTCTTATTCCTCATGCTGTTCCCATATGCTTAAAAACAAGAAGCCATGTACTTACGAAACTGTAATATAAGCCCAAGAATATGTGAACTGAAGAGTTATAAATTGCAATTGGAGTTCTGAGGAAGGTTGAGCTGATGAGGGAAACTTTAATGGTGGAATTGACCTTTTAGCTGAATATCAGTGAGTCAGATTTTGCAATAACACAAAAAATCTTACATAATTTCAATTAGTGCATTTATGATGCTGCTGCTAAGTTGCTTCAGTCATGTCCGACTCTGTGCAACCCCGTGGACTGCAGCCTACCAGGCTCCTCTGTCCACGAGATTTCCCAGGCAAGAGTACTGGGGTGCATTGCCATTGCCATTCTGTAGCTCTTTTGTGTGGATGCTCAATCTGGAAAATGAGCTTCAAACAGGATATAGAGAATAAGAGAGAGATAAAGTCACATATATCTCAAAGCATACACTGAAAAAGCATTGAGGAAAATAAGAATTTCCCTTGAAAAAAGAAGGTAGGGCTGGTGTTTGTGATGGAGGGGACTAGGAAGGAGAAATACACTTACTCATGCATCATACTTTCTAACTTTCCTAAGCAAGAATTGCTGTAGAAAGAGCAAAAAAAAAAAAATAATAATAATAATCTAGCAATATTACAAATAACTAGAGAGATTTCCTTCATCTAAGAATGAAACGTGCCCCAAGCAAAAGTGCCTTGAGTGCCTCAGAAGTCACATTGAAGACAATACCTGGCAAGGCCCACTAGGAAAGCAATTGTTGAGAAATTCGTCGCAATACTTGTGTATCAGCTAGATGAAAAACGTTCATTGTGGGATCTGATGCCAATCATGAATTTTAGTTTTAGTCATTTTACACATACCTCAGATTTAGTTAACATTGTTTTCTGTTGATTAACTCTTTTGAACCTCTGGATAGAATACTGGCCAGTAGAGGGTCATGGCATTCAGGAATATCTACCATCTACTGAATGTCCACCAAGGGCTAAGAGTTTAAAATACATATTCATATTCTGTTGGGGTTCAGGGCAGGTCACCCCAACATGAGCCACAATGTCACATTCATTATTTTGAATTGAAGTTGCTTGAGAAGCTGCAGACGCAAGAAGGAAACTCTGATCCTCCCCTGTTCCCTTGAAAGCAGTAAATAAATCTAATGCAAAAGATGCCCTCCTTGCCTCTGGAGGCAGAAGGACACCCTTATCACCAGAGACTGTGAATCCAGAGCTGAAAAGTCTGTATAAACAAACTTTGTTGCTTTAATTACTGCTGGAAGCCCAAACTCTGTATAGATGTTCTTCACTAATTGAGTACCCCAAAACCCAAGTTTCTTTACCCTGTCAATTACTCACAAATTTATTGTTTGTCTAAAATGTATAAAAGCTGTCTGTTTTGGCCACTTCTTAAGTTCCATTTCTATGTGACCTCTGTGGGCATGAGTTAAAATCTGTTTCTTTTCCTTCTGTTAATCTGTCTGTTATCAATTCTATTATTAGTACAGCCTCAAGAAAGGTAGAGGGAGAAATTAAAGCCTTCCTGACAATTCCTATACAGACAAGGACATCTACAGTGTATATCACTTCATGGATTAAGAAACTCGGGTTAAAATAAATTAAGAAATCTGTTAAATTTCTAAAAGCAAACAAGGGAAAGAAATAGAATTGGAACAAAGATATGTCAACTTCAAAGTTCATTCTCTTTTATCCTTATAAAGTTAAATCCAAGGAAATATTTTTTCCTAAGAGTTAAATGGGGGCTTAGGCCAACCAAAATGTCATTTGTTTCCTTGCCTCGTCTACTGTAAAATAAAGTAGGCTGCAAGCCTGAGGCATCTCAGATATGGGTTACATAAGCATAAGCCATAAACCATATTTAATCATGATAAATATGTGTAATATATTTCTTGGATCTTTTCTTATTTATTTAGTGTTTATTAGTCATTCTTTAATCTAGCAATTAAAATCTGGAAAGCAGGAAGGCTCGATATTATTTGTTTTGCTAAGTCATTTTTAGCATACACCTGTAGTGCAGTTTAAGACCTAGATCAGAAATAACCATTCACATAGAATGTGAAATTTTAGACTTCCCCGGTGGCTCAGACGGTAAAGCATCTGTCTACAATGTGGGAGACCAGGGTTCGATCCCTGGGTCAGGAAGATCTTCTGGAGAAAGAAATGGCAATCCACTCCAATACTATTGCCTGGAAAATCCCATGGACAGAGGAGCTTGGTAGGCTACAGTCCATGGGATCGCAAAGAGTCGGACACGACTGAGCAACTTCACTTTCACTTTCAAGCTTGAAATAAATACAAAAGTTGAATTATAGGAAAAAATTCAAAATTCAGAAAATGTAGTATTGTCTAAACTCAGATCTGAAATACTTTACAGGTTGGTTTCATTTTAATGACTACTAGAAAAAGAAGAGTTCATTTTTCCCATTTTAGGAGACTTGTCTATAATACTCAGTAATGGGTATAGAATAAAAGAATAATGTTTTTTAAAGTGTAAAAGGCTTTAAATTTATATATATGAATATATCTAGGATCTATTTCATAATAATTTACTATAAACTGACAGAAGCTTAAATTTATTATGATTTCCAAAATGATTCTATCCTTGATTTTAACTTGATTATTCTGATATGTTTATGTAAAGTATATTTTACCATTTTATGTAAAGTATATTAAAAAATTCTGTTTTACTGGCTAACATCGAGACAAGGAGATTGTGTGCTCATGTGAAGAGTTGACTAAGGAAGGATCAGGTTTCAAGCTAATTCAGGCTGATTTGGAATCTCTCACCAATTATGACCTAGTCCTTCAAGGGCAATGTTTTCCTTAGTCAATATAACCTAATCACAGAAGTGCTCTCTACCCTATTCAAAGTCCCTCTCACTCTAATTGGCAAATGCTCCAGGGTAAAAATGTCTGTAAAAGCAAACTTAACTTTTCAAAGGTTTCCTTTCTGCAGTTTTAACTCTTATAATATCATTGTCTAAGCACCTCTTTGAATTTTCCATTTATCCAACTTTTCTGATTATTCTAGGCGAAGAACTGATCTGTTGTAAGCTGCTCCATTCCACTTGAAAGCAGACATTGCTATTAAGTTTGTAAATTCTTAGAATTCCAAATGACTAATTGCAATGATAATAGTGAGCAACGATTTAATTGTTTACAAGTGATTTCACAAAGACATCTCTTGACAATTTGCACTGTATAACTTGTCACATCAGAATTCTGCTTTCATTGGATATGGTTATGCTGAGTTTTAAATCATTTATTTATATAGAGATTTGTGATATTTTAAACATGAGTACTTATAGTCATGAATATATATGCATAACATGATGTTGGCATTTTGAGACTGAGATTTTGAAAAGCTTTCAATTTTGACAAATTAAATCAAAGCTTCTTTTAATAAAAATATTTCTAATTATATTTAGAATACAGATAATTATATTTAAAAAAGATGATTAATTACCAATAAATGAATTCTCTGAACAAACTCAGACAATAGGATAATTAATATACTTTTAGGAAATGTGCAAAATTCTGCAGTCATAATACACTACTTCAGTTCAGTTCAGTAGCTCAGTTCAGTTCAGTTCAGTTCAATCACTCAGTCATGTCCGACCCTTTGCGACCCCATGAATCGCAGCACGCCAAGCCTCCTTGTCCATCACCATCTCTTGGAGTTCACTCAGACTCATGTCCATCGAGTCAGTGATGCCATCCAGCCATCTCATCCTTGGTTGTCCCCTTCTCCTCCTGCCCTCAATCCCTCCCAGCATCAGAGTCTTTTCCAATAAGTCAACTCTTCCCATGAGGTGGCCAAAGTACTGAAGTTTCAGCTTTAGCATCATTCCTTCCAAAGAAAACCCAGGATTGATCTCCTTCAGAATGGACTGGTTGGTTCTCCTTGCAGTCCAAGGGACTCAAGAGTCTTCTCCAACACCACAGTTCAAAAGCATCAATTCTTCAGTGCTCAGTCTTCACAGTCCAACTCTCACATCCATACATGACCACAGGAAAAACCATAGCCTTGACTAGATGGACCTTAGTCGGCAAAGTAATGTCTCTGCTTTTGAATATGCTATCTAGGTTGGTCATAACTTTCCTTCCAAGGAGTAAATGTCTTTTAAATTCATGGCTGCAATCACCATCTGCAGTGATTCTGGAGCACCCCCAAAATAAAGTCTGACACTGTTTCCACTGTTTCTCCATCTATTTCCCATGAAGTGATGGGACCGGATGCCATGATCTTCGTTTTCTGAATGTTGAGCTTTAAGCCAACTTTTTCACTCTCCTCTTTCACCTTCATCAAGAGGTCCTTTAGCTCCTCTTCACTTTCTGCTTTAAGGGTGGTGTCATCCGCATATCTGAGGTTATTGATATTTCTCCCGGCAATCTTGATTCCAGCTTGTGTTTCTTCCAGCCCAGCATTTCTCATGATGTACTCTGCATGTAAGTTAAATAAGCAGGGTGACAATATACAGCCTTGACGTACTCCTTTTCCTATTTAGAACCAGTCTGTTGTTCCATGTCCAGTAGCTCAGTTATGTCTAACTCTTTGAGACCCCATGGGCTGCAGCACACCAGGCCTCCCGGTCCATCATCAACTCCCTGAGACTACTTAAACTCCTGTCCATTGCATCAGAGATACCATCCACTAACTTATTCTCTGTCGTTCCCTTCTCCTCCCACCTTCAATTTTCTCAGCATCGGGGTCTTTTCTAATGAGTTGGTTCTTCTCATCAGGTGGCCAAAGTATCGGAGTTTCAGCTTTAGCATCAGCCCTTCCAATGAATATTCAGGACTGATTTCCTTTAGGATGAATGGGTTGGATCTCTTTGCAGTCCAAGGGACTCTCAAGAGTCTTCTCCAACACCATAGTTCAATTCTTTGGTGTTCAGCTTTCTTTACAGTCCAACTCTCCCATCCATACATGACTACTGGAAAAACCATAGCTTGAACTAGACAGGCTTTTGTTGGTAAAGTAATGTCTCTGTTTTTTAATATGCTGTGTAGGAGGTTAGTCATACCTTTTCTTCCAAGGAGAAAGTGTCTTTTAATTTCATGTCTGCAGTCACCATCTGCAGTGATTTTGGAGCCCAAGAAAATAAGGTCTGTCACTGTGTCCATTGTTTCTCCATCTATTTGCCATGAAACAATGGGAATGGATGCCATGATCTTAGTTTTTTAGTGTTGAATTTTAAGCCACCTTTTTAACTCTCACCAAGAGGCTCTTCAGTTCCTTATGGCTTTCTCCCATAAAGGTGGTGTCATCTGCATATCTGAGGTTATTGAATTTCTCCTGGCAATCTTGATTCCAGCTTGTGCTTCATCCAGCCTGGCATTTCACATGATGTACTCTGCCCATAAGTTAAATAAGCAAGGTGACAATATACAGCCTTGATGTACTCCTTTCCTGATTTAGGACTATTCTGTTGTTCCATGTCCAGTTCTAACTGTTGCCACTTGACTTGCATACAGATTTCCTCAAGAGGCAGGTCAGGTGATCTGGTATTCTCATCTCTTTCAGAATTTTCCACAGTTTGTTGTGATCCACACAGTCAAAGGCTTTCGTTTAGTCAATAAAGCAAAAGTAGATATTTTTATGGAACTCTCTTGCTTTTTTTGATGATCCAACAGATGTTGGCAATTTGATCTCTGGTACACTAAGAAAACACTGATTCTTACATTCCTGTAGATTTTGTTGGAGGAAGCTTTAATATTTCTATTGTAGCCTGTAACATGTATTAACTGAAATTTAGAATCCTTTGAGGTTTTTAAAGTTCTTAAGTAGTTTGCCCTAACCAATTTGACACATTATTTCATTTTAGAACATATATGATTAATTTGAGAAGAAATTGGAAAAAATAAATTCTTCTTCCAGCTTAGTTGAATTAGGTACATTATATATAGGTATCTGATTTTTGTACCACATTAACTATTCATATAAATATATTTCAAATGCCTACAGGCAGCTGGGCAATTAAAATAACATAATAAATTAATTATTTAATGATGTTAGAACTTGAACACACTTTAAAAGCAACACTTACACACCATGAACATTTTTTAAAGAGGCTTTGTAAATCTTAAGGCATAAGTCTTATTTGACTTCATTACAAATCATGGTATTAAAATAGTTTTTAAGTAGCAGCTGTATATACTAGTGTGTTAAATATTTTAGATAATGCAGTCTAGGACAATATTTTCTTAGCTTTGAATCCAAGAAAGATTTCATTATGAATTTTGTTTTACAGAGATTCCTAAACTTTGCTCTGTGAATAATTCTTGTAATGAAAAAATTATCAAATTATCCCATCCCTTTTCCCTCACCCCTTAGAAAATTCTTTGCAGAAATAATGAGACTTTCTTTGCTTTTAGTAAGAATGAAATAAGAACTATTCTCATGAATACAGATTATGTTGTAAATTTATTCAAGTAAAAGTATATATAATATGTTCTGCTAATGTAAAAACATATTTGTAACTGTATTTTGAAAGAATAGGCAAGAGATCATTCAGATGACAGAGTGTGGTTAGAAGAAAATTTAAGCATTCAGTTGCCTATAAGCACAATTTTAAAGATAAGAGAAATATTGATGACTAATAAAAATGTCTCATTGTCATAATTAATATATGTTTATGCTACAAGGATTATCTTCAGGCTATCCTTTGTCTTATTCTTAATTTCATGGGATTCTTCATATCATAAGGAGCAGAGAAATAAATGATTTATTCACTCTCTTTGCAGCAAGTGTACAGTAGACTGAGAGCATGAGCTATAAAGCCATTAAATCTATTTTATCCATGTTCACTTGAAGGAAAAAAAAAAGGAAAAGTCCCACCTTGAAGGACTATGAAGATTCAAGCACATTTAAGCAAAGCAACTGGCTAAAAGATATGACCATACAGTTCTCAAAATGTAACCCCAAACAATTATTATTTAATGGAACATTTTAGTAACTAGAAATTTTAAGAAAGAAACTTCAGTTCAGAATTAAAATCATCACCATTGGGCAATCAGGTTTATATCCTTATAAGTACTCATAAAAGTATAGTATCAAAAATTATTTCTGGTATCTCATTACAATAATTCTAGGATCCAGAATAAGTTTCTGAATGTCAGGATATTTATATATGTGATTCCATTTTCCTTGACACCAAGTTGTAAAGTCCTCAACTCTCACTTTATACAACCATAATTTTAATTTCTTTGTTTACAATGATCTATTTAATACATTGTTTTGAGGTTGATCTATATTTCTAAGGATAGAAGCCATATATTTTGTTGGTGGGCTCTTCCTTGTTTCTAGAAGTTAACAGTTTTAAGAGTACTTATAGACATGAAAATGTTAGGTAAATACCAAATGTATAATCCAAATGTATAATTTTATTTGTCTATTGTTGGTGTTTGTTGTTTAGCCTATACATTGTGCCTGACTCTTTGTAACCCCATGGACTGTAGCTTGCCAAGCTTCTCTCTCCATGAGATTTCTCAGGCAAGAATACTGGAATGGGTTGCCATTTCCTTCTCCAGGGGATTTTTCTGACCCAGAATTGAGTAGGAATATTTCTGTATAGATAATTATTATGTTATCTGAGGACTCAAACCAGATATGGAATTCAAGGACTTAATAAAGAGAGAATTTAAGAAGAAGTCTCTGGTTTAAGCAGTGAGTCCTAGGACCACGGTGACAAATTTAGGTGAAGGGAAAAGAGCAAACACTAGCGACATGGGGTAGAGGGAAATCTTCAGACTTAATAGTTAATCTTAATTTTTATTATGCTATTTTAAAATACAGCATTCAATTCAAATATCTCAGATGAGTGGTAATTTATAAGACAGAAGGAAAAGCTGGTATGTGCATTTTGTAGTGGAAGTGAGTCAAAAATCCCATAACTTTTTTTTTTTCTTTGGGATTTAGGCTAGGTAGAGAACCTGCCTGCTAATGCAGGCGAAGTAAGAGAAAAGAATTCGATCCCTGTATCAGAAAGATCTCCTGGAGGAGAGCATGGCAACACACTCTAGTTTTCTTGCCTGGAGAATCCCATGGACAGAGAAGCCTAGTGGGCTACAGTCCGTAGGGTCTCAAAGAATGGGACATGACCGACGCGACTTAGCACACGCTGCTGTACAATGAAGTGAATCAACCTTATGTATACATATATCCCCTTCCTCTGGGACTTCCTTCCCACCTTCCTCCATCCCACCCATCTAGGTCACCTGGCCAGAGGAAATGAACTGTAAATACCAAAGTACTGGGGAAAGGCACTGGATTTCTCAAAGTCAGCAAGGTATCTGCTCTAGGTAAATAACGTTTAAATTTAAAGATATGTTGAAGGGTGTGTTGGAAGACTGAGAACTTTAGGGGCATGGCTACATAGGAAAAAATAAATTGTGTGTGTGTCTGTGTATATGAGTGTTCATTTTATCACTCATTCAAATCTGACCATACTGAAGGACAGGATGGGGAAGGTGGGGTAGAGTTATCTCTTAAAGTTAAATTTGAAAAAGCTTGTAATTCTAAGTTTGCTCTTTATATTTCTTTATTGTCTGAACAATTAAATTCAGTCAGTTTTCTGAAGACTTATTATATGATAGGTAGTATGCTAGACTGAGGATCAAAGAGAAATGAAATGCTAACATAACCCTCTTTCACAATCAGGTGGAAGCAATTGAAATATGAAATCAGTTATTCTGGCTTCCAGTAGTACCATCAGAGGCTTATACACAAAACAATGTTAAGTAAAATTTAAAAATTGAGTGATTACTTCTAATTTGGTAATTGGGAAAAGTCCAGTGTTAACAGGGGAACTAACTGATACAAAGCAGAATTTGCTTCTTGGATTTGTTCTTTATCATATATGCATTCTTTAATGCTAACATCTCTGATAATTTGGTCCTCCATTCAGTTTTAGCTGTAGCAGGGAGATCTAGAAGTGAGCCTCTTCTACTATGGGCAAGTACCTTGCGTGGAGACCTGGTAAATTGTTTTGGAAAATGCATGGCCTATTTTCCTTCTCTTTGTTCATCTCCTTTTTCTGCTTCCTCTTTCCCTTATCCCATCCATCCCACCTTCCCTCTTGCCTTCCTTCCCTTCACTGTTCCCTTCTTTCCAGATTTTCTTCCTTCCTTCCATCTTCATCTCCCTTTGTCTCCCCCTTCTTTTCTAATGTCATGCCTTACTATCTTTCTTTCCTCTCTCCATCCCTTCCTTCCTTCCTTTCTATTAAAGTACTACATTTAGCAATTATTCAAGGATTATTGAGGGCAAGAGGAGAAGGTGGTGACAGAGGACAAGGTGGTTGAATGGCATCATTGACTCAACGGACATGAGTTTGAGCAAACTCTGGGAAATAGTGAAGGATAGGGAAGCCTGAAGTCCATGGGATCACAGAGAGTCAGACATGACTGAAAGACTGAACAACAACAAGGATTATAATTAGTTAGCTTTAAAGTATTGATTTGACTTATTTATTGGTCACCTCTTATGTTTCTGGCACTGTTTTAGGTACAGAGGATATAACAGTGAAAAAAAAAAAAGAACAATTCTCTGACCTTGTGGAAGTTACATTCTAGTGGAAAGTATTAAATAGTTAAAACAATGAATGACAAAATAGAGGAAGCGTATTGTGTGTGTGTGTGTATGAACAATGAGGTTAAACTTTTAGATAACATGATCACAGTAGGTTTTGTCTGCTGGAAACAAGAAAATTAAGTCTTGATTGAAGGAAGACAGCAAGCTTAGGGATGACTGGGAATCACCCTAAATGCTGTCTTGAGAGGCAGGGCAGAATCAGAGAGACCATTCAGATATGAGAATGTGAGAGAAACACCTTTCAATTTTTTGACTGAGCAACCAGAAGAACAAAGGTGCCATTTACTGAGATGAGGAATCTTGAGAGAGAAGCAAATGGTTATAGAGTGAGAAGTTAGAAGGTTTATCAGCACATTTGTTCTCAATATTGTAAGTTTGCAATCAAGTAAAGATCACAGACAATAATATGTATAAGTTTTGAGTTCAAGGTGGGGGGGAAGTCCCTATATTGGAAATATTATGTATCTTTAATATCCTATTACTTACTTTATTAGTCTTATGAGAAAACTGCATTTCAAGTCAAGTATAGCCATTAGGATGGGTATAGAGATATTTTAAATGCATTACCTTGGAGTGGTACTACTATGCAAGTTCTTAGTGGAATGAAACCCAGGTCCATAGAGAGTCAGTCGCTCAGTTCAGCTCAGTTCAGTTGCTCAGTTGTGTCCAACTCTTTGTGACCCCATGAACCGCAGCTTGCCAGGCCTCTCTGTCCATCACCAACTCCTGGAGTCCACCCAAACCCATGTCCATTGTGTTGGTGATGACATTCAACCATCTCATCCTCTGTCGTCCCCTTCCCCTCCTGCCCTCAATCTTTCCCAGCATCAGGGTCTTTTCAAATGAGTCAGCTCTTCACATCAGGTGGCTAAAGTATTGGAGTTTCAGCTTCAACATCAGTCCTTCCAATAAACACCCAAGACTGACCTCCTTTAGGATGAGCTGGTTGGATATCCTTGCAGTCCAAGGGACTGTCAAGAATAACACCGCATTTCAAAAGCATCAATTCTTTGGCACTCAGCTTTCTTTGTAGTCCAAATCTCACATCCATACATGACCACTGGAAAAACCATAGCCTTGACTAGATGGACCTTTGCTGAAAAAGTGATGTCTCTGCTTTTACTATGCTGTCTAGGTTGGTCATAACTTTCCTTCCAAGGAGCAAGCATCTTTTAATTTCATGGCTGCAATCACGATCTGCAGCGATTTTGGAGCCCAGAAAAATAGTCAGCCACTGTTTCCCCTGTTTCCCCATCTATTTGTCAGTCCCTCAGCCATGACTGTTATCTTTGTGACCCCATGGACTGTAGCTCACCAGGCTCCTCTGTCAATAGTATCTCAGCAAGAATACTGGAGTGGATCACCATTTCCTTCTCCAGGGGAACTTCCCAATTCAGGGATCAAACCCACTTCTCTCCTGCAGCTCCTGCATTGGCAGGCAAATTCTTTATCCCTGAGCCACCTGGGAAGCCCCATAAGGAGGAGTTCTAGCCAAAAGAGTCAGATAACATGGTCCAACTTTATTAAAAATAGCCTTGCCTTGAAGCCAACTTTCCCTTCTTCTCAGGTGGAGTTGTATGTCTCCCATTTTCCTTTTATGACCTTTTGTATGTAATTTCTTTTTTTGAGGAGGACACATTTCACATTGATTTCTAGTTGTGTGTTTACAGGTTTAACTCTACCATTAGATTGGAGGCTTCTCTGGTGGCTCAGATGGTAAAGCATATGCCTGCAATGTCAGAGACCCGGCTTCAATCCCTGGTTTGGGAAGATCCCCTGGAGAAGGAAATGGCAACCCACTCCAGTACTCCTGCATGGGAAATCCCATACCAGTTTCCTCTGGTAGGTTACAGTCCATGGGGTCGCAAAGAGTCGGACACGACTGAGCAACTTCACTTTCACTTTAGATTGGAAGCCTCTAAAGAGTGGGATCATATTAATTTTTATACTTACTTTTCCACCACAGTGCCTAACACATTATACTTAATATATATTGACTGAATGAATAATTGACTGAAGCTCCTTCTCTGGTCTAGAAACTAGGATTTTAACTGCTTGCTGGTTATTTCTGGTTCAAAGTCCTATAGTCAACTCAAGATAATATGCTCAAAACGGAATGGATTTATTTCTCCTGAAAACTTATATTGTATCCTGAATTTTCAGAATCACTTAGGAATCTAACTTTGCAGGAAGATGCTCGAAATGAAAACTTTTCAATGTTGGCTCTCTTATTCCAATCTTACGCCATTATGCTCTATTAATTCTCTTTCTGATGTGTTTTTGAAGTTAATTCCTCCATTGTATTCACTCACACCACTCCTCCCTACTTCATTCCCTGTGAGTTTTTCTACTTTGTTCAATTGTTTTTCTATATTCCCCCATATTATCAAAACTAGTTATAATCCTTGAAGTGTCCCAGTTTAAACCCACATGTGACATGAAGTCATCCTCAGTCCTATAGTCAGCATAATTCCTCTTTCTCCCCAGTAGTACACTGTGACTCTCTAGCACCCTTGGCATTAGAGTGGAGAAACTGGCATATTTATATCATGTTACTCTGTGGTTTTCTCATCTTTATACCCCAACACCTAATTCATTGCCTTCATGAAGAAGATAATAAATGATGAACTGACTGAATGAGTGCATATGTTTTATTGATTCTTTGACATATATTTTTCTCCAGTGGAGAAGCATTTGTCGTTCATCAAAAATCATTCTCTTGAATATGTTTGCCCTTTAGGTATATTCACCTTCCTATTCAGTGGCAGAATATCTCTAAGAGATACTTTTAAAAACAGTATTCTCCAGGTTGAAAACAAAAGTATTCAATCTGTGAGTATGTTATCTCCTCACATTTGGGGAGGGGGGTTGGATTGGAGACAATTTTGTCGGATTTCTGCTTCAGAACATCAAAATGCCACCAAAAGTGTGCTAGTCCTTTACATTTTAAAGATTTTGTGACATTGTCTGATTAGAGAAACACAATGTTTTAAACTTTTGCTTAAGTGGTGCTAACAGATATTTTGATAATGCATTAGAAAGGAAATTATGCACATAAATATTTCACTGTGCATTGATTATACTTATCTTCCTTTTAGAGCAAAAGAGGGAAATACACTGTCAAGATATACTCAAGAGTAGAGAAATATTGAGATTTTATTGTCTTCCTAGAAAAGTAAATACTATCAGTTCAGTTCAGTCACTCAGTCATGTCCGATTCTTTGAGACCCTATGAATTGCAGCATGCCAGGCCTCCCTGTCCATCACCAACTCCTGGAGTTCACCCAAACTCATGTGCATCGAGTCAGTGATGCCATCCAGACATTTCATCCTCTGTCATCCCCTTCTCCTCCTGCCCTCAATGCCTCCCAGCATCAGGGTCTTTTTCAGTGAGTCAGCTCTTCTCATGAGGTGGCCAAAGTATTGGAGTTTTAGCCTCAGCATCAGTCCTTCCAATGAACACCCAGGACTGGTATCCTTTAGGATGGACTGGTTGGATCTCCTTGCAGTCCAAGGGACTCACAAGAGTCTTCTCCAGCACCACAGTTCAAAAGCATCAATTCTTGGGCACTCAGCTTTCTTCACAGTCCAACTCTCACATCCATACATGACCACTGGAAAAGCCATAGCCTTGACTAGACGGACATTTGTTGGCAAAGTAATACCTCTACTTTCTAATATTCTATCTAGGTTGGTCATAACTTTCCTTCCAAGGAGTAAATGTCTTTTAAATTCATGGCTGCAATCACCATCTGCAGTGATTTTGGAGCCCCCCAAAATAAAGTCTGACACTGTTTCCACTGTTTCCCCATCTATTTCCCATGAAGTGATGGGATAATCTGCCATGATCTTAGTTTTCTGAATGTTGAGCTTTAAGCCAATTTTTCACTCTCCTCTCTCACTTTCATCAAGAGGCTTTTTAGTTCCTCTTCACTTTCTGCCATAAGAGTGGTGTCATCTACATATCTGAGGTTATTGATCTTTCTCCTGGCAATCTTGATTCCAGCTTGTGCTTCTTTCAGCCAAGCGTTTCTCATGATGTACTCTGCATATAAGTTAAATAGGCAGGGTGACAGTATACAGCCTTGATGTACTCCTTTTCCTATTTGGAACCAGTCTGTTGTTCCATGTCCAGTTCTAACTGTTGCTTAATAGTGTCATATCATCTCAAAAATTAGGATTTATGGCTAACTGTTTACAAATTATGGTGAGAGGTTATAGAAAAATTATTTGTTAACACTAATATGAGGGCAAAGGGATATCCAAGATAGCATGCCTAAAATAGGTCAACCAACAGTCTTTAGGGTGCAGTGAAATTCTATGGCTTTTCACCCAGGTTATGAATCTGATTCACCTCCTGTGAATAAAGTACTGTTCCAGATAAAAGGTCTATTCAGCAATCATTTACTGAATAAGTACTCTACATGATAAAAGTATATTACAAACTTTATGAATCCTAGAACTGATATCATCTTATTCACCCTCATATGCAAATAGGTATGCAGAAAACTAAATGCAGTGATACTTCTGCTATCCAAATGTTGGGACTCTATTCATATTCTCTTTTCTCTAATTCTCTTCTACTCTGTATTGCATTGGAATCTGTCTTTCTCTAAAGCCAATACCTCGAAATATATTTGAGTGTAAATAAGTGATAACAAAGCCCTTTTTCAGTGTGTCTCAATTAATGCAGCTTTTTCTTTCTGATTTATTTTCCAGTCTTTATTTTTATTATGTATCTCGCAAAAAGGCTTTCCTTACTCCATCTACTTCTTTCTCACTATTATCTGATTCTATAATATTCTAACAAAGACACACTTCATCAAGGAGAAACTGAATAGGGAGAATACATTCTCTTTATTTAACAGGCAGAAAGAACTGAGGAATTTATAAGTTAAAATTTTTACCCTTTTAACACATTTACCCTGGTCAGTCTTCACAGAATGCCTTCAAAGGCAAATTCAATATTTAAATAGGACTTTCAGATGATCCTTGTATTGGCAATCAATCGCACCCTAACTCCCTTTCTTTTAACTCTGTTTTTGGGAGCAGAGAATGAGGGCTTGGCGAGCGTTGAGTAATTATCTGGAAAAACTCTAGAAACACTGCCAAGCAGGGCCTTGTTGGGTTTATTACAGTCTCATTTCTCTACTTTAGACTGGGGGAAGGGCATTCACCATTTATTTCCTGTGCTTCCTAGGTGTCATTGAACAGTAGTTTGAAAAATAGATGGTGCTTACTTTATAATATTAATAGGTAATTACCAAAAAAGTGTTTTTTTTTTCTTTGCCAAAATTAGAGCAAATGTGTAACCAATTCTATCCTGACTGAGTTCTGAATGCAAGCACAGTAATTCTTCCTCGGTCCAGTCTTAACCTGTAACTAGTGGAGTTCATTGATTAAGAAGGGAAAAATATTTATTTCAGCCCCCTGGGATCTTTCATCTTTTAAAGGCAGAGACATTTTTATCCCTTCTGTTACATCAGATTCGTCCCGGTACTTCAGTTTGAATTTCTTAGTTGATCCAGATTTTCTGGTACTTTCTAATCTGTCCTCATTTTCTTGTACTTCACCAATAGTGAAAGTCTGGGAGATTTTGAAAGAACAGTGGGTTTCAGTAGAAGGTATGAATTCTTTACTCCAAATCAGTTCTATTTCAACTCATTTCTGAACATCCATGTCTTGTTCTACTGTTCATTGTGAAACTGTCTACTAGAGTTAGAACAGTCTAACCAGGGGACAAAATATATTTCCCCAGCTCCATGTACATTTATGAAATTGGCAGAGACAGAGATATCTTCTCTTCTATTATATTTTTATTACAGTACAATGGTTGGTAAACTTTTTCTATACAAGGTCAGCTAACAAAAATTTTAGATGGTACGGCCATTATATAGTTTCTGCCCTAACATTTCCACTCTGATCTTGCAGTGTGAAAGCAGCCTAGATAATATGTAAACAAATGAATGTGATTGTGTCACAATAAAACCTTGGATTCTGAAATTTAAATTTTAAATAATTTTCACATGTCACTAAGTATAATTCTTCTCTTGATATTGTTTTCATAATCACTTAAAAATAATACCCATTCCCATTAGTGGTTAAAAAGCAAACAAAAGCAACCCACACCAAACATGTAGCAGGCTGGATTTGGCCTCTGAGACATTGTTTGCCTATACTGTTCTAGGGCACTGAGTTAGTCCTTTTTATATATATGCTATTTTTTAATAGCTTTAAGTCACAATGGCAACACTGGCTTGAAGATTAATTAAAAACAGTGGCTCCTTTCTCCCTGTAATCTTTTAAATTTCTATTCAGTGTCTGTAGTATATTCTAGTTATGGCTCAAAATTTTATTCACTTTGTGTAATATTATTTCTTGCCTGTTTTCCAAGTTCTTTAGACAAATAATATGCATAGACAGTTCAATGTTTTGTTTTTTTTTTTAATTTGAAGTCCCTTGTTAGTACCACATCTTTCAAAGATATTGTATTAACTGTGGAGAAATGGCAAGAAACTACTCACTTATCCATGCAAGGTGAACTTGGAATTCTTCTTCTAATAAAGACACCAGTTTCTTAAGAAACTGGATATGCATGTCAGTGTGTGGGCAAAATCTATATTCTAATTCAACAGTTCTTAAGGGAATATTTTCTGTTTCTTCAATGTAGTGAATCCATTTGCAGGGTCCCATTTGTTTGGCTCTATGGCTGGTATATCCATTTCTAAATAGGTATTTTTCTTAACTTTGAGCCCTTGACTTCATCATATTGTCATCTTCATAATGATTCTTTGAGTTCCTAATTCAGAATGATTTGACTGTGTTATTATTTTAAAACCTAGCATTTCTGATTTTTATCTTAGGATTATTTCAAAATCTTAAATAAGCTACCCGAATGTATCTCTTTTGGTTTCTGGACCTATGCCAGCAGTTTTTCATATAACAATAGTAATAACTAGAATAAAAAATAGATATCAGCAATATCTGTTTTTGTTCTTCAATTAAATTTTCCTCCTAAAGAACTCTTTGAATTTAGGGCCCATTTTAAGGAACTACATTTCACCACTCATTTCAGAGGTATACACTCTTTTTTTAGGTAAATAACTATCAAAATACAAGTATTAAGAGGATCATTTTTTTAAATTATATTAACTTTTTTCAGGTAAAGCAAGAACATCATATGAATAAACTCTTAGAGAGACATTTAAAATATCTGTATTATCTGTATCTGTATTACTAAAATGGAAGAATTTATTCATGAAAACTAGAATGAATCTAAAGTTAGTATTCACTGAATATTAAGTGAAATAGAAAGTTGTAACACTTACGACTCAGAAGGACTCTTACAAAGTGGATTAGTTGCTAATACAGACTTTACAGTACCTAGTTTACACACAGTTGTGTCTCACACTTAATATAAAAATCTGCAGTAACTTTTCGGTCAAATATTAGAAGTCAGTCAAGAAAATTAGAGATACCAAGGTAATATTTCATGCAAAGATGGGTTCAATAAAGGGCAGAAATGGTAGGTATCTAACAGAAGCAGAAGATACTAAAAAGAGGTGACAACAGTACACAGAAGAACAGTACAGAAAAGATCTTCATGACCCAGATAATCACGATGGTGTGATCACTAACCTAGAGCCCGGCATCCTGGAATGTGAAGTCAAGTGGACTTAGGAAGCATCACTACAAACAAAGCTAGTGGAAGTGATGGAATTCCAGTTGAGCTATTTCAAATCCTAAAAGATGATGCTGTGAAAGTACTGCATTCAATATGCCAGCAAATTTGGAAAACTCAGCAGTGGCCAAGGGCTGGAAAAGGTCAGTTTTCATTCCAGTCCCAAAGAAAGGCAATGCCAAAGAATGCTCAAACTACCACACAATTGCATCATCTCACATGCTAGTAGTCATGCTCAAAATTCTCCAAGCCAGGCTTCAGCAATACATGAACTGTGAACTCCCTGATGTTCAAGCTGGTTTTAAAAAAAGGTAGAGTATTCAGAGATCAAATTGCCAACATCCACTGGATCATGGAAAAAGCCAGAGAGTTCCAGAAAAACATCTATTTCTGCTTTATTGACTATGCTAAAGCCTTTGACTGTGTGGATCACAATAAACTGTGGAGAATTCTGAGAGAGATGGGAATACCAGACCACCTGACCTGCCTTTTGAGAAACCTGTATGCAGGACAGGAAGCAGTAGTTTGAACTGGACATGAAACAACAGACTGGTTCCACATAGGAAAAGGAGTATGTCAAGGCTGTATATTGTCACCTTGCTTATTTAATTTATATGCATATTACATCATAAGAAACGCTGGGCTGGAAGAAGCACAAGCTGGAATCAAGACTGCTAGGAGAAATATCAATAACCTCAGATATGTAGATGACACCACCCTTATGGCAGAAAGTGAAGAAGAACTGAAAAGCCTCTTGATGAAAGTGAAAGAGGATAGTGAAAAAAAGTTCGCTTAAAGCTCAACATTCAGAAAACTAAGATCATGGCATTTGATCCCATCACTTCATGGGAAATAGATGGGGGAACAGTGGAAACAATTTTTAGGGGTTCCAAAATCACTGCAGATGGTGATTCCTACCATGAAATTAAAAGACACTTACTCCTTGGAAGGAAAGTTATGACCAACCTAGAGAGCATATTAAAAAGCAGAGACATTATTTTGCCAACAAAGGTCCATCTAGTCAAGGCATTGGTTTTTCCAGTGGTCATGTATGGATGTGAAGAAAGCTGAGTGCTGAAGAACTGATGCTTTTGAACCGTGGTGTTGAAGAAAGACTCTTGAGAGTCCCTTGGGTTGCAAGGAGATCGAATCAATCCATCCTAAAGGAAATAAGTCCTGAATATTCTTTGGAAGGACTGATATTGAAGCTGAAACTCCAGTACTTTGGCCACCTGATGTGAAGAACTGACTCATTTGAAAAGATCTTGATGGTGGGAAAGATTGAGGGTGGAAGGAGAAGGGGACAACAAAGGATGAGATAGTTAGATGGTATCACCGACTCAATGGACATGGTTTTGGGTGGACTCTGGCAGTTGGTGATGGACAGGAAGGCATGGTGTGTTTCGGTTAATGGGATCGCAAAGAGTCAGACATGACTGAGCTACTGAACTGAACTGATTAGAAGTCAATAAATACCAATTAACTTGCATATTAAAAAGTGCACCAATAACACCAGCACATTTTCCCTTAAATTTATACTTTAGTGTCTTAGCCCTTGAAACTAGCACTTCAATGTAGAAAACTCCTATAAGTCTGCAAAATTTTCTTGCTTTGGCTGGTATGTGTGCATGCTAAGTTGCTTCAGTTGTGTCTGACTCTTTGCGACTCTATGGATTGTAGCCCACGAGGTTTCTTTGTCCATGGAATTCTCCAGGCAAGGGGACTGGGTTGCCTTGCCCACCTACAGGGGATCTTCTCAACCCAGGGATGGAACTCATGTCTCTTATGTCTCCTCCACTGGCAGGTGGGTTGTTTACCTAAACTAGTGCAATCTGGGAAGCCCATTGTCCAAGATAGGTCTTAGCTAATTTTTCAGTCATCCTCTCTTCAAGTATATCCTGGGGAATTGATATTTCATACTTACACAATTTTCTTCCTGCTGCTGGTACAGTAAGGCTTCATCACTGTCTTCAGCCATAAGCCATTTCTCCCATGACATCCAATCCATTTTCAACCAGTAACACTTCTTGTTGGTCTGCAGAATGAATGTCAGACTAGAGGTCTTTTCTTTTTTTTTTTTTTCTGCTTTTCCACTTGTGCTAAATAGCTTCAGTCGTGTCTGACTCTTCTCGACTCTACAGACAGTAGCACACCAAGGTCCTCTGTCCACGGGGATTCTCCTGGCAAGAATACTAGAGTGGGTTGCTGTGCCCCCTTCCAGGGGATCTTCCCAAACCAGGCATGGAACCTGTGTCTCTTATGTCTTTTTTCTCCTTACATCTCAGCACATTCAACATACAGTTATTTTCCACTTTGCTCTGCCTTTTCTAAGCAAACATTTTCTTAAATGAGTCAGTTGGCAGGATAAGGTCAGAGAAAGCTGCTGAAGTGGCTGCAAAACACTACTTCCTATTGAGCATTGCTTTCCATGCATTCTTTCCTTCTGCTTGCCAGAACTTTATAAGGTGAGTGCTATTTAATCTCTGTTTCAAAATGAAAAAAAAGATGCCAAAAAGAGAGATTTTTTGTAATAATAATAATGTAACAATTAGTAAAGGAGATAGAAACATGTTACTGTAATTACTCCATTTTACATGCTGAACTCCTGTGCTAACTTGATTCATGAACTTGCCCTAGTTCCTTAACTTTCTACTTTTGCAGTTACTGATTTGTAAAATAAAGATAACAGTATCTTTCCTTCTTACTTCATACAGAATCAAACTGACTCCAAAGTGAAAATAGGTAAACACCCATCAAATGTAATATACTTGCATGTGACCATTTAAGCATCTGTCTCAGTCTCTGCACTTCTTTCATTTGTGCCTTTATCTACAAAATATACTATTTTCCCTTCTTTTAAACAGAAAAAAAAGAGAAAAAATATGGTTCATTACACATATCAAGGAAACAAGTTTTATGTTTTGAATATGAGATCATAGCAAGTAATCTCTAGTACTCTTAAAAGTGCTAAGAAATTGAAATCAGAATCCATATGAAGGCTTCCTATTCTTTCAAAATTAGATTTGATTTTTCCCAAACACCACAGACAGGTACTTCCATTTAAAAAACTGGAAACTAACTCTTTTACTGGATAATTACTACTATTCCACTAGACTTGGAACTAGATATATAATTGTTAATAGCACTATGTTCTCAATATATTTACCATCTCATAGAGAAAACACATACACACACTCATTATTACAAATTGATAAACTAAATGGTAAAATCAAATGCTATGTTTGCCAAGAAAATAAATTCATTTAATCTGGAATGTTTAGTATGGAATTTGGAGAAGATAAGGAGAGGACAGGATAAAGGTAAGGAACAAAGCATTGGGAGAAAGAATGGAGAGCATTTCAAAAAGAAGTGACTTGTGACTTGCTCAAAGCAACATGACAAAAATTGCACAAATAAATGTTATTGAAAGCTTTGTTGATGGTTAAATAATCTGAATTTTATTGTTCAATGTAATGTCTGTAGTGACTGGAATTTTAGGTCATTGAAAAGTGACGCCATTTACAAAATCTGGTTTCAAGAGAGCCATTAGATTATAACTTCCTTGTCTTAAAAGAGATATGTGAAGAAAGACTATAATATTCATGTTCTTGAGAACTAGAACTTTGCTGTTGAAACTTGACCATTTCCCCAGGCCTAAATTGTCTCTGTTAGCTTTTCTGGGTTTGGACCTGTTTCAAGAATGCAAATACATACTGGACAGGTGATGACTTCAACCCCTGGTTGATAATACTTCTTTAAGAATTGAAAAATAGTTGGTTTGAACTTGAAGTTCTTGAATGTGGGAATTACACTGGACAGAGAAGGTAAGTTCAAGTTTCATGACTCAGTCATTCATTCATTCATCCATTTATTCATTATTCTTTCATCTGAGGTGGAACAAACCCTTTCAGAGAAGAGCAATAGTATTCAATTTTTATTTATATTTCATGTCAGTATACACTTTCGTCATAGTGTGAATTTCCACTTTAGAAACAAGCAGCTATTTATCATCCATAGAAAAGACAACGGTAAGTATAATGACCCTCTTTTCTCTCCCTCTATTGTTTAATTTAAAAAAAAAAAAAACTCATTATTATTTGAGGCTTTTAAGTGGCTATCCTTCAAATACCACAGCAAGAGCCTGTGATCCATCCTTGGTCAATCACAGTATCTCACTTTCCTCAAACACACTGATTGAGTTAGGAAAAGATGAATGTGTCCCTACTGGTGAAGTGAGGTGAGATGAAGTCGCTCACTCGTGTCCAACTCTTTGTGACCCCATGAACTATAGCCTACCATGCTCCTCTATCCTTGGGATTTTCCAAGCAAGAGTACTGGAGTGGGTTGCCATTTCCTTCTCCAGAGGATCTTCCCAACTCAGGGATCAAACCTGGGTCTCCTGCATTGTAGACAGATATTTTACCATCGGCCTCATCAAGGAAGATCCTACTGGTGGGGACTATTAAAATCCCCAGGACACATTTTCTTGAGCTACTGGTAAATAGGCTCTTTTTCTCTTTGATGTCTATCTGGATAGACATGCATATCTAGATAGTATGCAAGCTAAAGTTGTTATAGGACATTGCTTTGTTACATGTAGACAATCAGCCTCAGAATAAAGCCAACAGAGGGTGAAATAAAAACAAGAGACAGAGTGAGAGAGAGAGACAGAAAAGTGAAAGTGAAAGTTGTTCAGTTGTGTCTGACTGTTTGTGACCCCATGGACTCTACAGTCCATGGAATTCTCCAGGCCAGAATACTGCAGTGGGTAGCCTTTCCCTTCTCCAGGGGATCTTCCCAACCCAGGGATGGAACCCAGGTCTCCCACATTGCAGGCAGATTCTTTACCAGCTGAGCCACCAGGGAAGACCAAGAATACTGGGGTGGGTAGCCTATCCCTTCTCCAGCGGATCTTCCCAACCCAGAAATCAAACGGTGGTCCCCTGCATTGCAGGCAGGTTATTTACCAACTGAGCTATTGGGCAAGCCCTAGAGAGACAGAGAGAAATAGCGAGGAACTCATGGAGCTAGCCAAATATATCCAGCTTTCACCTCTGAATCTATTTGCATTTTGCTTAATTTAGTTTTAGCTGGATTTCATTTATGGCAAGATTCTTGCTAAACAGAACATCTAAAATGTTTTTTGATGATGAAAGGAGGAGAACTACCTCAACTCTTTTTGTTTTCTTGGTAATTATAAAAATGTTGCACTTGTCTAATATTTAGAATCTTAGAAAAGGAAGTTAAAACATGATATGCTTTTAGTTTTGGTATTTATGGTTGCATTTTAGATAATTTCAAAATATATTTGAAAAAAAATGGATTTTAATCAAAGCAAGAATTATATTTGGCATCCAGTTCTTTAAAAAGGTCTTCCCATGTTTTTAAATTTTATTACATTCTGATCAGCTATTAATATTATGCTTAGTAATGAGATTAACAGTTAATAAGTGAAATAGTCAAATATGAAAAGAGCAGCTGTGCTTTAGAAATAAATATAGTTATGTAAATATTGAATTAAATAACTTTCAAAAATTCCATGAGAATAGTGAAATATAGTAAAAGCCCAAGAATCAAGGAGAAGCTTTGTATATTGCTTTAGTTATATATGAACTAAGCACATTTTATTTTAGAGGTGGGATAATGGGAGTAAGAAACAGGAGAGGAGAAAATGGAATCCAACCAAGACCTAGTAAACAAGTAAAGAAACAGAGTCTTGAGATCACGCTATGAACATCAAAGTTGTTCCATGGCTCTCTGATATCAGAGACAAACTGAAGTCACTGGATGGAATAATAGAGACATTATGTGTATGTATGTTGGACACTCAGTCTGGTCAGACTCTTTGAGACTCCATGGACTGTAGCCTAGCAGGCTCCTCTGTCCATGGACTCTTCCAGACAAGACTACTGGAGTGGGTTGCCATTTCCCACTCTAGGGAATCTTCCTGACCTAAAGTTTGAGCCCACGTCTCTGGCATCTCCTTTATTGGCAGGAGGATTCTTTACCACTGAGCCATCTGGGAAGCACTCAGTGGGGACCTTGGTCCTGCAAAATTGGACCTTGGCCAAGATGGAGATGTACATTAAGCCAGTACCTACACAAATAATACTTTCCGTACTGTTCATAGGGTTCTCAAGGCATGAAGACTGAAGTGGTTTGCCATTCCCTTCTCCAGTGGACCACATTTTGTCAGAACTTCCCACCATCATCTGTCTGTCTTGGGTGGCTCTACAAGGCATGGTTCATAGTTTCATTGAGTTATACAAGGCTGTGGGCCATGTGATCAGATTGGTTAGTTTTCTGTGATTGTGGTTTTCAGTCTGGCTGCCTTCTGATGGAGAAGGATAAGAGGCTTATGGAAGTTTGCTGATGAGAGAGACTGACTGAGGGGGAAACTGAGTCTTGTTCTGATGGGCAAGGCCATGCTCAGTTCAGCTCAGGCATGCCTGACTCTTTGCAACCCCATGGACTGCAGCATGCCAAGCCTCCTGTCCATCACCAGCTCCTGGAGTTTATGTAAACTCATGTCCATTGAGTCAGTAATGCCATCCAACCATCTCATCCTCTGTCAAACCCTTCTCCTACCACCTTCAATCTTTCCCAGCATCAGGGTCTTTTCAAATAAATCAGCTCTTCACATCAGGTGGCCAAAGTATTGGAGTTTCAACTTCAACATTAGTCCTTCCAATGAACACTCAGGACTGATCTCCTTTAGGATGGACCGGTTGGATCTCCTTGCAGTCCAAGGGACTCTCAAGAGTCTTCTCCAACACCACAGTTCAAAAGCAACAATTCTTTGGGGCTCAGCTTTCTTTATAGTTCAACTCTCACATCCATACATGACCATTGGAAAAACCATAGCCTTGACTAGATGGATCATTATTGGCAAAGTAATGACTCTGCTTTTCAATAAGCTGTCTAGATTGGTCATAACTTTTCTACCAAGGAGCAAGTGTCTTTCAATTTCATGTCTGCAGTCACCATCTGCAGTGATTTTGGAGCTCAAAAATAAAGCCTGTCACCGTTTCCACTGTTTCCCAATCTATTTGCCATAAAGTGATGGGACCGGATCCCATGATGTTAGTTTTCTGAATGTTGAGCTTTAAGCCAACTTTTTCACTCTCCTCTTTCGTGTTCATCAAGAGGCTCTTTAGTTCTTCTTCACTTTCTGCCATAAAGGTGGTATCATCTGCATATATGAGGTTATTGATATTTCTGCTGGCAATTTTAATTCCAGCTTGTGCTTTATACAGCTCAGAGTTTCTCATGATGTACTCTGTATATAAGTTAAATAAGCAGGGTGACAATATACAGCCTTGATGTACTCCTTTTCCTATTTGGAACTGGTCTAACATGACCAGCTCTAACTGTTGCTTCCTGACCTGCATACAGATTTCTCAAGAGGCACTTCAGGTGGTCTGGTATTCCCATCTCTTTCAGAATTTTCCACAGTTTATTGTGATCCACATAGTCAAAGGCTTTAGCATAGTCAACAAAGCAGAAATATATGTTTTTCTGGAACTCTCTTGCTTTTTCCATGATCCAGTGGATGTTGGCAATTTGATCTCTGGTTCATCTGCCTTTTCTAAAACCAGCTTGAAGAGCTGGTAGTTCATGGTTCACAAATTGTTGAAGCCTGGTTTGGATAATTTTGAGCATCACTTTACTAATGTGTGAGATGAGTGCAATTGTGTGGTAGTTTGAGCATTCTTTGGCATTGCCTTTCTTTGGGACTGGAATGCAAACTGATCTTTTCCAGTCCTGTGGCCACTGCTGAGTTTTCCAAATTTACTGGCATATTGAATGCAGTACTTTCACAGCATCACCTTTTAGGATTTGAAAGAGCTAAATTGGAATTCTATCACCTCCACTAGATTTGTTTGTAGTGATGCTTCCTATGGCCCACTTGACTTCACATTCCAGGATGTCTGGCTCTAGACCATGATCATCTGGCTCATGCTCATCTGGGTTGTGAAGATCTTTTTTGTACAGTTCTTCTGTGTACCTTCTGTGGGCCATGCTCAGTAAATCTTTAATCCAATTTTCTATTGATGGGTGGAGCTTTGTTCCCTCCCTGTTATTTACCTGGGGTCAAACTATGGTGGAGGTAATGAAGATAATTGTGACCTCCTTCAAAAGGTCCCATGCCTGTACTGCTACACTCAGTGACCTCAACCCTGCAGCAGGCCACCACTGACCCATGCCTACACTGGAAACTCCCTGGCAAGTCTGGGTCAGTCTCTTGTGTGGGGACTGCTCGTTTCTCCTGGTTCCTGGTGGGCACAAGTTTCTGTTTATGCTCTCAAGAATCTATTTTCCAGTCCTGTGTAAGTTCTGGCAGCTCTATGGTGGGGTTAATCGTTACCTCCTCCAATAGGGCTTAGGCCATAGCCATGTCTGCTGCACCCAGAGTCCCTGTCCCTTTGGTAGTCCACTGCTGAGCTGTATCTCCACAGGAAATGCTCAAACACAGTTCTTTCTCAGTCTCTGTGGGGCCTCTGGGTCCTGGTGTGCACAAGGTTTTTCTGAGCTGTCTGAGCATCTCTGGAGGGAATGGGGTTTGATTCTAAACACGACTTTAAAAAGCAGAGACATTACTTTACCAACAAAGGTCTGTCTAGTCAAGGCTATGGTTTTTCCAGTAGTCATGTATGGATGTGAGAGTTGGACTATAAAGAAAGCTGAGTGCAGAAGAATTTATGTTTTTGAACTGTGGTGTTGGAAAAGACTCTTGAGAGTCCCTTGGACTTCAAGGGTATCCAACCAGTCCATCCTAAAGGAAACCAGTCTTGAATATTCTTTGGCAGAACTGATGTTGAAGTTGAACTCCAATACTTTAGCCACCTGATGTGAAGAGCTGACTC
The DNA here is from genome assembly GCA_917880005.1 of Nanger dama. Lineage (NCBI taxonomy): Eukaryota > Metazoa > Chordata > Mammalia > Artiodactyla > Bovidae > Nanger > Nanger dama. Next base: position 29,017,155 of record CAKJTW010000001.1, read on the forward strand.
ACTGGAAAAGACCCTGATGCTGGGAAAAACTAACGGCAGGAGGAGAAGGAGATGACAGAGGGTGAGATGTTTGGATGGCATCACCAACTTAGTGGACCTGAGTTTAGGTAAACTCTGGCAGTTTTTGATGGACAGGAGGCCTGGCGTGTTGTGGTTCATGGGGTCACAAAGAGCTGGACATGACTGAGTGACTGAACTGAACTGAACACAAAGGATGAATTCACATATATAGTGCAAAAGGAAAAAGTTAAAATCCACAAAAAAGATAATCTTGTTGCACTGTTTTTCTAGGGTATTGTTATACAAGGGTCTAAGGAGTTTAAAATCTGTTGTTGTTTAAAACGTTTTTGTAGCTGCCTGATGTATTTAGGGCATCAAGAAATGTACCTACATACCGGGAGCAAAGCACTAGGACTGGGACAGATAAACTTGAACTCTACTGGGGGAAATGTGAGAATAGACTCCTTATCATCTCAATAAACAAAGGCAAAGTGGTAAATGTAATAACCTTGCAGCAGAACTCTGTTTTACCAAGGCAGAAAATTCACTCAACATAGCTCAACACAGCAATTGATCAACATTTTTCTGTAATGAGTCTTACAGTAAACATTTCAGGGTTTGTAGGCCATATGATCTGGGTCTCAGCTACTCAAATCTGATTTTAGTGCAAAAGTAGTCAAAAGGTAATACATAAATTAATGGGTGTGGCTGTGAGTCAATAAAACTTGTTGACAAAATGTAATCTGTGGACCCTGATAGAACAGATAAAAGTATCCATGAATGGTGTTCCTATCGAAATATATACATGTTCTGATGGGGAATGTTTGCTTCTTTCTGTGGTATAAATACCACCAATTTCAAATTGCCAATGATTTGAAAATCACCTATCAATATTTCTGAAAATTAACAAACAGCTCTTGGAAGCACATTCAAAACAACTGCAGGACACCACAAAAATGTCCACCTACAGAGAAGTAGAAAAGCTGTGTACTGATGATTAGCTTTTAATATTCTACAATCTTACATTACTTTCCCTCTTTCCATGTTTCCATGTCTTTGCCCTCCCCTAACCATCTGCTTCTTGGAGTCACATTCTCAAAAACCATCTGCATGCAAGCCTTTGGCTTGGGCATAGCTCAACTTCAGAGTTAACAAAACATTTATATTTTCTATTCTGGTTTATTTAATGGCTCATTTACTTGTATTTCTCTAATATGCAGTAATAAGATTTTGAGCAAGCACCTATATTATAAATTGTCAATGGGTTACTTAAGAAAAATAGACAGATAGAGATCAGTTGATGAATTTATATCGTAGACCTATAATAGAAATTGCTACATATAATGAAGTATTCACAATCAAAGGAAACTGTACAAAAGAGAGTATGTTTAGGAGGATACCACAAAATGGGTTGAAAGAGAATATAATTATAAAACAAAGAAAGGGGAAACAAGCTTGGGCTCATTTAACACTGGATAAAAACTCTAGGTCCAACTACTCCTTATTAGACCATTTTCATAATGAACCAGTTCCAAAAAAAGTCAAAGTGGATATGCTCTTGGTGCTAAATGAGTTTAGAAATAAAACAAATCTGCAAAAGCCTTCTTTTATCGTCTGTCAAATTAGAAAAACCAAGTAGGTCTTTGTTCTTGTAATAGTCTATTTGCTTAAATACATAGAGAAGTGGCAGGGGAATCATTTAAATGTTTGCAGGCAGTCAACCGCATTAAAGAATCACAAGAAAACAGGCTGAACTCTGCAGCCAAACTGCCAACTTTATTCTAATTAATAACCCTAAATTGTGTAGCTATTCATGGATTGCTTACATTTGGGAGATATGAATGTTGAGTTTAGAGGCTGAAATTAGAAATAAAGTAAAACAAAACCATCATTCTATGTGAATTTTGGGGTAATCTATATAGAGGTTAAAGGAGATTAAACGTCTTTTGAAATTTAAAAGATTCTGTGATACAAAGAGCATGTGACAAATGGAATGCTTTTACTTCATACTTATCCCATAGTCCTATCTTCATGTTGGTTTATTCCTCACTAGTCTGTCTTGGACTCATCCTGTTATCCATCTCACCTGAAAATTTCCCACTTGAGAGTTGCTTAGAGATGCAAGATATGAGAATGGGGCACATGTTCTACAAAGTTTTAGTTCTTTTTAAAACATGTGAAGGAGTTTCCCTGGTGGCTCAGTTTTAAGAATCTGCCTGCAATGTAGAAGATGCGGGAGATATGGGTTTGGTCCCTGGGTTGGAAAGATCCCCTTGAGGGGAAATGGTAACCAACCCCAGTATATTGGTTGCCAATCAAATCCTGAATATTGAAGGTAGCAAGATTCAGTTTCTGTCCTCTAGAAAGTTACAGTTTCTAACTCCATTTTCTCTGCTTCACTTTCACAGGAGGACCTTGTTACAAACTTTACCAGGATAAGTAAAGCTTTTCATAAAGCAGATTGGAATTTTAAATTGCAAATAATAATTTCTGCCTTAGTCTGCTGCTATTGGCTCAGACGGTAAAGCGTCTGTCTATAATGTGGGAGACCCAGGTTCGATCCGTGCGGTCACAAAGAGTCGGACACGACTGAGCGACTTCACATAACAAAAATACCATAACTGGGTGGCTTATAAAAGGAAATAGATATTTCTCACTGTTCTAGAAGCTGGGAGCTCAAGATCATGGTGCTAAGAGATCTGGTGTCTGATGAGAGCCCACTTCTTGTTGATAAATCTCTTTTCACTTTAATCTCAAGTGACATGAAAGGGGTGAGGGAGGTTCCATGGCTTCTTTTATGAGGGCACAAATCCCACTCATAAGAGTTCAACTCTCAAAGATCCCCACCATCTAATACCATTGATAGAGATTTAGAGTTTCAACATATCAATCAGTTCAGTTCAGTTGCTCAGTCGTGTACGACTCTGCTATCCCATGAACCGCAGCATGCCAGGCCTCCCTGTCCATCACCAACTCCCGGAGTTCACCCAACCTCATGTCCATTGAGTCGGTGATGCCATCCAGCCATCTCATCCTCTGTCATCCCCTTCTCCTCCTGCCCCCTGTCCCTCCCAGCATCAGAATCTTTTCCAGTGAGTCAACTCTTTGCATGAGGTGGCCAAAGTATTGGAGTTTCAGCTTTAGTATCAGTCCTTCCAATGAACACCCAGGACTGATCTCCTTTAGAAAAGACTGGTTGGATCTCCTTGCAGTCCAAGGACTGCAAGAGTCTTCTCCAACGGCACAGTTCAAAACCATCAGTCCTTCGGCTCTCAGCTTTCTTCACAGTCCAATTCTCACATCCATACATGACTACTGGAAAAACCATAGCCTTGACTAGATGGACCTTTGTTGGCAAAGTAATGTCTCTGCTTTTAAATATGCTATCTAGGTTGCTCATAACTTTTCTTCCAAGGAGTAAGCATTTTTAATTTCATGGCTGCAATTACCATCTGCAGTGATTTTGGAGCCAAAAAATAGAAAATAAATGGGGTGGTGCAAACATCAATGTATAGTAATTTGTAAGTACACATTACTTACAAATTGTCAGCCCCCTCCTCACTCCCATTCTTCCTTTGGATACTCCATTTTATCAGAGTGCTTGGCCCAAGGTGAGACAGTAGTAAACTTTTTCAAAAAAATGAATTTTCCGTAAGTGGGTAAGGATTTGAATAAATAAGCAATTGCATATAGTGTGATAAGAGCTTTGTTGCATGCTTTTTCCAGTTGAGAAGTATAAAGTAGCATGCTCAAGAACATGAGGCTATGTACTGTGAAACACACCTAATTTTTATGACTCCCTCTCCTTTGTGCTCTTTCTATCCTTCCATGCCAAAGAAGAAATGCTCAGAGTAATTTCAAGAATATTTGCAAATTTTGATGAGGAAATTGTAAGCATGGAAAGAGGACTGAAATAGTTTGTAAAAAAAAAAAAGTGATATCTAATAGCTGAAGAGGAAACTTTTACTGTCTGTTATAAATTATTTTGGAGTAAATTACTTAACTCACAAAGTCTCATCATTCTCCCACAGAGAAGGATCTTGCCCTTTCACAAAGAACGGCAGCTATTTTTATTCTATGTGATCCTAGATCTTTGTCTTACCTGGACCAGGGAATTTGGAATTAGCATTCGGGAATGGCTAGTAAGTATCTCCTCAGATATGCAGATAACATCACCCTTATGGCAGAAAGTGAAGAAGAACTAAAGAGCCTCTTGATAAAAGTGAAAGAGGAGAGTGAAAAGTTGGCTTAAAGTTCAACATTCAGAAAAGGAAGATCAAGGCATCTTGTACATGGTGACTTGGGAATGAGATAGATATATTTGTATTTAAATTCTCAGCTTTATTTGCAAAATTAATAGTAGGTTGAAATGGTTAGTTTTGTTAGACATTTATTTTCTCATGAAGCAAACTTTTATTGCTATTTTTTAAAAGGAATGAATATTATAGAAAATTTTGTTTCATAAAATTACATAAAATCCTAGTAAGTCTCATTGCTGTTCCTTTCTTCTGTTTATTCTTCAAATTCACTATTTGTCAGATATCACTTATGCAATCTCTATTTTGGAAGGAGTTACAACTTGCATTACAAGGTTAGTTCAAATTTTATTATTCATTTTATCCTTGACCTCAGTGGTTAAAACTATTAACTAAAGTAATGCTAATTGTGGTGGTGTTTTTTGATTTAGACACTTGTCCACTAGGAATTGGACTGAGACCAATTCATTTGATTTGGGCCACTGAAAAGACATCAAGCTGTAATGATTTTTGGTTACTGCTCAAGAGTTTACATTAATATAAAGGGCACTTAGGGTAAAACTCAATCATAAATATCATCCTGTACATTTAAGTGGGCGTTTATGTACTAAACTGTGTGAAGTAATGGGGAAAATTATGAATGTATTTTAGTATTTTTCAACTGAATATGAAGTACCACTATGTATTTTGTTTCAATGTATTATCTTTTCAGTTGTTTATAATGGCAGTGCATATAGAATATTTATGAAAAACTAAGAAAAAAATCCATTGTTTTATCCAACAAATATTTGACTGCCTGATATTTCTAAGGTGCTCCCCTGATGGCTCAAAGGGTAAAGAATCTTCCTGCAATGCAGGAGACACATGAGATGAAGGTTCAGTCCCTGGGTTGGGAGGATCCCCTGGAAAAGGAAATGGCAACCTGCTCCAGTATTCTTGGCTGAAAAATCCACAAACTGAGGAGCCTGGTGGGCTATAGTTCAAAGGGTTGCAAAGAGTTGGACATGACTGAATGACTTATCATTGCCTAAGGTACCATTGACTAAGAATGCAGAAGATCCTAAAGGAAATACATGATCAGGGTCCTCAGGAGGTTTTGGTTTCATAAAAGTAATGAGATAAGCAAATGGATAATAAGTGGCAGATTTAAAATAACTGATAAAATTTATTGAGGATCACTATGTGCCAGGTACTCTTCTAAGAGCTTTACATATATTATACCAATTGTACCTTTTAGCTATACTTTGAGTATTATTTTATGAATGTGAAAACAAAGTCAGAGAGTTAAAATAACTTCCCAAGCTCATGAAGTTAATATGTAAACATGTGATGTTTTCTTTTGAATATTTTTATTTTTTTGGTCACGGCTGAGCTCTGAAGAATTGATGCTTTTGAACTGTGTTGTTGTAGAAGACTCTTGAGAGTCCCTTGGACTGCAAAGAGATCCAACCAGTCCATTCTAATGGAGATCAGCCCTGAGTGTTCTTTGGAAGGAATGATGCTAACTAAAGCTGAAACTCCAGTACTTTGGCCACCTCATGCAAAGAGTTGACTCATTGGAAAAGACTCTGATGCTGGGAGGGACTGGGGGCAGGAGGAGAAGGGGATGACAGAGGATGAGATGGCTGGATGGCATCACTGACTCGATGGACGTGAGTCTGAGTGAACTCCGGGAGTTGGTGATGGACAGGGGAGGCCTGGCGTGCTGCGATTCACGGAAGCTGCAAAGAGTCGGACACGACTGAGCGACTGAACTGAACTGAACTGAACTGAATGGCTTGTGGGATTCTGATTCTCTGACCAGGGATTGAATCCATGGCCTCTGTAGTGGGAGTGCAGAGTCTTAACCAGTGGACCACCAGGGAAGTCCCTTGAATCCCATCTTAATCTCTTTTGCCTTTAGAGTAAGCTCCTTAAGAGCAATGTAAAATGAAAACAAAACAAAACCCTACAAACTTGTTTAACGGCTCCCCTATGGCAAAAAACACACCTATGCTGCAAGAACTCAGGAAACTTAAAAAGACTGCATTTAGAATAGTCCTTGATGTATTTGGATATGTGGAACTCTAAAATGAGACATCATTTTCAGGAAGGAGACTATGTCTCAGACTTGCTAGTTTGTCACCAAGTCTTCTTCCCACGCAGAGAGTGAGGCTGTCTTTCTCATCCTCCCCTGTAGATAGGCGTAACTGTTGCCGAATTAGGTTTGTTTGCCCATTGTGTAGCAAGCCAGATACCGAGACTTGTAGCAGAGAAAGGGTTTATTCACAAGCAGCCAAGCAAGAAAACAGGAGAAAAGTCTCAAGCCTGTCTCACTGAAGGTAAGGGGGTGGATATTTATGAGATAAAAAGCAGGTGGTATGAAACATGAGGAATGTAAGGAAAGGTGATTAGAAATAAGAAAATGGTGATGTAGTCTTTGTCCTGTGCAGGTGCAGCTAAGTCACAGCCTTCTTCACAGGATGCATGTTCAGAAAATGGCAACATAGATGTGTTGTGAGGGTGGAGTTTTGGGCCATCTGATGTCAAAAGGTCACTGACCAGACACTTGTGTTGAAGGGTCAGTTATCCTAATCAGTCAAATGAGTGGAGCTCAAGCTGGACACAACTGACCCTGAATTCCTGAAAAACAGCTTGGGTGTACATATTATTGTTTAGGCTCCTTGAGGCTTGGAGTATGTCCAGTTTTTGTGAAAAGAAAGCAAGCTTGATCAATGAAGGTAGGTTACAGTTTATTATTTATTAAGCAAGATATAGTTTAATGGATCTAACTGATGAGTGACCTCAGTTACATAACCATGTGACTGAGTTCTAGCCGAAGAAATATATATTGTATTAATATATATATTACAATGTATATAATGTACAATGAGTGTTCAGTAGAAATGATATAAAGTCTGTGGACTTCCAGGTCAGGCTTATAAGACCTCCTATGTGTAATTTTTCATCTGCTATTCTGTCTGTTAAAATGGCCCCTAAATCTTAGAAACCAATTGAGGAAGATGAGAGATCACATTCACAGTATGAAACAGTCCTACTCCCTGAATCATGTTTGAAAAAGAGCTACACTCAGATTAGGGAAACTCACCTGAGGGATTTTTTTTTTTTTTAATACTTTATTCTACATTACAATACTGTATTTGATTTGCCATACATTGATAGGAATCAGCCACAGGTGTACACGATCTCCCAATGCCGAAGCCGCCTCCCACCTCCTACCCCATATCATCTCCCTGGATCATCCCGTGCACCAGCCCCAAGCATCCTGTATCCTGTATTGAATATAGACTGGTGCTTCGTTTCTTACATGATAGTATACATGTTTCAATGCCATTCTCCCAAATCATCCCACCCTCTCCCTCTCCTGAGGGAGTTTTGAATGAGAAACAAAACTTTACTGTGGTAAGCTACTGAAATCTTGACATTTGTGAATTGCAATCAGACTACCTTCACGAATGTAGGGAATATAAGAAGGATGTTAAGGACTTCCCTAGTGGTCCACTGGTTAAAACTCTACGCTTCCAGTTCAGAGGGCCCTGGTTCAATCCCTGCTAGGGAAGCTAAGAGTCCACATACAGAGGCAGCACGGCACAAGACAAAAAAAAAAAAAAAAGTATCATACAAGGAGACAGATTATATGATTGAATTTGACTCTCACCAGTGTATGTGAAGTGTAATGTTAGTTTCTAAAGCCTATGTGAAAAGTTAAAGCAAGTGGAAAAACAATCCTTGAAATTCCCTATAGAGTTCTACGTATCCAGTATAGCACAATATAAAACATAGTTGACCTTATACAAACCAACAGTAGATAATGTCAATTCTTTTCACTCTTGAATTGTTAATGTTTTTCTAGTTTCAATTAATTATTCAACTTCCTCCTTTAGGATATTGATGAAACAATTACCACTTATTTGTCTGGCCACCTGAACCATATGTTCTACTTCTTTTTAATGGAAAAGAAGCATAATCTTTTAAAGCGTTTTTGTGAAATGTGTTAGCCATTTCAGCCTAGTTTTCCACCATTGCTTCAGACAGACTTACACGATGTGATTTCCTGGAATTGAGAGGTAGTTTATTGAAGGACTGCAGGCTTTATCTGCAAGAGACTTCAGTTTGCATCTCAGTGCTGCATTATTTTAGTTGTGTTGTGGCTCTTGGGTAATTTAGTTAAGTTTTCTTAACTTTTGGTCTCCAATTAGTAAACTGGAAATAAAACTATACACACATGGTAAGATTGTTCTGAAGATATATATGTATAATAATGAGTATTTATTGAGTACTTACCATAATGCATTTTATAAAACAATTGCCCTATTATAAGTTTATAATATTTTTCAGGTTTCTGTGTCTTATAAACATTATTAGTTTTGGTCTGTATGTGTCACACATTCTGTTCAGTGTTTGCACAATTCCTAGCTCAATATTGAAAAGTCAATATTTTTGGTTTATTCTCTCTTTCTTCTCTTCCCATACTTTTGGTACATCCTTAACTCTACTCCATTTCCTTTAAGATCACTCCTTTTGCAAAAATCTTTTTAAGTTAATACATAAATACTAAAAATACTAAAATTTTTAAACTTTGCACTTATAGCAAGCTTAATAACTAATTAAGGAATGTGTATTATCTTCACTTGACAAGATAAATGACTTGCCTGATGTTCCACATTATTTTAGTGACAATGCTAGTGCTAAAATATCAATTAACAATTATTGAGCACTTATAATTTGTCTAGAGCTTTTCAAATATTAACTAATTTTTGTTCAAAAAATTCTGTGAGTTAAGTACTATTATCATTAAATCATACAGGAAGTAAATGAGGCACAAGGATTTGAGTAGCTTGCCATGGTTACATAAGTACTACAGGATTGGACAGGTATTTGAACCCAAATGTCTACAAGTCTAAACTATTCTATGCTGATTTTCATTACAAAACAAACACTCTTTGGTTCTGTGACTAATACGCGATATCAATAAGTGAAAGACATTGTTACTGGACAATTCAGCAATCTGAAAAGGTCAATATAACTATACCATCCTGTTATGGTACAATGGTAGAAGAAAGTTTAGCTAATAAGGTAAGGTAGGCACATACATTGAAGGCCTCAAATGCCATGTTTTGCATCTACATTCCTAAACATCAAATATTATTATTGTTTAACTTAAAAAAAAATCTGAAGATAAAAAACAATGAACAAAGATATAACATGAAAAAATGTCTTCTTTAATTCTAGGAAGGAACCTAGAAGTTAAAAAAAAAACCACTAACTAAAATATCCCAACTGTACTTTTACTGGAAACTATTGTTTCTTACTATTCCATAGGCTAAATTAAAGTTCTTAGAAAAATCATATGCAAGTAAAGGCCAAAAAGGAAAGAGATGATTTAAATCATTAAATTAAAAATTATGATGTGATAATCTCTTTCCTTTTATGGAATACTTATACTATGAGAATCTGTAACTACATGAAATATATATATATATAATAAAAATAATAAATAAAATAATAACAAAAATAATACCTATATATATGTGTGTATATATAGGTCTAGTAGGATTATTTTTGACAGCTAAATGGACTATCTGACATAGGCAGGAAAATTACTTTGTATAGTGTTGTAGCTACCCTTTCTAATTGTGGCTTAAATCTGAAATGTATCAGAAAATATGTTATCACTGTTTTCATATTTGTTTTTTTCTAAGTGATTTCCAAATAAAATGAGCTCATTTACAAACTTTATCATATTCCAGATGACACTGTGGTCTCAACTTATGGCTTGAAAATGAGGCAGTCCTCTTCTCCCTCTCATATAGTTATGAGAGATATGAATTCTGCAGCTGGAATTCAGCTGACAAACTTGGTTGTGATCCAGTAGTCATAGTTCTGTAAAAAGACAGCAGTAGGTATGGTCACAGAACTAATTAGACTGATTACAAATGTGCTATTTTTAAAAAATTGACCTTTGTAATTTCTTTGTATATGATATATAATCTATTGATTCATGTGAAATGATTATTTATGATATTTAGATACACATGTAAAATAATTCTATATTTTATATAATGTTTCCATATTAAATCCACTTTTATACCCTCATCCTACAATCTTGTTTAAACATTTGTTACTTAAAAACCTTAATTTTCAACAAGCTGTCATCTAACTAGTAAGATGATTAGTTGTGGGCCAGTGAGAATATTTTAAGAGAGACTGGGTAGCTTTTTACTTTAATCAAATTCAATTCATATACTTACTGTTTATTAGGATCAAAGCATTAGGATTAGAAGTGATTCCAGAATATTCATATGGGTTGTTTATTGGTTGCAATCTGGTGAAAAGGTGTGGTTAGAAGACTTGTCTTGATGCTTTTTCCATAACAGTTATGCTTTTTACTTTGATTATAATTTAAGTGGTGGGAATGGAAAGCAGAGAAAAAAAAATTATACAGGGGGAGGAGGGCAACAAACCTCGTTGATTATGGGTTCATCACAAATTAGAGGATATAAAATAATTAAGACACTTTTTTTCCTGTTCTTTAATCCTCTGATGGCTGAAGATATACACAACAAACTCTAAGACTGTGATTTCCCAATAAATTGTAACCTGAATGCCTAAATTAGCACAGAGTAAACAATTGATTCTAACTGTTGAAATGGAAACAGTGACAGACTCTTGGGCTCCAAAATCACAGTGGATGGTGACTGCAGCCACGAAATTAGAAGGTGCTTGCTCTTTGGAAGAAAAGTTATGACAATACTAGACAGTGTGTTCAAAAGCAGAGACACTACTATACCGACAAAAGTATGTACATTCAAAGTTATGGTTTTTCCAGTAGTCATGTATGTAAGAGTTGGACCATAAAGAAGGCTGAGCACTGAAGAATTGATGCTTTTGGATTGTGGTGATGGAGAAGATTCTTGAGAGTCCCTTGGACAGCAAAAAGATCAAACCAGTCAATCCTAAAGGAAATCAAAACTGAATATACACCGGAAGGACGGATGCTGAAGCTGAAGCGCCAATCTTTTGGCCACGTGATGCAAATAGCCGACTCATTGGAAAAGACCCTGATGCTAGGAAAAGATTGAGGGCAGGAGGAGAAGGGGGGCAACAGAGGATGAGATGGTTGGAAGGCATCACTGATTCAATGGATGTGAGTTTGAGTAAACTCCAAGAGATAGTGAAGGACAGGGATGCCTGGTGTGCTACAGTCCATGCAGTCGCAAAGATATGACCGAGTGACTGAACAACAACAACAAATAACAAGTGTTACCAAAGATGTTATATTTGAACTGAACTTTGAAGGGTAAATAAAATTTCAGAAGATAGAGAAGAGGGGAAAGATCTTCCAAACACAGACAATAGCATGACCAGAGACACAGAGGCATAAAGCATATAATAGTACAATAGTGTGTAAGCTTTTATAACTAAAGACAGATACACCTTGCTTATAGTTTCCTTTGTTGTAACAATAGCAAATGAAACAACTGACAAACAACTAATCTCAAAGATATATAAGCAACTTATGCAGCTCAACTCCAGAAAAATAAATGATCCAATAAAAAAATGGGCCAAAGAAATAAATAGGCATTTCTCCAAAGAAGACATACGGATGGCTAACAAACACATGAAAAGATGCTCAACATCACTCATTATCAGAGAAATGCAAATCAAGACCACAATGAGGTATCATTTCACACCAGTCAGAATGGCTGCGATCCAAAAGTCTACAAGCAATAAATGCTGGAGAGGGTGTGGAGAAAAGGGAACCCTCTTACACTGCTGGTGGGAATGCAAACTAGTACAGCCATTATGGAAAACAGTGTGGAGATTCTTTAAAAATTGCAAATAGAACTGCCTTATGACCCAGCAATCCCACTGCTGGGCATACACACTGAGGAAACCAGAATTGAAAGAGACACATGTACCCCAATGTTCATTGCAGCACTGTTTATAATAGCCAGGACATGGAAGCAACCTAGATGTCCATCAGCAGATGAATGGATAAGAAAGCTGTGGTTCATATACACTATGGAATACTACTCAGCCCTTAAAAAGAATAAATTTGACTCAGTTCTAATGAGATGGATGAAATTGGAGCCGATTATACAGAGTGAAGTAAGCCAGAAAGAAAAACACCAATACAGTATACTGACACATATATATGGAATTTAGAAGACAGTAATGATGACCCTATATGTGAGACAACAAGAGACACAGAGGTATAGAGTGGACTTTTGGACTCTGAGGGAGAGGGAAAGGGTGAGATGGTTTGGGAGAATGGCAGTGAAGCATGTGTATTTTCCTGTAAGAAACGAAGCGCTAATCTATGTTTGGTGTAGGATGGGGCTGATGCACAGGATGATTCAGGTAGAGGATGTGGGGTGGGAGGTGGGAGGGGGCTTCGGCATTGGGCGATTGTGTTCACCTATGGCTGATTCGTGTCAATGTATGGCAAAACAAATACAGTATTGTAATTAAAAAAATAAATAAATTAAAATTAAAAAAATAATTAAAAAAAAAATAAAGACAGATACAAAGTTGAGTGGGGAGCAAGGAGTAGTGGGAGACAACACAAAATCTAGGCATAGGTTTGATTTTAAAAGCCATCAATTCTACTTAAATACATGGATGTTCAGTTTTGGTCTGCCCATCACACTTATTTTACCAAGATCACCTCTTGTTTTTTTGGGGGAGGGGTAGGGGTGGAGCATGGAGGTATGGTGAGATTATTGTATAGGAGCCAGCCAAGAGCCTGTCAGGAAAACAGAAATGTGCAGGGAAATTTAGGAAAGTTTGGGGAACTTAGGTCTGCTAAGTTAACACTTTGTTGCCCACAGATGACACTAAAAACTAGTGTCCAAAATGCTAGAGTCTATTAGCAGCAAACCAGAGCAAGCAAAGTGAAGTTTTAAGGGAAGTGTGCAGCTATTGTAAGGAATCACAAATTTGGAACCAAGAGCAAAGTGAGATTAGACAAACCAGAGTGTGGGTTTAGAGATGTATGCAGTTTCTGAATCACTGCCTAGCTGTCATCAGTGATTTGTTCTGAACTTTCTGGGTCTAGGTGCAAAGTCAGCTTATCAGGGCCAAAACCCCCAAAATAAGTCAGATGTAAAATAGTTAAATAATTAAACATCTGCGATTACTTCCTTTCCTGTTTTTCTCTTGACTCTTGCTTTTATTCTCGTTCCATAATTCCAAATCTGCAAAGAGAACCGCCTAACCAAAGTTAGGTTAAAGGAAGGGCAAATCAGGTGGCAGGATCGGTAGGTGCTATTTACAGAAAAAATGTGCTGTGCCAAGTTGCTTCAGTCATGTCAGACTCTTTGTGACCCCATAGACTATAGCCTGCCAGGCTCCTCTGTCCATGGGGATTCTCCAGGCAAGAGTACTGGAGTAGGCTGCTACACCCTCCTCCAGGGAATCTTCCGGACCCGGGGATTGAACCTGTGTCTCTTATGTCTCCTGCATTGGCAGGCAGATTCTTTACCACTAGCACCACCTGGGAAGCATATGACAAATATATTGTCTTACTTTTGACCTGACTCTACTTTCCAGTGCATGACAATGGGGTGGAATTTGAAGATTTGTGTTTTACACCTTAAAGTGAAGAAGCTATACCTTTTTCAAAAACAAATTTTCTTTTGCTGACCTACAAATTAGTTCATCAGTATAATCTTTCTCAAGAACAAACTGTGCACACAGTGGGGCAAGGAGAAGGTGGGACAAATTGAGAGAGTGGCCTGTAAACATACACAATATAAATTACCCTATGTAAAATAAATAGCCAGTGGGAATTTGCTGTATGAGGCCTGGAGCTCAAGCCAGTGCTGTGTGATAACCTAGAGGGGAGGGATAGGATGGAGGGTGACGGAGGTTCAAGAGGGAGGGGGCATACCTATGACTGATTCATGTTGATCTATGGCAGAAGCCAACACAATACTGTAAAGCAAATATTCTCCAATTAAAAATAAATAAATTTTTAAAAAGAACAAATTTTCTTAGTGGGTGAATAAAGAAATGCTAATTACCTGAGGTAAGAAAAAAGGGACTATTTTTTCCCATGGGGCCAAAGACAATGTAAAGTTGAGTGCAGACACTAGATAAATGCTGCTTCTTGCTTTTGCATGGAATTGATTCTTCTTTACTCTCTAAGCCCTCCTTCGGTATATTCCCATTTCATTACAGTGTTCCCTTTCTGAAAACCCATAGCCAGAGTCCTTACTCCTGACCTCTCCTGGAATGCCCATCCAGATTGCTAATCCTCAGCTGCTCCCCAGATGCAAGCCTGAGTCTTCTATTTATCGTATTTGTAGAAGCATTATGTGAATGAATGCTCCAAAAGCCTGGATAGATGTAGTCTTCAGAGGACTGGAAGTAGGGAAACTAAATGGATTCCTTTTGAATAACTTTTCTTGTAAAAATGTGACTAACCGGTAGAGGAAAATACATGAACTAATTGTTTTTAGTGGAGAAATGAATTAGCTATAGCATGAGATTGTTTTGCACATGAACAAAATAAAAATATTATTTTGAGATTTATTTGGAAAATAGACAGGTCCCAAGGACTCACAGATTGTGGGTGAGATTTTAGCCTATAATATCTTGTGTGATAGCTCTCTAATCTGCAAATGTCGAAGCATAGTATTTCAAGACAAAGCTTTGCTATTCTATTATTTATGAGAGCAAATTTCATTGTTAATGGTTTGCAAACTTCCAGGGTAGTGAAGTATATGTGAATCTCACCAGTTTGCAAATACCATGAAGGCTAGGTGGCTGATAGAGTTTGAGATTCTATATTATTATATTAGGAAAGAGAAAATGAGAGACAATAGGAAGCATAAATTGAGACACTTATTCCTTTTCTCCAACCCTGTGTTTTTTTTTTTTTTGTTAACAAACCTGTGTAATGGATAAGAATTCTTAGCTCCATCAAACAGTCTGGAAGTTTTCTTCTTAACCTATCTTATATTTAGACATTCACAGTGGTCATTCAAACTATACAACAAATAAAGTACCATAAATTCAAGTAAGAAATGGGACCTTCTTTATCACTTTCTAGATATGCCAGTCCTAGCAAGTTGTAGTACCTTTATTTAGTGTTGTCTATCCCATCACTATGCTATCTGAGAGGTCTAGCTAATAAGACAATCTCCTAATTGATATAAAGTTATGCATTTTCTATCATAAACTAACATTTATGGAGTTGTTATTTATTATAAATTATTATACCCATAATCTTCAGTTCATTGATAAAGATGAATCAAAAATCATTTGAAAGAACTTTTCCCCTATATCAATAATGTTTTCCTCCTAAAATTGGACTAGAGAAAATAAATTCACAAATAAAAGTTAAATTCTTGTGGAAAAGCTTATTATTACTGTTATGGAAATATCCACTTATATTTTTAAAAAGCAGCAATTTAATATGCTGTGTAAATAATGCCTTTGTGTTGTCTCACTATTCTAGGTGAGAAATGGATTAGCAATTAACATATGGCAGTTCTCTGATTCCTTAATAAGAGGAAAAGAGCTTTTGCTCAAAGCTGTTGGAGCTCTTTCACAAATTAATTGACCCTAACAGGTGGATATTGTGTGGCCCCATATTCCAAAGGGGGAAATGTGAATAGCCAGTTTATAAGAATTGTCAAGTTGTAGAACATATCTAAAAGATAAATACTTATGAGAGGTGAATTTGGGGACAGCTTTACACTTTAGTCTTTTGAAAGAAGGCACCATTTCTAGCCTTTTGTTCTGACCTCATATATTATAAAACTGATTTATCTTCAGTTCCAAGTCTGTGGGCATGTTTCCATAGTTATTTTAATGAGCTCTACGTGATTTTATTAAGTTTTTTAAAATTACTCTTGTTTGTATCTACCCACATATAACATCCACGTGTAAAGGTCACATACTGCATTTTTCATTAATGTGACATTCTAGAAAAGGCAAGGCTATAGTCAAGAGAACAAATCAGTACTTGTTAGGGGTTGGAGCATGCTCTATAACTATAAGAGATAGACTTAAGCAGTTTTTTGGGGGATTAATAAACTATGCTGGACCCTGCTTGTTGTGGTGGTTAGAAGAATGTGTTACAATTTCTATCACTTCAGTTCAGTCACTCAGTTGTGTCCAACTCTTTGCGACCCCATGAATCGCAGCATGCCAGGCCTCCCTGTCCATCACCAACTCCCAGAGTTCACTCAGACTCATGTCCATCAAGTCAGTGACGCCATCCAGCCAATTTCTTTGATGAACACCAAAAAGGTCAATTTTACTCAAGTAAATTTACAAAGGAAAAAAGTTTTAAAAGATTATCTGATTTTTAGTACTGTCTTAATTATTTGCTCTTTCTTAAATATTAGAATGATGTTTAGTGGTTTGTAGGAAAACTGATAATATATTGTCAGTATTAGTAATACATTTCTGAATACTTAAATATCTAATCATTTGACTGATAAATAAAGGGATACTGTGAAATCTTTCTATAATGCAATCCTCAAGGGATCAGAGCAAGTGATCACCTAGATCCTTTCTCTATTTTCACTTCCAAACATCTCAGGTAAAATGACAAATAAGCTTCTTTCTGCTGAATTTCCTTAGTATTAAAGTGTTACAGTGAGAATTCAGTACATTTTGCCATCCATTTTTCATATTTTTGCAAGTGTGAAGGACAGACATTTCTTACAGTTTTAAGTTAGGTTTTAATCTTTCTTCTTATACATCTAGGTTCGTCTCTTTATTGTGGTAAAACTATAGCAATAGCTTGTATCTTCATATTTTTAATCTGAACCATATTCTATTTTATAATAGAATAACAATAAAAATAGTCAATGTGAAAGAACCTTATAAACAATTTTTAAAAATCACAGGAATATAAAACAGGGAATGTCAATCAATTCAAACTCACAGTGAATCTCAAAGTGGGCAGCTTTCAAGTCCTAATTGAATTGAATAGTTTAGCACTTCCTTAGGCCAACCTGCAGAATGTACCTAAAAGCTCATCTCTGACTTGGATACTTTTGATAAATAATTAAATATTTATACTGTGACTTATGCAGAAATTAGATGATTTTTCAGTAATAAATGACAACTCAATAGTCCAAGTTTTTAATCCCTTATTAGCCTTAGAACTTTTCTGCCTATATTAAAAGGTAATGATTTCCTTCATCATTTAATATTTATCAATTTTCACCCTCAGATATTCAGTTTGTTACAAACTATTAATGAAAGAAAAATAGGTTCAGATACATACACACATTTTTAAATATATAAGGCTGCCTTAAGAATTTAAAACTAAGAAAAATAAATGTAAATTTTGGAATTTGCTGAGCATTCAATTTTTTTCCCAATGGGAAAATCATCTATTAACACTTTGTCATCTTGATCTGCCATTTTCCAGGAGACTTGTGTTCAACCGTACCTTAATTGTCCCTGTGTAGCCCCCTCAGTTAATATTCCTTCTACCCTTGACTCTTGGAAACCACTGATGCAATAGTTTTGCCAGAATGTCGAATACATAGAATCTTACAGAATGAACTCTTTAGTTCTGGTCTCTTTCATTTAGATTCATTAAGTCTTACCCTTGCCGTTACATGAGTTGACAGCTTGTCCTTTGTGTTGCTGAGTCATGTTCTGTTTTGGTTTTGTTTATTAGACACGTGTTGAGGCACTTTTGTATTGTTTTCAGTGAATAAAGCTGTTAGGTTTGCACAGAGGATTTTAGGGGAACATGTGTCTTCAGGTCTGAGTGTTCAATTTGAAACACAGACTGTAGGATTTACATTGGTTGGGGGTAAGATTAGGCTTGCCAGCCAATATTCTGTCTTTCTCTCTCACACACACAGTCTCTCTAATTGATTTGTTTGCTTGTTTACTGAAAACCTAGATCACTCTTATCAAGAGCTCAGGTTATAGCAGGATGATGGTTTTTACTAATTCCCTATCTTTTGAGGTTCCGAGCAGAGATTTTCCATGCAGGATCATCCACGGAGGAATGGGAATAAGAAAAAGGAAAAGATTGACCTGGAGGAATGTGTGGGAGTAGAGTGATTAAAAATCCCACCTTAACTTCGTTTTGGACCTCTCTGGTTCAGTCACTGTTTATAATAAAATTATTTTAATTTTAAATGTATGTTTATATGAACTGAGTTTTTAGTGAAGATTTCTCAACATGGTATATATTGTAAATATTTTTTTCCCCTGAAGGATTTTCCAGGTATATTGCTTGTAAAATAGCACTTATAATTGATTGTGTGCAGTTGAACTTATATTTCTACATTTTAGATTGTTGAGTCAGCAGGGCCATTTGGGAATATATATATATATATATATATATAAAACCCTATATATTAAACCCCTGTGTAGTAGACAGAATTCTCAGATGGCCTTGAAGATTCCATTCCCTCCCCTGGGTCTGGGTGGTTTGGACCTGTGAATATGATGATGTATCATTGCTGTGATTGTGTGACCTTATATGCTAGAAGAGATATTGTAGATGTGAATAAGGTCCCCCATGAATTGACTTTGAACTAATCAAAAGAGAGATTTTACTATGTGAGCCTGATGTAATAATTTGAATCCTTAAAAGAAGTCAGAGAGTCAAACAGCAGATTTTCCTGCTGTCTTTGAGGAAGCCAACTGCCACATAGTGAACTGCCTATTGGATTGGGACCTTTGGCAGGGTCCTGAGAGTGGCCTCTAAGAGTTGAGAGTATTCCATTTTATGGCTAGCAAGAAAAGGGAGACTTCCTGTTCTACAGCAACAGGGACTGAATTCTGCCAACAACCAGTAAGTCTGGAAGACGATTTGAGACTAAAATGAGATTGCAGTTCTGGCTAACACCTTGATTTCAGTCTGGTGAGATTCTGAGGATGGGAGCCATCTAACTGGTACTTACATTCTTGACCCAAGGAAATTTGTATGATACATTAGTGTGGTTGTAAATAGCTAAAGTTGAGTAATTTGTCATATAGCAATAGAAAGTTAATATACTGCAAATGGGTCATTTTTAAAATGGCATAGTATTTAACAAAAATAACCTTTCACATCATAATTCTTCAAAAATTAGTATTTGCTAGTATGAATATGATACTTTTAAAAATCCTGTGCTTGGGGACACTTTGATCAGACTGCAGGTATTTAAATTTCTAGACAGACTGGTGAAACTCCCAGGAGGTCATCACTAGGCAAATTTTCTAGTGGTGAGGGATAATTGTTTGTTGTTTTAGAAATTCCTTCATTAAAAAGTACAAAATGAATATAATATTACCTTAGTACACAGATTTTGGTTATATCTGATGAAGTTAAACTATGAATTCTCAAATAAAATATGATTCATATTTTAAGTGCCAAACCATTACTCTCACTATGTTTAAGATTTAACTACATTTTTTAATAGGAAGTGGTTGGCTAAGTTTTAATGCTTATTTACATGAAATAGTGCTGTGTGTACTTTTGATTTGTATGGGCACAAATAAACATAAGCCCTAATGTTCTGGTTATGAAATCTTTGAGATTAAATTGTTTTCTGTAGATAAAACAAGAAGTACATATGGGTTACAAATGCAGGTCTTGAAATCTATTAGCAGAGATGATTTTTAATTTTGTTTTCTTTTCTATTGGGGGAACTTCA
Organism: Nanger dama; assembly: GCA_917880005.1. Taxonomy (NCBI): domain Eukaryota; kingdom Metazoa; phylum Chordata; class Mammalia; order Artiodactyla; family Bovidae; genus Nanger; species Nanger dama. The sequence goes on from CAKJTW010000001.1 coordinate 29,037,043, forward strand.
CATATTTTATGAAATTGCATATGCTTTCAAATTATTACTGAAATAGTCATCCTTGAATACCTCCTCTAAATGTTTCATTCATGATACATCGGCCAACTTGTTTTCTCATACCTAAGTAACAAGCAAGGTGATATTAAGAATGCTATGACCTTGCTATATGATCTTATACTTTTATTCATTAGTAATAAAAGTATATTTAAACACTTGTAGATTATTTTACTTTTCCTAACTCTTCTCAACTGTCTCTAATGAAGAATTACATATAACCCTTTCTATCTTCTTGCCAGGTGGCTTGCCAACCCTCTCATTAGTTTAAATACTTTCTGACCACTTGGTCAGTCTTGGCTATGTGACTTGTGAGAGACAAGGAAATCAGAACAAAAGAGATCTTTCACTTTGAGATGGAAGCTTTTAGAATATTATGCAATGTTGAGAGATGTTTTTGATGTGCTGTGAGAAGAGGTGTGCCAGATAGGAGCTAATCTTTCAGCCTGACCTGAAAATGAAAAAAATCTTGGGGAGTAAAAGTGTATCCTGACAACCAGAACTGAGCTACAACTGACCGGCACTATTCATATACAAACCTTTTGTTGTTTTATAAGCTTTTGATATTAGTTTCTACAACAAAAATGAGTAATACAGTTTGTAATTTAATTTTCTCTGAGATAAAAATATCATTTCACTGAACTGATTAGCACTTCAATAGTTTTCTATTGCCTTTAGACTAAAAATCAAAGTCTCAACTTGTTTACAAAAGCCTGTATGATTGGGCCTATACTGGATTTTTTTAACAGTTTTTAGAATGCACCATACATTCTCCTCTCTGTATCAGGAATTCTGCCCTATCCCCTTTCCACCAGGAGAAACAGTATATTCAGAGATCTTATAGTTATGATTAAATGATTAATGTATTTTTATCCTACTTCATTTTCTCTCCAAGATAATAAGGATTGTATTGTTTGTTCATCATTTTTTTCCATAGTACCTATCACAGTGCTAGAGCATAGTGGAAGCCAATAAATATATGTTAAATGAAGCAAAGAATGAAATAAATTGATGTGCCATCTTTATCCCAAGAGACATCATAAATTTCTTCAGATTTAGAGTCATGTTCTCTTAATTTTTAAAACTATTATTTCCAAAGACTCAGTATATATGTTTGTATAAGAAATGTGCTTTTAAATATTACAGAATATTTATTAAGTCAAAAGCATAACTAGAATATTATATATTCCTATTTAATATTACTTCCATGAAGCAGGAATCTATTTTCTCTTTTCTTAGTCTAAGACTAGTTGAATGGTTTTCTGTTGTCATAGTAACACTACTCAGTTTTTATAGTGGTTTTTCCCATATTTTAAACATTATATTATTTCATTAAAGAACTTAAAAATTTTGAAGCAAATAATATTGTCTGCTCTTGATGGTTAAAATACACACAATTTCATATGCTTTCTGCATATATTTAAATTTGACTTTTAAATTATACCTCTTTTAATGGAATTCCACTCTCTTTTGTGCTTTGAGCTTCATATGTTCCAATTTACAGAGTCAGTCTTTATACTTTCTTAAGTTTATTTTTCTCAGTATGTGTTTTTAATAAAGCATTGCTTTAGTCCATCAAATATAAGGATTTACTGTTCAGACCAGAAAAGAAACATGGTATAGTGTAAGATGAGTTTAGAATAGACCAGAAAGCAATTCTATAAGGTATGCTCAGAATCCATTACACTAAGCAAAGACTGGGGGCATATGGCCAAGATGCCGACTGGAATATTGTTTGGTAAGTAAACATGAAGGTATAATACATTGGTATATATGGGTCAAAATGGAAAGATGAGTATTTTCCTTCTGACTCCTAAGCAAATATAGCTGGTGTTCTTATTTTTAGGAGACATATGTATGTGGTTGTGGTAGGTCTTCCCACAAGTTAGTATTCTCAGTCTTTTTATCTATTATTAATATTAAGCATTTTAAGTTGATAAGAAATTTGGGATAAAATCATAATGTATGGTTTTTAGATTAGATAGCTGATTTTCTGTGCATTTTGTGCTTCTATTTTAAATCTGGCAGTTATATTTTTCTCTAAGTGTTGAGACAATATTTAGGATGTTTGTAAAAGCTATGAAAATTCGGCAAAGAGGCCGTTCATAAATTGGTCAGATTTTTGGTGACCAAATTTTCATGTGCTAATTAGATGATTTAACCCATCCAGTATTCTTGTCTGGGAAGTTCCCTGGACAGAGGAGTCTGGCAGGCTATAATCCATGGGGTTGCAAAGAGTCATACACGACTGAGTGATTGAGCATGCACGTTAGATGATCTGGTACTTTGATTTAAACTAAATGCTAAATAACACCCTTTTTCTGTCCACAAATAATAGTGTAATTTTAATCTAGTCTTTCTATTGTATATTATAGAGTAAATGAGTTTTTGAGACAAGTAAAGGAACTCAGTGATAGAGTTTAGGGAATGGGATGAAAGAAGAAAACAACAAAATAAGTGGAGAAAATTAGCCTGTTATTTTATTTGCTTGGAATACTAAACAAACTCTAAATTTCTGGAAATGAAGAAAGAGAAATAAAGAAAGGGAAATGTTTTGGTTATTTTAAGTTTCCAAAACCACAGATTTATTATTTGGGTATACAAATTTAGATTTTGCAGGGAAATATAGTATAGTGCTGTGCTGATAGAACTCATACCATATAATAGATGGTATTACAAATGTGCTCTAAATTGTGAGACATTCATGTTAGGGAATCTTTTGGTTCTCTGCAATTGGTGCTTTGTATACCCTAATTAACTCAATGCCCATCAATTAGCAGTATTATTCACAACCTAAAAACAAATTTTAGTAGAATGTGCATATAAATGCTAGATTATGAAGTAATTTTTCTAGCCTCATTGTATTGACTTGAATATGTTGATAGTGATGATAATTACTATCATAACAATAGTAACCATAATTTATTTTTTGCATGATATGGAACAGGTACATTGTTTTTTCATCTTAACAAATCAATGGTGTAAATGTTCAGTTCCAATTTTGTAGCTGTGGATACTGAAGCACAAACAAATTATTTAACCTTAAGTAAAGATTATAAACTATATAATAAGTATTTTAGGGACTTGAACAAATGTTTTTTAAGATTTCCCATGCTTTTTCTATTATGCCACAATGGTTCTTTAAATTCAAAATTAACACATGTAATGAGAATGGTAGAGTAGTTACCTGTCCTAAAGTATTTAGGACTTAGGACACTAAAAATGGATTCTTTTAGTTGTACTACAATAGGTAATGGTTTACATGGTATTTCTTCTTTGGAGCTATATGTGGAACTAAGAGGTCAAAGTTACCCATTCAACGTTTACTTAGATTTATGCACAAAGAAAAGAAAAGTTACAAAATAGCTCTCACCAACAAACATGTTTAGTTTGCATAAATTTTGTCCTTCAACAATTGTATGAGAATGAAGGGCAGGTTATCCTCATTTTACATGAGTAAATTGTGGAAAAATATGTTCTTCTGAATCATAATGGAGTAACATGCCCTTGAAAAGATATTGTATATGGGATTAAGAATCATGTACATTTATTAAGAAACATGAAATAATTTTCCCACTAGAGACTTTTGAAAATTGGAAGATGTTATTTTCTAGTGTACAGATTATGTGGTGTAGGGTATGAATAGTTGGAAGTTTGGTAGGAGACCAAAAACTCTAATTTTATGGTTTGGGGGACAGAGAATGTAACCAATAAAATTCTATTTTATTAATGAGGCAGTCTTTCCTAGCTGTGGAAAGTTCAGGAGCTTTGGAGTCAAATTACGCACACACACACACACACCCCCATGTTTCTGTCTTTGGGAAATTTTCTAAATCTCTCTGAGCTTCAATTTCTCTGGATGTTACTACATGGCAATATCATCAGTAAATACATGGCAATACTACTTAAAAATGTCAGGCATACAAGAACTTTCTAATCACACTAGTTCTATTCTTGTCAGCTCCCTTTAAACCTTGTTTGATCTATTCTATTTCCAGACTCTTGGCCAGAATTTCCATTTTTTCCTTCTTTCTCAAATTGTAGATCTCAAAAGGCATGGCTTCAATCTTTCTCAAAACATTTCGGTAGTATACTTATACAAGTGACTATCAAGGAAAATATGACAATGTTTACATGAGTGTTGTCAATTTTGTCTCTATTTACTATTCTTCAAATCGTCAATAGAATTGTCCCACCATTTTAGACGGGAGAAAGGGAGAATAAATGCTTACACCCTATGTAGAGTTGACAGAAAGGAAAGCAAAAGGCAAAAGGGAAGGAGGGAGGAAGAGAGGGGGAGACCTATTGAGTCTCTATTATTGAAGAAGCAAGACATGTGATTGGGAATCTCACAAGGATTTGAATAGGAAAAAATTACAGAGCAAAGTTGAGAAAAAACTAATATATCAGTGTGAAGCAGATAAGAATTCCTCCTTAGATGAACTGAATAATTAGTTATGTAAACAAAAACCAAGACCAAGAACGGTGAAATAGTTTATTTCAAAATTTTTAGCTATTCTCTGTCATATGATTAAATGTAGATTAGTTATATAGTTTCTGAGCATAAGTACTATGTTCAGCTGACATAATGTCTCTGCCAGAAATTGTGGAAGATATTTGGGTGAAGGGTTAACAAAACTGGTTCACACTTTGAGTATTATACTATTATCCAACTTGACTTCAATAAATTAAGTGAAAGTGAAGTGAAAGTTACTCAGTTGTGTCCAACTCTTTGTGACCTCATGGTCTAAACAGTCCATGGAATTCTTCAGGCCAGAATACTAGAGTAGGTAGCTTTTTATTTCTCCAGGGGATCTTCCTAACCCAGGGATTGAGACCAGCTCTCCCACATTGCAGGCAGATTCCTTACCAGCTAAGCCACGAGGGAATTATGTAAATTATAATTTGCTTAATAAAATTTTCTATTTGCTTGCATGTTATGACAATCTGATTTTTTAAAATTCCACAGTAAAAGAAAAAAAAAGCTTTGGGCAGCTAACTAAGCTATCAAAACATCAACAGATAATCTATAATCAAGAACCTTTGAATTTAGAGAAAAAAGATTTCTAGATTACTGATAGCTACTATTGTGGGGAATTTTTATATGTAATATCCAAGCAAGATTGGGAAAGCAAGTAAATTTTTAGGAGCATTAACTTTATGTCAGGCATTATGGTTATAATTTACCTTAGTTAACTGATTCAGTTCAGGTCAGTTGCTCAGTCATGTCTGACTTAGTGACCCCATGGACTGCAGCACGCCAGACTTCCCTGTCAACACATTACCAACTCCTGTAGCATACTCAAACTCATCTCCATCAACCATCTCATGTCCAACCATCTCATTCTCTGTCATCCTCTTCTCCCGTTTTCAATCTATCCCAACACCAGGGTATTTTCCAATGGGTCAGTTCTTAGCATCAAGTGGCTAAGGTATTGGAGTTTCAGCTTCTATATCAGTCCTTCCAATGAATATTTATGATTTCCTTTAGGATGGACTGGTTGGATCTCCTTGCAGTCCAAGGGATTCTCAAGAGTCTTCTCCAACACCACAGTTCATAAGCATCAATTCTTTGATGCTGTTTTCTTTATAGTCCAACTCTCACATCCATACATGACTACTGCAAAAACCATAGCTTTGACTAGGCAGATCTTTGTTGGCAATGTAATGTCTCTGCTTTTTAATATGCTTTCTAGGTTGGTCATAACTTTTCTTCCAAGGAGCAAGCATCTTTTAATTTCCTGGCTGCAGTCACCATCTGTAGTGATTTTGGAGCCCAGAAAAATAAAGTCAGCTACTGTTTCCCCATGTATTTCCCATGAAGTGATGGGACCAGATACCAAGATCTTAGTTTTCTGAATGTTGAGTTTTAAGCCAACTTTTCACTCTCCTCTTTCACTTTCATCAAGATACTCTTTAGTTCTTCTTCACTTTCTGTCATAAGGGTGGTGTCATCTGCATATCTGAGGTTATCGATATTTCTCCCAGAAATCATGGTCCAGTTGAGAAGGGAATGGTAGGCCACTTCATATTCTTGCCTTGAGAACCCCATGAACAGTATGAAAAGGCAAAAAGATAGGACACTGAAAGATGAACTCACCAGCTCAGTAGGTGCCCGATATGCTACTAGAGATCAGTTAATTGATTAGGTGACATCATTGCTTTGAAACTAGACTCTTAAAATCCATGCAATTGCAGGAGAGAAATTACCAGTGCCTGGAAGATGTTTTTTTAAGAGAGAAGAAAAATGCAAAGATATTATTGTATTCTCAGACTTTCTTACTACTTTAAAATTCTTCCCTTAAATGCTTATCTCTATCCCCAAATTTTAGGAATACTCTTATTTGGCTGCATAAAGACATAGCTATGCCAGGAATACATTAGATGCCATTACCCATTCTGGAAATCCATTATACCAGGTATATTTTCTTGATGCTTACGCATAACTTCCATTAACGTTAATGAGAGTTGCATTCATGCATGGAGTAGAGAATAGATCCATTATCTCTAAAGGGCAGTTTCCCTTTTAATACATTGCTTAAGTTTTATTACATGTTTCCCTTTTGTTTATATTATGAAGTCTCAGTTCTTCATTTATAGAAAGTGGCATATAGCCCATGGAGTAAAATACTTTTGTTGGAGAGTTCTTCCAGACAGTTTTTAGGCCATGAGAATGAGGTGGTTGTTGTTGAGTTGCTAAGTTGTGTCTGACTCTTCACAACCCCATGGACTGCAGCGTGCCAGGATTCCCTGTCCTTCACTGCACCCTGGAATTTGCTCAAATTCATATCCATTGAGTCAGTGATGCTATCATTGTGGAATGTGAAAGTATTATCTTATAAAGTCCCTGTTCTTGTAAAACTATTGCAACCTTAGATTCATTTAGAACCTGTAAAATAGTATAGATTTAAGTAAAAAAAAAAACAAAACTATTCTAATAGTTACTGAACCAATTGTTGATATTTGCAATCATTTTCAAACCTACATTTAGCAATTCCTCTAGCAATTTAGTTTTAATAGTAGGTAAAGGAAGCTATTAATGACAACTCAGTTATTTCTATAATGTTGAGTCAAGTTATGTAGTCCCAGGAAAAAAATATTTTGGGGTTCTTTCTTATGGGCTGAGTCTTAAAAAAAGAAAAAAGAAATAGGGATTTTTTGGAGAGAACTATTTATGTAGATTTAAATAATAGTAGGAACTAATCATGAAAAAAAAAATTCCCTGTTATCTCCTATATTCTTCTAAATACTCCCATATGGATTTCCTCTTAGACATTTCCCCATCACTGGTATGGATGATGAAATAAGCTACCCTTCAAAGAGATAATTTTATAATGATACAAATATAAAATGTTAATCCTTTTCTGTCTCATATACTAAACAAAAATATATTGAGCCAACGAAACACCACTCACACACATAACATTCTGTTCATCTTACTTGTTATACTATACTAATAAAAGCATAGCCTTCACAGACGACTGTCATTGCTTTATAATTATTAGCATATAAATAGTATTTCCATTGAAGCAGAGTGACCTAAAATAATTTTTTTCCCTCATAAATTGGTGTTTAAAAATAAATCTTCAGACTCAAAGCCATCTCGAAGTAAATCTAATGATTTCTCTTTGGCTAAAATTACTTGGAAAATGTATTTAATAATTACCAATATTACCAACAATTGATAATTACTGATAATTAATGATAAAGATGTGACACCATTCCTTTTAGTACTGGGGACCTTGTAGAGTAACTGTTCTATAACTGAAATTTGATTTGCAGCAAATTCTATCAATAGCATTGACAAATTCAGAAAGCAATTTCTTTTTTTTTCATCATTTTCCTCTGATTACTATCCTGTTCAGTAACACCAACATTTTCTCTTTTAGAATACTGATTTCCATCTGAGTTCTTGAATAGACCAAATTTCTAGAATGCTGCCTTTATATCACCTTCATCTATTTCACTTACTACTAATGGTTAGCATTTCTCATGCTGCTTCCATGCCAGTGTCCTGTATCACATCAGTCACAAAATTTCTAAGATTTTCTCATTGCCAAATTTCATTTCTATGTAGATCTGTATATCTCTTAATCTCCATCTCTTCTTCATCTCACAAAAGTCTTATGCTGTGACCCCTGCACCTCAAATTTTAGTTGGAAAATCAATGCCCAGTATAAGATAATGCATTATTTAGTTTTCTTTGTAATAGGGGTGGTCATGCAGCTAATTATAACTAATGTAATACACATGTAATACACTGTTACATGGGACTTCTGGTGTAGCTACTTGCTGACAATTGAAAGGGCTCATTTTGAAAGAACTTGACTTTTTTATTCTAACTTGAGTTTGCCTGTGTTTGCTGGATTAGGTCTCATCTGAAGGTCAATACACCTATTGACGTTGAGGATGGAAACCATGTGCCAGAAGCAGAACATAAATATGGGAGCTTGACTTTCCCTAAATATTGTTTTACATGAGATATGAATAATCTTCAGTTCAGTTCAGTTCAGTCACTCAGGTGTGCCCAACTCTGCGACCCCATGCCAGGATCACAGAATGCCAGGCCTCCTTGTCAATCACCAACTCCTGGAGTTCATTCAGACTTATGTCCATCGAGTCGGTGACAGAATCCAGCCATCTCATCCTCTGTTGTCCCCTTATTTTCCTGCCCCCAGTCCCTCCCAGCATCAAGGTCTTTTCCAGTGAGTAAACTCTCCACATCAGGTGGCCAAAGTATTGGAGTTTCAGCTTCAGCATCAGTACTTCCAGTGAACACTCAGGAATGATCTCCTTTAGAATGGACTGGTTGGATCTCCTTGCAGTCTAAGGGACTCTCAAGAGTCTTCTCCAACACCACACTTCAAAAGCATCAATTCTTCAGTGCTCAGCTTTCATCACAGCCCAACTGTCATATCCATACATGACCACTAGAAAACCCCCAGCCTTGACTAGGTGGACCTTTGCTGGCAAAGTAATGTCTCTCCTTTTTAACATGCTATCTAAATTGGTCATAACTTTCTTTCCAAGGAGTAAGTGTCTTTCAATTTCATGGCTGCAGTCATCATCTGCAGTGATTTTGGAGCCCCCAAAATAAAGTCTGACACTGTTTCCACTGTTGCCCCATCTATTTCCCATGAAGTGATGGGGCCAGATGCCATGATCTTTGTTTTCTGAATGTTGAGCTCTAAGCTAACTTTTTCACTCTCCACTTTCACTTTCATCAAGAGGCTTTTTAGTTCCTCTTCACTTTCTGCCATAAGGGTGGTGTCATCTGCATATCTGAGGTTATTGATATTTCTCCTGGCAATCTTGATTCCAGCTTGTGCTTCTTCCAGCCCAGCATTTCTCATGATGTACTCTGCATATAAGTTAAATAAGCAGAGTGACAATATACAGCTTTGACATACTCCTTTTCCTATTCGGTACCAGTCTCTTTTTCCATGTCCAATTCTAACTGTTGCTTCCTGAACTGCATATAGGTTTCTTAAGAGGTGGGTTTAAATTTAGGTAATATATAATGGATTCCTCTGTTAGATGTTCAGTTCAGTTCAGTCACTCAGTTATGTCCGACTCTTTGCGACCCCATGAATTGCAGCACACCAGGCCTCCCTGTCCATCGCCAACTCCTGGAGTTCACTCAGACTCACGTCCATCGAGTCAGTGATGCCATCCAGCCATCTCATCCTCTGTCATCCCCTTCTCCTCCTGCTCCCAATCCCTCCCAGCATCAGAGTATTTTCCAGAGTCAACTCTTCCCATGAGGTGGCCAGAGTACTGGAGTTTCAGCTTTAGCATCATTCCTTCCAAAGAAATCCAGGGCTGATCTCCTTTAGAGTGGACTGGTTGGATCTCCTCACAGTCCAAGGGACTCTCAAGAGTCTTCTCCAACACCACATTTCAAAAGCATCAATTCTTTGACGCTCAGCCTTCTTCACAGTCCAACTCTCACGTCCATACATGACCACAGGAAAAACCATAGCCTTGACTAGATGGACCTTAGTCGGCAAAGTGTCTCTGCTTTTGAATATACTATATAGGTTGGTCATAACTTTTCTTCCAAGGACTAAGCGTCTTTTAATTTCATGGCTGCAGTCAACATCTGCAGTGATTTTGGAGCCTCCCAAAATAAAGTCTGACACTGTTTCACTGTTTCCCCATCAATTTCCCATGAAGTGATGGGATCATCTGCCATGATCTTTGTTTTCTGAATGTTGAGCTTTAAGCCAATTTTTTCACTCTCCACTTTCACTTTCATCAAGAGGCTTTGTAGGTCCTCTTCACTTTCTGCCATAAGGGTGGTGTCATCTGCATATCTGAGGTTATTGATCTTTCTCCTGGCAATCTTGATCCCAGCTTGTGTTTCTTCCAGTCCAGCATTTCTCATGTAGAAAACACCAAATCCTAACTTTTGAAAAGTGCTCATCCTTTAGTCCTTCTTTTACATGCAAATATTTTATCTGGTTGTTTAGGCCCAAGCCCTTGAAGAAATCTTTGGTTCTTTTCATCACAGCCTTCTGCTAGTATGCAAAACATCCTTGAGGTTCTACCATCAAAATATAACCAGAATCTGACTACTTCTCACCATGTCTACTCTATCATCATCTTGATCCAAGCAATAAGTAGGTTGACTTATGTATCTTTTCAAAGAACAACATTGGATTTCCTTAATTTTCTTTATTGTTTCTTTTCTGTTTTAAATTATGCTGATTTCTGCTTTTGCCTTTATTATCTCCTTCCTTCCCCTTGCTTTGGGCTTATATATGTCTTATTTATCCAATTTCTGAAGGCAGAAACTGTTGAGGAGAAAAACAAGTTTTCTTCTACCCTTCTATATCTTGCGCTTTCCTGGTGGCTCAGATGGTAAAGAATCTGCTGGCAATATGGGAGACCAAGGTTCAGTCCCTGTGTCAGAAGATCCCTGGAGAAGGGAATGGCTCTCCATTCCAGTATTCTTGCTGGAGAATTCCATGGACAAAGGAGCCTTGTGAGCTACGATCTGTGGGGGCACAAAAAGTTGGATATGACTGAGTGACTAATACATTTACTTTTCAATTGCTGAGTGTTAGCTAAGATCCCTGTAATAGAAGACAGATGACTCAAAAAAAATTTTTTTTTAACGTGTGTATCTCATGTGAGACACCTAGGGAAAAATGAATCTAACTCAAAGAAGTAGCTTAGAATTCAGCCGTAAGTACCATCTCAGTAGGAAAAGGGTAGGGACTTGTAGGTTTCCTAAGGGAGAGAAGATGACTTTTGGAAAGATGAATGGGCCCTTAGAAGAAGACATGGGAAATATATGATATTCTGAGACAGTTTTTCTGGTGTGGTGTCAATTTCTAGTCTCATCTATGATAACATCAATTTTCCCTGGTGATGAAACTCCTGGGGAGGAGATTTATGACAACTGAGTCACTTATAGAAGGCCTGTCATTAAGTATATAGAGAAAGTTCAGAAGGGGCTTCTCCCTCAATTTGCTATATTTCAAGTGCTGTATCTCAAGTGACTCTACGCCTGGACATTACCAGATGGTCAATACTGAAATCAGATTGATTATATTTTTTGCAGCCAAAGATGGAGAAGCTCTATGTGGTCAGCAAAAATAAGACTGGAAGCTGACTGTGGCTCAGATCATGAACTCCTTATTTAAAAATTCAGGGTTAAGTTGAAGAAAGTAGGGGAAACCCCTTTACCATTCACATATGATGTAAATAAAATTCCTTATGATTATACTGTGGAAGTAACAAATGAATTCAAGGGATTAGATCTGATAGACAGAGTGCCAGAAGAACTTTGGACAGAGGTTCATAACATTGTACAGGAGGTCATGATCAAAATATCCCCAAGAAAAAGAAATGTAAAAAGCCAAAATGGTTGCCTGAGGAGGTCTTCTGAATAGCTGAGGAAAGAAAAGAATCTAAAGGCAAAGGAGAAAAGAAAAGATATATCCACCTGAATGCAGAGTTCTGAAGATTCTTGGTGATTCTTGTTTCAGATAAAAAGAATAAGCATATTTCACCCAGTCTGTTCTACTGCTACTGCTGCTAAGTCGATTCAGTCGTGTCGGACTCTGTGCGACCCCATAGACGGGATCCCACCAGGCTCCCCCATCCCTGGGATTCTCCAGGCAAGAACACTGGAGTGGGTTGCCATTTCCTTCTCCAATGCAGGAAAATAAAAAGTGAAAGTGAAGTCGCTCAGTCGTGTCCGACTCTTAGCAACCCCATGGACTGCAGACCACCAGGCTCCTCTGTCCATGGGATTTTCCAGGCAAGAGTACTGGAGTGGGATGCCATTGCCTTCTCCAGTCTGTTCTACTAAATGACCATTAGTGAAGCAGTGATCTGAGGACTCTAAAAATTAAATAGAAACAAAAGAAGCCCCCAAATTTTAGTGCCATTGGACTGCTAGTGAGTTTATCATTTCTCCCCCTTATTTCCTAGCCTGGACTCAAGGCAGTCTGAAACTCACTAGTGGACATTAACAAAGACGGAGAAAGCTCCAGGAGAAGTTCTCCATTTCATGTCTGATGAGTAGGAAAGAGATCTGCTAGCAATAGTGGTGATAGCATGGGTCCACTAGTGCCCAAAGTTAAGAGGGAGGAAAATCTTCCTCTCTAATCAGAGGAACTGTGTTCTCAAGGGGGTGGAATAAAGCCTTGCCACTTGTCTCTCTCCATCCTACCCTAGGGACTTCCCTGGTAACTCAACTGATAAAGAATCTGCCTGCCATGCAGGAGACCCTGGTTAGATTCTTGGGTCAAGAAGATCACCTGGAGAAGGGATAGGCTATCCACTCTAGTATTCTTGGGCTTCTCTGGTGACTCAGATGGTAAAGAATCCACCTGCAATGCAGGAGACCTGGGTTCAATCCCTGGGTTGGGAAGATTCCCTGGAGCAGGGCATGGCAATGCACTCCAGGATTTTTGCCTGGAGAATCCTCATGGACAAAGGAGCCTGGTGAGCTACAGTCCATGGGGTCACAAAGAGTTGGACACAACTGAGCAACTAAGCACATCTTACTCTATTCCATGCCAGGAAGTGTGTGGTACAGTGAGGTCAACAGAGCCTCTGCCTTCTGGATGGAAGATTAAGGGAAGCCTTGATGAACTGAAAATTACCCAGGAAATCATAGAGAGGAAGCAGCTTGAAAACCTACCCCCTATACATTTGACATAAACTCTTGGGATCACCCCTCAGATGTATATGTATAGATGTGACTCTAAATAGAATGTGTGCTATTGTGCTTGGTCATGTCTGACTCTTTGGGACTGCATAGAGTGTAGTCAGCCAGGCTTCTCTGTCCATGAAATTTTCCAGGCAAAAATACTGGAGGCGATTGCCATGCTCTCCTTCAGGGGATCAAACCCACGTCTCTTGTATCTCCTGTACTGGCAGGCAGGTTTTTACCACTAGCATCACCTAGAAGTTCTAAATAGCATACAAATAGCTTTGAGTGATGAACCATGGGAGTGATTCCCAATCAAGTCCCAGGCTGATCAAACCAATAAGTGACAAATACAGAGGATGTGTCTAAAAAGCACAATAAAGCCGTTAAAAATAGATCAAGCTATGGAATGTTGGTCAGATCTTGAAACGATTACCTGCTAAAACAAAGATATCGATGTAGTACTTGAAAAAGATACAAAGCCTCATAGCATAGTGTTCAAAATGTCTAGGGTAAAAATCCAAAATTACTCAGCACAGGAAGAATCAGGAAAATCATAATGCACATGGGAAAGATGATTAACAGGTTTCAACCCAAAGACGATAGAATTGTTTAAAAACACATTCAATCAACTCTTGTAAAATCAGTAGGGAGATGGTATCAATGTGACTTTTACTTTGGTATTGACCCAATCACTTGTACTAAGACTATCTCACAGAATTCATGTCCACTCAGAACATGAAAATGTGACCTTTTTTGTAAATAAGGTCTGTGCAGATGTAATCAGGTTTAGATGACATCATACTAGATTAGATTGAACCCTAAATCCAATGACTGTTGTGCACTTAAGAGGGAAATTTGGAAATATAACAAAGACAAGTAGGGGAAAAGACCATAGAGAGACAAAGGCAGATACTGGAGTGAAGCCAAAGAATGCCAAGCATTGGTAGTAATCATTAGAAGAAAGAGGAAAAAAATTATTCTTTTCTAGAACCTGAAGAGGAAGCATGGCCCTACCAACAACTTAATCTCAGATTGTTAGCTTCCCACACTGTCAGAAAAATATATTTCTGTTGTTTTACACCAGAGTTTTTGGTAGTTTTTTAATATAATCTTAGAAAACTGGTATATACATAAGGTAGTGTCTGTCAAATTTCTCTATTGTATGATTACTGTATTTCCCTTGTTAAATGCAAGTCACCAAATCCAACTTAAACACAAGGGGAGAGGAGTTAAACTTCATGATCTGGAGGGAAGAATATCAACAAATTTGTGGACACATGGTAAAAGTCACTGTAATTATTTACTTTGGGGGAGATACTTTGAAGATTTGCAAGCATTCTGTTTCTCTTAATGGTTTTACTAGTTTTAGCATACATCAGGGAACTTTGCTCACAGCAACTACTAATGTAATATTCTAGTTCCCTCAATTCTTTATTGAATTCTTCTATAATGAGATTTTTCCAACCCCCTATTTATTTTTTTAATCAATTATTGATATTATCATGGATTCAGTTCTGTTTAGTCGCTCACTCTTGCAACTCCATGGGCTGCAGCACGCCAGGCTTCCCTGTCCATCACCAACTCCCAGAGCTTGTTCAAACTCATGTCCATTGAGCTGGTGATACCATCCAACCATTTTATCCTCTATAATTTTGGATTATATGAATTATGGATTAATGAATATTTGTTATTCTTTGGGTATATAATTCAGTATGTTCTTTATTGTATTGTAATTGTATTTTATTGTATCACTTTGTATTGGATTGTAAAATTGTTCCAATCTTGGCCATTGAGAGCGTTTTTGGTCTCTTTGTCTCTGAAAAGGGCCATTATGTATTCTGCCTTTCTCAAGACTTTATTTTCTCTATCATAGTGTATGATGCAGCAGGTTCATCTTGTGTTTCCTAAGTTATAGTGTTAGAATAAATAACTTAAGTAAAATCTTTTCACGTTAGTCATTCAGCAATGTTTGACTCTTTGTGAGTCAGACACAAAGACTGTAACCTTTGTGAGTCAGACCTATGGACTGTAACCTGTCAGGCTCATCTGTCCATGGAATTTTCCAGGCAAGAATACTGGAGTTGTTGCCATTTCCTCCTCCAGGGGATCTTTCCTACCCAGGGATTGAACCTGGGTTTTTTTGCATTGCAGGTGGATTCTTTATCACTGAACCACCAGGAAAACCCCTAAATCTTTTTGGAGTCAGGTATTTAGAAATCATGATCTGATTGTGGGGGGTGCTATATTACTCCTGGATGTCACCTTTTACATCCTTGACTGACAAAACTAGCAAATACATATTTGACCACTAATCCATGTATGCACAAATCTATATCACTGAACCTATCTATTAGTATGCACATTAAAATAAAAGTATGTTCACATATATATTTCTGAATCTAACCCCAGCACCATGGGATTTACTGTAGACATTTTGCTTTGCTTATTTGTAAGTATGATCTCTGGAAGTGAGAAACTAGGTGCAATTTATTTAATTATATGTTTAATTATAATTTATTAAATTATACATACATATACATATCATCAGAGAAGGTGATGGCACCCCCACTCCAGTACTCTTGTCTGGAAAATCCCATGGATGGAGGAACCTGGTAGGCTGCAGTCCATGGGGTTGATAAGAGTCGGACAGACTGAGCGACTTCACTTTCACTTTTCACTTCCATGCATTGGAGAAGGAAATGGCAACCCACTCCAGTGTTCTTGCCTGGAGAATCCCAGGGACAGGGGAGCCTGTTGGGCTGCCTGCCATCTATGGGGTCGCACAGAGTTGGACATGACTGAAGCAACTTAGCAGCAGCAGCAGCATATATATCATATATATATGGTATATATAAAATGTGTTTAGAATTACGAGTCCATATCTCTATGAAAGACAAATTTACCAACAAGACAACAATGTTTATATATAATTTATTTTGTCTTGAGCTGATAGCTACAGGTGAAACACTGTTTTCAGGTTATTTAGGTCAGTTTTTTAATCCCTTCAATGAAGTTGTGTAATATATTTGTAATGTGATGACATTTTTTTGGTTATAATCTACAATCCATCCTGGAAATCTCTTCACGTGCTTGTTGTTTTCTCTCTCTCTTATTTAATTTGCACACAGGAAAGTTCAGTCTTTGTTATGTATAATTCTGTGTATCTTGACATATGCATAGTCATGCATCTAATACCCTAGTCCTATGTGGAAAATAGGAAAATTTCATCACCATAAAATTTTCCTCTGCTGACCCTTTGCAGGAAACTGCTCCTCTACTCTAAACCTCTGGTATCACTGATTTGTTTTCTACTCCTTAAAGTTAGCTTTTTCCAGAATGGGTCTTTTGTGCCACTGGCCAACTGTTTTTAAAGTGACCACATCATTTTACATTCTCCCTAGCAGTGTATGTGGATCCCAATTTTTCCACATTCCACTAATATTTTTATTTTCTGTCATTTTATTATAGTTACTCTAGTGGGTGTGAAGTGGTATCTCACTTTAGTTTTTATTTTTAATTCCCAAATGACTGAGTCTCTTTTTCATATTTATATTGGCCATCTGCATGTATTCTTTGAAGAAATGTTTGTTCAGGTCCTTTGTGCAATTTTTAAATTGGTTATTGGACCTTTTATCATTGAATTATAGTAGCTTTTAGATGTTCTGGATAATAGATCATTATCATATGTATAACTTACGAAAGTTTTCTCCCATTCTCTGGGTTGTTTTTTCACGTTTTGTAGTATCTTTTTAAGTTCAGAAGTTTTAAATTTTGAAACCAAGTTTACCTGTTTTCTTTTTTTTTTTTTTTTGTAGTTTGCTGTGATACCTTAGAATACTGTTGCTTAATCCAAAGTTTCAAAGTTTTACATCTATTTTTTTTTCTAAGAGTTTTATAACTTTAGCTCTTACAGTTGGATATTTCATTCACTTTGAGTTAGTTTTTGTATATGCTCTGAGATATGTGTCCAACTTCATTCTTTTTAAAAAGTAAATTTATTTTTGGGTAAGCCGGGGCTAGTGTCCGTTTGCAGTGGTGGATGGCTTCTCCCTGTGATGGTTTCTACCACAGCTGAGCACAGGTCTAGGGCATGTGGGCTCCGCACACCAGAGCACAGGCTCACTAGCTGTGGAACAAGGACTTAGTTGTTCTGCAGCATGTGGAATCCCCCTGTCCAGAGATTTAACCCCTGTTTCCTGCATTGGCAGGCAGATTCTTTATCACTGAGCCACCAAGGGAGCCCACACTTCATTCTTTTGAATGTATCTAAGGAAAAAAAAAAAGGGACCTGGAATGTTTGGTCCATGAATCAAGGGAAATTGGAAGTGGTCAAACAGCAGATGGCAAGGGTGAACACTGACATTCTAGGAATCAGTGAACTAAGATGGACTGGAATGGGGGAATTTAACTCAGATGACCATTATGTCTACTACTGTGGGCTGGAATTCCTTAGAAGAAATGGAGTAGCCATCAGAGTCAACAAAAGAGTCCAAAATGCAGTACTTGGATGCAATATCAAAAAAACAGAATGACCTCTGTTCATTTCCAAGGCAAACCATTCAATATCATGGTAATGCAAGTCTATGCCCTGACCCATAACACTGAAGAAGTTGAAGTTGAACAGTTCTATGAAGACCTACAAGACCCTTTAAAACTAACATCCCAAAAAGATGTCCTTTTCATTATAGGGGACTGGAATGTAAAAGTAGGAAGTCAAGAAACACCTGGAGTAACAGGCAAATTTGGCCTTGGAATACAGAGTGAAGCAGGCAAAGACTAATAGAATTTTCCCAAGAGAGCGCATTGGTCAGAGCAAACACGCTCTTTCAACAACACAAGAGAAGATTCTACATATGGACATCACTAGATGGTCAACACCAAAATCAGATTGATTATACTCTTTGCAGCCAAAGATAGAAAAACTCTATACAGTTAGCAAAAGACCAGGAACTGACTGTAGCTCAGACCATGAACTCTTTATTGCCAAATTCAGACTAAAATTGAAGAAAGTGGGGAAAGCCACTAGCCCATTCACTTATAACTTAAATCAAATCCCTTATGATTATACAATGGAAGTGAGAAATAGATTTAAGGGGCTAAATCTGATAGACAGAGTGCCTGATGAACTATGGATGGAGGTTTGTGACATTGTACGGGAGACAGGGATCAAGACCATCCCCAAGGAAAAAAATTGCAAAAAAGCAAAATGACTGTCTTAGGAGGCCTTATAAATAGCTGTGAAAAGAAGAGAAATGAAAAGCAAAGGAGGAAAGGAAAGATATAAGCACCTGAATGCAAAGTTCCAAAGAATAGAAAGGAGAGACAAGAAAGCCTTCCTCAGTGATCAATGCAAAGAAATAGAGAAAAACAATAGAATGTGAAAGATTAGATATATCCAAGAAAATTAGAAATACCAATGGAAAAGTCATGAAAGATGGGCTCAATAAAGGACAGAAACGGTAGAACATAAGAGAAGTGGAAGATATTAAGAAGAGGTGACAAGAATACACAGAAGAACTGTACAGAAAAGATCTTCATGACCCAGATAATCACGATGGTGTGATCACTCACCTAGAGCCTGATATCCTGGAATGTGAAGTCAAATCAGCCTTGGGAAGCATCATTATGAACAAAGCTAGTGGAGGTGATGGAATTCCAGTTGAGCTATTCAAATCCTAAAATATGATGCTGTTAAAGTGCTACATTCAATATACCAGCAAATATGGAAAACTCAGCAGTGTCCACAGGACTGGAAAAGGTCAGTTTTCATTCCAATCCCAAAGAAAGGCAATGCCTAAGAACGCTCAAACTACCACACAGTCACACTCATCTCACATGCTAGTAAAGTAAAGCTCAAAATTCTCCAAGCCAGGCTTCAGCAATTTGTGAATGATGAAATTCCAGCCTTTCTAGCTGGTTTTAGAAAAAGGCAGAGGAACCAGAGATATATTGCCAACATCCGCTGGTTCATCGAAAAAAACAGAGTTGCAGAAAAACATCTATTTCTACTTTATTGACTATGCCAAAGCCTTTGACTGTGTGGATCACAATAAATTGTGGAGAATTCTGAAAGAGATGGGAATATCAGACCATCTGACTTGCCTCTTTAGAAACTTGTGAAGCAACAGTTAGAAGTGGACATGGAAGAATAGACTGGTTCCAAATAGGAAAAGGAGTACATCAAGGCTGTATATTGTCACTATGCTTATTTAACTTATATGCAGAATGCATCATGAGAAACCCTGGGCTGGAGGAAGCACAAAATGGAATGAAGATTGCTAGGAGAAATATCAACAACCATAGATATGCAGATGATACCACCCTTACGGTAGAAAGTGAAGAAGAACTAAAAGCCTCTTGATGAAAGTGAAAGAGGAGAGTGAAAATGTTGGTTTAAAGCTCAACATTCAGAAAACTAAGATCATGGCATACGGTTCTATAACTTCATGGGAAATAGATGGGGAAACAGTGGAAATACTGGCTTTTTTGGGCTCTGAACTCACTGCAAATGGTGATTGCAGCCATGATAATTTCATGCTTACTTCTTTTAAGGAAAGTCATGACCAAACTAGACAGCATATTAAGAAGCAGAGACATTATTTTGCCAACAAAGGTCCATCTAGTCAAGGCTATGTTTTTTCCAGTAGTCATGTATGAATGTGGGAGTTGGACTCTAAAGAAAGCTGAGTGCCAAATAATTGTTGCTTTTGAACTGTGGTGTTGGAGAAGACGCTTGAGAGTCCCTTGGACAGCAAGGAGATCTAACCAGTCCATCTTAAAGGAGATCAGTCCTGGGTGTTCATTGGAAGACTGATGTTGAAGCTGAAACCCCAATACTTTGGCCACCTGATGCAAAGGGCTGACTCATTTGAAAAGGCCCTGATGCTGGGAAAGATTGAGAGCAGGAGGAGATGTGGACGACAGAGGATGAGATAGTTGGACAGTATCACTGACTCACTGGACATGAGTTTGGGTAAACTCCAGAAGTAGGTGATGGACAGGGAGAGCTGGTATGCTGCGGTTCATGAGGTTGCAAAGAGTTGGACACGACTGAGTGAACTGAACACAAAAATTGTCTCAGCACTATTTATTGAAAAACCTGTTCTTTTCTCATTGAATTGTCTTGTAAATAATCAATTGACCATAAAGGTTTGGGTTTATCTCTGAATTGTCAGTTTTATTTCATTTATGTATATGCATATGCTTATGTTAACTTCACAAGGTATTGTTTACTATAGCTTTCTAGTAAGTTTTGAAATCAGAAGATAGAAATTTTCCAACTTTTTTGGTCAGTTTTTGGGGTTGTTCTGGGTTTCTTGCATTTCCTTACACATTTTAGATTTAGCTTGTCAATTTATGCAAAAGAAGCCATTTGGGGTTTTGGTAGAGACTGTGTTTCCTCTATAGATCAATTTTTGGTTTTACATCTTTTTCCAACCTAGTTTATCCTGAAGACTGATACATTATTTAAATCTATTTCAATGTTATGACATAGGAAAGAAAGGAAACAAACAGAGGGTACAAAAGATAACATAAACTGTTAGTTTGTGAGGTATGTTGCAAAGGGCGGTTAGAAATATACATTCAACAGAATGTTCTAGAGCAGTGATTTCCAACTGCTTGTGGAGCACTGTTTTTACTATGAAAAATGATTATGTACCCCATGAACCTAAATATAATAAATCTAAGAGACTTTTAAATTTAAAAATATATTTGCCTTATTTTTTTAGTGTTATGATGTCATTTCAAAATAATATTATGTTGAATTGGCGTATCTTAATATTATGTGTTTGGAAGTTTTATGTTGATTCTGTAAGTTTGTATTTTCTCTTCTTTAGTTGCCTAAAAGCTTCAAATTCTGAAATATATACAGAACCCTTGTATTGTCAAGATTCTCAGCTGTAAGAAATAGGAAACAGCTCTGGATATTTGAAAAGAGAATGATTCTTTAAAAGGATACTAGATAATTCA
This sequence comes from Nanger dama, assembly GCA_917880005.1. NCBI lineage: Eukaryota > Metazoa > Chordata > Mammalia > Artiodactyla > Bovidae > Nanger > Nanger dama. The sequence continues at coordinate 29,058,230 of CAKJTW010000001.1, forward strand.
TTGCCTGTCTAGGAGGGCTAGAAAATTATAGCAGAAGCTTCCATTGTGGATATGACTCTGGTCACATATACTAATTCTAGCCTACACTAGTTTCCAGAAAGGCCTTGGCAATCACATTCTGAGAATATGAATCTGCCACCATACTTTAGTGTTAAAAGCTGGCGCCTATAATGGAAACTTTTTAAAGCTCTAGTTTAGTTTACAGCTCTCTGTGATGATTCAATTAAATTAGACAAATGTGCATTGACCACCCACTATGAGCACTTGGCGAGGCGCCAATCATGAGCCCTGCTATGTTTGACTTGGCTTGCAAACAACTTAGCCATGTTAAATGTGTTTCCTTGCCTACCAGTGAATGAGTGAGGGTAACTCTCCAACTCTGTTGGGCTTTGATACTAAACAGCACATCCCTGAGAGCCCCGCTGCACCTGATGTATACACAGAAAGCAGTAACAAGAATAATTACAATCAGGCTTCTGCTGGCTGTGCTTAACATCAGCAAGTCAGCAGAGTGCCAATCACAGCCATTTCTGCAGAAACTTGTGATGGGAGCTTCCCTTTTCTCACAGCAAGATGGCCAGTGTGTAGGAAACATACAACCCTTGCATGCTTTTCCAAACTGTAGTGTCCCTACTTGAAAAAAATCGTAACAAATTGGGAGTGCAAAAGTGGTTTCCTGTGGTGTTAAATATGGGAATGTCTTCAAGATGTTCCACTTCAGTATTCTTTGGGGTAAGCAGGCAAACTAGCTGAAGCGGCAACAGTCAACACTTACGATTTCTGGTGTATTATGGTAAAGACCTTAGCCAAGCATTGTGTGTTGATGGCAAACTTACTTACATGTTTAGTGTTAAGTGCAAAATTTTCTGTGGTTCCTGAGACTACATTTATGTATGTAAAAATAAGAAGTCCTGTTGGTAACATAAACTGTTTGAGTCATGGGAACATCAAATGTCTGAGACAGTGAAAAGAGTTTATTTTTTAATGACATACTTATGTAATAGAGTTAGGCTTATTCTTAGTAAGTAGCTGCTAACTATTAAATTTATTTTAAATATACAAAGTTTTAAAAATATAACATTAATTCCTGACATTTTGTTGCAATAATTTTTAAATATCTTAAATTTACAGTAATTTTTAGTGTGTAATGAAAGTAACTGTGATAAATCACTTCAGTTGTGTCTGACTCTGTGTGAACCTGTGGACTGTAGCTTGTCAGACTCCTCTCTGTCCATGGGATTCTCCAGGCAAGAATACCAAAATGAGTTGCCATGCCTTTCTCCAGGGGATCTTCCTGACCCAGGGACTGAACTGTGTCTCTTCTATCTCCTGCACTGGCAAGTGGGTTCTTTACCACTAGCGCCACATGAAAAGTAACTATGAGGGAATTATTTAGAGAAGATGAACATTTTTTGAGTGCATGTAGAGTAAAAAATAATTTTTTTTCTATTTAATTTGAAAAATTTATTTTTTTAACTGGTAGGAAACTGTTTTACAGTGTTATGTTGGGTTCTGCTATACAACAAATCAGTCATAATTATATATCTACACACACACACACACACACACACACACACACACACACACAGGCACATATAATTGAGCGTCCCTCTCCTCCCCGCATCCCATCCCCTTTAGGTCATCACAGAATGCCAGGCTGGGCTCCCTGTGTTATATAACAACTTCTCATTATCTATTTTACACATGATATTATAATGCTACATTATAATATTACAATGCTACTTTCTCAGTATCCTTCCTTCACCTTCCCCTAGTCTACAAGTCCATTATCTACTAGGTTCATCAGTACATTTTTTTCTAGATTCCATATGTATTTGTTAATATACAATACTTGTTTTTTTCTTTCTGACTTACTTCAGTTTGTATAATAGACTCTAGGTTCATCCACTTTAATACAGCTGACTCAAATCTGTTCCATTTTATGGCTGCATAATATTCCATTGTATATGTGTACCACATCTTTAGCCATTCATCTATCGATGGACATCTAGTTTGCTTCCATGTCCTGCCTATTGTGACTATTGCTAAAATGAACATTGGGGTACATATGTTTTTTAGAATTGTGGTTTTTCTCAGGATATACGCCCAGTAGTGAGGTTGCTGTGTTATATGGTAGATTTATTCCTAGTATTTAAAGGAATCTCCATATTATCTTCCATAATGTCAATATCAGTTTACATTTCCACCAGCAGTGCAGGAGGGCTCCCTTTCCTCCACATCCTCCCCAGTGTTTATTTTTTGAAGAATTTTTGATGGTGTTCATGTTGACTGGTGTGAGGTAATACTTCATTTAGTTTTGATTTGTATTTCTATAATAATGAGTAATGTTGAGCATCTTTTCATGTGTTTGTTGGCAATCTGTATGTCTTCATTCGAGAAATGTCTGTTTAGGTCTTCTGCCCACTTTTTAACTGGGTTGTTTTTTAGATATTGAGCTGTATGAGTTGCTTGTATATCTGGAGATCCTTTGTCAGTTGCTTAATTTGTCATTTTCTCCCGTTATGTGGGTTGTCGTTTCATCTTGTTTATAGTTTCTTTTTCTGTGCAAAAACTTTTAAGGTCCATTAGGTCTAGTCAAGGCTGTGGTTTTTCCTGGGGTCATGTATGGATGTGAGAGTTGAACTGTGAAGAAGGCTGAGCGCTGAAGAATTGATGCTTTTGAACTGTGGTGTTGGAGAAGACTCTTGAGAGTCCCTTGGACTGCAAGGAGATCCAACCAGTCCATTCTGAAGGAGATCAACCCTGGGATTTCTTTGGAAGGAATGATGCTAAAGCTGAAACTCCAGTACTTTGGCCACCTCATGTGAAGAGTTGACTCATTGGAAAAGACTCTGATGCTGGGAGGGACTGGAGGCAGGAGGAGAAGGGGACGACAGAGGATGAGATGGCTGGATGGCATCACTGACTCGATGGATATGAGTCTGAGTGAACTCTGGGAGTTGCTGATGGACAGGGAGGCCTGGTGTGCTGTGATTCATGGGGTCACAAAGAGTCGAACATGACTGAGCGACTAAACTGAACTGAACTGAACTGAACTGAACTGAGGTCTCATTTGTTTATTTTTGTTTTTATTTCCATTAATCTAGAAGATGGTCAGAGAATATTGCTGTGATTTATGTCAAAGAGTGTACTGTCTCTGTTTTCCTCTAAGAGCTCTGTAGTTTCTGGTCTTACCTTTATGTCTTTAATCCATTTTGAGTTTATTTTGTGTATGGTGTTAGGAAATGTTCTAATTTCATTTCTTTTACACATAGCTGCTCAGTTTTTCCAGTACTGCTTATTGAAGAAGCTGTCTTTTCTCCATTGTGTATTCTTGCCACCTTTGTCAAAGACAATGTGCTCATGTGTACATGGGTTTATCTTTGGGCTTTCTATCTGGTTCCATTTATCTACATTTCTGTTTTTGTACCAGTATCATATTGATGACTGTAACTTTCTACAATAGTATGAAGTCAGGGAAGTTGATACCTTCAGCATCATTTTTTTTTTTTTCTTCTCAAGATTGCTTTGGCTCTTTAGGGCCTTTTGTGCTTTCATACAAATTGTGAACTTTTTTTTGTTGTTGTTCTAGTTCTATGAAAAATGCCATTGATAGTTTAACAGGTATATCATTGAACTTTTTATTGCATTAGGTAATATAGTCATTTTGACAGTATTGATTCTTCCAATCCGAGAACACAGTATCCCTCTATCCATTTATGTTGCCTTTGATTTTCATTAGTGTCTTATAGTTTTTTTAATATAGTTCTTTTGTCTCTTTAAATAGGTTTATTCTTAGGAATTTTATTTTTTTGTTGTTCAAGTGGTGAATGTGATTGTTTACAGATGACATGATCCTTTACATAGAAACCTTAAAGACTCCACCAGAAAATTACTATAGCTAATCAACGAATATAGCAGAGTTGCAGGATATAAAATCAACACTCAGAAATCCCTTGCATTCCTATACACTAATAATGAGAAAGTAGAAAAAGAAATTAAGGAAACAATTTCATTCACCTTTGCAACGAAAAGAAAAAAATACTTAGGAATATATCTACCTAAAGAAACTAAAGACCTATATATAGAAAACTATAAAACACTGGTAAAAGAAACCAAAGAGGAAACTAATAGATGGAGAAATATACTATGTTCATGGATCAGAAGAATCAATATAGTGAAAATGAGTATACTACCCAAAGCAATCTACAGATTCAATGCAATCCCTATCAAGCTACCAATGGTATTTTTCACAGAGCTAGAACAAATAATCACAATTTGTATAGAAATACAAAAAACCTTGAATAGCCAAAGCAATGTTGAGAAAGAAGAATGAAACTGGAGGAATCAACCTGCCTGACAAAGCCACAGTCATCAAGACAGTATGGTACTGGCACACAGACAGAAATGTAGATCAATGGAACAAAATAGAAAGCCCAGAGATAAATCCACACACCTATGGACACCTTTGACAAAGCAGGCAAGAATATACAATGGATTAAAGACAATCTCTTTAACAAGTGGTGCTGGGAAAACTGGTCAACCACTTGTAAAAGACTGAAACTAGAACACTTTCTAACACCATACACAAAAATAAACTCAAAATGGATTAAAGATCTAAATGTAAGACCAGAAACTATAAAACTCCTAGAAGAGAACATAGGCAAAACACCCTCTGACATACATCACAGCAGGATCCTCTATGACCCACGTCTCAGAATACTGGAAATAAAAGCAAAAATAAACAAATGGGACCTAATTAAAATTAAAAGCTTCTGCACAACAAAGGAAACTATAAGTAAGGTGAAAAGACAGCCTTCTGAATGGGAGAAAATAATAGCAAATGAAGCAACTGACAAACAACTAATCTCAAAAATACACAAGCAAATTTTGCAGCTCAATTCCAGAAAAATAAAAGACCCAATCAAAAAATGGGCCAAAGAACTAAGTAGACATTTCTCCAAAGAAGACATACAGATTGCTAACAAACACATTGAAAGATGTCCAACATCACTCATTATCAGAGAAATGCAAATCAAGACCACAATGAGGTACCATTTCACACCAGTCAGAATGGCTGCAATCCAAAAGTCTACAAGAAATAAATGCTGGAGAGGATGTGGAGAAAAGGGAACCCTCTTACACTGTTGGTGGGAATGCAAGCTAGTACAGCCACTATGAAGAACAGTGTGGAGATTCCTTTAAAAACTCGAAATAGAACTGCCTTATGACCAGGCAATCCCACTGCTGGGCATACACAATGAGGAAACCAGAAATGAAAGAGACACATGTACCTCAGTGTTCATTGCAGCACTGTTTATAATAGCCAGGACATGAAAGTAACCTAGATGTCCATCAGCAGATGAATGGATAAGAAAGCTGTGGTACATATACACAATGGAGTATTACTCAGCCATTAAAAAGAATACATTTGAATCAGTTCTAATGAGATGGATGAAACTGGAGCCAATTATACAGAGTGAAGTAAGCCAGAAAGAAAAACACCAATACAGTATACTGACACATATATATGGAATTTAGAAAGATGGTAATGATAACCCTGTATGTGAGACAGCAAAAGAGACACAAATGTATAGAACAGTCTTTTGGACTCTGTGGTAGAGGGATATGGTGGGATGATTTGGGAGAATGGCATTGAAACATGTATAATATCGTTTAAAAAATGAATCTCCAGTCTAGGTTCTATACAGGATACAGGATGCTTGGGGCTGGTGCACTAGGATGACCCAGAGAGATGGTATGGGGAGGGAGGTGCGACGGGGGTTCAGGATTGGGAACATGTGTACACTCGTGGCAGATTCATGTTGATGTATGGCAAAACCAACACAATATTGTAAAGTAAAATAAAGTAAAAAAATAAAATCATTGTTAGTGTATAGGGATGCAAGGGATTTCTGTGTATTATTTTTATATCCTGCAACTTTACTAAATTCATTGATTAGCCCCAGTATTTTTGGTGGCAGTTTTAGGGTTTTCTGTTTGGAGTAGAAAGTCATCAGCACACAGTGAGGGTTTTACTTCTTTTCTAATCTGAATTCTGTTTCTTTTTCTTCTCTCATTGCTGTGGCTAGGACTTTCAAAACTATATTGAATAATAATGGTAAGCGTGGGCACCCTTATCCTGTTCCTGATCTTAGAGGAAATGCTTTCAGGTTTTCACCATTGAGAATAGTGTTTGCTGTGGGTTTGTTGTATATGGTTTTTAATATGTTAAGGTAGGTTCTTCCTATGCTGATTTCTCAGGAGTTTCTATCATAAAGATTTTTTCATATATGTACTATTTTTAAAGTCTTTATTGAATTTGTTGCACTATTACTTCTGTTTTATACTTTGGATTTTTGGCCACGAGTCATATGTGGCCTTAGCTACTTGACCAGGGATTGGACCCACACCCCTGTATTGGAAGGTGAAATCTTAGTCACTGGACTGCCAAGGAATTCTCTAAAAATAACTTTTAGAATATGCTTTCCATATGCATATGTAAAAGTACATGTGAATGCATGTGTATATGTGTGTGTATGATGAAGTGGTGTTGACAAAAACTTTTTAAACAATAAAAAGTCAAAGTTTTTAATAGTACTAGTTATCTGCAATTATATAATGAATTACTCCCTGAATTAGCTATTTAAAGCTATAAACATTTATTATTTTAGAATTCAGAGGTTCAGGAATCTAGGTGCAGTTCAGTTGGGTAGTTCTGATGATGGAGCTCTTAGAACTTTGCAGTTATGAAGTTGGCTAGGATAGTATTCATTTGAAGACTTGACAAGGACCGGAGGATTCTCTTCCAAGATAATTCATTCAACATCACTGCTCTCTGGAGAAGGTCTTAGTTCTTCATTGGCTGTTGGCAAGATGCTTTACTTTTCTCCATTTGGACATTTTCATTGGTATGAATGCATCATTATATCATCTATATATAATAGCTAACTTCTCATGCAGAAAGCAGTCCAAGAGAAAGTGTAAGACAGAAGCCACTGTCTTTTATGACTTAGTCTCAGAATTCACTCTGTCATATTCTTAATGCTCCATTAGATACATATATCAGCTCTATTTAATGTGATGGGAGTTATACAAGGCCAGAAACACTAGGAAGTGATAATTTTGGGGGCTTTCTTGGAGGTTGAATGTTACAGTAGATGTATTGTTGTTTTTTAGTCACTAAATCATGTCTGACTCTTTTGCTACCCCATGGATTCTAGTCTACCAGGCTCCTCTCTCCATGGGATATCCCAGGCAAGAATATTGGAGTGGGTTGTCATTTCCTTCTCCAGAGGATCTTCTTGATCCAGGGATTGAACCCATCTCCTACCTTGGTAGGCAGATTCTTTACCATTGAGCACCAAGGAAGCCTTATAGTACATATAAGGGACTTATTTTAACAGCAGCTTCATAAGAAGTTCTGTGCTGGTTGACTGGACCAAATTGTTTGCTGAAAGAAGAGAAGGGATAATCAGTCCTAAACCAGTGTAGATTTCACAAAGGACTAATCATGCTGCACTGTCAACGTGAATGATATACAGCTCTGATTTCCTCACATTATAAAATGACTATTTTTCTCACTGTGTAAAACACATAATTTTGACAATATTTATATGATTGAATAAAATTTTTTGTTGGGTTTGTAGGATGCAGCATTTACTATTTGGTATATCAGCATTTTTGAAAGAAAAAATAACCATGTTATTTTCTGATGTATTTTTATTTATAAAAAGGACATTTAAATAACCGAGGATAACTGAGTAGTATGGGCCACATACTATACATAGCATAGTAGGGCTTCCGTGATAGCTGAGTTGGTAAAGAACTCACCTTCAATATAGGAGACCCCAGTTCCATTCCTGAGTCTGGAAGATCCCCTGGAGAAGGCAAAGGCTACCCACTCCAGTATTCTGTCCTGGAGAATTCCATGGACTGTATAGTCCATGGAGCGCAAAGAGTTGGACACGACCGAGTGACTTTCACTAGCTCACTATGGGCCACAAAGCTGTGTTTGTGAATCTTGCAACAGAAACGTGTAACTAATTGGTCCATCCTCAGAGTAGTTGAACATATACTAAATGTTTATAGTAAAATAAAAGCAAAAACAGAATAAAACCATGTCCTATACTTAAAGATTTTTATTATATTCTCAAGAAAAATTTCTTTTACCCTCAAATACATATAACTACAAACATACTTTATAAAGTTTTCTAATATAATAGGTTCTCTTTTTAGTTATGCATAATTTCCATTTTTCTAATTTAATATTTAATATAAAAAGGTCCAACAAAATCTATTATAATATTATCATGTAAATTCAGAATTGTATAAGAATCTTTCATTTTGGGAGTTAGACACACCTGTGTTTCAAGATGTAAGTATTTAAAATAGGGAGCAGCTGAGCCTGGACTAGCACTAGAATGGTTTGTGATTCTGAATTGAGTTCTCCCATCTCTAATAGGAATATTATTTATTTGTTTCTCTCATGCAAATGTTTTGCATTTGGCTTATATACAGAAGCTCAGGCTAACCAAACCTGAAGATGTTGTATTTTTATTTAGTAAAGATATTCTTTCTTGGACTTATATCTAATTATCATTAACATATAGAAATGTGTGGTCTTGTTATTGACATTGATCAAAAATGTACCAAAGCATAACAAATAGATTACTTAAATTTTATAAGTGCCCTGATAATTCCTTCTACCACTCAGTGTTTCCTGTATCTAATTCAGTTCTGCTGCAAGAATCCACCATGCAGATGCCTTTAGATTAATAAGATTATCAACTTACTTGCTAGATCTTCCTTTTGGAAAGAGGAATTAGAGAATAAAGGTGTTGGTGTTTTTCTGTAAAAAAAAAAAAATGTAGGACAATTTGAGTTTTCTATCCTCTGCTTTTCTCCTACTAGAGGAAAAATAAATTGGGAATAAAATATCTGTATTGCTTTGGAAAAGAGTCTGACAATATAACAACTCATGAGAGAGGACACAAAAATGGCCTAACAACATTTAAAGTGTTCTTTTAAAGTCTGTTACATTCTGAAGTATTATTTCTAAATGGTAAGTTTTTTTCTTGCTTGATAGCTTTGATTTTCCAATATTGTATATGATTGTCTGCCTTAGTGTGCAAATTCAAATTTCAAAAGACATTTTACTTTTCTCCAAGAACATTCATGTTCTGTTTGCTTTGTGTTTTAATCTTGGTTTCATTTCTAGTCAGATTATTAGTATTTTAGGGCAGGACTTTAAGGTGTTTAGATTATTCAAATTTTTATCTACCCTTGGTTCAATTTTTTTAATGATAAAATATACAAATATTTTTTAACTAAATAAAATGGAAGTTTTATGTGATTTCTAATGTATTGTAAATTAATCTCTTTTATGACATTTTATTCTTATTTACTACCTTATATGCTGTTGAAGTGGTCGGCTGCAGTCCATGGGGTCACAAAGAGTTGGACACGACTGAGCGACTTCACTTTGACTGTTCACTTTCATGCGTTGGAGAAGGAAATGGCAACCCACTCCACTATTCTTGCCTAGAGAATCCCAGGGATTGGGGAGCCTGGTGGGCTGCCATCTGGGGTCGCACAGAGTTGGACATGACTGAAGCGACTTAGCAGCAGCAGCAGCAGCAGCAGCAGCATGCTGTTGAAGTTCATTACAGACATTAAAACTTCTATCAACAAATGGAGTAAAATTCTAAGATATTGTCATTTTGACCCAAGTACCCATCAGTTTCCAGAAAAGCATCTACCTCTGTTTCATTGACTAAGCTAAAGCCTTTGACTGGGAGGATCACAATAACTACGGAAAAATTCTTAGAGATGTCAGGACCAGATCACTTTACCTGTCTCCTGAGAAACTTGTATGTGGGTGAAGAAGGAACAGTCAGAACCAAACGTGCAACAACTGATTGACTCAATATTGGGAAAGGAGTATGACAAGGTTGTATATTATCATCCTGCTTATTTAAATTACATGCAGACATGTTGTTTAGCCACTCTGTCCAACTCTTGCAACCCGATAGACTGTAGCCCACCAGGCTCTGCTGTCCGTGGGATTTTCCAGGCAAAAATACTGAAATGTGTTCCCATTTCCTTCTCCGGGGTATATTTCCAACCCAGGGATAGAACGTATGTCTCCTGTACTGCAGGTGGATTCTTTATCACTGAGTCACCTGGGAAGACGTATATGCAGTATTCAGTTCAGTTCAGTCACTCAGTCCTGTCTGACTCTTTGAGACCCCATGAATCGCAGCATGCCAGGCCTCCCTGTCTATCACCAACTCCCAGAGTTCTCTCAGACTCACGTCTATCGAGTCAGTGATGCCATCCAGGCATCTCATCCTCTGTAGTCCTTTTCTCCTCCTGCCTCCAATCCCTCCTAGCATCAGAGTCTTTTCCAATGAGTCAGCTCTTCACATGAGGTGGCCAAAGTACTGGAGTTTCAGCTTTAGCATCATTCCTTCCAAAGAAATCCCAAGGCTGATCTCCTTTAGAATGGACTGGTTGGATCTCCTTGCAGTCCAAGGCTTTCTCAAGAGTCTTTTGCAACACCACAGTTCAAAAGCATCAATTGTTTGGCACTCAGCCTTCTTCACAGTCCAACTCTCACATCCATACATGAACACAGGAAAAACCATAGTCTTGACTAGATGGACGTTAGTCGGCAAAGTAATGTCTCTGCTTTTGAATATGCTATCTAGGTTTATCATAACTTTTCTTCCAAGCAGTATGCGTCTTTTAATTTCATGGCTGCAGTGACCATCTGCAGTGATTTTGGAGCCCCTCAAAATAAAGTCTGACACTGTTTCCATTGTTTCCCCATCTATTTCCCATGAAGTGATGGGACTGGATGCCATGATCTTTGTTTTCTGAATGTTGAGCTTTAAGCCTTTTTCACTCTCCTCTTTATGCAGTGTACATCATGCCAAATGCCAGGCTAGACAAATCACAAGCTGGAATCAAGATTTCTGGGAAAAATATGAACAACTTCAGATATGCAAATGATACCATTCTAATGGCAGAGAGTGAAGAGGAACTAAAGAGCCTGTTGATGAAGGTGAAAAAAGGAGAGGAAAAGGTGACTTCAAGCTCAACATTCTAAAAACTAAGACCTTAACATCTAGTCCCATCACTCCATGGCAAATAGATGGGGGGAATGGAAAAGTGGCAAGTTTTAATTTTGGGGCTCATAAATCACTTTGAACAGTATCTGCAGCCATGAAATTAAAAGATGCTGCTCCTTGGAAGGAAAGCTCTGACAAATCTAGTCATTGTATTATAAGGCAGAGACATTGTTTTGCCAACAAAGGTCCACTTCATCAAAGCTATGTTTTTTTCCAGTAGTCATGTATAGATGTGAGATCTGGACCATAAAGAAGGCTGAGTGCCAAAGAATTGATGCTTTTGAGTTGTGGTGCTGGAGAAGACTCTTGAGAGTCCCTTGGACTTCAAGGAGATCAAAACAGTCAATCTTAAAGAAAATCAGTTCTGAATATTCATTGGGAGGAGTGATGCTGAAGCTGAAGCTACAGTACTTTGGCCACCTGATATGAAGAGCCAACTCACTAGGAAAGACCCTGATGCTGGGAAAGATTGAAGGAAAAAGGAGGAAGAGGCAGCAGAGGATAAGATCGTTAGACGGTATTGGTATCACTGAGTCAATGGGCATGAACGTGAGTGAACTGAAGATAGTGGAGGACAGAGGAACCTGGTATGCTGCAGTCCCTGGGGTCACAAAGAATGGGACAGGATTTAGTGACTGAAAAACGATAATAACAACCCATCATTTTCAGTCTTCTTTATCCTTAAAGTGGAATATTTCTAATATGTGAGAGAAGCCAGTCTTAATCAAATGCTTTGAATGTAATTAATTCCAGAAGGATCATCAGACTTGGGTCATGGAACTGTTGTAAGCTGAGGATTTTCTGTACCCCAAATGTAACAAGATGATAATTAAAAAGGAATACTCTAGTATGAGTAGCATCTGAATCTAGTTGATATTTTCATGGCACTTTCTTCTAAGTGAAATTTACCTCCGAAGTAGCTGTAAGCAGTGAGCAAAAGAAATGCAACTCCAGAGATGGCTAGAGTTTTCATCTGATTTTCTGAAAGTGGGTGTGTTTGTGTGTAAATTTAGTAAATTTGGAAGCTAGTATAACTATTCTCAAACTTTTGATCATTAAAGGTCACCAGAATGGCACCTCACTCCAGTACTCTTGCTTGGAAAATCCCGTGGATGGAGGAGCCTGGTGGGCTGCAGTCCATGGGATCGCAGAGTCAGACACAACTGAGCAACTTCGCTTTCACTTTTCACTCTCATGCATTGGAGAAGGAAACGGCAACCCACTCCAGTGTTCTTGCCTGGAGAATCCCAGGGACAGAAGGGCCTGGTGAGCTGCCATCTCTGGGGTTGCACAGAGTAGGACATGACTGAAGCGACTTAGCAGCAGCAGCAGCAGAGCATGTCTAACAAAGTCTCCAGTCACTTCTTAGTCACAGAACTGTTCAATTCACAATGATTTTCTGAAGAGTTACATATATGTTATTTTGGGAGCGAGGAAGGAGAGTAGGCTATAATTATTCCAAAGTTTCTTCTGCAATTTCTACATGACTTAGCTATCTTTTTGTGTCTCATGATGCTGATGCCTAAAAACATCCATGAAGTAATGATATCCAATGTTACCTCCTTCAAGAATTTTTTTCTAATTCTAGTTTGTCTCATGTCTCTCTATTCTGAATATATAATGAACTTGCAATTTATATCATTTTTTTCATTTTTACAGTCTTGTTTTGAAATATATGCATATTTATATTGTGTATTCAATAGCATTTAAAGCTTCATATCAACTGGAAGCATTTTCATTTCTCTCTTACATTTTACCCAGCACTTAGTAAAGCACTGGACTCACACAGGTGTTCAAAAGACAGACATCTGTCAGAATCAGTTCTATCAAAATCGGGAAAGAGTGAGATAAAACTTCAGAAAACAAAATCTATTTGTTTCCATTTTGACTTTTTCATCACTTTTGGAAGCACACCCATTTCCCACAGCTCTCAAACATGAAATGTTATATTAGCCTTTGCTTCTTAAGTTTCTCTCCCTGCAGTGATTTCAGTTGAATTCAATTTCTTTATTCTTAGTGCCTGACTCTGAATATTATCGTGCAAAATTTCAAATTAATTTCTTATGGATTATTTTCTAAAAGTTTCCTTTTGTGGGGTAAAATTATCAAATGTACTCTTGGCTTAAGCAAATCAATTTCTACATCATCCTTAACATCTTATAGTTTTTCCTTGTCAACGTCTGTTTCAGATTTGAGTTTCACACAATTTAATTTTCAGTCTTTTCATCTTTTACTATTGGCCTAGTGTCTTTGAGCCAAAGTGGCCAGGGAAGTTTCTGGTTTCTGTGTTTAGTCCTTTTCCTAGGTCCCAGGATATCAACATGTTAATTTTTGATGACAAATTTAATTATTGCATACTTGAGAACACCTAAGTTTGCATGATCACTGCAGTTTCTTTTCTTGGTAAATAGCATGGGAAGTCACATCATAATCTAAGTCACTTATTAAATTATAGCCACTTTGCCATAAGAAAGTATTGTCACAGAAAGCATAAATACTCTAAAATCCTTTTGATCAGCACATTCTTTCTGTTACAGAACCACATGGGAAACCAATTCTTAATCAGAAGCTTGCTTGGTAAGTGTGGAATTAGAACAAGTAGCTTTAGATAACTCAAATCTTAAGTCAGATGAGGCTAAGATGGTTCCTGAGCATGTATTTTTTTATATACTTGCAAGATTTTCTAACAGTGTGTTCTGAAATCTTGATAGGTATAAGCTGTAAAAACTGTCACATAAAAGCTACAGGTAGCTTCTTTAATGGGTAAAGACTTGAAAACTCCTCAGGAGCTGATTGTTTCTTCACTCAGGGAAAGCCTCCTGATTGGGCCTTTAATTGCACAAATGTAAAGCAAGAATCACTTATGAATTATGCATTGTTCTGGAAGAAAATGTGATGTAATTGTTCACCTGAATGAAAACATTTTGGACTGTGATGCTAAGTAAACTATTTGCTAACGTATGGTTTTGCTTCTGCTTATGCAAGTTAGTGAACCTCTCCCAATCTGTTTTCTTCCTCAGTAAAGTGAGGACAATAATATTTGGGAAGACAAAGTAATATAAGTAAACTTTTAAAAGGGAATCTCATATCTAGACAGCAAGGTGCCCCAGTGGCTCAGCGGTAAAGAATCTGTCTGCAATGAAGGAAACACAGGAGATACGAGTTTGATGCCTGGTTCAGCAAGATCCTTAGGAGGAAGAAAAGGCAAACGTCTTATAGAATTCTTGAGGGGATAACCCCATAGACAGAGGAGCCTGGTGGGCTGTAGTCCATAGAGTTGCAAAGAGTTGGGCAAGGTCGTAGCAACTAAACACACATCTAGTCAGTGGCTTAATACTGGTGATGAATATGTCTCGAGATTATCACTATTTTTTTAAAGGAAATAAATGCTTAATTTCTTTGTCTGAAGTGAGATTGCACATTGCTAGTAAATTTTTGTACTTTCTGGAGATGTGGATACTTTGGGCAGAAGATCGTAGAGTGAACTCCAAGGCTGATCCTTGCCTCTTGCAGAAGGACCACACACAAAATACAGAAGGCAGCAAGTGCCTCATGGTAACAGCTGTTGATCCTGCACATGACTACTTCATGCAGACAGTCATATGTACCGCTATGTTCGGCCATGTTTGCTATTCCCAAAATGGAGTTTTTCTTGAATTAACTTTCCCACTCACAGTGATCTTGAAGAGAGGACGATTCTGACACAGAAAATTAAAAAGTAAGCTTTAAGTGAGGTGGAAGAGAAATTATTTTTTTGCTCTGATCAGTGGAGAAATAACTCCAGAAAGAATGAAGGGATGGAGCCAAAGAAAAACAATACCCAGCTATGCATGTGACTGGTGATAGAAGCAAGATCTGATGCTGTAAAGAGCAATATTGCATAGGAACCTGGAATGTCAGGTCCATGAATCAAGGCAAATTGGAAGTGGTCAATCAAGAGATGGCAAGGGTGAACGTCGACATTCTAGGAATCAGTGAACTAAAATGGACCGGAATGGGTGAATTTAACTCAGATGACCATTATATCTACTACTGTGGGCAGGAATCCCTCAGAAGAAATGGAGTAGCCATCATGGTCAACAAAAGAGTCCAAAATGCAGTACTTGGATGCAATCTCAAAAACGACAGAATGATCTCTGTTCGTTTCCAAGGCAAACCATTCAATATCACAGTTATCCAAGTCTATGCCCCAACCAGTAATGCTGAAGAAGCTGAAGTTGAGTGGTTTTATAAAGACCTACAACACCTTTTAGAACCAACACCCCCAAAAGATGTCCTTTTCATTATAGGGGACTGGAATGCTAAAGTAGGAAGAAGTCAAGAAACACCTGGAATAACAGGCAAATTTGGCCTTGGAATGCAGAATGAAGCAAGGCAAAGACTAATAGAGTTTTGCCAAGAAAATGCACTGGTCATAGCAAACACCCTCTTCCAATAACACAAGAGAAGATTCTACACATGGACATCACCAGATGGTCAACACCAAAATCAGGCTGATTATATTCTATGCAGCCAAAGATGGAGAAGCTCTATACAGTCAACAAAAACAGGACCAGGAGCTGACTGTGGCTCAGATCATGAACTCCTTATTGCAAAATTCAGAGTTAAATTGAAGAAAGTAGGGAAAACTGCAAGACCATTCAGGTATGACCTAAATCAAATCCCTTATGATTATACAGTGGAAGTGAGAAATAGATTTAAGGGCCTAGATCTGATAGATAGAATGCCTGATGAACTAAGGAATGAGGTTTGTGACATTGTATGGGAGACAGGGATCAAGACCATCCCCATGGAAAAGAAATGCAGAAAAGCAAAATGGCTGTCTGGGGAGGCCTTACAAATAGCTGTGAAAAGAGGATAGGCAAAAAACAAAGGAGAAAAGGAAAGATATAAGCATCTGAATGCAGAGTTCCAAAGAATAGCAAGAAGAGATAAGAAAGCCTTCTTCAGTGATCAATGGAAAGAAATACAGGAAAACAACAGCATGGGAAAGACTAGAGATCTCGTCAAGAAAATTAGAGATACCAAGGGAACATTTCATGCAAAGATGGGTTTGATAAAGGACAGAAATGGTCTGGACCTAACAGAAGCAGAAGATATTAAAAAGAGGTGGCAAGAATACACAGAATAACTGTACAAAAAGATCTTCAAGACCGAGATAATCATGATGATGTGATCACTTATCTAGAGCCAGACATCTTGGAATATGAAGTCAAGTGGGCCTTAGAAAGCATTGCTACAAACAAAGCTAGTGGAGGTGATGGAATTCCAGTTGAGCTGTTTCAAATCCTGAAAGATGCTGCTGTGAAAGTGCTGCACTCAATATGCCAGCAAATTTGGAAAACTCAGCAATGGCCACAGGACTGGAAAAGGTCAGTTTTATTCCAATTCCAAAGAAAGGCAATGCCAAAGAATGCTCAGACTACCACACAATTGCACTCATCTCACATGATAGTAAATTAATGCTCAAAATTCTCCAAGCCAGGCTTCAGCAATACGTGAAACATGAACTCCCTGATGTTCTAGCTGGTTTTAGCAAAGGCAGAAGAACCAGAGATCAAATTGCCAACATCTACTGGATCATGGAAAAAGCAAGAGAGTTCCAGAAAAACATCTATTTCTGCTTTATTGACTATGCCAAAGCCTTTGACTGTATGGATCACAATAAACTGGAAAATTCTGAGAGAGAAGGGAATACCAGACCACCTGACCTGCCTCTTGAGAAATCTGTATGCAGGGCAGGAAGCAACAGTTAGAACTGGACATGGAACAACAGACTGGTTCCAAATATGAAAAGGAGTACATCAAGGATGTATATTGTCACCTTGCTTATTTAATTTATATGCAGAGTACATCATGAGAAATGCTGGACTGGAAGAAACACAAGCTGGAATCAAGATTTCCAGGAGAAATATCAATAACCTCAGATATGCAGATGACACCACCCTGATGGCAGAAAGTGAAGAGGAGCTAAAAAGCCCCTTGATGAAAGTGAAAGAGGAGAGTGAAAAAGTTGGCTTAAAGCTCAACAGTCAGAAAACGAAGATCATGGCATCCGGTCCCATCACTTCATGGGAAATAGATGGGGAAACAGTGGAAACAGTGTCAGACTTTATTTTGGGGGGCTCCAAAATCACTGCAGATTGTGACTGCAGCCATGAAATTAGAAGACACTTACTCCTTGGAAGAAAAGTTATGACCAACCTAGATAGCATATTCAAAAGCAGAGACATTACTTTGCCGGCTAAGGTCCGTCTAGTCAAGGCTATGATTTTTCCTGTGGTCATGTATGGATGTGAGAGTTGGACTGTGAAGAAGGCTGAGCGTTGAAGAATTGATGCTTTTGAACTGTGGTGTTGGAGAAGACTCTTGAGAGTCCCTTGGACTGCAAGGAGGTCCAACCAGTCCATTCTGAAGGAGATCAACCCTGGGTGTTCTTTGAAAGGAATGATGCTAAAGCTGAAACTCCAGTACTTTGGCCACCTCATACAAAGACTTGATTCGTTGGAAAAGACTCTAATGCTGGGAGGGATTGAGGGCAGGAGGAGGAGGAAACTACCGAGCATGAGATGGTTTAATGGCATCATGGACTCGATGGACATGAGTCTGAATGAATTTGAAAGATGGTAATGAACAGGGAGGCCTGGCATGCTGCGATTCATGGGGTCGCAAAGAGTCAGACACAACTGAGCCACTGAACTGAACTGAACTGAAATGACTCTTTGCGTGTCTAGACCTGGAGATGAGTTTGGATGCTTTTTGTGTGGTGTGGCAGAAACATCAGTCCCTATTCCATGAACTTAGGCTGGGACTAAGGCCTCTTGTGACTTGGGTACTCTTGCTGCCTATTAAAATGTATTGTCCATTTTCCTACTGGAGTGGAAGTATTGGGCAAATGACTAGTAAGCTGTGCAGCATCCCTGGCTTCCGCCGTGGCTCAGTGGTAAAGAATCTGCCTGCCAATGCAGGAGACACAGGAGATGTAGGTTCAATCCCTGGGTCTGGAAGATCCTTGGAGGAGGAAATGGCTACCCATGCCAGTATTCTTGCCTCGAAAATTCCATGGACAGATGAGACTGGTGGGCTGTAGTCCATGGAGTTGCAAGGAGTTGGACACAGCTGAACATGCACACAGTGCACCCCCAGCTTTCTTTGCAGTCAGGTATTGGCTTGTGAGAGTTGTCTCTGGCAGAATATGGGTAAGAAGAGATGTTTTCCATTTGAACACCTTGCTTCTTGCCTCCTGAGCTTCTTGCTGTGCTCTTTTCTCCTTCTGCCTAACAAACATGACAATAACCAGAGAGATCTTGGAACTTATTTGTGTTGAAAATGGTAGAGTAGCCAGCAGACTAACCCTTGAATGGCTACATGAGAAAAGCCAGGGTTGCCCTGAAACTTCTACCCTTTCTTTTATGTGAGTAAGGAGTATATATATATATATATATATATATATATGCCACTGGATTATTGGTGTTTGTTTCAATCAATTTCCCTGTTGCAACCAATTCAATTTGGGCCCTGGTGTCACAGCCTGAAAAGTTGGAGAAATACATGATATCATGGCAAAACATTGACATTTATTAAAAAAAAATACTATCTCCAATTATAATTTGGAATACAAACCATATGCTCATGTAGTTTTAAGTACAGTGATTGGAAAGAGCTAGAATATTTAAATGTATTGGCTACTATTCATTGCTTCAAGTAAGGTATTACATGAATTGACTGGTTTATGCTCAGCGATTGAAGGGGAGAGAATTCACAGATGAAAAGCCTCATGGAAAAGTTAACTGCTTCTGAAACCCAAACAAGAAATAAGACATAAAGATTTCAAATGCAAAGGCCCAGTAAGATGTCTAAGGTACTTAGCCTTGTAGCAAAAATCAGATACAAAGTGATATCTTCCCACCCAACTGTTGTAGATGTTCTCAAGGTAGCTATCATTAAGTTCACATCTGCAGACACACAGGCACACACATACATACACACACTGTTAAAAACAGAGAAGTTAAAAACAAATGAAAAATTACATCTAAGGAATTTGAGGGTGTTGCCACTGCTACTTGGAAGGGACAGGAAATAAATAGATGGAAAACCTATTTAGTTTTTGAGAGAATTGCACTATCAAAGAAACCTGAGAAAGCTTTTGACTCTCTGACCTGTTCAGAGGGCTCACACTCTATTCTCATCATAGATGTGCCATGGAAGATAGCAGAGGAGAAGAAAGCTCCTAGAAGGCAAATTCAGGAGCCTCTGAGGATCATGGAAAAGGGAGCTTCTCCCAGAGAGCAGAATCACAATTAACGTGGGGATCCTTTCCATACCAGGCAAGGTCTTATCCAGTGCTTCCCTAGTGGGAGTACATTGTTTCAGTGAACTATGACTTCGCCATTTCCCTCAACCATACAGTTTTTTTTTTTTTTTAAGCAGTATTAGGTTACAGAAAAAGTGACTGGAACATACAGAGAATTCCTATGTATTCCCTCACTGTTCATCTGCTGGTTTTCCCTATTGCTAACATTGTCTGTTATTATGGTACATTTGTTACTATCTATGAATCAATATTGATACATTATAAATTGCATTCCATGGTTTACACTGAGTCTCAGTCTTTGTGTTGTATGTCCTATGGGTTTTGAGAACTGTAAATAAAATGACACATATCTACCCATTTTTATATCATACAAAATAGTTTCATTGCCCTAAAAATTCTCCATGCTGCACCTGTTTATCTCACCCTTACTCCTCAAGCCTTACAACCACTGCCACTTCTGCCACTAATTTATTTTTTACAGTCGTCATAGTTTGGTCTTTTTCAGAACGTCATATAGTTGTAGTCATACAGTATGCAGACTTTATGGTTCAGCTTCTTTCTTCAGCAATCTACATTTTAGGTTTATCCATGTCTATCATGGTTTGAGAGTTCCTTTTTAAAAATCACTAGATAATATTCTGTTGTATGGATATACCACAGTTTGTTTAGCCATTTACCTCTTGAAGGACATCTTTTTTGCTTCCAGGTTTTGCCAATTATGAATTATCCATTTGTAGGTTTTCATAAGTTTTCAGCTCATTTGGGTGTATACCAAGCAGCATGGTTGCTGGATCATATGTTAAGAATATATTTACTTTTCTAAGAAACTGCCAAACTGTCTTCTAAAGTTGAATGAATTTCTTTATATTCATGCCAGTAATAAAAGACAATTTCTATTTCTCTACACATTCTCCTGCATTTTAACTGGTATTTTTATTGTGGTTATCCTGCTACATCAACATATATTGACTTAGGTGAGGGTAGATAATCTTTGGTATTAGCCTCTATACCACTAAATACAAATTAAAATGAAACGTCCAGCCTTGGAGGAGAAATTTCACATTCCAGAGATACTGGACTTGGAATTGGTCGCAGCAAATGGGTAAGACTTTGAATTGTTTCTCTGGGGAGGGAATGAGTCTATTTTATCTACTGGCAATATTTTATGGCTAGAAAGGTAGACTGGGGTAGAGATGGCCATTTGTCCCTCTAAAACTTCTCCTCCTATCTTCCTTTGTAATTGTAGGGTTGGACATGTGTCTAGCCAGCTATGCCATGTTTCCCAACTTCCCTTGCATTTAGATGGAGTAATGAGACTGTTCTTTCAATGGGTCCACTGTTCTCCTATATATATAAAGGTAATATGTACCACTTCTGAGGTTTATTATAAAAACTCCCTGACATGAACCCCCTCACCCGGCCACCATGTTCTCTCTGATATTGGCCTTCTTGTCATTGTTCCGTCGTGTCCAAATTTTTGCAACCCCATGGACTGCAGCATTCCAAGCTTCCCTGTCTTTTACCATCTCCCAGAGCTTGCTCAAACTCTTGTCCATTGAGTCAGCAATGCCATTCAGCCAGCTCATTCCTTTGTTGTTCCCGTATCCTCCTGCCCTCTATCATTCCCAGCATCAGTGTTTTACTAAATGAGTTGACTCTGTGAATCAGGTGACCAAAGTATTGACTGAATACTTTCAATGAATATTAAGGGTTGATTTCCTCTAGGATTGACTGGTTTGATCTCACTGCAGGCCAAGGGACTCTCAAGAGTTTTTCCAGCACCACAATTAGAAAGCATCAGTTCTTTGGCACTCACCTTTCTTTATGGACCAACTCTCACATCCATACAAGACTAATGGAAAGACCATAGTTTTGACTATGGATATTTGTTGGTGAAGCAATGTCTCTGATTTTTAACACGCTGTCTAGGTTTTTCACAGCTTTTCTTCCAAGGAGCAAGTTTTTTTTTTTTTAAATTTCATGGCAGCAGTGAATTTGGAGTGCAAGAAAATAAAGTCTGTCACAGTTTGCACTGTTTCCCCATCTATATGGCATGAAATGATGGGACTGGATGTCATGATCTTAGTTTTCTGAATGTTGAGTTTTTAGCTAGCTTTTACACTTTCCTCTTTCAACTTCACCAAGAGGCTCTTTAGTTCTTGAAAGAACTAGCTTGAACATCTGGAATTTCATGTTTCACGAACTGTTGAAGCCTGGCTTGGAGTTTCAAGCATTATATTGCTAGCGTGTGAGATGAGTGCAATTGTGAGGTAGTTTGAACATTCTTTGGCATTGCCTTTCTTTGGGACTGGAATGAAAACTGACCTTTTCCAGTACTGTGGCCTCTTCTGAATTTTCCAAATTTGCTGGTATATTTCGTGTAGCACTTTAGCAGCAGCATCTTTTAGGATTTGAAATAGCGCCAATGGAATTCCATTGCCTCCATTAGCTTGGTTCATAGTGATGATTCCTAAGGCTCACTTGACTTCACATTCCAGCATGTCTGGCTTTAGATGAGTGATCACACAATTGTGGTCATCAGGGTCATGGAGATCTTTCTTGTATAGTTCTTCTGTGTATTCTTGCCACCTTTTCTTGATATCTTCTGCTTCTGTTAGGTCCATACTGTTTCTGTCAGGTCCATACTGTTTCTGTCCTTTATTGTGCTCATCTTTGCATGAAATGTTCCCTTGGTAGCTCTAATTTTTGAATAGATCTCTAGTCTTTCCCATTCTATTGTTTTCCTCTATTTCTTAGCACTGATCACTAAGGAAGGCTTTCTTATCTCTCCTTGCTATTCTTTGGAATTCTGCATTCAAATGGGTATATCTTTCCTTTTCTCCTTTGCCTTTAGCTTCTGTTTTCTTCTCAGCTATTTGTAAGGCCTCCTCAGACAACCATTTTGCCTTTTGCATTTCTTTCTCTTGGGGATAGTCTTGATCCCTGTCTCTTATACAATGTCAGGTACCTCTGTCCATAGTTCTTCAGACACTCTGTCTATCAGATCTAATCTCTTGAATCTATTTGTTACTTCTACTATATAATCGTAAGGGGTTTGATTTAGGTTCCTCTGCCTCTTAAAAATCCAGTTGTACATCTGGAAGTTCTTGGGTCACATAATGTTGAAGCCTAGCTTGGAGGATTTTGAATATGACCTTGCTAGCATGTGATATGAGTGCAATTGTGTGGTAGTCTGAACACTTAGGATTGGGATAGTGATAATCAAAGGTGAGTTAGGGACACCATATGTTATAAATGACCCAGACATGTCAGTCTGGGTGCCTGAACAATAGCATAAAGGAGAATAACTCTGCTGACCTATTCTTCCTTCTAGACTGTTACTTGAATGAGTAATGAATTTCTATTATGTTTGAGCTAGGCTTGGTTCTATTCGTAAGGATAACTTGGTTCTATTTATATCGAGTCTTATTAATGCGTATGCATAAGGGAAAGTGCATTATTTTCTTCTTATCCTAGGCTCTCATAACACTGCCTGTCTTTTGGAAAAAATAATAGTCATGGGCAGTAAGTTACAGTCTCACTGTAAACGGGTCCCTTTCTCAGTGTCATTGATGGTCTGAGATGAAATATACTGTAGAAGTAAAGTAATTGGCATCTGCTAATTTCTTTACTACCTATGCTCAGTTGCTCAGTTGTGTCCAACTCTTTGCAACCCCGTGGACGTAGCCCACCAGGCTCCTCTGCCATGGGATTCTCCCAGCAAGGATACTCAGGTAGGTTGCCATTTTCATTTCCACTGCACTACTTATACCTACCTATATTAAATGTAAGGCTTTGTTAACTTGGGAAATTTCTTTAACTTTTTAGACTTTAGCTTACTTAATAGTACCCATTTCGAAGTTTTTGTAGAAATTAATTGAAATAAATCATGTGAATAATTAGGAAAAAATTTGGTACTTTGGTGCTCAAGCGTTATGAGCTACCAGCTAGCTCTTAACTCTGTGAAGTTGGATTTTTATGCCCACATTTAGTGGAAAATCTAGAATTTAAAATAAAATAAACAGACAAAAAGTATTCATGGGTAGAATACCTATTTTGACTTTGGTTGCAGTAAGAAAATGAGGACGTGTAAAAGAGAGGGGTTTTGTTTGATTTCCTGGGGGCATAGTGAATTTCTCCAAATAAAGTAAAATAATAACACCTCCCACTGGGTAGAGAGTTTGTAAAGAGAATTGCTGAATCTTTCTGTCCCTGAAAATCCAGCAGTTAGGCAGATGCCAGAAACAGCACTGAGGGGGTAACACAATGAATTGCAAATGTGTACAAAGAGTTCAGCAACTGGCAGCCGCAATGAAAACTGCCATAAGCATGTGTTACATGAAAGTTATTGGCAGATTAAGTTCAGAAATCCAGCACCAGCTGAAGCAGAGAAGACAATAAATAGTTTAAATTGGCAACCAAAACTTTTACCAAACACTTACATACACATAATGAGAACAATACAAGAGAGAGTGTGAAGGAGAGTGGGGACGGGGGTTACTAGGATTCTTAAGGAGGTCACAAAATCCCAATTTCTTGAGGAACTAATCTATGAGTCACTTTCAAGGGTCTAAACAAATCCCCTCCACGGCACCAAGGAAAATAAAACAGAAAAGCAGAGAAGCAAAGAATAATAAATCAGCCCTTACTTAAAAAAATGATGGTGGAAAAAACTGAAGGGAAGAGATTTTGCATTGTCCTTGGCAAAAAGGAATTGATGGTCAAATCCAAACTTAAATATTATAATTTTTTCCTGGTACCTCATGTGAAGAGTTGACTCATTGGAAAAGACCCTGATGCTGGGAGGGATTGCGGGCAGGAGGAGAAGGGGACAACAGAAGATGAGATGGCTGGCTGGCATCACCACCTCGATGGACATGAGTATGGGTAAACTCTGGGAGTTAGTGATGGACAGGGAGGCCTGGTGTGCTGTGATTCATGGGGTCTCAAAGAGTCAGACACGACTGAGCAACTGAACTGAACTGAACTGAAATTCATTTCAGGTATGATTAAGTTATTCTCAAGTTTCTGTTTGTTATAGTTCACAGTTTATAATTCTCAGAGAGAATTATTCTATATTTAAAACAATGTAGAATCTGGGCCCTAACAAATGTCTGGTTTAAAATAATGTCCAGTCATCAATTAATTATATTAAATCATTACCTCCTAAGAGATAAAGCAAAAAGAGGAGAGAGGCTTAAACAAGACTTTCTTCATGGCTCAGACAATAAAGAATTTGCCTGCAATGCGGGAGACCTGGGTTCGATCCCTGGGTAGGGAAGATACCCTGGAGAAGGGAATGGCAATTCACTCCAGTATTCTTGTGGAGAATTTCATGGACAGAGGACCCTGGTGGGCTGTAGTCCATGGGGTCACAGAGAGTTGGACATAACTGAATGACTAAATCTTTCACTTTCAGGCTTAAATAAGGTTGAGTTTAAATTCTTCTCTGGTATCCAGATCAACTGATGTTGGAAAAATGAATCAGATTTAAGTGCAGAAAAAAAGTATGTAGGTGAATAACTGAAAGAAGCGAGGATGCAACACTTGCCTTAGAATATTATTTTTTCCTAGGAGTGTAAGCTTTAAAGATCAGAGATAGTGTTTGATCTTCTGTTTGTTTTACAGTGGGACACTCTAGTGAATGTTATTCTTGTTGTAGTCAATCTATTTTATCTCCTACTGTTTCCTAATGTGAAACTTCCAGTCTAAGCCAGCTGGCTGACCCAACCCCCAATTTCATCCTAACCACACTTTTTAGCTTCTGAGCCCCGTTTTGTGCTCATACCATTTTCTGCCATTTGCTGTGGCTTTCATTTTTCTCTTCTTCTTCCAAAACCTAGCTCATTCCTTTGAACCCAGTTTAAATCCCCTGACTTACTTCCTATCATTGAACTTGTATAGCATGTAATTCTTTGAACCTTACATTTTAACTATTTCATGGCCATTTAAACATTTCATGTATGCAAATCATATTTTTCCAATAAGATGATAAATTCCTTGTAAAGGGCAAAGGTCTTCTTTCAGGACAGGTACATCGTAGATATTCAATACATATTGATTGCTTAATACACTTCCTAATACGTGTATTAAGAAGTTGCTCTTAGGAAGTAGTTACATAGTGGAGGGCTCTGCAGAAGGAAGTTGAGCAATACACTGAATAAAAACAAAGCTTTCATTAATGGGAGCAAATGACATGATTAACACTTTTTCTGGCAGCCTTGCAGCTTGAATTTGATTAAAAAAAAAAAAAAAAGTAATCTCTCCAAAGAACGAAAGCTAAATTGAATGAATTTAACTCCATAGTGTAAGACTGTGTTAGTAGATATTTAGAAAGATGACATTTCAGTGTATTTTAAGTGCAATACATCAATCTGCCATTGAGCTAATGAACTTCAAGTTAAAAACCACTGAGGATTTTGGTCTAGATGACTCCTTCAAGTATCCTTGGGGAGGTAAGATGCGTAGATAATTGAATGAAAATCTATCTTGACTGACCTCAATGACAACTGTGTCCAACTCACATTACAAATCACCTGCAGTCTTTAATAGACTACTTTTTAATTGCTTTAAAAATGTTAAGGGAGCACAGTGTTTCTTATTCGTCTGTTCCTCACCTGTAAAATTAATTTCTAGTAGGTTTTTTCTTTATCCCTTGCAGTTTATAGTTAACTTCAGTAGCTCTAGTTTAAATTTCATCAGAGGAGAAAAAAAATCACATTTGGTCATCTTTTCATCTTTTTCTGCCTAATCTCTCTGTCTTTATGAATGCCTTGAGATTATGGGATCAAATTAGTTCAATCACAAAATGTAGGAATAAGTGAGTAATCTAATAAACTAACAAAGAGGAAAATAAAAGAGGAATACTTTTTTCTGTGAGTTCTAGTAGGGCTTCACAACTCAATTATAATATCATTTTCTGTTTCTCTGAAGGGAAATATAAATGTTTAGAGAACTGCACAAATAATATATTATGAAAGAGTCATAAAAATACATTTTGAGAAATGTTAAAAAAACTGTGTAACTTAATATTATAATATGTAGTAATATTTATAGAAACACAGAATCAATAGCTAGAATATTCAAACTAATGCTTAACCAAATATGGTCTTGGACTGTATTGTCAGAATTACTTGGATGCTTGAAATGTAAATTCCTACATCACACCCCCGGTATACTGAATCAGGATTTCTAAAGGTGAATGCCAACTATTTACATTGTAAAATAGCACCTCTGACAATGCTTATAAATGCAAAAATTAGAAAACTATTAAAATCCACTTAATCTTTGACTGTGAAGATATGTCTAGAAAGGTAACCATCACTTACTGCAGTGTTGTTGTTCAGTTGCTCAGTCCTGTCCAACTCTTTGTGACCCATGAACTGGCAGCACTCCAGGCTTCCCTGTCCTTCACCAGCTCCTGGAGTTTGCTCAAGTTCATGTCCATTGAGTCGCTGATGCCATCCAATCATCTGGTCCTCTGTCATCTCTTTCTCCTGCCTTCAATCTTTTCCAGCATCAGGGTCTTTTCTAAGAGTCAGCTCTTCGTATTAGGTGGCCAAAATATTGGAGCTTCAGTTTCAGCATCAGTCCTTCCGATCAATAGTCAGGATTGATTTCCTTTAGGATGTTACTGCAACGTTAAAAGAAGGCAAACTCTCACTTTTTAACTGTCAGTCTTTGCATTGCTTTCCCCACTGAATCTGGCATGCTACAATAATAGAGAAAATAGATGCAATTTGATGGCTTCTGATTTATGAGTTTCAATTGGTTTGTGCATACACTCCCTAACTTCTGCTTTAGAGAGGCGTATTGGGGAAATTGTGGTGTGATAGGCCTAAGGAGTCTATGTCTGGGGTTTCACATCTAGGACCTAGATGGCTCAGGCTGCCATAACAAAATACCACAGACTGGATGGTTTAATCACCAGTTTTCTCATAATTCTGGAGGATAGGAGTCCCAGATTAAGGTCTGGCAGGGTCAGTTCTGGTGAGGGTGCTCTTCCTGGCTTGCTGATGTCCACTTTGTCCTTTCCTGAGCATGGGTAGAGAGGCAGAGCATGTGTGAGCTCTCTTCTGACTTTTCTTAAAAGGACACTAAACTTATTGGATCAAGACCTCACTCTTATGACCTCACTTAACTATAACTACCTCTTTATTCCAAATACAACTGTATTGGATATTAGGGTTTCAATATATGAATTATAGGGAGACACAGATATTCATAACAAGGATGATTTAATGTATCTGAGTGAGCCTTGAGAGGTGGGAAGAAATGGAGTGAGAATCTTTGTTGAAATCCTTGAAGATAAGCCAACGTTCAAGATGTAGAGACCAAATGTGAAAGTTTCAGCCAGTAGAAATAATATAAGTAAAATAAAGCAGGAATAAGAATTGCAGGAAAGAGGATTAAAGTAAGAAGGATCCGGAGAGATGACCACAGTCACAATGATACACTCCTTTAGAGACCAACAATTTGATAGTATAAGGGGTCTAGCTAACTTAAAGTTTCAGTGTTATGGGCTCAGAAGTCAGAAACGGTCCCAGTTTATTTTTTTTTCATTATTTAACTTTCTAAATTACAAAATTAAAATAATACTTAATTTTTATCTTAATTATTTATTGTATTTGTTTAATTTTTAATTTAATGAAAATTGTTTTACAAGGTTGTGTTGGTTTCTGCTGTACAATAATGCAAATCAGCCATCTGAAAGTCACTCAATCATGTCTGACTCTTTGTGACCCCATGGACTGCAGCCTGCCAGGCTTTTCTGTTCATGAAATTTCCCAGGCAAGAATACTGGAGTGAGTAGCCCTTCCCTTCTCCAGGAGATCTTCCCAGCCCAGGAATCAGGCCTGAGTCTCCTGTATTGCAAATGGATTCTTATGCATCTGAGCCACCAAAGAAAACCATAATTAAACAGATATCAACTCTCTCCTGAGACTCCCTTCACTCCTCCCACCCCATCCCTCAAGAGCATATCACAGAGCACCTGACTGGGCTCCCTGTGTTATCTTGCAACTTCTTACCAGCTATCCATTCTACACATGGTAGTGTATATATGTTGATTCTGTCTTCTCCATTCATCCTACTCTCTCTTTTCCCCACTGTGTTCACAACTCCATTCTTTATAGCTGCATCTCCATTACTTCCCTGCTAATAGGTTCATCAATACCATTTTTCTAGATTCCATATATATGCATTAATATACAATATTTCAGGCTTCCTTGGTGGCTCAGATGTTAAAGAATCTGCCTGCAATGCAGGAAACCAGGGTTTGATCCATGGATTGGGGAGATCCCCTACAGAAGAGAATGGCTGTCCATTCCAGTATTCTTGCCTGGAGAATTACCTGGAGAGAGGAGCTTGGCAGGCTAAAGTTCAAAGGTTAACAAAGAGTCAGACATGACTGAGCGACTAACACTTTCACTTTCATAGGATACTTGATTTTCTCTCTCTGACTTCACCCTGTATAACAGGCTTTAGTTTCATATATACCTGCAGTATAAGAAATCAAGCCATGAAGACAATGTATATGGCTTTTTAAAATAATGTTTTATTAGCATTTCTGTAATGCCTTTTTTTCCTATATATAAACATGGCAACAATATTCCTATTTTCTGTCTACCTACTCTTTGACTGACTGTCTCATGTCTTTATTAAATAATTCCCATTAAGCTCACAGAGTTTTACATATTCACATTGAAACAATGTCACTGGTAGGATCCCTTATTTGTGAACCCAGCTATATACTTATGTGCTTGCGATGCACTTTTGCATGCAGGTTTCCATTATTACAATGTAAGAATTTGTGTGGACTCCATTCTTCTTTTTCCTTCCTTTTTAAAAACCCTGTTTTATTTGTTGACCTTGTATACTTTGTAGCTTAGCTAGGAAAGAATCCCCCTACAATACAGGAGACCCTGGTTTGATTCCTGGGTCATGAAGATTCCCTTGAGAAGGTGTAGGCTTCTCACTCCAGTATTCTTGGAATTCCCTGGTGGCTCAGATGGTGAAGAATCTATTCGCAATGTGGGAGACCTGGGTTTGATCCCTGGGTTGGGAAGATCCTCTGGAGAAGGGCATTGCAACATACTCTAGTACTCTTGCCTGGAGAATCCCACGGACAGAGGAGCCTGGAGGGCTATAGTTTATGGGGTTGCAACTGAGAGGCTAAGTACATACATACTTCAAGCTATGTGCGGACTTTATTTCCCTTGGAATTATTGCAAGGAGCCATTTTCAGATAAACTTCTCTGAACTAGACTTTCTTTTTCTTCCTTTCTTTTGTGTAATTGGTGTTCAGCTTCTGGTTTGTCTTCTTTAGGTTTGTTTCACAGAGTATTCAGCATAAATTCTAGAGGAATATTATTTATGTGCTTTATGTGTCAGGGTCTTCTAGATTGTAAAATACATTAATTTTATTTATAAATGAAAAATATTGAGCCTCAGGGAATTTATGTTACTTCTCCAAGGCCAGATCAGTAGTAAATAAATCAGTCCTAGAAAATGCCCTTTTAAAAATGTTTTGCCTGGACTACACAACTCAGAGGATCCTAATTCCCTGACCAGGGATCAAACCTGCATCCCAACAATGAAAGCACCATGTACTAGCCACTGAACTCCCAGGCAATCCCCTAAAAAAGGGTCCTCTGATTTTAAGTCCATTCTGTTTAAATGTTACTGTGAGTTAATCAGTATTATCTCATTGGGTCTTTTATCAGTAGGGTGGTAGACACATGAATTTATAAGCACCATTGGCTTTTTAGATAGCCATTTTGCATATATGGACTCATTGGATGGTGGATGCAAAAACGGTAACCCATAACCGTCTTCAGTCCATTATGATTCTTCTTTGCTGAGATCTTGATCTAATTATGCTGTCATCATGCTGTTAAAGTAGAGTTAGAGGGCATTTAATAAAATGTAGTTGAAGAGGAGGAGAAAATGAGGAATTAATTATGTGACATAACAGTATCACAGATTTCTTTGTTGACACATAATTTGAAAGTTAAATCACTCCTGGAAAAGAGCAAGAAACACTTTTGTGTGAAGTAAAGGGGATTCCCACCGGGGGAAAAAAATCCTTGCACATAAATCTAGAACTCGAATATCCAAATAATAGTTTAAATTTCTCTTGAATATTTAAGACTTGTTGGAGAGATTAAAAAATTATGAACTATTTGTTTGCATATTTATGACACAAGTATAGGTATAAAGTTGCAGTCAGCATTACAGAAGTTAGTTTTGCTGAATATAAATTTTTTTCAGTGTGAGGTTGAACCTAGATATAGATGCATACTGTTTATTAAACCAGAATTTCTATGGGACTGAGTTATGTGCCGAGCTTAGTTATAGAGAGACTTTAGCCTTTTAACTGCTTAGGTATAGTATGTATTAGTGTCCAAGCTAAAAGACAATAAAGATAATATTACTATCACTGGTGATGATTAGTATTCATATTGCTTTCATTTTCAGACTGACAATTTTGGAGAAGTAATTGAAACTTCCTATTATTTTACACTTAGTATCAAATTGGTCATGTGTCACTTTAATATCAGTCTATATTAAGAAATTGCTTTCTTAAGTTGTGAATTGCTATTGAACATTATTTCCTCATAGTGACTTTTAACTTACATTTTTCTCTAATCATTCTAACACAGATCACAGGAAGATATTTCTGACTGATCTCCCAGCACCTGTCTCTCTTCTTCAAACCTATCACATTGTTGTCACTTAAGTATGAGAACATATCACTTTCTTCATGTCACTCGATTAAAAAGATCAATAATTTATAATGAGCTTAGGTATTTAATAGAGAACCAACTTCTAATATTGAAAAGTTGGCTGTGAAGTTCAGGAGGACTGGAAAAGAGATAAGGGTTATAAATAGAAGATTGAAAAAGTGAGAGAGTTCCAGAAAAACATCTATTTCTGTTTTATTGACTATGCCAAAGCCTTTGACTGTCTGGATCACAATAAACTGTGGAAAATTCTTCAAGAGATGGGAATACCAGACCACCTGACCTGCCTCTTGAGAAACCTGTATGCAGGTCAAGAAGCAACAGTTAGAACTGGAACAACAGACTAGAAGGAAAAAGAGTACGTCAAAGCTGTATATTGTCACCCTGGTTATTTAACTTATATGCAGAGTACATCATGAGAAATGCTGGGCTGGATGAAACACAAGCTGGAATCATCATTGCTGGGAGAAATATCTACAACCTTAGATATGCAGATGATGCCACCCTTATGGCAGAAAGTGAAGAAGTAAAGAGCCTCTTGATGAAAGTGAAAGAGGAAAGTGAAAAAGTTGGCTTAAAGCTCAACATTCAGAAGACTAAGATCATGGCATCGGGTCCCACCACTTCATGGCAAATAGATGGGGAAGCAGTGGCAGACATTAGTTTTGGGAGCTCCAAAATCACTGCAGATGGTGACTGCAGCTATGAAATTAAAAGACGTTTACTCCTTGGAAGGAAAGTTATGACTAACCTAGACAGCATATTAAAAAGCAGAGACATTACTTTATCAACAAAGGTCTATCTAGTTAAGGCTATGGTTTTTCCAGTGGTCATATATGGATGTGAGAGTTGGACTATAAGCTGAGTGCTGAAGAATTGATGCTTTTGAACTATGGTGTTGGAGAAGACTCTTGAGAGTCCCTTGGACTGCAAGGAGATCCAACCAGTCCATCCTAAAGGAAATCAGTCCTGAATGTTCATTGTAAGGATTGATGTTGAAGCTGAAACTCCAATACTTTGGCCACCTGATGTGAAGAACTGACTCACTGGAAAACACCTGTATGCTGGGAAAGATTGAGGGCAGGAGGAGAAGGGGATGACAGAGGATGAGATGGTTGGATGGCATCACTGGCTCAATGGACACGAATTTGAGTAATCTCCGGGAGTTGGTGATGGACGGGGAGGCCTGGCATGCTACAGTCCATGGGGTTGCAAAGAGTCTGACATGACTGGGTGATTGAACTAAACTGATAAATAGTAGAAGAAAATCAACATCAAAGAGGTTGATATAAAAATGCTTGTCTGCATGCTCAGTCTCTCAGTCTGAGTCTTTGTGACCCCATGGACTGTAGCCTGACAGGGTTCACTGCTCAAGAGTTTTTCCAGGCAACACTACTGGATTGGTTGCCTACTCCAGGGGATCCTCCTGACCCAAGGATGAAAATCTTGTCTCCTGCATCTCCTGCATTGGCAGACAGATTCTTTACCACTGAGCCACCTGTGAAGCCCCTGGTGTAAGAATAGGAACTAACAAATTATCTGAGAAAGAATGGCTCTAGAACCATGGCTTGCATAATTTTCAGCATGACTTGTAATGAGAAATACATTTTATATTTTAGCCAGTTATATGAATAAATTTGCTGTAGTCCATCTATACATACACATTTGTGCATGCACGTGCACACACACACCCTGAAACAAATATGTCACCAAGCAATGCTTATTATAATTGATATGATGCATCTGATGTTTTCAAGTCAATTCTATTTTACAAAAAAAAAAAAATCAAATTTGTGGTGGTGATTCATTAATGGTATCCTCTAGTGAGTTTTGACCTGCAGCTTGAAAAATACATCTACAGAGGGAAGTAGCTTCAAGTGTATGTTGTTAGGACTGAGAGAAAGGAGTTTCTAGGAGTGATCAATCAAGGGAGTCCAAGACAGCAGAGAGATTAAGGTAATAGTCAAAAGGCTTCAGTTGGATTTAATAATAGTAAAGTGGTAATTAAGGGATGCTTGATATAATGCTGCTTCCAGTGATCAGGAGTGGGATGAAATCAGACTGCTAAGGGCTAAGAAGATCAATTAAGAATGGCTGAACCTCTAAAAGAAAATTTTAAAAGGCATGTGGATATGATTTACTCCAGAGGTAAAGAATCTGCCTGCCAATGCAGGAGCCGCAGGAGAGTCTGATTCAGTCCCTGGGTCAGGAAGATCTCCTGGAGGAGGAAATGACAACTCATTCCAATGTTCTTGCCTGGAAAATCCCATGGACATAGGAACCTGGTGGGCTACAGTCCACAGGGTTGCAAAGAGTCAGATACCACTTAGCGACTGAGTGCATACACACTTTACAAATATGGAGGTAGGTACAACGAAGATATAGTTCTTTGTATTCTTGTCACCTCTTCTTAATATCTTCTGCTTCAGTTAGGTCCATATCATTTCTGTCCTTTACTGTGCTCATCTTTCAATGAAATATTCCCTTGTGTCTCTAATTTTGCTGAAGAGATCTTTAGTCATTCCCATTCTATTGTTTTCTTCTCTTTCTTTGCATTAATCACTGAGGAAGGCTTTTTTGTCTCTCCTTGCTATTCTTTGGAACTCTGAATTCAAATGGGTGTATCTTTCCTTTTCTCCTTTGCCTTTAGCTTCTCTTCTTTTTGCAGCTATTTGTAAGGCCTTGTTAGACAGCCATTTGCTTTTTGCATTTCTTTTTCTTGAAGATGGTCTTGATCACTGCCTCCTGTAAAACGTCACCAACTTCCATCCATAGTTCAGGTGCTCTATCAGATCTAATCCCTTGAATCTATTCATCACTTCTACTGTATAGTCAAAAGGGATTTGATTTAGGTCATACCTGAATAGTCTAGTGGTTTCCTCTACTTTCTTTAATTTAAGTCTAAATTTGGCAATAAGGAGTTTGTGATCTGAGCCAGTCAGCTCCTAGTCTTGTTTTTTCTGACTGTATAGAGTCTCCATCTTTGGCTGCAAAGAATACAGTTAATCTGATTTCGGTATTGACCATCTGGTGATGTCCAAGTGTAGAGTCTTCTCATGTGTTGTTGGAAGAGGGTGTTTGCTAGTAACTAGTGCATTCTCTTGGCAAGACTCTGTTAGCCTTTGACCTGCTTCGCTTTGTATTCCAAGGCCAAATTTGCCTGTTACTTCAGGTATTTCTTGACTTCTTGCTTTGTATTCCAGTCCCCTATAATGAAGGACTGATGCTGAAACTTAATACTTTGGCCACTAGGTGCAAAGAACTGACTCATTGGAAAAGACCCTGATGCTGGGAAAGATTGAAGGCAGGAGGAGAAGAGGATGACAGAGGATGAGATGGTTGGACGGCATCACTGATGTGATGGACATGAGTCTGAGTAGGCTCTGGGACTTGGTGATGGACAGGGAAGCCTGGCATGCTCCATTCCATAGGGTCACAAACAGCAGACATGACTGAGCAACTGAACTGAACTGAACAACAAGGATAAGAAATTTACCCACAGTTTCCCAGGTAGTGGTAACAGAACCAGCATTCAGACCTTATCAGATCATACTCTGAAGCTTAATTTCTTCATTATATCACAAGAAGGAATAGCTGATAAAATAAGAGTGGGACTGATGCTATGCATTCATACCTTGCCCTTCATTAAGCTTTCTCTTTTCATCTAGCTACATCCTTCTTTTGAGCATCTTTCAAATATTGCCTTTTTTCCTTTTTTTTTCCTTATCTCTACCACATCTTGTTGCATTTTTATTCTTTTCTCTGACTCTTGATTCTCAGTACTTTTTAGTTTCTTTTGTATATAGGAAGAAGAACCTGGTCTAGAAAAAGACCTGATCAGAAACAACAACCCACAAGGCCCTCTCGCCAGCCAAATATTGACTTTTATTATAATTATTTTATAGGTCTTCTCTAGCCATACTAGTTTCAAGTATGTTCTATTACTTATAGCACTTAGTGTTATACTTGACACTTAGAACTCATTCAATAAACATTTGCTGAATAAGGAAAAGCACTGGGTGTTGCTTAGTCTTTGAAAAGGCTGTTGCTTTATGAATCAACATGGACTGGTAATTTTCATAATTACAGTGATTGGTCACATGGTATATGACCAATAAATGATATTAAAGTGTTCAATATTCTATTTTTTCAAAAGGTTTATTGACATGTAGTGTCTTTGGTATTTTTGGGGGATGTTCTTTTCTGTTCAGTCTTTATTTACAGCAAAGTACAGAGTATGTGGTCATTTAAGTAAGTGCTAACAAGTAAGTGCAGGGCAGTAGAAGAAAAAGGGGAAAGTGCAAGCATCTGAAAGACCAAAAAAAAAAAAGGCCTCTGTTTCTATTTACATACTCAGCCTGTTCCTGAGGCAGGACCAGCCAGGCACTCACCACCTTTAAGGGTGGCCAGACACTGCCTTGAAGCCAGCCCGCTGCCTGAGGCGGGCCGCAGAAGGCGCAGAGACCAAGTTCAAAGTGGGGAACTCAACTCCAGACTCGCTCTGACGGTTTCTGAGCATGCTTTCACTCTCACTCTCATCTTCTGGGACACTGAGACATTACCCCTCTACCCTGAGGTCAGGGGGTTGATATTTTTTTCAAAGAAGCATACTCTCTGTCTTTGCTCTTTTCTCTTTGAAAGTACCTCTAGCTCAACTTAGGTAAGTGCAAACAGTGGTTTCTTGTTGTTGTTCGTTTGTTTTTTCTTTTTAATGGGCCAAATGATACCCTATTGCCCGGCTTTTATACCTTCACCATTTTTTCCTATCAGATTGTAGAAAATCTGTTCTAAGAACTAAACAACTCAGCAAATGCCTTGCATGAATATCCTGAAAATTACCACAATTTTTCATTTTGTGCATGTGAAAAATCTAGAGATATTTGAATATACTAAACCTGCATCTTTATTTGTTGAGTTTTATTTTGGTTGGTGTTTTTATAGGAGCTGCAATATATTATAGACTAAATATATTAATATATCTTAAAGCTTGAAGTTCTAAATTAGTGTTCAGTTAAAACATTTCTTGCTTTATGAGTTTGGAAAGCTAGTACTTGTAAGACATGTCAAGCTAGTATGGCTTCTGATATAAAGATTCAGTGCATTTTTACATTTTAAACTCTATTCCTGAGAAATTGCCTTTTTAAAAAAAATGTGAGGACAGCTGTTGAAGAACACATTTCTATTAAGCAGCAGCATCTGTGGAGTGAGGGCACTATTTGGCTCAAAAGCAAATTTTTCTCAGGAATCTTTATCCTGTTGATATGGACAGATTTCCCATTTTTAAATAAAAAGAGGGGCTTTTCATTACAAATTAAAGGGAAACTTTTACAATGTCCAAAACACTTCAGTTCAGCTCGGTCAAGGCTATGGTCTTCCCAGTGGTCACATATGGTTGTGAGAGCTGGACCATAAAGAAGGCAGTTGTTGTTGTTCAGTTGTTCAGTTGTGTCTGATCTTTGCGACCCAATGGACTGCAGCACGCCAGGCTTCCCTGTCCATCACCAACCCCAGAAGCTTGGTCAAACTCATGTCTGTTGAGCCACCAGAACCCTTGGTGTTCTTCAAATGAAGGAGGAGGATGCCCTGGCATCAGGAACCTACTTAGGTGACACCTACCTTGACTTCCAAATGGAACAGTATATCCACAAAAAGGAACAGTAATGCATCTATCAATACATCATGTATCTGAAGAGAAACTGGGAGAAGCTTGTGCCATTGTTGTTGGAAACCTGGCTGATGTCAGTGTCCTGTCCTCTAGAAATACTGGCCAGAGAGCTGTGTTTAGGTTTTTCTGCTGCCACTTCACTCTGGAAACTTCACTGATCAGATCCAGACAGCCTTTATAAATATTTACCTTTTTTTTAAAAATTGGAGGCTTATTTATTTACAATGATGTGTTGGTTTCTAATGTACAACAACTCAAATCAGAATCAATCATAACAATATATGTCCCCTCCCTCTTGAGCCTCCCTCCTACCCCACCCCACCCCCACTCTCCCCATTCCACCCCTCTAGTTCATCACAGAGCTCCAGGCTGGCCTCCCTCTGTTACATAGCAGGTTCCCACCAGCTATTAATTTTATACATGGCAGTGTTTATATGTCAATGCTACTGTCTCAATTTTGTCCACACTCTCCTTCCTCTGCTGTGTTCACAAGTCTGTTCTCCGTGTCTGTGTCTCCATTCCTTCCCTGCAGAGAGCTTCATCAGTACCGTTTTTATATGCTATTTGTTTTTCTCCTTCTGCTTTACTTCACTTTGTATAACAGGCTCTAGGTTCATTCACCTTACAACTGACTCGGATTCCTGGATCTGTGTCATCTGGTGGTTACTGAGTGCCCCAGGTGCCCATCTAGCAGTTCCCTACTGACGACTGGGCCTCATCCCACCTTTGAGGACTGGCTCCCATCTCTGCTGCTTGGGCCAGTGCATGGTAGGAAGAACCACTGAGTCGTCTTAAGCTGCTCTTCCAAAGACTTTTGCACAGAAAGTAGAAATAAATTTGACAGAAAAAAATGAATTAAAAAAAAAATAGTCCACTGACTAAGTGCCTACTCTGTGCTATTCACAATGCTATGTACTTTACATTAAATGTATCTTTAAATTTTATGTATTTTTTGTAAATGATGCACTAATGTACGACAGAAAGTCCTTCAACCATAAAATGCATTTAGTGAAAGATGTCTTATTTTATCTCAATGTCTCAGCTACTCCTCCTTTTTTTATAGTCAAAGCTTTTTTAAAATTTTCTTATGCACTCTTATGGAAATAGTGCAGAAAGTGAAGTTGCTCAGTCGTGTCTGACTCTTTGTGACCCTGTGGACTATAGCCTACCAGGCTTCTCCATCCATGGGATTCTCCAGACAAGAATACTAGAGTGAGTTACCATTTCTTTCTCCAGGGGATCTTCCCAACCCAGGGATTGAACCTGGGTCTCCTGCATTGGAGGTAGACGCTTTAACCTCTGAGCCATGTAAATGTTAAATATGAAATCAAGTCTTTTTTCACTAAAAGGTTTTTATTCATTCCATAATATTATGCCTGTCTACAATATCTTTATATTTAATATTTAATTATGTATTTTATATATAATATCTTATATATAATGGATATCTTAGCATCAAAACTGAAGAGGAAAAAAATGGGTTAATGTGGTTATTTTTCAGTCAAAATTTTGTCTTCTTGGCCTTGCAAGTTGCTTAGTCCTTGCTGACTATAGGAACATTAGAGAGTACATGAACTTTGGTGTGCTATGTGACTGAACTTGGAAAGCTAGCCCATTAGTTGTGGGACTCTAGGGAAGTTGTTTGAATTCTTGGAACTTTGGTTTGCTATTCTGTAATTTGATTGTATAGTATTTTAGCCATAGGGTAGGAGGATTATCTCTGGAGCCAAGTATCCCAGAACATGAAGCTTGGCTTCATCAATTTTTTGGCCAGTGGAAAAATTGCTTAACCTTTTTATGACTTACATTCTTCATTTGTATTATGGAACTATTAGTACTCACCTTATGGATTTATTGAAAAATAAATGAGAAAATAGTTGTGTTGTGTTGGCTTGTGATATGCATAGTTAACAGTCAATAAAATTCTTTGTTTCCTGTAAATCAGTAATGATTTGCTTTATAAATCAAGTGCTATATCTTTTTATATTGAGAATTAGTATAGATAACATTTCAGTAGGAAATCAATTTAATAAAATGTTTAGAGTTAGACATTTCCTTTTCACTGTTTCGCAAGAAATGTGGTCATGGTACCATTAGATTTTAATAGTTATCTAGTTTGTGCTATGGCCATAAAATTTTGGTCTTATTATGTGTGTGTAAGAGTTGGGAAGGGAGAATGTTTTCTTATATGGATTATAGAAGGGGGATGTGTTAAGTAGTCAAAGTTTATGTGGAAGCATGACAAATGAACTATCTTAGTTAGAGCTCTTAAGGGAAGAAATGTTTGGTTTGGAGAAAACCCTTGATAAGTCACTTGATAGGGAGAAGAGAGCCAAAACTCAAAGCTTGTAAAATTCAGTAGCAGAAAATGCCTCAGACTACTCACAGTAGGATTTAAGAGAAGAAAAACAGGACTAGATTCTGAAATTTCAATTGAAGAAAAGATAAAGAAAATATTTGAGAAACATTTGCTTTTGTGTGGTTTGTTTTTCTGTTGCATAAATTTCCTTTCTTCAGTATGATCTTATGCACACAAATAATTTGGTGGAAATAGTGGAAAAGAATTAAATTTCACTTGGGTTTATCTATGCTATATAAAAAGAAATATATAAGAGAAATGATGCAATGGTTTTTACACTGAATTATTTTGACAAACATATAGCAGGTGATGATCATTGGAATCACTCCTAGTCTTGCATATCCATTCAAATTTAAGGGAGGGAAAATTGTTCTTATAGTCAATGGACTTGGAACTTGCATTTGTGATCTTGATTTTAAGAGACAGGGAGATCATAGTTGATATCTGGGTTTTAGTTAGTGAGGAAATATTTCTAAATGAATATAATATTATTTAATCATTGCTATAACAACTTACTACATATTTTGTGGCTTAAAATAGTACAGATATATTATCCTATTGTCCTATAGTTCAGAGGTCTGACATGGGTTTCCCTGTACTCTGGGGCTGGCAGGGCTAATGTCTTTTCTGATGGCGCTAATGGGGAATATTTTTGTTGCCTTTTCCAGCTTCTAGAGGTCACATTTCTTAACTGGTGGTTCCCTTTCACCATCTTCAAAGCCAGTATTAATGGGTAAAGTCCTTCTACTATTTTTAATTTCATATATTTGATAGGCAAAACGTTGCCCACACCTACCAAAATTTGTCCTCATTCCCATCCCTGAACATGTGAAAAGTTATTTAAATTGGCAAGGGACTTTGCAGACGTGAATAAAATTAAGGACTTTCAGATGGGAGATCATCCAAGATATTCAGGTGAGCCCCATAAAATCACATGCATCCTTAAATTCTGAGAACTTTTCCCAGCTCCAGTCAGAGAGACAGATGAGACTATGGCAAGAGGGTCAGATGGCTCAGATGTAGAAAGGACTTTATCCATTAATGCTGGCTTTGAAGATGGTGAAAGGGAACCACCAGTCAAGAAATGTGTATGGCCTCTAGAAGCTGGAAAAGGCTCTCCCCTAGAGCCTCTAGCAAAGAGTAGACATGTCAACCCCATAATACTGGGAGAACCATGTCAGACCTCTGAATTCTACATCTCAGCTCTCTGAGCCTTTTACCCTAGTCTCATCTCCCTCTCTGACTGGAGCTGGGGTAAGTTCTCAGCATTTAAGGACACATGTGATTTTACTGTGCTCACCTGGATATCTTGGATGATCTCCCATCTGAAGGTCCTTAATTTAATCATCTTTGCAAAATCTCTTTTGCCAAGTTAGATAACATTTCATGTGTTCTGGGGATGAGAATGGGGAGGTATTTTGCCAAGGGTAGGCAATGTTTTGCCTATCACATATATGAAGTTGGAAATAGTAGAGAGTGAGTATCTTATATACTCAATATTATTGACTAGTTTAAGCAGAACTTTAGCATTTATTTAAATAATACCTGAAAACCTTAACTATAAAAACAAATAACCATTATGCAGTCAAACAGGCTCCTCTATCCATGGGATTTTCCAGGCAAAGGTACTGGAGTGGGGTGCCATTGCCTTTTCCAATAATAATTTTACAGAAAGCCTATTAAAATCTGCGTTCACAATCATGAAGAAATACTGCAGTTTCCACTCTAGCAACTCTATTGCATGAAATAAACCTCTACTGTGGAGAAACAGCAGAAAATTTTTTGAGGGATATTCTTGTTGATGAAGCTTGCACACTGGTATATTTTGTACAATAAATTAAAATTTTGTGCACTGTTTCCCATACTGGTACTTCTATGAGTGCTGATTTGGTGGTGGTTGTTCAGTTGCTAAATCATGTCAGACTCTTTGCAACCCCATGGACTGCAATACACCAGGCTTCCCTGTCCTTCACTATCTCCTGGAATTTGCTCAAATTCATGTCCGT
This sequence comes from Nanger dama, assembly GCA_917880005.1. Taxonomy (NCBI): domain Eukaryota; kingdom Metazoa; phylum Chordata; class Mammalia; order Artiodactyla; family Bovidae; genus Nanger; species Nanger dama. The sequence goes on from CAKJTW010000001.1 coordinate 29,099,453, forward strand.
TCAGTCAATGATGCCATGCAACCATCTCATTCTCTGTTGTCTACTTCTCTTCCTGCCTTCAATCTTTCCTAGCATCAGGGTCTTTTCCAATGAGTCAGTTATTCACATCAGGTGGCAGCTTCAGCATCATTTCCAGTGAATATTCAGGACTGATTTCCTTTAGGATTGACTGGTTTGATCTTGCTGTCCAAGGGACTCTCCAGAGTCTTCTCCAGCACCACAACTCAAAAGAATCAATTCTTTGGCACTCAGCTTTGTTTATAGTATAACTCTCACATCCGTACATGACTACTGGAAAAACCATAGGTTTGACTAGATAGACCTTTGTTGTTAAAGTGATGTCTCTGACTAGAGTTGTCATAGATTTTCTTCCAGGGAGCAAGCACCTTTTGATTTCATAGCTGCAGTCACTGGCTGCAGAGTGAAAGCATTAGGCTTCATGAAGAGATGCTGTTGCAGACTGGTCGGGCTTCATGATAGGCTGTAGCTCCTCAGCAAACCATCTATTTTCTCTTACACTTTGAAAGCACCATCTCCATAAAATGATCTCTGAGTATCAGGGATTTCAAACACTTCTGAGGCTAAGCAGGACGAGTCTGGATCATATTTTTTCTTAACCCAGAACTTAGGCTCTTGATTGCATTGGAAAACATGGTGATTAAGAATTGAATAATTAAGGCTGAATAAAGTAGTTGAATTATCATATCATTCTACAAATATCTTGTGAACATCTCCTGTGTGCTAGGAACTATTTTAGGCAGAAGTAGACAACTGCTTCTCTTGTAGAGTATAGTCACTAGTGGAGTAGGAAATGAAAAACAAACAAACAGACATAAAAATAAGTAAAACTTGTAGTATGTAAGGAGGCAATAAGTGTCAGGAGATAACAAAAATTAGGATAAGGGAGGTAGTATTTGGGGTGAATGTCACAACTTAAAATAAGAAGTCAGCTTAGGCTTCATAGGAAAGGTGAATTCTGAACAAAGACTTGGAAGACATGAAGGAAGAAGCACATAGTAATCTACAGGGAAATTGTTCCAGGGGGAGGGAATAGCCATTGCAAAGGCCTAAGACAGGAGTGTCGGACTTTATTTTTTTGGGCTCCAAAATCACTGCAGATTGTGACTGCAGCCATGAAATTAAAAGACTCTTACTCCTTGGAAGAAAAGTTATGACCAACCTAGATAGCATATTCAAAAGCAGAGACATTACTTTGCCGACTAAGGTCCGTCTAGTCAAGGCTATGGTTTTTCCTGTGGTCATGTATGGATTGGACTGTGAAGAAGGCTGAGCGCTGAAGAATTGATGCTTTTGAACTGTGGTGTTGGAGAAGACTCTTGAGAGTCCCTTGGACTGCAAGGAGATCCAAAGTGTCCATTGTGAAGGAGATCAACCCTGGGATTTCTTTGGAAGGAATGATGCTGAAGCTGAAACTCCAGTACTTTGGCCACCTCATGTGAAGTGTTGACTCATTGGAAAAGACTCTGATGCTGGGAGGGATTGGAGGCAGGAGGAGAAGGGGACGATCGAGGATGAGATGGCTGGATGGCATCACTGACTTGATGGACGTGAGTCTGAGTGAACTCCAAGAGATAGTAATGAACAGGGAGGCCTGGCGTGGTGCGATTCATGGGGTCACAAAGAGTTGGACATGACTGAGCGACTGAGCTGAACTGAACTGAAGACAGGAGCATGGCTGATTTCTCTAGAAAGAACTTGGAGCTTGGTGCATCTGAAATGAAGTGAGAAAACTGGAGAATATTAGGAGATGTGGTCATAGCATTATCTTGGCCATTTGGTGTAGGGGTTTGTTGGCCCTTGTTAAAAGTCTGAATTTATTCCAGGTGAAATGGTGAATCACTAAATTTTCCTGAGCAAAGACAAGATCTGATTTCCTGGTTGCTGTACTTACTCTTGGCTATTGTGTGGAAAATAGACTGTTGGAGGCAAAGGAGAAGCAGGGAGAACAATTAAGAAGCTTTTGCAATAGTCCATTTGGAGATGATAGGGGCTTCGACGAGCATGTGACAGTGGAGGTGGTGAGAACTAGTCACAGTCTATATATTTTGGAGCTAGAGCAAGCAGGATTTATTGATTGATGTACTGTTGTGTAATAGAGAAAGAAATCAAGGATGATTCTGAAATTTTTGGCTCAGGTAACCCAAAGATACAGATCAGAAAGACTGGAGTTCAGTTTTGGACAAGTTAAGTTTAAGATGTCAAGTAGGTAGTAAAAATATGAGTTGGAATTCAGACATATCTCTGGTCTAGAGATGTAAATTTCAGAATCATTGGCAAACAGTGGATTGATAAAACCACAAGACTTGATGTAAATCACAGAAGGAATGAAGATAGAAAAAGAAGACCAAGGACTAAATCTTGGAGCATGACAATATTAAGAGGTTGAGAAAAGAAGAAAGAATAATAAAGACCAAGAAGGAGAAAGTAGTGTTACCAGAGGAAAACTTAGAGTATGATGTCCTGGAAACTAGAAAAAAAAAAAAACTATATAAAAAAGTGAAAGTTGCTCAGTGGTATCCAATTGTTTACGACCCCATGGACTATATAGTCCATGGAATTCTCCAGGCCAGAATACTGGAGTGGATAGCTGTTTCCTTCTCCAGGGGATCTTCCCAACGAAGGGATTGAACCCAGGTCTCCCACATTGCATGCATATTCTTTACCAGCTGAACTACCAGGGGAGCTCAAGAAATTTCAAGAAAGAGGAGGCTAATGATTTTTTTCTAATTTATTTGTTACATCAACTAATATCAGGACTTAGCTGGTGAACAAAGTAGAGGACAAGTGGTCCATGTAGCACTGTCTTAGCAGCATGGTTGTTGTAAGAGCAGTTTCAGTGGTTTAAGAGAGAATGTAAAGATGAGAATTTGAGACCATCAATATTAACAACACTTTCAGGGAACTTTGATGCCAAGGGGAGTAATAGAACAGTGGTTGAAAGTGAGTGAAGATGATGTTTTTTCTGAAGGGGAAAAATAATAGCATGTTTGTGTGAAAGGATACAATTGAAAGGAGAAATTGATTATTTTGAAGAACAAGGTGAGAACTGCTCAAGTGGTGTGTTCACACAGGTGAGAGGAACGTGAGCTAGTATACAAATGAAAGGTTGACTTAAATTAGGGGCCCAGAGAATGGATTTGGAGCTATTGCTGTGCAATAGAGAATATGAGCCATAAGTGTAATTTACTTTTTCCCAGTAAATTCATTTAAAAAGTAAAATTGACAGATGAATTACCTTTATATTTGTTTGTCCAGTATATTCAAAATATTTTCACTTCAACAGGTATCAATAATAGCAGTTATTAATAAGCAATTTTACATTTATAATTTTTATTTTACTCTAGATCTTCAGATTCCTATAAAATAATGTATTTTATATCTAAAGAGTATCTTAATCACTAAATTTCATCAGAAATACTTAATTGGTATTTAGACTTTAAAAATGAACTGATCAAAATACGGGTTTACATACACATATGTAGATGATACCACCCTTATGGCAGAAAGTGAAGAATTAAAACGCCTCTTGATGAAAGTGAAAGAGGAGAGTGAAAAAGTTGGCTTAAAACTCAACACTTAGAAAACTAAGATCATGAGATCTGGTCCCATTACTTCATGGCAAATAGATGGGGAAACAGTGACAGATTTTATTTTTTGGACTCCAAAATCACTGCAAATGGTGACTGCAGTCATGAAATTAAAAGATGCTTGCTCCTTGGAAGACAAGTTATGACCAATCTAGACAGCATATTAAAAATCAGAGACATTATTTTGCCAACAAAGGTCTGTCTAGTCAAAGATATGGTTTTTCCAGTAGTCAGGTATCGATGTGAGAGTTGTACTATAAAGAAAGCTGAATGTCAAAGAATTGATGCTTTTGAAATGTGGTGTTGGAGAAGACTCTTGAAAGTCCCTTGGTATGTAAGGAGATCCAACTAGTCTATCCTAAAGGAGATCAGTCCTGGGTGTTCATTGGAAGGACTGATACTGAAGCTGAAACTCCAATACTTTGGCCACCTGATGCGAAGTACTGACTCATTTGAAAAGTCCCTGATGCTGGGAAAGATTGAAGCAGAAAGAGAAGTGTTCAACAGAGGATGAGATGGTTGGAGGGCATCACTGACTCATGAGTGATCATGAGTCTGGGTAAACTCCAGGATTTGGTGATAGACAGGCCTGGTGTGCTGCAGTTCATGAGTCTGCAGAGTCAGACATGACTGAGTGGCTGAATTGAACTGAACACAAGTATTCCAAACATATTTAATATTTGCCTGCAACTGACTGAGCATTTAACTTTAAGTCTAAGGTGGTGCTAGTGGTAAAGAACCTGCCTGCCAATGCAATAGGCATAAGAGACATGGGTTCAATCCCTGGATGGGGAAGATCCCCTGGAGAAGCACATGGCAACCCACCTCAGTATTCTTGTCTAGAGAATCCCATGAACAGAGGAGCCTGGTGGACTACAGTCCATATGTTCTGAAAGAGTCACACATGACTGAAAGGACTTAGTATGCATGCACAAGTTTAAATAAAATTCAACATTTTGTTTCTCAGTGATATTGGCCACATTCACATGCTCAAAGGCCGCGTGTTGGTTGTGGCTATAATATTAGGCAACGCTGGAGTCTCAGGCAGAAAGGCAGAGGATACTGAAATGTGCTGGAAAGGTAGGTATATGTGGTGAACCAGGTATTGGGAATTCTCAACTGAATGTCCCAGTTTTCTTAGTAAAGCACAAAGCACTAGCTTAGGATAAATATATTAATCAGACCATCTCAGAAAACAGAGTCAAACTCAGTTGTTTCAAGAGTCTTACTAATGAGTTGGAAACATTAATCACATGGAGACTAACACTAGAAGAAAGCTTTTTCACTCCTAGGCCTAAGTGAGAAAGGGAAGAAAACGGTGGTAAGAGGAGGAGCTGCCCTTCCAAAGCTGTACATTTAAAAGGATAGAGACTGACAAGACCACAGTCCACAGAGGGCAGGAAGCATGGGCCTCCTTCTCCTGCCCTTTGATATGCTTCCAAAGACTCCTACTTTAAATTCTGAGAAGCCATCAGCAGGGCCCTAGGTGATGCATTTATAGGGGTCAATTTCCAGAGGGCAGAGAAGCAGAAAGGGTAGATCATAAAGATGGGAGCAAGTGGAGACACTAACAATTTGTGGGGAAAGTGTAAGTTAGAGGAGAGAGAATTTGTGGAAAAGTCATCCAGGAAAATTAGAGTAAATGAATAGGACTTTTCTCCTCTCCTTTCAGCAAATATGTATTAGGTGCCTAATGCATACAGTGTGCACCTTGATTTGTTCTGAGTGCTGGGAATAGAGTGTTGAAGAAAACAGATCTCTTTTTCATTCTACTATTGAGGGATATGGAGAATCAACAAGTGAAAAATAAAATATCTTAGATAATGATAAATTCCACTTAGACAATTATATTATTTGGAATGGGATTGAGGCTATACTGAGGCTACAGCAGGGGGTCAGAAAGGACTTCTTTTAGTTATATTTAAACTTGTCTCTGAATGATGTGGGAGCAGCAGTCATGTGAAGATGTGAGGAAGAATATTCTTGACACATCAAGCGCAAAAGTCCTGAGACAGGAAAACTGTTGTCTTAGTGAAAAAGGTATAGGAATTGTGTGGCTGGAGATACTGAATTAGGAGATTGCATTCAATCGCAGTGCAATGAGATTGAAGGGGCCTCCCCTGGTGCCTCAGTGATAAAGAGTCCACCGGTCAATGCAGGAAACACAAGTGGTACCCCTGATCTGGGAAGATCCCACATGCCATGGGGCAACTAAGCCCACGCACCACAACTACTAAGCTTGTGCTCTAGACCCTGGGAGCTGCAACTACGGAGACTACGTGTCACAACTACCAAAGGCCAAGTGCACGAGAGCTTGTGCTTGGTAATCAGAAGCTGCCACAGTGAGAAGCTTGTGCACATCATCTAGAGAAAAGTCTTCACAGCAGCAAAGACCCAGCACAGCCAAAAATAAAATTTAAATAAATAAACCTTAAAATATATTTTAAAAAGATGGAATTGAAGATGTAAGGCAGCATGTGAAGATGTTTTTCTTGTTGCTCTCATCAATGTGGGGCCTTGGAAGATTTTATCAGAAAAGTAATATGCTCAGATGTGCTTTTCACAAAGATTACTCTGGCAGCTGTATGGAGGATGGACCAAACAAGGCAAAATTAAAAGCAAAAAGATCAGAGAAACAGGCTGTTGCAAAAGCCCAGGGGAGGGTGATTTGGGTGTAGTAGCAAAGAGTCGGACACGACTGAGCGACTGAACTGAACTGAGTAGCAACTGAGATGCTCAGATACTGGTAGATGTGAAATATATTTTTGAGTTGAGAAAACTTTCTGGCTTTGCTTCCTTCTCTCCTTCTCTCTCTGCTGTTTTCTTTCCTTCTGCAACTGGTCAATGGCAGGGTAGGAGTACTAACGAGCCAAAGATAATTATGGTACATTTCCTGACCTCAGAACAACCCAGGCAGTGGAGAAAAGGGAGGGAGGGAAGGGAGTGAGCACATAGGCACAGAACTGTACATGTGTGTGTGCCTTATGCTAAATGTACTGTGATATAGACACCATAAATAGGAGAATGGTCATTCTACTGGGGCAGAAGCCCAGGAGGGAGAAACTTTTTATAGAAAAGGTAATGTCTGAGCTGAATTTTGAAAGATGAGTAGGTGTTTGTTTGCTAGGCAAACAAAGATGGAAAAGAGTGCAACTGGCAGAAGAAGCAGTGAATGCAAAGGCCAGACAGCATGAAATACCCTGGCATTTTTGAGGAATTGCAAGTCATGCAGCTTTGCGTGGCTTGAGGTTGAGGAGTGTGGGTGGATGAATGGGTAGAAGGAAATGAGAAGTTAGATGAGAACTGTAGCTGAAGAGGTAGACTGGGGCTTGGCCACTGAGTGTCTTCTGTGTTCTGATAAGGATTTTGGACTTTCTAGGCAAATCAGAATCTTTAAGAGATAAATAAGGAAGCTCTTGATTAGATTTGACTTGTTCGAAGTGGTATAGTGTTAGTAGCATGGAGAAAGGATTAGATGGAGGGCAAGACAGGAGATAAGTCAGAGATTTAAAAAAATAGTAAATTTGTATCAAAAATTATATTAATAATTGATTATGAAAAATGCACAGTTAATTTCATATTGTTTCCTTAGTTAAATTTATAAAATCTTAATTAAATTCAAGTGCTTCCCTTGTGGCTCAGACAATGGTAAAGAATCCACCTGCAATGCGGGAGACCTGGGTTTAATTCCTGGGTTGGAAAGATCCCTTGGAGGAACGGCTACCCACTCCAGTATTCTTGACTGGAGAATTCCATGAACAGAGGAACCTGGTGAGCTACAGTACAGTCTATGGGGTTGCAAAGAGTTGGACACTACTGAGTGACTAATGCTAACTCACTTTCTTTCAATTAAAATCAGATTTATTTTTGTATCTATGTGTGGTATTATCTTATAGAAAATGTCCAATTTATCTCATAAGTTTTAGAAAATTTGTGCAGCTGCATGTTAGGACCTGTCAGCCAGATGGTCCCTTTGACATTCTCTGAGCCTGTGGTCAGAGCTGACAGAAAGCTTTTTTCCCCTTGCTGATGTTAGAGAGTAGTCTGGTTAAGATAGCATCTATGTTCATATCAAATACAACCTTAGTCAGTTAGTTCTCAGTGAGTCAGATGTACATAGAAGTTGCAGCAACCATGGCTGGCAGGGTTTAGGTGTGAGTCATGTGAACACCATGTAGAGATATGCGTATTGTCTAATGATGCCATCAATGAAAATGAGAGAGAAAATTGACTCAAGGTCAGTGTATCCTTGGAAGGCTAATGGCATGATACTAATACGCCAAAAACTCTCTGATATTTGTATTACATTATCTAGTTTGCAAGTTATTTTGAAAAATATCCTGAAAACCCAGAGTACACAAAATGTAGTCACTTTCTCTCACCATCTGTGTTTCTATAACAACAAATTCTTTACACTTTGGAGGATATCAAATGACAGGACAAGATCAATGAACACAATAATTTGGTCCTAGAACACAGACAATTTTTAATGTTTGAAATTTCCATATGCTGGATGAGATGTATGTAAAAGTAAAATATGGCAGAATATCTGAGTACCTGTTTAGTTTTAAGTTCAGCTGGGATAATTTCATGAGTACCTCATGAGAAATGCTGGGCTGGAAGAAGCATATGCTGGAATCAATATTGCCAGGAGAAATATCAATAACCTCAGATATTAGGGTTAGGGTTAGGGTTAAGGTTAGTGTTAGGGTTAGGTGAAAGTGAAAGAGGAGAGTGAAAAGTTGGCTTAAAGCTCAACATTCAGAAAACGAAGACCATGGCACCTGGTCCCATCACTTCATGGGAAATAGATGGGGAAACAGTGGAAACAGTGTCAGACTTTATTTTGGGGGGCTCCAGAATCACTGCAGATTGTGACTGCAGCCATGAAATTAAAAGACACTTACTCCTTGGAAGAAAAGTTATGACCAACCTAGATGGCATATTCAAAAGCAGAGACATTACTTTGCCAACAAAGATCTGTCTAGTTAAGGCTATGATCTTTCCAGTGGTCATGTATGGATGTGAGAGTTGGACTGTGAAGAAAGCTGAGCACCGAAGAATTGATGCTTTTGAACTGTGGTGCTGAAGAAGACTCTTGAGAGTCCATTGGAGTGCAAGGAGATCCAGCCCATCCATTCTGAAGGAGATCAGTCCTGGGTGTTCTTCAGAAAGAGTGATGCTAAAGCTGAAACTCTAGTACTTTGGCCACCTCATGTGAAGAGTTGACTCACTGGAAAAGATTCTGATGCTGGGAAGTATTGGGGGCAGGAGGAGAAGGGGACGACAGAGGATGAGATGGCTGAATGGCATCACCGACTTGATGGACGTGAGTTTGAGTGAACTGGAGTTGGTGATGGACAGGGAGGCCTGGCGTGCTGCAGTTCCTGGGGTCGCAAAGAGTCAGACATGACTGACTGAGTGACTGAACTGAACTAAACTGGGATAATTTCAGGAAGAGGGAGGAAAAAAAATATAGATGGAATTCAGAGTTGCAAAATCCTACACCACAAGTCATACCTCTATAACTCAGAAGCAGGTGCAGCTGGAGGAATCAGCCAAGGGCTATCAGATTTGAATCAGCTGTATTGACAGAAAGGACCAAACTTGAATCTAAAAGGCAGCTTTCCCAGGCATGGTGGAGGCATTCACCAAAATAGGATCAATTTTAATTGTCCACAGAATGGACAGACCTGTTAGATCAACATTACCATCTTTCATTTTTCTCCTACAATAAGATTTTGGTTCTTTAACACTCAAGAAAAATGTCATCATTTTTTTGAAGCCCAATGCAATCTAACATGAACAAATAATTTCTTCTCAAGATGCATGTGTGTGCTCACTCACAGCTGACTTGTTGTGACCTACCATGGGCTGTAACCCACCAGGTTCCACTACCGATGGGATTTCCTAGACAAGAATACTGAAGTGGGTTTTCATTTCCTTCTCCAGGGGGATCTTCCTGACCCAGGGATTGAACCTGAGTCTCGTATGTCTCCTGCATTGCAGATGAAAGCTTTACTGCTGAGCCACTGGGACAGCATTTCTAAATAAGTGGATAAAGTAGTATCATCTTGAAAAAGATAGACATACATATTTGCTCAGATATCTTTATATTCATACACATATAGGGCACCTTAATCTGAAGACAGACTTACCAACTGGAAAATGTTAAAGTTTTTCTTTATCTCTTTCTGGTTCTATTTCAGTTCAGTTTCTTTTAAAATATTCCCTTTACTTCAATAGTCTCACCAGACAGTTATCATATTCAGATGTGTTAGTGAGGATTTTTATTTCCATTTACATTCTCTGGTCAATTTTGAGATGAATGTCTGCTTTGCTGTGATTAGTATGGAAAGGAAGCAGCTGTGAGGAGGGAAGTGCTAGCAATGGGGATTTTTGCTTTTTACTTTTTTGCTGTGGGTAGAAATTGTCTAAATAACAGGTGTCTATCATCATAAGTGTGAGAACATGTTATTTTTATCACTCTGAGGGCCAGATCCAGCCTCTAGGTACTCATCTGAACTCGGAGAAGTCAGCTGTACTCAGAATTCCCTGAGAGGAGATCTCATGTATGTGTGTCTGTGTTTTGCCCTCCAATTGCTTCCATATGTAAAATTTCCATCCCTTAAGCATTTTTACCAAACTTTGCCACAGATATCATGAATATAAACATACCATTGGCTTTGACATAATACCAAACTTCCTTTCAAAATGAAAACAGACTATTGCTATTTAACACCACAGATATAAGTAGCAGATGAGGTAATCTCAGTCATTCTGAAAAACACAGACCCTCTGTTACTATTCTCCCACCCTGCCAGGGAAATGTTGGATGCTGGCTTGAAACACTTGTATATTGCAAAGATACATTTCAAGTATTCTTATGCAAGTGGCAACACACCATTAGCAACGGGCAAGACACTAAAATCCTTTATTATTAATTGTTTTATCATGAAGTGACTAATTATGTGGACTAGGGAATCTTAATGCATGAATGCACAGAAAAGCACAGAGCTATGCCCCATGCATGACTTTACTCTGTGCTCTCAGAGTTCAGATGGCATAGCAAATTACTCTCTTTCCAATCATATAGGTCATCGGCAGTCATTCGCTCTGAGTATATAGCCTTATAATTTAGCAGTGCAGCTTCTTTACCTAAAACGGCATGAGCCAAGCAAAGTATGCTTATAAGAAAAACACAATGTGCTGATTGCTATAGTCCCTTGAGCACATTGCTGAGCCATGATGTAAAAGGGGAAAGGAATTTGACTACTAGATGTCACTACTAAGGGTGGAGATGGATTTTCAAAGTGATACAATGATGATTCCCAATTTATTGAAGATGGAGTGGATAGATGTATATTTTATAATCTCTGGGAGCTAATTCCAGAAGAAATTATGTTTTTCACTTAGATTTAAATTACATGCTGCCAGTGGCACGTTTTGTTCATCAGTGTATAACCTCCTTTCATTCTTAGCAGTGCTGTGCTCATCGTAGGCATTCAGTAAATGTTTTACTTGATTTGAAAGCATTATCTAAAAATTGGTTCTCTAGTTAATTATATGTCTTCTATTTTTAGTAGTTACTGAGAGCAGGAATGGTGTCTTTTGTGTTATCTGTAAGCTGTATCAAACTGCTTTATGCACAGTAGTTTCTTAACAAATATTTTTGAGTTGAATTTTATTGTATTATAAGTGAAAGGAGTTTTTGTGTCCAGTAGGGTTAATTTAACAAGTGGCTTTAATGTGCATCTAGTTTTTATTTTTTTAAACTTTTAAAAGAAATATGTAAGTTCTACTGCTTGACTCTGTGTGACCCCAGACTGAGATTTCATTCTTCTTTATTAGTCCCCCATCACAATCCTAATATAAAACAAATTCAACTTGCTCTACCATTAAAATATAGAATGAAATTTTCATGTTTCTCTATCTCATTTACTATTACCCTGAGAATGGCAGGTCTCCCCACTGGCCCTTGTTCTACATTCCTGTCTTCCTGCTCTCTATCTCTTGACACTGCAAATGGAAGCATGTTTAGAAAGAAAGAAAGAAAAAAGATGATTTTGCTTTCCATTTTAACATTCTCTGCTAACTTCTGCTTTGACTCAGAATCATACTTGAGTTCTTACTAAGGCATAAAAATCATCACATCATTTGGCCCTTCCTCATTTCTCTCTATGACCTGGGTCATTATTCTGCTGCTACATCAGTCATTGTTCTCTTTTCCCGATGATCTGTGTTTGTTCTTCCTACTTCAGGATCTTGGAGTTTGCTTTTCCTTGTGCCTGGAATGCTCTTCCTTCCTTCATATCTTTGTGTGGCCAGATCCTTGACAATCAGGTCTCAATTCAAAGATCAGCCTTTGAAATGTCCTTCACTGCCCTTCTATCTCAAGTGTCATCGTGCCATCCACTTACTGTCCTGTCACTGTATTTTATTTTCTTTAAGCACACATCCTCATCTGATAGTTTCTTGCTTGTTTATTCATTGCTTTTCTTCAAATACTTTAAATTCCATGAAAGCAAAGACTTTATTTGTCTTATTTATACTGGCCTGTAGAAAAATAATGTTGAATGAGTAACCATGCATATTTACAGGGCAGATTTTGACTCTAGTAAGAAAACATTATGAAAGCTTACTGTTTATGATGATTCTCTTTAAGTGGAAACCCCTGTTAACAATCATAGATTTAGAAGAACTTATTCTTCAGTTGTTTTCTTTTGATGTATTGGGAATAATTCCATTGATAAAAACTTCCAAAATATAGTTCTGAAGACTTTTATGTATTCTGAGATGTAGAGAAATGATTTAGGAGGTTTAGCTTTGAGTTTCGATATATATAATACTGTAAGTCTTCCCTGGTGGCTTGGATGGTAAAGCGTCTGCTTGCAGTGCGGGAGACCTGGGTTCGATCCCTGGGTTGGGAAGATCTGGAGAAATGATCCAAGAGGTTTAGCTTTGAGATTCAATATATATAATACTAGTTTTCAATGTAGAAAACATGAGTAAGACCAAGCACTTTCTAATTAGGTTTAATGTTTTAAAATATTTAATGAATGACCTGAATTTCAAACTGGAGAATATATAAATACATATAAGAACTGGTATATGTTTGTGATTATGTATATATATATGTGTGTGTGTGTTTATAATACATATACAGTTTACTCATGACAATTTAATTTAGAATTATTAGCTAGCACAGTACCTACAGGAGCTTCCAGGCTAGCATCAGTCGTAAAGAACCCACCTGCCAATGCAAGAGACATGAGAAGTGGATTGGATTCCTGGGAAAGGAAAATCCTGTGGAGGAGAGCATGGCAACCCACTCCAGTATTCTTGCCTGGAGAATCCCCATGGACAGAGGAGTGTGGTGGCTACAGTCCATAGTCAAACAGAGTAGGACACGACTGAAGTGACTTAGCATTCACAGACACAGTACCTCCAGAGGACAATCTGAGTTAAAATGATTTTTATTAACTTGGAAAATATGTCATAAATAAAATGAAATTTGACAAAAAGTACAGAGCAATATGTTTTGGAGTTAAATGAATTTTGATTATTTTGCCCTTTTAATTACCTAGTCATTCTAAAATATTTTATGCCAGATATATATATTATGGTAGATAGCTGCATGCATAATGTGGCTTTGGTTTAGATATTTTTATACAGCAACAGTGTATAAAACCTTCCTTACCATATCTCTCTATCCTAACATATCTATATACTACCTGCCATACAGTCTGATGTTGCACAATTACAAAGGCATCACACTGGTTTAAGTCTTAGTGTTTCAGATTGTTCTTTGAAACACAACTACTTTTTTTCTCCAAAATAGTTTATCAGAGCTCTGGGATCCTGATCTCAAAATGTAAGTACAGTAGAAAGAGAGCTAGAGAGCTGGATGGTATTAGAATGTGGGATAGGGCAAGTTGGTGGCCACATGTGGAAGTACTGAGTGCTAACTGCCTGGCAGCAAGCATGTCAGTGGAGATAAGCAGGGTGTGGAAAAGGCTGGTCAGCAGCTGCTGAGGCAGAATTCACTTACCTTGCTATTGTGCCTTATGCAAGCCCTGTCATCACACTCCTTTTGGTGTGTCATCACACTCCTAAGCCCAGATCTGTAGGGACTGATTAATGCTGAGTACCTTATGGTTTGTACATTTTATGATCCTACTCATGTATCACACTATCATGTTCCCTTTCTTAACTGTAGTCCCACACTGGAGAACCATTGTCATCTTATCTACTATGATTCCTGACACTTTCCTCCATACTCATACATCTGATCCTATCCCACTAGTAATTGAGCAGCCTTTTTATCCAGGGCTCCAGAATTTATTTTCTTTTATATTTCTTAAAATGAAAAGACCTGAATATATGGTTCTGTCAGTATAAGCTCTGCTTATAATAAATCGAACTGCTAACCTGAATGAAACATATATCCATATAAGAACTTAAAGATCAGAGTTTGAAAGTAGCCAGTAATATATTCAACCAGCTTTTGAGTACTTAGGATTGGCATCAGGGACAAAGGAGATTACAGAAAAAAAAATGCATGTAGGAATAAGCAGTGAGAAGCAGCAGAAAAAGCATGTAAGGTATATGATAAGAGAAACCTAAGCAGATGGTGAATGTGGAAAGGACAAGAGACCCTGCCTACCTTCATCCATCTCCCATTAAAATAAATGAAAACCTAAACAAAATGAAGATTGAAGAGGACAGAGAGATAAAATGTAAGACTTTACTTTAAAAAGAAGTGCATTTGCTATGCGAAAGTAAACTCTTTCCTGGCCATATGACTTCTATTCTACTAACTCCATATTATTTATTTCTACCAAATTAATCTTCCTAAATCACAACTATGATTATGTCTCTCACATGCTTAAACTATGTATACACACACACTCATATGCTTTCATGTATGTGTGCACACATGCACACACACACACATACCAGCATTTCACTGAATTACATCCTTTCTCCAGATTCCAATATCCTATACATTGTCATTCCCTTGGGTGGTGCTGGTATTAGTGGCAAAGATTCTCTTGTTCTTTACAGATTGTTACTAGACTGTACACTCCATTATATCAACCTCCTTAACATTCATTGTTGTATTGCCAATGGTAAACCCAGCATCTGTCCAACAAAAGAGTAAGTGTGTGTATCCAACCCTTATTGCTTCAGAGATCTGGCTCATTCAGTTCTCTGTTTGGAATGATGTCTCTCACTTATCCGCAGATACCATTGTTATGCAACATTTCCAAAACCATTTCAGTTAGTTTCTAATGATTCTATTCAAGTGGAATCACTTCACCATTTCTACCACTTAAAAATATTTTTAGTATCTACTTCTATCTTAGGTAAGCTTCCCTGGTGGCTCAGATGATAAAGCATCTGTCTATAGTGTGGGAGATCTGAGTTCGATCCCTGGGTTGGGAATATCCCCTGAAGAAGGAAATGGCAATCCACTCCAGTACTATTGGCTGGAAAATCCCATGGACAGAGGAGTCTGGTAGGCTACAGTCCATAGGATCGCATAAAGAGCCAGACACGACTGAGCAACTTCACTTTCACTTTTTATCTTATGTAATAGTTTTCTGTATTATTGTCTTCTAGTGTAGGAGACAGTAAGCTTTTGAAATAAAGTCTATTTCTTACTTTTAGCATCTAATACAGTTCTTGATATAGACAAGTGTTCTTAGTATTTCTTATAATGAACCTATGAATTGACCAAAAAGAAACAGAGAAAAGAGTCTCTCAGTTTAACAAATTATTGTGTTTTGAACCCACTCTATATTTAAAAAAAAATTGTGTTTGTTTATCTATCCCTTTATGCCAAAGCCTTTGAGTGCATGGATCACAATAAACTCTGGAAAATTCTGAAAGAGATGGGAATACCAGACCACCTAACCTGCCTCTTGAGAAATCTGTATGCAGGTCAGGAAGCAACAGTTAGAACTGGACATGGCACAACAGACTGGTTCCAAATAGGAAAAGGAGTACGTCAAGGCTGTATATTGTCACCCTGCTTATTTAACTTATGTGCAGAGTACGTCATGAGAAATGCTGGACTGGAAGAAATACAAGCTGGAATCAAGATTGCCAGGAGAAATATCAATAACCTCAGATATGCAGATGATGCCACCCTTATGGCAGAAAGTGAAGAGGAATTAAAGGGCCTCTTGATGAAAGTGAAAGACGAGAGTGAAAAAGTTGGCTTAAAGCTCAACATTCAGAAAACGAAGACCATGGCACCCAGTCCCATCACTTCATGGGAAATAGATGGGGAAACAGTGGAAACAGTGTCAGACTTTATTTTGGGGGCTCCAAAATCACTGCAGATGGTGACTGCAGCCATGAAATTAAAAGACGCTTACTCCTTGGAAGAAAAGTTATGACCAACCTAGATAGCATATTCAAAAGCAGAGACATTACTTTGCCAACAAAGGTCCATCTAGTCAAGGCTATGGTTTTTCCTGTGGTCAAGTATGGATGTGAGAGTTGGATTGTGAAGAAGGCTGAGAACCGAAGAACTGATTCTTTTGAACTGTGGTGCTAAAGAAGACTCTTGAGAGTCCCTTGGACTGCAAGGAGATCCAACCAGTCCACTCTGAAGGAGATCAGCCCTGGGATTTCTTTGGAAGGAATGATGCTAAAGCTGAAAGTCCAGTACTTTGGCCACGTCATGCGAAGAGTTGACTCATTGGAAAAGACTCTGATGCTGGGAGAGATTGGGGGCAGGAGGAGAAGGGGACGACCAAGGATGAGATGGCTGGATGGCATCATGGACTCGATGGACGTGAGTCTGAGTGAACTCTGAGAAATGGTGATGAACAGGGAGGCCTGGCGTGCTGCGATTCATGGGGTCTCAAAGAGTCAGACGCGACTGAGTGACTGAACTGACTGACTGAACTGATCTATCCCTTTCTAAAGATACAAATACTTTTCTGGGAACTGTGCTATTTATTTGTACAGAATTAAGAATTTTGGATGATTTTAATATATTCTAAAATAAAAGACTGTAGGATTCATCTCTTAGCTGTCTTCCTAGGATAAAATATCCTTTCTATTAAAGATAAAACAATGTAAAACCATCACTCTTGAATTGAGACAAAATGTTAACTAATACAAGACACTTCAGTTTAATCTCTGATATCAGAGATTTCAGTTTAATCCATATGAAAATATATTTTGCACTGTTTTGTGATTTTGTAGGATACTGTGTAATTTGGTAAAAAGATTTAGAACTTCTAACATTTAACTACCACCATTAGTATTGTCACAAAATAATATGCTAACACCATGCAGAGAGAAAGCACTATTCTGGAACACTGATAGAATTGATCTTTTAAGTTGGTCAGTTATGTCCAACCAACTCTTGGCGATCCCATGGACTGTAACACACCATACTCCTCTGTCCATGGGATTTTCCAGGCAAGATACTGGACTGGGTTGCCATTTCCTTCTCTAGGAGATCTTCCCGACCCAGGGATTGAACTCAGGTCTCCCACATTGTAGGCAGACACTTTACCATCTGAGCCACCAGGGAAGTTTCTTCCGCATGAGTGTTTCTGTATACCAGTGTTTCCCAATGTTTTTAAGTTTGTGAAGCAACTGTGACCTTGCCAGGATGGGAGATGGGATTTGGATAAAGCAAAACTGAGAAAGAAAAGAGATGGCAGCTAGCAGCTGCTAAGATTTGCAAGCACACACTTATATATCACATACATCTGGCATCATTCCTTCTCACTCCACAGAGGTGTCACCACTTCCATTGTCTGCATTCTACCTTCTACATTCTTGGTTTAAAAAAAAGCAAAAGAGTTAGTGAGGAAATCAGACTATCAATTAAACAGGGTGTCCTAATATACTTCTCTGAAGACAGTGGTTTATGACAATATTCATCAGAAAATAATAAAACTCTCCTAATTTAAAAACAACATTTGCTGTCATTAATTATGAAACTTAAAAAACAATATCTTGTAAGAACTCTAAGTAATAGATTTGGAAAATAAATAAGATGAAAAGTCTTCTCCTCAAAAGAAAAAAAAAATCCACCAAAGAGCAGGTAAAAAAGCAATACAAATCAGTAACAAAATTATCAAACTAAGACTGATATTCCAGGAATTTTCTTCTTAAAAGTCTGACTTTGTGCAGTACTTAGTATCTTTTATGATCACAGCTATTTTATATCTAGATTTCTTTCTTCCTTTATTGAAAATAAAAGCTTTGTAATGGATGAATGGAGTCTTGAAAAGCACTTTTAAGTTCTTTAGAAAAACAAAATGGCATGTAAGCTTAATGTGTTACTACATTTTGAATGAACACATTTTAAAAGTTCTTAGCATCTAAATGTTTTCTGAAATGTTGTTAGGTAATAAATGGAGAGGAAGTGACTATTTGCTGTCTTTGGCTTTATGCTATGCAAAATGTACTAGTTATATTTACCCCTAAAATAATTGTGCTCTATGAAGTTTCTGAGTATACTCTATATGTCAGGGGAAGGTTATTACAGTCCTCATCCACTACCTCATCCAGCACTGGGTATACAGTTTTCATTATATACATAAATTGGCAGGTCTTTTAAAGTACAAATACTGGGTGCCCTCCTTGACCATATAGACCTGTTTTAATACATAACGCTCTACTTGCTCAGAGTTTCAAACCACAGAATGTATTTGACTTAGATATTCCTCATTTGCTGAATCAATTCTTGCTCTTTCTCCTACAAAGTCTCTTTCCAACAGTCTCAGAAAGATTAAACTGACTTTCTTCAGGTTACACAGCTGATTTGTTTCCAGAGCCATGCAATCTATGTCTATTGACTTTTAATCCAGGGTTCTTTTGACTATATCTCTTGGCCTCTTAGTCTGTAAAAAGATAAATACTATTCTCTGGTTAAAGACCCTAAATATTAAACATTTCTCCAGAGAAATTTCAGGTTCTTAAAATTAAACTTTGCCAGCAAAATATTAAGCTCTTTCTCCTCTGTTGCCAGTATTTGTTTTCTTGGCAAGAGCTGTGTTTTCATCAAAAATGCCTGGAATTTTTATTCTCTTTGGACTATGAAAAATAGTATCTAAGAACTGCAATTTGGGCTTGCAAGAAATAGAGACAGGCTCATCATACTTAGCATGCTAGGGCAAATCAGGTGAACAAGATGAATGACAAGATAGCAAACATGGAGTAGGAGTTTGGAATCAATTTATTGGGGGAAACGTGCAGAGACTAGTGCCATATGATCTGCTGCTGACCTTCAAGAACAGCTAAAGAATCTATTAATGTCAGAAGACTGACTTGAGGGCATGGGTCTGTTAAATATCATGATTAGGAAATCATTAGTTCCTCTCATGGCGTTCATGATCAAGACCTGGGATGCAATGGCAACATCAACAGCTGGCAAATCTTTGTTTCCAGTCCTATTCCACTAACATGGTGGGAGAGCACTAGACCCTTCCTTGATGTGATCAGGAAGGGTGTGTTCCAAGATTCCTGTTTCAGGTTTTTCTGGACTAATGAATGGACCAGTGGCCTGGTGGACCAATTCCACATTTTAATATTGAGTGGCTTAAGAACTCAGATGTAGCCAGCTTTTATGGGGCTCTGGGAGTCTGCTTTAAGATGGACAGCCAGTTTAGTCCTTACTTCGATAAACAGAAAATAGTGTCTGAAGTTACTAATCTAGGTTTCATTGAATACCTTGTTTAGGTAGAGCAGAAAGTATGAAGAAAAAAAGACAAGTGTAATGGTCATACTCAATTCTAGTGTTTCTAATGACAGGAGTCAAATATGCAACTCAATTTATTTGTGTGTTTGTAATTTATTTTTAAAAGTTCATCCTGATGACCTTTCTATATTCTTAAATTTATCAAGTCTAAGAGACAAATTAAAGGTGATTGTTAGGCTAATAATTCTCTTATCTATAAAAGGATTATTTCCATGAGTTCATTCTCATCTTTTAGGAAATGGAATATATTTTGAAGTGTTTAAAGTAACTATTCCTCCAATATCACCCAAATCTATTCCTAATCACAATTTAATTAATTTTAGCTAATACATGACTGAAGGTGCAAATACTTAGATTATTCAAGTCTCCACAGTCAGCCATGTTTTCCAGTGGCTGCTGATCATGACACCAGGCCCTGGTAAGACCTCCATTTTAGCCATTTTCATCACTGACGTAGGTTATATCAAACTAACAGTAGCTGAATATCAGCTGTTAGGCTGGCCGAAGCAATGGATTGGTTGTGTCACAGTTCCTATATTTCATATGTAAAGACAAGATTTTAAATGATGTGATTGGAAGAGGGACTGAAATTGTAGGCCAAGGTAATACTGAAGCAATTATCAATGAAAGATTTCAACCTACAAATCAAAACTTTTATTTCATCACTTTTCAGTTGAAATATAAAATATATACAATGCCTTTGATTTGAAATTGTGTTTTGATACTCTTTAATGCTTTTATTATAACATTAAAATGCTGGAATTCTGGAATTTTGGTAACAATGACTTTAATAAAATTATATCATTAATATTTGATAGAAAATTTATAATATACTATTTGAATTTTGAGTTTAAGAACAGCAAAAGTCTTTTCTGCTTTGTAATCTAAAATTGTAGAATGAATCCCAGTGAGTTCAATTGCAGAAAGAAATCATAGTTGGAAGTTTTGTTTTTTTACTATATTAATCTTTAGAGGAAAACTAGGCTACTATAAAAACACATCATATGACAAACTAAATTTTATTTTTATGGTTTCCAGTTTGAGCCATTAGGCTTCAAATTATTTGGTAAATAAAAGTAACATGTAATAGTCTAATGGATGGGGCAGATTGATTTACTGTTTCATTTAGCTTAAGTTAAACCCCATTATTAAATGAATGTTAGAGTTGAAATGAGCTAAGAATAGTTTAAAATTTTGAATCTGCTTCATTTAACTCTTCTTTTCTTATAGAAATCCTTAGGCATCTTGGAAGAGATGGAAATGAGATGAGAGGGAAAAATGTAAAAATCTTTAGGCATCTTGGAAGAGATGGAAATGAGATGAGATGGAAAAATATTTTCTTTTGCTTTTAAGTACTGTCATTTTTGAAGTGGTATAAATTTGTCCACCTTTTTAAAATTAGACACTGTGATAACAAAAGATTATCATGAGATAAAAGATTTAGATTCTTGTCAATGTTTAAGTTACTGATATTACATTTCTGCACATTAAAAAAAAAATTATCTCCCAGAAAAGGTTAAAGATAAATGAGTTTGTGGGTTGCTATCCTTAAAAGAACAAATGGACCCCCATCATGTTGCAGTCTACTCTTTTAGAAACTTATCCCTTTGACATTATTAGTATTCATATTGTCCTTTTGGTACTAATTGCTAAATATGTTGATCATTCTGTTATTCTTTCTACTAAGAAATTTTATTGATTCTCCTGTAGTATAAATGAGACCCAAACTAGGCAAATGACAATATTTTGCTTAAGATTATAGTTCCTTATTTTATTTTAGAGGATATTAAAAAGAAAAAGTAATATGAGGGAAGAAAATTTGTAAGGTCAAATAAGTTTGAGAAACACAGAATTAAATATTTTATTTTTCTAGGATTTTTTTGAGTCTTTACTATGCTAATGCAAACTGTGAATCATCAAATGGGATATATTCTCTCTGTCGATATATTTTTTAACCCTCCTCCTCACTACAAAGTATTTGTTGGCTCTAGTGTTCAGAAAAACACCAATATTTAGTAAATATTGGTTAAGTTTAGGAGATAAAGGGAGTTGGGTAGATTTTCTTATATTTTTAATGAAAGAATGATTCATATTTATTTAAATGCTGTATGCCTCTGAAATATCAGACAAAAAAAATGCTAGTGTACTATTTTTCTATTGCTATCATAGCAAATTAAAACACACTTAAAGGTTTCAGTTCAGTTCAGTTTAGTCACTCAGTCGTGTCTGACTCTTTGTGACTCCATGAATTGCAGCATGCCAGGCCTCCCTGTCCATCACCAGTTCCCAGAGTTCGCTCAAACTCACGTCCATCGAGTCAGTGATGCCATCCAGCTATCTCATCCTCGGTCGTCCCCTTCTCCTCCCGCCCCCAATCCCTCCCAGCATCAGAGTCTTTCCCAATGAGTCAGCTCTTTGCATGAGGTGGCCAAAGTATTGAAGTTTCAGCTTTAGCATCATTCCTCCCAAAGAAATCCCAGGGCTGGTCTTCTTTAGAATGGACTGGTTGGATGTCCTTGCAGTTCAAGGGACTCTCAAGAGTCTTCTCCAACACCACAGTTCAAAAGCATCAATTCTTCAGCGCTCAGCCTTCTTCACAGTCTCTCACATCCATACTTGACCACAGGAAAAACCATAGCCTTGACTAGACGGACTTTGTTGGCAAAGTAATGTCTCTGCTTTTGAATATGCTATCTAGGTTGGTCATAACTTTTCTTCCAAGGAGTAAGCGTCTTTTAATTTCATGGCTGCAGTCACCATCTGCACTGATTTTGGAGCCCCTCGAGATGAAGTAAGCCACTGTTTGCCCATCTATTTCCCATGAAGTGATGGGGCCAGATGCCATGATCTTAGTTGTGGGGCCCTAAATGGGAAACCTCGGAGAAAGAGAAAAAGGGGGGCTAGCTTGACAGTTGGAAGAGGTTGGAAACTAAGATGGTGCCTGGCAGAAGTGATAGGGGTGGGGTCTATGTTTGTCAGAGCTTTTGATTGGCTCTCTTGATTTCCATGCAAGTGAGGATTTGACCTTGAACATGACTGGTGCAACTGAAGGCACATAATGATTTGACCTTTAACGTGATTGGTGCAACTGTGGAAAGTCCCTCCTAAACCACCCCCTGCTTGCCTATATAAGCTGGGAGTTTGCAGCAATAAAGTGGAACTGCTTCGACGGAACCCCTTTTGCGTCTGATTGTCTCTCGCTCGCCAAGGGGCTGGGTTGGCGGACAGCAGGCTCACCTCTCCTGGGGAACCCTCGGCTTTGCTGAGGGAAGTTCCCACTGCCTCCACTCTTTCTGCGGACTACCCCCCAGCAGAAAGGTTTACTCCTGGGGGCTGTAAAGGTGGTACTTGTAAATAAGGAAGACAGGATTTACATGTATGTATAATTTTCTTTTATTCTCTAATAGGGATCTGTGGGAACCTTTTATGTAGCCCTCTCCAATTTATATGAGTAAGATCGTGAAGATCATAGGCATCTTGTAAGTTACAAGCTTGGATTGTAAGGGAGGCCGCTGTATCGGCTAGGGAATTTCCCAGTGAAAGCAATTCAGGTAAATCTTGATGACCCCTAAGATGGTGTACATATATGGGATAGTGGGAGGTCTCTGACCGGTAGGTCTTCCCCCGCCTTGAGGGCACTCTTTAAAGTGTCCCTCTTGTCTGCAGCCAAAGCATCGACCCGATTTTGGGGAACTAGGGGTCCCTTAGATGTGGTCCCCCAGACCTTAATGGCCTGAGTGCCAGAAATCTCAAGTCCCCTGCTTATGAGCATATATCTCAGCACCTTGAGTACAGGCTCAGACTTGTTGATGGTATTTCCCATGTTTCCGAGAATGGAAAGAAAAGTCACTGAGGACAATCACCAAAAATCCTACCGGGAGTGGTGGCGGCCAGAAAGTTGGGATTATGGTATGCTTTTGGAACTGTTTATGTGCCTGCATTGTTGCACAGAAATTTTCTTGCTGGGGGCGGGCACCCTAGAGGTTTCTAGCCCATTCCGTGACCCCCTTATCCTGTCACGGGAGTCTTCAAGTGGCAGGTGCCCTAATGGCCTTTAAGTGCCTGACCCATGCCCACAGGGAAGATTTTAGGCCACGTCCTCAGTTAAGAAAGATTAAAGGGAGTTTCACCTGGTTGGGCTCTAGTTACTGAGGCTTACGTGTTGTGGGGCCTTCAAAGTCCGCCAGAGAGTGGCCCTAGCCAGGACTTATCAATTGCCTCCACAACAGTTCGCCTGTTCACTGAAACTCCAGAAAAAAGAATTAAGGACAGATCAGAAAAGAAGAGGAGAAGGAAAATAAGAGAGTTTTTGCCACTTCCCTCATAAAGGAGGGGTGCCCACCTTGAAGTCCAGATTACCTCAGGCGATACTCCTCTAAAGGGAGCTCAGTGCTGTGACCCTGCTAGGGTCCTTCGTTGCTCCTCTTTCAGAGCCGCACAGTGACACCACCTCCGTCCGTCCACTTCGAGCCCCATGTTGGGCGCCAGTTTCTGCTGGGGGCGCTCCACAGAAGGAGTGGAGGCAGTGGAACTTCCCTCAGCAAAGCCGAGGGGTCCCCAGGAGAGGTGAGCCTGCTGTCCGCCAACCCAGCCCCTTGGCGAGCGAGAGACAATCAGACGCAAAAAGGGGTTCCCGTCGAAGCAGTTCCACTTTATTGCTGCAAACTCCCAGCTTATATAGGCAAGCAGGGGGTGGTTTAGGAGGGACTTTCCACAGTTGCACCAATCACGTTAAAGGTCAAATCATTATGTGCCTTCAGTTGCACCAATCATGTTCAAGGTCAAATCCTCACTTGCATGGAAATCAAGAGAGCCAATCAAAAGCTTTGACAAACATAGACCCCCGCCCCTATCACTTCTGCCAGGCACCATCTTAATTTCCAACTGCTTCCAACTGTCAAGCTAGCCCCTTCCCCACACTTAGTTTTCTGAATGTTGAGCTTTAAACCAACTTTTTCACTCTCCTCTTTCACTTTCATCAAGAGGATTTTTAGTTCCCTCTTCACTTTCTGCCATAAGGGTGGTGTCATCTACATATCTGAGGTTATTGACATTTCTCCCAGCAATCTTGATTCCAGCTTGTGCTTCTTCCAGCCCAGAGTTTCTCATTATGTACTCTGAATATAAGTTAAATAAGCAGGGTGACAATGTACAGCCTTGACGTACTCCTTTTCCTATTTGGAACCAGCCTGTTGTTCCATGTCCAGGTCTAACTGGTGCTTCCTGACCTGCATACAGGTTTCTGAAGAGGCAGGTCAGCTGGTCTGGTATTCCCATCTGTTTCAGAATTTTCCACAGTTTATTGTGATCCACACAGTCAAAGGCTTTGGCATAGTCAATACAGCAGAAATAGATTTTTTTCCTGAAACTCTCTTGCTTTTTTCATGATCCAGCAGATGTTGGCCATTTGATCTCTGGTTCCTCTGCCTTTTCTAAAACCAGCTTGAACATCAGGAAATTCATGGTTCATGTATTGCTGAAGCCCAGCTTGGATTATTTTGAGCATTACTTTACCAGTGTGTGAGATTAGTGCAACTGCGCACTTAGAGATTTAAAGCATCACAAATTTATTTCTTTTTTTATTTTTTTATTTAAGGTTTTTTTTTATTAAATTTATTTTTTAAATTACAATACTGTATTTGTTTTGCCATACATTGACATGAATCAGCCACAGGTGTCCACGATCTCAATTTATTTCCATCCAGTTTTGTAGCTCAGAAACGTGACAGGGGTCTCTATAGGCTAAAATCTATGTGTTGGCAGGCTTGCTTCCTTACTGGTAGCTCTTGGGGGAAAGTATTCTTTTCTCATTCCAGTTGTTGAGAGAATGTAACTCTTTGTGATTGTAGGACTGAGATTCCCATTTTTCTTGCTGGTTGTCACCTGAGGGAAATTCTCAGCTTCTAGAGTCCTCCCACATTCTTTGGCTCCTTCATCTTCAAAGCAACTATGATAGAATGAGTCCCTCTCTTTGAATATCTCTTCTTTTTCTATCTCATCTTTCTGTGTCAGGAAATGTTCTCCATTTTTAAGGACTCATGGAATTTGATTGCATGAGTGAAATTCCCTCATAGTTCAGTTGGTAAAGAATCTGCTTCCAAAGCAGGAGACCTGGGTTCAATCCCTGGGTTGGGAAGATCCCCTGGAGATGGAAATGGCAACCCTCTCCAGTATTCTTGCCTGGAGAATCCCATGGACAGAGGATTATGGTGTGGGGTCACAAAAGAAGGATGTCAGGTGAAACAAACAGACCTCCTGGCTAGCCCAATTTACATAGTGGAGGCTCAGGGGAGGAGAAAAAAAATGTATAAAATGAAGAGCCAAAATTGAGCCTCTGTCTTCTCTTCTCTTCAGGTCTTTTGGGTCAGCCCACTCTCATGCCTGGAGGATATATTTTTCTTTGCTTGCCAAATAAAACTGAGCTATAACACTGATCCATCCATTGCTTCAAGTTTTTGCTGTGGCGAAACAGAACTGAGGAAATTACAAACTCCTCTGACAGGTCCAAATTCATGTATTAGAGTGTTAGAATCTGAGAAACAGAGAGTGAATCCATTCCAAATAAACTCTGGGGAATTGTTGAGGATAACAGCTCATAGCGAAGGTGGAATATACAGCCTTGATGTACTCCTTTTCCTATTTGGAAACAGTCTGTTGTTCCATGTCCAGTTCTAACTATTGCTTCCTGACCTGCATACAGGTTTCTCAAGAGGTAGGTCAGGTGGTCTGGTATTCCCATTTCTTTCAGAATTTTCCACAGTTTACTGTGATCCACACAGACAAAGGCTTTGGCATAGTCAATAAAGCAGAAATAGTTGTTTTTCTGAAACTTGCTTGCTTTTCCTGTGAGTCAGAAAATGTCGGCAATTTGATCTCTTGTTCCTCTGCTTTTTCTAAACCAGTTTGAACATCTGGAAGTTCATGATTCATGTATTGCTGAAGCCTGGCTTGGAGAATTTTGAGCATTACTTTACTAGCATGTGAGATGAGTGCAATTGTGCGGTAGTTTGAGCATTCTTTGGCATTGCCTTTCTTTGGGATTGGAATGAAAACTGACCTTTTCCAGTCCTGTGGCCACTGCTGAGTTTTCCAAATTTGCTGGCATATTGAGTGCAGCACTTTCACAGCATCATCGTTTAGTATTTGAAATAGCTCAACTGGAATGCCATCACCTCCACTAGCTTTGTTCATAGTGATGCTTCTTAAGGCCCATTTGACTTCACATTCCAGGATGTCTGGCTCTAGATGAGTGATCACACCATCGTGATTATCTGGGTCATGAAGATCCTTTTGTACAGTTCTGTGTATTCTTGCCACCTCTTCTTAATATCTTCTGCTTCTGTTAGGCCCATACCATTTCTGTCCTTTATTGAACCTATATTTGCATGAAATGTTTCCTTGGCATCTCTGACTTTCTTGAAGAGATCTCTAGTCTTTCCCATTCTATTGTTTTCCTCTATTTCTTTGCATTGATCGCTCAGGAAGGTTTTCTCATCTCTCCTTTCTATTTTTGGAAATCTGCATTCAAATAGGTATATCTTTCCTTTTCTCCTTTGCTTTTCACTTCTCTTCTTTTCACAGGTGTTTTTTAGGCCTCTTCAGACAACAATTTAGCTTTTTTGAATTTCTTTTTCTTGGGGATGATCTTGATCCCTGTCTCCTGTACAATGTCACGAACCTCATTCCATAGTTCATCAGGCATTCTATCTATCAGATCTAGTTCCTTAAATCTATTCTCACTTCCACTGTATAATCAGAAAGGATTTGATTTAGGTCATACTTGAATGGTCTAAAGTTTTTCCCCACTTTCTTCAATTTAAGTATGAATTTGGCAATAAGGAGTTCAGGATCTAAGCCATAGTCAGCTCCCAATCTTGTTTCTGCTGACTGTATCGAGCTTCTCCATCTTTGGCTGCAAAGAATATTATCAATCTAATTTTGATGTTGACCATCTGGTGATGTCCATGTGTAGAGTCTTCTCTTGTGTTATTGGAAGAGGTTGTTTGCAATGACCAGTGTATTTTCTTGGCAAAACTCTACTAGCCTTTGCTTGCTTCATTCTGTACTCCAAGGCCAAATTTGCCTGTTACTCCAGATATTTCTTGACTTTGTACTTTCGCATTCCAGTCCCCTATAATGAAAATGACATCTTTTTTTGGGTGTTTGTTAGTTCTAGGATGTCTTGTAGGTCTTCATAGAACCATTCAACTTCAGCTTCTTCAGTGTTACTGTTTGGGGGATAGATTTGGATAACCAAATGAATGGTTTGTCTTGGAAATGAACAGAGATCATTCTGTCATTTTTGAGACTGCATCCTAGTACTGCACTTCAGACACTTTTGTTGACTATGATGGCTACTCCATTTCTTCTAAGGGATTCCTGCCCACAGTAGTAGATATAATGGTCATCTGAGTTAAATTCCCCAATTCCAGTCTGTCTTAGTTTGCTGATTCTTAGAATGTTGACATTCACCCTTGCCATCTCCTGTTTGACCACTTCTAATTTGCCTTGATTTATGGACCTAACATTTCAGGTTTCTATGCAATATTGCTCTTACAGCATCAGACCTTGCTTCTATTGACAGTCCTAACCACAACTGGGTGTTGTTTTTGCTTTGGCTCCATCCCTTCATTCTTTCGGGAGTTATTTCTCCACTGATCTTCAGTAGCATATTTGGCACCTACTGACCTGGGGAGTTCATTTTTAGCTGCATATAAAAGAAAGTATAAAAATAACACTGACTTAAATAATGTCCAGTTTTATTTCTCTCTCAAATTTAAAGACAGAAAGTAGGTAATTTTCAAGGCTGACTTAGTGTTTCTACAGCCATCAGGGCCCCAATCTCAGTCTAATGTTCAGTTCTGTTAGCCTCAGCACATGGCCTCCATTCCTAAGATTGCCTCATTGACAAAGTTGGCTGTTGAAGCTCCCTATTTCCTAGAAATAGGAAATGACAAAAAAACATAGTCCTTAAGCAGGCATCTTAGAGGTCTCATACAGCACTGATGCTTAGATTTTAATCATCATAATTAAGTCACATTGACATACCCAGGTACTAGGGGGACAGGAAAGTAAATCATAAACTCTACACAATGCTGCCTAAGAAATTTCAAACTTTTTCATCTCTAAAATTTTGAATTTTTCTCTTATCTGTTTTGAAATTATTTAAGAAGTTCTGAGACTTCTATGGTGTTTTAAAAGTTAAATAGATGCTAATCTGGGAAGCAGGTGTATTGATATTGTTTTCATCATTTTAGCTAATCTGTTTAAAAATCTAAGGCAAGTCACAATCTTTGTGTTCACCATTTTCTCCTCTGTAAAGATAGAAAAACTATACTTTGTGGCTTAACAGATGAAAAAAATCATGTTTTGTTTTGTTTCTGCTTTTGTTGAATGTCTTATTATGTATTATTTTAAGTGATCATGATTTGTTTCTTTATTATCTTAGCCTCCTTCCCTAACATGTATATGAATTAAGCAATATTAAATTTTGTGATAGTTATTACCTGAATAATATTTGTTAAACCAACATTCCATTTACTTATGTGTCAGCTACTTTTCTGAGAACTTTATATTGATAGCTTGCATCCTCAAAACCAAACTATATAATGACTGCTATTATTATTCCTATTTTACAAGTGAAGAAACTGTGGCCAAAAAATTATGAATTACTCATTCAAAGTTGTATAGGTGTTGCTGTCATTTAAACTTGGAAGTCTGACTATGCAATATATGCTTGGTACTACAATGCTGCTAAGCAGTCTCTGGAAATGCTGATACACTCTTCATTTCTAGAGTACTTCAAGAACATTCTCTTATCCTTTTAATTAAGCTCACTAATTATTATTTGATAGTACTGTATAGTATAGAAACTCCTGAAAGATCAGTGAAATGTTTGGTTTTAGCTGCTAATGTCAATCAGAGTTGTAAATAGAACTCAGATTTCTTGACTACAAACAAATACTAAAATAGCTTGAATCCTCCCATCTATTTGCAGACAGGAATATTCATGACAAACTTCTATAGAAGAATACATTCTCATCTTTTTAAATGAATTGTTGAGAGATTAATACTGTATGTCATGAGGTTAAAAATGAGAGATTTAATAGGAAAAAATATGTTTCTTTTGTTGCCGACCAAAGTATACTCTTTGTGCATTTGAAAACGAATTACAGGGAGTCTTATACCCTCAGTTCAGTTCAGTTCAGTCACTCAGTCGTGTCTGACTCTTTGCGACCCCATGAATTGCAGCACGCCAGGTTCCCTGTCCATCACCAACTCCCAGAGTTCACTCAAAGTCACGTCCATCGAATCGGTGATGCCATCCAGCCATCTCATCCTCTGTTGTCCCCTTCTCCTCCTGCCCTCAATCCCTCCCAGCATCAGAGTCTTTTCCAATGAGTCAACTCTTCTCATGAGGTGGCCAAAGTACTGGAGTTTCAGCTTTAGCATCATTCCTTCCAAAGAACACCCAGGGCTGATCTCCTTTAGAATGGACTGGTTGGCTCTCCTTGCAGTCCAAGGGACTCTCAAGAGTCTTCTCCAACACCACAGTTCAAAAGCATCAGTTGTTCGGCACTCAGCTCAGCTCTCACATCCATACATGACCACTGGAAAAACCATAGCCTTGACTAGACGGACATTTGTTGGCAAAATAATGTCTCTGCTTTTCAATATGCTATCTAGGTTGGGCATAACTTTTCTTCCAAGAAGTAAGCGTCTTTTAATTTCATGGCTACAGTACCCTAGGACCATATGAAAAAAATTATTCCTGTTTTCCAAGGAGTATTTGTATTTATTACTTGATTTATATTATTGATTTAATCTTTATTAAATTAAATATTTAAAAGTTAAATATTTAAATAAAGGGATCTTACATTTCACAGCAGAACAAAAAACCAAGTTTGAAAGTATTGAATCCTATCAAACTTAAGCATGATTCCAACACTTCAGATCTTACAGATGAAATTATGAAACAAATGTTTTTAGCATATGCCGCATGTGTTTTACAACCTTTATATTTTGTTTTTAGGAGCTTCTGAATCATTGCTGCTGTTTATAATCCACATCCATTATAAAGTCAAATAAAAATGAAAAAAATGTAGTTCATATGAATAGAATGGAAAGAGAGAATAAAAGGAGAGTAAGAAACATATTTGTTTTGGAAAAAAAAAAAAAAAGACAATACTGCAAGAGAAATACTTGTAGTACCTTGAGGGAAACCTTGATTGTAGTCTCCAGGAAGACCTCATGGAATGAACACACCTTGGAGGATTCATAAAAGTTCAGAGTGTAAACTCAGTCTTCACTGGATCTCTGATTAGACTTGGCGAGGCAGGCAAAACTATTAGACTCAGAAATATTGAAGTATATATAATTATCTGCCAAATTATTGTGTATCCTCTTTTGGTTTAAATATATTTCCTTTTGGATTCAGATATATCTGGAAATATCAGGCAGATAGACTGGGCAGGTGGAGCTTCCAGAAATATATTTGTATAAGTGACAGGGAAGCCTTCTAGGAAAGAACAACTCCTCAGAGACGAGTAAAATCAACCTGAGTTCTCAAATAGGAGGAATGATTGAGAACAGTGTCTGTAAATTAACCTCCATCCTGTCTTGTGTGAACTCATGTCTAAACTCCTAAGTCAAGAGAGCTCTGAGTAAAAAATGCAAAGCATTGAAGATCATGGCCATGTTAAATTCTTCTCCATGAAAACGTGACATAAAAATGGAAGAGACATTGTCTCCTGTGTAACCAAAGATTATAGAGCTTTGGATTCTCTAGGTCTCCCATATGTCAATGCTGCTTGCAGTGGGGAACTGAAGTACTTGTCAGAAGAATCAGTTGTTCCTTTAAAAGTTGTGGTTTCTAGGGCGAAGGCGGCAGTGTTTGTGTGAGGCAGATCCTGAGGAAGAGATGGAGGTTTCACAGATCAGACAATACCTTGTGGGAGTGGTGATGCAGCAGAAGTGGGAGCATGCGCTCAAAATGGCAACAATGCTATCTAAGGAAAGTGTGTTATTCGTGCCTCACTTGAGTTCCTTTGCTATCTCATAGACCCTTCTTCCTGTTATTCTAAATGTTGGCTAATAACAACCCATAGCTCTGTCTTTCTCCCCCCCTGACTCCAATCTCTTGTAAGTAGACCTTGACCAATGACTGTGGGTGTTTAAAAGGACAGCTTCTTGCCTTAAGTTTGGGCTACATCAAGGGTGCCATTTAAACTTTAGAACTTCAGTGTGGAATTGGAAAATAAAACCTAGTCTCTAGCTGAGACACAGCCTTGCTTAGCTTTTCTTCCTGCTTTTTCCTGCTTCACTCATCTTGCTTCTAATAAAAACACTTTCTTAAAATATCACTCTGAGAAGAATCCTCAACTCAACCTCTGCTTCTATGAAGCACAAACTAAGGGTGAAGTATTTTCTCCCTTTCAGCAGAGAGGGAGTTATTGACCCCAGTCATGACTCCAGACATATGCAAATCCAAACAAATAACATAGAAATGATGGTCTCACATGGTATGAGTGGAATTGCTCATAAGCATGTAAAGAAACTTGAGGCATTCTGCAGTATAAAAGGAAAAGATTCTGTCAAGAATTGAATACATAGGTCAGAATCAGAATAAGTGAAATTTACTAGTAATATGTCACTATTTTATACCCTGGACTAGAGTGGCCTGGGAAACAGAGATTACTAGTCACTAGGTTGCTTTTTATCTTCTATTCAAATTACTCTACTTCGCATTTAATGTGAGAAGTCATTGTGGTAATCCAAAGACGGTTTGTTATATCATGGACTCTGTTCTAGTGGAGTGCACGATTTTGAAGTATATTTTTCTGGGCTCTTATAAACCCTGATGAGTGATACTTATCAAAATTTGTGATTTACCTGCATAGTACTTTAAGATGCTATAAACTTAAAGCTTTATTTGTCATCATTTTCCTGTCTTCTGCTATTACCTTTCTCTTAATTATATATATATATTTCTAAATATTTTATTTGATTTCTACTTTTTGAACTTGGATGTTACAGCCCAACTTCCCTGAGATATTCCAAGGTGAAACTGACTTTGTTTCCTTTGTGTGTGTGTGTGTGTGTGTGTGTGTGTGTGTGTGTGTGTGTGTGTTCCTATACATATCAGTCATATACAAACATATAATTTCTAGGTTTATTTCCACCAGAGTTGTGGGCATTTGTTTTGTATGGATTTTGTTGGTTGGAATCTTAGAACAATTTTAGTTCCTTCAGTTATAAGTTCTAAGTGTACATCTTATTTTTTTCTCCTTTTCTCAAAAGCTGCCACTTCAAAAAACTAGGCAGAGCTGAAGTAAAATAAAGAAATGGCCTGAATATCAATAACTAGCAAAATACCAGTGCATTTTATCTTAGAAGAAGACTGATTACAAGGATTTTCAAGGCTGTAGCCTATCTTCATGCTTTCAGGCTAATACTAAACCTTACAGTTGAGAGCAGAGGATTTAATCTCTTTTCAGCTTATCTTTGAACTGAAAATGATTTCTTTATATTTCAGGATTAATCTAGAAGTTAAGAGATCACAATTCTCAAAAAAAAAATCACTGCCATTTCATAACTGTCTAGCAATCAAGAGATCCTTAACACCTAAAACAGCTTGAATAAACTTCTACTTATCAAAGAGTTGATGTGCATCAATTAGGACACATAGATGGCTGAATGTAGCCATATCACTTGTTTTTGAACTAGAAAATTTCTTTTTATTCATAAATACTCACAGATTTGCCTGTCAAAATCACTGAGGCTCCATCACTAAAGATTTATTTGTTTGGCTTAGGGCTTTGCTTTTCTGTGATTCCATTTAACAGTCTGGATATTGGGCATCTATGCTGAACTGGCTCACATTCTTATCTGGGACTGTTTTTGCACAGGGAAAAATGGCATTTTCCTTCTGGCCATTCTTCTTTCTTTCTAAGAATTTAAACCAGAATAAATAACATAAGAATAAGATTCCTAAGGAGGGCAATTTTCTCTATCTACAGCATAAGACTAGTCCAGTATTTCCCAAACTGTCTTTAGTGGAGGAGATGTTAATAAATGATATGGTTTTCTTTGAATAAATGGTACTGTGGTTACTCCACACCACAGCAAAGAATTACAAAGCAATCAGAAACTTTGAGAAATGTTGCATGGGAGAAAAACTTGTTTATTTAAACTTTGTTAACTGTTTTTTAAACTTAAATGACCAATAAATAATTTTGGTAACACATTGTTTAACCTCATGCAACCCACTGACACAGGGGCAGCTAGTTGGAAAATATTATTTAGTATAGAATCAAAGTCTTTATGTTCCAGATCAAGGTGTCATCCTGTCTCTCTGTCTCATCTCTTCAGTCCCTGAGATCAGGTGTTAAAACTGAGGATAAAAGAACCAAAGAGAGAACTTCAGGACTGAGAATAGATCTGGGGGTCAGACTCCAAAATCAGAGGCCCGACACTGTTGGGACTCTTTCCAGCTTTATCTCATATGGGCTTGGCTTCATTTTCCTTTATACCAGATAGCTTTTTCATATATAAGGTGAGAGACAGTGACTCCTAGTAGCCACCAATTCATGTCCTTCAAACTCTACAACCTGAAGTGGAAGGGTCATCACTCTCTTTAAGCAAAAAATCAGGGCAGGAATTTGTTTAGACTATATTAGATCATATAACAGGTGTGGACCAATCACTGTGGACAAGGGAACTGACAACAAGACTCTAGACCTGGATTGTATTCCTTCCTTTTAAACCTGGACGATATGTTATTGAATCTCTTTGAATTGAAGGTGTAGTGTTTAGTCCCTAAGTCATGCCCCACTCTTTGCAGCTCCATGTATTGCAGTGGGCCAGACTTCCCTGACCATCACTGCCTCCCGGAATTTGCTCAAACTCATTTTCATTGAGTCGGTGATGCTATCCAACAATCTCGTCCTCTGTCACCTCCTTCTCTTGCCCCCAATTTTTCCTGGATTAGGGTCTTTACCAATGAGTTGGCTCTTAGCATCAGTAGCCAGACTATTGGAGCTTCAGCTTCAGCATCAGTCCTTCCACTGAATATTACGGGTTGATTTCCTTTAGGATTGACTGGTTGGATCTCCTTGCTGTCCAAGGGACTCTCAAGAATTCTCCAACATTACATTTCAAAAGCATCAATTCTTTGGTACTCAGCCTTCTTTATGTGGCACTAGTGGTAAAGAATCTGCTGCCAATTCAGGAGATCCAGGTACAATTCCTCGGTTGGGAAGATCCCCTGGAGGAGGGCATGGCAACCCACTCTAGTATTGTTGCCTGGAGAATCTGCACAGACAGAAGAACCTCATGTACTGCAGTCCATAGGGTTACAAAGACTTGTACACAACTGAAACAACTTAGCATACACAGCCTTCTTTATGGTCCAACTTTCACATCATATATGACTACTGAAGCTACTGCCATAGCTTTAACTAATCACAAGCTGGAATCAAGATTGCTGGGGGAAATATCAACAGCCTCAGACTTGCAGATGATGCTATTCTAATGGCAGAAAGTGAAGAGGAACTAAAGAGCCTCTTGATGAGGGTGAAAGTGAAAAAGTTGGCTTAAAACTCAATATTAAAAGAACTGCAAATCAAGACCACAGTGAGGTACCATTTCACACCAGTCAGAATGGCTGTGACTCAAATGTCTACAAGCAATAAATGCTGGATAAGGTGTGGAGAAAAGGGAACCCTTTTACACTGTTGGTGGGAATGCAAGCTAGTACAGCCACTATGGAGAACAGTGTGGAGATTCCTTAAAAAACTGGAAATAGAACTGCCTTATGACCCAGCAATCCCACTGCTGGGCATACACACTGAGGAAACCAGAACTGAAAGAGACACCTGTACCCCAATGTTCATCGCAGCATTGTTTATAATAGCCAGGACATGGAAGCAACCTAGATGTTCATCAGCAGATGAATGGATAAGAAAGCTGTGGTACATATACACAATGGAGTATTATTCAGCTATTAAAAAGAATACATTTGAATCAGTTTTAATGGGGTAGATGAAACTGGAGCCGATTATACAGAGTGAAGTAAGCCAGAAAGAAAAACACCAATACAGTATACTAACACATATATCTGGAATTTAGAAAGATGGTAACGATAACCCTGTATGCGAGATAGCAAAAGAGACACAGATGTATAGAACAGTCTATTGGACTTTGTGGGAGAAGGAGAGAGTGAGATGATTTGGGAGAATGGCATTGAAACATGTATACTATCATGTAAGAAATGGATTGCCAGTCTAGGTTTGATGCAGGATACAGGATTGTTGGGGCTGGTGCACTGGGATGACCCAGAGGGATGGTATGGAGAGGGAGGTGGAAGGGGGGTTCAGGATGGGGAACACGTGTATACCCATGGCAGATTCATGTTGATGTATGGCAAAACCAGTACAATATTGTAAAGTAAAAAGAACAAAAAAGAACTAAGATCATGGCATCTGGTCCTATCACTTCAGGCAAATAGAAAGGGAAACAGTGGAGTCAGTGACAGATATTTATTGGGCTCCAAAATCACTGTGGACAGTGATTCAAGGTATTGTTGCCAAAAGGAAAGGTTGGCCAAGGGGAGGATAGAGAAATTCTTAAAAAGGCAAAAACAAAACTATTCACTGCATTTCATCTTTGATAGACATGTCTGTGCCCATTTGCCAATACCTAAACTTTCAACATTGTCCATGATAAAATAAAGCAATTAGTTCATGTGTTATTAAAAACAAATTTATTATTTTCCATCGAAACACTACCTGAAATCTTACTCAGTTACTGCATTTAGAATCTCTGGTTTCTGTTCAGTTCCTTCAATCAGGTCTGGATATTTTATTTCATGTTCTGTCCATTTATGGGCTAAAATATAAAGCCACCTCCACATACGTGTTTTAAAATAAAAATAAGAAGATAAAAAAAAACACCTCCCTTTAAGAAACAGGGAAATGGAAAGCAACATGCAGCAATCAGAGTTCCAGGATACAGGTTTTATTCTATGAGACAATGGCCTCTAAATTGTTTTCCCCTTGGCTGAAGAGTGAATTCTACAAAGGAGCAGCCATACTTCCTATAAGTGTGGCTAGAGGGAGCCTTCCTGGTCCAATGTCCTCCATGATCACTTTTCCAAGGGATACTGGGAGGATTTTCATCTCTGGAAATTAACACCGTAGAAGTTATTTTTCTATTTCCATAAGTTTAGGAAATCCTGAATTGCTTCAGAAAGTGAGCAGTCAGAGATTTCTTACAGTTAGGCCTGGGTGGCAAACACTTCACTTAAATATTAAGTTGGATGCCAAAAATTTTTTTTTCCCTCTATCTACACTCACTTACTAAGAAACCTCAGGTATTTTCATGGATTTATATACACTTGTAAAGCCTAGTTAATGTCTTTAGCTCCCACGTTTCTCTTGAGCATCAGACTTGAATTTCCAATATCTCCTTGGAGCCTCCATGAAATTCACAAACTGTTGGGTCTTCTCACAGTCCTAGAATCTGGCCCTATGATTCATTGATTTTTCAGGCCAACATGCTTGTAAATCAAATCCACAAATCCATATTTATTCAGATCTAATTGTCACCACTTCTATACCATCATCTTGGTTCATCATTTTGGCTCAAACCAGTATCTTTTTCCTGGGTGGCAAACTTCATTGTGCAATAGCTTCATAACTTGCTGCCACTTCTACTCCTGACCTAGTATTATGAGTTCACTACATGGAAGCTAAAGTAGATTTGACTTTGAAGCTGTATAGTACATAGATCAAGAAAATTTGCCTGCTCAAACAATTCTATCTTCTCATTGTTTAAAAATAAAATTTGATATCTTGGGCATACCTTGCAAGACTTTATACATCTTGGCCGTGACCATCTCTGAAGCCTCATTATCTAATACCTGTACTTCAGTCAGTTCATTCTAATGATACTTTTTTTTTTTTTTTTGCTATTTGTTGAGCACTTAAAATACAATTTCCCAGGGCTTTTGTATTGATGTTCCCTCAGGTCCAATTTTTCTGACCCCAGGTATGAACATGATTTTCTTAATTTCTTTCAAGTTACTTCTCAAATACCATTTCCTATTTCTTATGTTGTTTTATTTATCATGGTGCTTATAATCATCTGATATATTAGTTGTGCATTTTCTGTCATGCTACAAATATAGTAGAATGTGGTGTCTCATTATATTTTTCTCTTTCGTTCATTGATATTTTTAGAATGATGTCTAAAAAACTATACATATGCCCACATATATATTAAAACATGTAATATGTTAAAATGTATGTGATTATATATCACATATAATGTATGTACAATTATTTTTATAGCTAGTAACCATTGTCTAACTAATAATCATTTAATATTGAACTGTTTTTTGTTTCTTAGCAACAAGCTGACATGAGCTTTGTTTCTAATCTTATTTCTAAGTCTAACAATATGTGTCAAGTGCTGTTTTAAGTGTCTGAACAATGCATTCATTTATTCTTTCTTTCTTCTGAGCAGCCCTGTGCCAAAGGTACAATAGTATTATCTCCATTTTAGAGAAGAAAAGTGAGGCATAAAAGAGTTCCTCTGTTTTCCCAAGTTGCACAGCTAATAAGAGGCAGTGGCAGAACTGGAGACAGTTTGGCTCCTGTTTGTGCCTGTGACCACTGCTTAGGCCCTGGCTTCTTCCTCGGAGTAGTGAGCAGCACTGAACTGTGAGGGGAGGCACAGGGAGCCATTTCCCAGGATGCTTCTCAGAGGCTTTGTCAGAAGGCTTGTGTAGCTGGCTGGACTGGGGCTTCAGATTTACCAGTCTCCTGGCACTACCAGGAGCCCAGTCCTTGCTTCTATTTGCATTCCTAGTAGCTCATCTTTGCTCACATAAAATGGTACAGAAAGTCGAATCGTGCTATTATATTTATCCAAAGTTATGATGGACCTTCAGCAGTTTTGTGTTGTGGACCACAGGCAGAAAAAGTGATTTGTGCTAACACTGTGTTCTATTTCCTTTACTGCTTTCAGTCTGGGTCACCTCAGTTTTGATTCTCAATTCTGTTTGTATATTTGAATCACCTAGAGAGCTTTTTCAAATCCTTGGTTCTACTGCATAACAAATAAAAATCTCTGAGGATGGAGCCATGGCAACCCTGTTTTTTAACGTCCCCTTGATAATTGTAATGAGCAACTAGTGTTGAGAACTTTTGCTTTAGATCAGTAATTCTCAAAATTTAGCATGTGGCAGTATTACCCAGACGGCTGATTGAACACAGATTGCTGTGCCCCACCCCCACAATAGGTCCCCAGTGGGTCTGGAGAATTTCCTTTTCCATGTTCCCAGGTGATGCTGATGTTTCTGATTTGAGCCACAGAAAACTGATGCCTTAGACCAAAGGATACTGCTCTTTGAAGTACCTCACTAAGTTTTAGAAAAGCCAATATTTCTGATACTCTGATATTTCCTACCAAATCTAAATTTCTATTCTCCACAGGCCCAGAACTGATATTCAGCAGATAATATTTGAACTATTTGCTGAAGGGATCATATCACAGCTTCCTAAATAGTTGTTATTTGTCGTGTCTCTAAATTTTTACCAAGACCAATAGTGTCTGATGAACATCTTTGAACACATAGTCTATTGTCCTGTGCATGTGGTCTGCATTCTCCACTATGAAAACCACAACTCACATGTATTTATTTAATTTAAATTAATTAAAACTAATAAATAAAATCAAATATTCATTTTCTCTGTCACTCTAGCCTCATTTCAGGGGCTAAATAACATATATGCCTGTGTGTGTGTATGTCTGATCTTTGTGACCCCGTCGACTGTAGCTTGCCAGGCTCCTCTGTCCATGGAATTTTCTAGGCATGTATACTGGAGCAGGTTGCCATTTCCTACTCCAGGGGATCTTCCTGACCCAGGGATTGAACCCATATCTCCTGCTGTCTCCTGCACTGGCAGACAAATTCTTTACCACTGTTCCCTATTTGGTTTATGCCTACCATATTAGCCAGTACAGTAGAACATTTCCATTATTAGAGAAAGTTCTATTAGAGTGCACTGGTTAGATGTTTCTCAAATGTGTTCCTTTACCCAAGCATGCAACCAAAAAGCATTATCCAGTCCCCTACCTTGAGGTCTGATCATATCACCCATTCTTGTTCACAGCTTGTGCAGGAGTGATATGTCTCTTCTGGGCTAAGCATGGAAGGACTTACGACCCCGAATGATTGCATGCAGCAAAGAGGGTGGGTTCTTCCTCAGACCAAGGTGAACTGTGATGTGAGTGAGAAGTAAATCTTGATTGTGTCAATCTATTAATATACTGAGGTGTTTAAGTTTGTTTAGTATATTGCCCTACAAAAATTTTGGTAACTGTAATATAGCTTTCCTAAGCACCAGTGCTTTTATCCAAAATGCTGCATACACGAATCCATTCTTATTGTCATTTATTATTGTGTCGTAGATACTTGAAGGCAGTTTTATTTTTTTATATTTTTATAGTTAAGTTTTTTCTCTTGATATTTGTAGAGATGTTCTTTATTCTTTAAGATATTTATTTTATATATGTATATACTTATTTTTTGTTACTTAGTCAACCCTTTAAATATCCGAGCTAATGTTCATTTTCAGCTTGAGAATGTTTGTATGATTTCTTTATTTATTATTTTGGATCCATTTGCTCTATATTATCATGGATTCTTTAAGCTCTTTATTTTTCCCCTTTAGATTAAATTTCCTAGATCTAGTTTTTATTTTTTTCATCATGTTTATCAGTCTGTTCAGGCTTACATAACAAAATGCCACAGGCTGGGTGACTTAAACAGCAGAGATTTATATTCTCACAGTTCTGGAGGCTAGTGTAAGATCAAGGTTCTAACAAATTTGGTCCCAGAAGGTTAAGACTCTCTTCTTGGCTTGCAGATGACGGCCTCCTGAATATGTCTTTACATGGCCTTTCCTTGGTGCATGAATGCAGGGAAAGAGATAAAAAATGTTCTTTTATTTCTCTTCTTATAAGGATACAATCCTAAAGGATCAGGACTCCACTCTTATGACCCTATTTAACATTATTTACTTCTTTAGAAGCCAAATTTAGCCCTAATATGTGTTAGAACTTTAACATATGAACTGAGGGTGGGGAAAACACAAACATTCTTTCTATAACGATATTTAATTTTTATTGCTTTGTCACCTTCAGAAATGTGGAAGAATTCTAACACTTTTTCTTTTTCCAAAATAGATTTTCTTCAGTTATAAATTTGTTTTTCAGTGTCTACATCATATTTTAAATTTTGACCTCATGTTGTTCATGTTGAATATTTTACAGGTCTCATACTGTTTTTCTTGGTTTCTTGCTCTAATATCAAGTATATGTTTTGATTTTGGTGATATAAAAATGCAATGAAATTTATTTATTGTTTTAGGAACAGAAACCATAAAATCCAATGAACAAAAAAGGTACTCATTGGAAAGTTCATGGTTTAATTTAGGAAATGGAAGGGAAACTGAACCATTAAGCATTAAGAAATTCAAGAAATTTATCATCAGAAACTGTCATCAAATGTCTTAGCTCCAACTATGTTCCTGTTCCACATGATTCTGCTCAAAATTCAAATTACCTGGAGAAAAAAGTCTCATTGACTTAATGAGATCAAGATATACAATATGGGGGATAAAATGTGTATGTCTGTTAAATAAACAAAAAAAAACATTATTAAGGAGGAAATTGAAATATATTTTTCAAACACAATTTTTACAGCATTTAAATCTTTCAAATACTTATATTTAAATCTTTCAAAGATGAAAAATAATTATTTTCTGACAATATAATTTCTTGTAGGAAATCTACTACATAGAGAAAGAGTTTAAAAAGTTGTGCTTTAGTTTGAACTTTTCCTTGTTCTTCATACTATATATCTTTTCATTGTTTTCAGTGAAATGATAGCTTATTTTTTATTGTGATGGCAAATCAAATGTTATTGTTTTTGACAGGGCATTTTCCCCCAGATTTATTGAGATATTATTGACATATGACATTAGTAAATTTAAAGTATGCAATAGTATGATTTGATATACACATATATTATGAAATGATTATCATAATAAGGCTAGTTGACACTTCTATGCCCATATATAATTACCTTTTCTTGTGGTCTTAACATTTAAGAATTACTCTCTTAACAATTTTGAAATATATAATATTGTTAATTATAGTCACTATGCTATCTGTTAGATACCCAGAACTTACTCATCTTATAGCTGCAGTTTGTTCCATTTGAATAATTCTTCCCCATTTCCCCCACCCTCAGCTCTAGGCAATCACTATTCTATTCTATTCTCTATGTCTGAGTTTGGTTTCATTAGATCCACGTACAGATGAGAATATGCTGTACTTGTCTCACTCCATCTGACTTATTTCACTTAGTATAACACCCTCAAAGTCCAACCATGTTGTTGCAAGTGGCAGGATTTTTTTCATGGCCAAATAATATGCCTCTGTGTGTGTGTGTGTGTGTGTGTGTGTGTAAATAATATATTATATACATATAACATTTTCATTATCCATTTATTCATTGATGGACACATATTGATTCATGTCTCTGCTATTGTGAATAATATAGCAATTAATGTAGGAATGCAGATGTCTCTTCCAGATAGTGTTTTTATTTCCTTGTATATACACCAAGAAATGTAATTTCTGGATCATACAGCAGTTCTATTTTTAAATTTTGAGGAATTGCCATACTGTTTTCTATAGTTGCTGCACCAGTTTGTATCCATTAACAGTGCACAAGGATTTCCTTTTCTCCACATTCTTACCAATACTTGTTATCTCTTGTCTTTTGGATAATAACCATTTTAACAAGTG
Organism: Nanger dama; assembly: GCA_917880005.1. NCBI lineage: Eukaryota > Metazoa > Chordata > Mammalia > Artiodactyla > Bovidae > Nanger > Nanger dama. The sequence continues at coordinate 29,141,678 of CAKJTW010000001.1, forward strand.
TGAGGTTATATCTCATTGCAGTTTTGGTTTGTATTTCCCTGGTGATTAGTGATGTTGAACACCTTTTCATGTATGTCTTCTTCGGAAAAATGTTTAAGCCATTTGCCCACAATTTAATTATTTTGGTTTTTTTTTTTTGCTATTGAGTTATATGATTTCCTTACATATTTGATATTAAGTCCTCTCAGATATATGGTTAGCACATATTTTCTCCTTTTGTTTTTCATTTTGCAGATTGTTTCTTTTGCTATGCAGAAGCTTTTCATCTGTTGTAGTCTGAGGACCTTATTTATATATTTCCTGTGTGCACAGCTCTTTTAAAAAGTATAATCAGTTGGCTCTCTGTGGCTCCTAATCTGAGCATATCGACATTATGTAATTCAGAAACACCTTGACATCTTAGTGTATGGATGGTAAATTTTCATTTCCAAGATTAATGGAAATGCTTATTTTCCTCTGTTTCCATATTTTGAAGGTCATTTCCATTGATAGGTAGAAGTGTTAGTTGCTCTGTCATGTCCAACTCTTTGCAACCCCATGGACTATGGCCCACCAGGGTCCTCTGTCCATGGAATTCTCTAGGGAAGAATACTGAAGAAGGTAGCCATTCCCTTTTCCAGGGGATCTTCCTGACCCAGGGATCGAACCTGTTTTCTGCATTGTAGGTGGACTCTTTACTTCTGAGCCACCAGGGAAGCACATAGCTAGAAGTGGAGTTTTAAATACACTGATTCTGATATCAACCAAAACAGGATTTTTAAGTCTCTTTCAAATGAAAGTTTAAACATTTTAAAACTTAACTTCACATAATGTATTAGTGAGAATTAAAATAAAATCACAGTATATATTTCTCTTTGAAGGGTAACACTCAAAGTATTATCAGTCATTGACACATTATTAGGCATTAGATCATCAGGGGTAACAGAGGGAATATGAAGTATGTGCGGGTATGGCAGCTATGTCGATAGGGTAAGTTGTGGAAATAAACTCAATTAAGGGATGTTGCTATGAATGGCAGATTTGAAAATGGGAGCCTTTGGGTAGTAGCTTATTTATCTAAGGCTGTGGAACAATGTGATTTTTTTTGAGAACTCTTTATTGTGGATGGACATGGAGATTATGTTCCAGCCTATGGCTGTGCTTAGTATAAGAAAAATAGTAAAAAGTGAGAAAAAAGTTAATCAGCATTTGTTTCCATATGTATATGGATGCACTGGCATTTATTATATATCACTAATTTATAAGGGAATAAATATATGTATAACAATATGAAACTAATAACAGGGTTACTGTGAATGAGGTTAGCATGATGAGATTGGATATAGTATGACAGCGTGTCAACTCCAGGTGGTGCCACTCATGGGTGGTTTTAGGCCATGCACCTATGGGGGTCACAGGTAATGGCCAAACTGGGAGGGAAACTTTTCACTATTTATCTTTTCATACATATTAATTATTTGAATTAAGAGAATATATTAACTATGGAGAGTAGTAAATGAAAAATTAAATGAATGTCTTGAGAGAAAATCTGTGACTTTGAAAACAAATTAAAATTGCGTTTTATATCTGATAAAACAAATACTATTTTTCATCAAAAGAACTACAGCTTATTAAAAAAATCTTATCTTTATAACTTTTTATTATTTTCTCTTTTATTCCCTAAAAGTATAAATCAAAATAGTTTTTTTGTGATTGCTTTAAGGTGTGTTCAATTATTTCATAAAAGAATAGTAGGAAATATTAAAATATTTAACTAAAAGTGATATAGAGTTTATTTTTTTCCAGCAAAATTACAACCTGCAGTTTGTTTTTAAAGAAAATTTCATAATCTATTTTTCTCCCAAGCATTTTGATTGGATAGTTGGGTTTCTTAGAGCAAGAACATTAAGCATTAAAGCCAGATGCTTCTCATGAGCAATCATTTCACTCTGAAAACTAGCTAAACTATCTTGAAATCTGAATTGATCTATTTATTTTCCATTTTAAACAAATTTCAACCTTAATTTTAATCCCAGCAGTCATGTATTCATGGATATTAAGTCCAGAAATATCAGAAAGAAATTATTTAAACATCACTTGAAGAAGCTCGTTGTGTTCTAATTTCACTCAAATTGCCAACTAAATGTGTCAACTAGGAAAAGTTAGGCTGGGTTGTGATAACACACAATTTGAAACTTTTAGTGGTGCAAAATAGCTAAGGGTTATTTCTTGCTTATGCTTCTTGTCCATTTCTGGACAATAAGGAACCACCATCCAAATTTTCCTTACTCCAAGCTAGAGTTTCTTAATATTGGTACTATTGACAGTTTCAGTTCGGTTCAGTCGCTCAGTCATGTCTGACTTTTTGAGAACCCATGAATCGCAGCACGCCAGGCCTCACTGTCCATCACCAACTCCCAGAGTTCACTCAAACTCATGTCCATTGAGTCAATGATACCATCCAGCTGTCTTATCCCTTGTTGTCCCCTTCTCCTCCTGCCCCCAGTCCCTCCCAGCATCAGACTCTTTTCCAGTGAGTCAACTCTTCGCATAAGGTGGCCAAAGTACTGGAGTTTCAGCTTTAGCATCATTCCTTCCAAAGAACACCTAGGGCTGATCTCATTCAGAATGGATTGGTTGGATCTCCTTGCAGTCCAAGGGACTCTCGAGAGTCTTCTCCAACACCACAGTTCAAAAGCATCAATTCTTTGGCACTCAGCTTTCTTCACAGTCAAACTCTCACATCCATACATGACCACTGGAAAAACTATAGCCTTGTCTAGATGGACTTTTGTTGGCAAAGTAATGTCTCTGCTTTTCACTATACTGTCTAGGTTGGCCATAACTTTTCTTCCAAGTAGTAAGCATATTTTAATTTCATGGCTACAGTCACCATCTGCAGTGATTTGGGAGCCCCCAAAATAAAGTCTGACACTATTTCCACTGTTTCCCCATCTATTTTCCATGAAGTGATGGGACCAAATGCCATGATCTCAGTTTTCTGAATGTTGAGCTTTAAGCCAACTTTTTCACTCTCCTCTTTCACTTTCATCAAGAGACTTTTTAGTTCTTCTTCACTTTCTGCCATAAGGGTCATGTCATCTGCATATCTGAGGTTATTGATAATTCTCCCAGCAATCTTTGTTCCAGCTTAGACCATCACAATTTTTGTTGTTTTAGAGTGGGAGGGTTAGGGCTTTCCAGTGCACTGTAAAATATTTATTGCAGAAGTGGCTTCTACTCACTAGATGCAGGTAACACCCTCCACAGTCATGCCAACTAAAAATGTCTTCAGACCTTACCAGACATCCCCTAATGTGGCTTAAGTAACACGGCAACCACTGCTTTCTAAAACACTGCTGTTAAGATAGAGAGAAAAAGTGCACGTAGAACTGTAAGTGGGCTCTTTAAGTTTCCGCCTGGAAGTGATTCACAACACTTTGCTTACAGAGGGTGAAATATGGTCATATTTAATTTGCAGGAGGGAGAGAAGAGCAATCCTACTATGTACTCATGAGGAGGAAAATAATTTTAGGGGGCCAGCACTAACTTTCAGAGTTTTATGTATGTGTGTACACACATATATATAAGGGCTTCCCTGGTGCGTCAGACAGTAAAGAATCTGCCTGCAGTGCAGGAGATCCAAATTCAATCCCTAAATCAGAAAGACCCCTGGAGAAGGGAAGGGCTGCCCACTCTAGTATTCTTATCTGGAGAGTTCCATGGACAGAGGAGCCTCTTGGGCTATAGTCTGTGGGTCATAAAGAGTTGGACACGACTGAATGACTAACAGACTAACACATGCATGAATATATATATGTATGTATGAATATATATATGTATATATATATATAGATAGATAGATACACACACACACACACACACACACACACACACACACACACACACACGTATATAGGATATAAGTTTAGGGCTAGTTCAGAGAAGACAATGGCAACCCACTCCAGTACCCTTGCCTGGACTATCCCATGGATGGAGGAGCCCGGTAGTCCATGGGGTTGCTAGGAGTCGGACATGACTTAGCGACTTCAATTTCTCTTTTTCACTTTCATGCATTGGAGAAGGAAATGGTAACCCATTCCGGTGTTCTTGCCTGGAGAATCCCAGGGACGGGGGAGCCTGATGAGCGAGCTGCTGTCTATGGGGTCGCAGAGTCGGACGCGACTGAAGCGCCTTAGCAGCAGCAGCAGTGCTGTAATTTATAAAATGGATTTTAAAGGGCATGATAATTTATTACTTGCTATATTTTATTGTTTATTTTTTGTTTTATACAAGCTTCTTGAGGGCAGGAAAATTTTTATATAGTTTTCTAATATTTAAAAATATATGAGATGTTTAAATAGCATCACCAACTCAATGGACATGAATCTGAGCAAACTTTGAGAGATAGTGAATGACAGGGAAGCCTGGCATACTGAAGTCCATGGGGTTGCAAAGAATTAGACATGACTTAGTGATTGAACAATAACAATTATAAATAACTCTACACGAAATTTCTTACATACTCATTCCAAGAGGCAGGAAACATCTCTGTTTACAGATGAGGAGTTTTGGGTCTTGAAAGACTGCTTAAATTACATGTATAGTAGAAATATTAGCTTCAAATATCAGAAGTTTGACTCTGGGACCTTAATTTTTTTTTGTATGACTACTTCTGCTTTGATTCTAAACATATACTAGATACTTCTTAAAACCTATTGAGTTGAATGAAATAATTTTATATGCTCATCAGTCAGAATATTTGTTAACTTGACAGTTTGTATCACTTTGGATAAATAAGCATTTGCAAATCCTATGGAGACCTTTAATGATAAAATATGCTCATTTATCTACTTCAGTTAATAACCTGCTAAAAGGAAACCTCCCTTTCCCAAGAAGAGCAGTAACCAGTAGCAATAATCTTTCAATGATATTTCAGAGGGAAACACTTTATCACTAAGAAAATGAATACTTTCTCAGTAGGAACTACAGAAGCCATTTCACATTCCCTAGCCACAGCAGGCAGTTCCCAGAGAAACTGACAGTCAATAAGCTTCAAGAAGAGCAAATAGCAGCCAGTCTCCCAAGTTTCAGCACCTCCCAGCAGTGGGAAAGGAATCATTTGCTTCAAGTACCTACCAAATAAAACAAAAGCTAGTAGTTAACAGTTTTCCAGGCTCCTGGTCTCCACTTGTGACAATGAAAAACAAACAACTAGAAACTAGTATGAAGAAAGGACCGCAGTGAGACTGAAGACTGAGGAAAAATGAATTGTTTTGGAAGAGGGAATATGAGGTAAACACAGGTACTTTGAGCAAGGGGCTTTGAAAGATGTATTTGAACTCATGTTCACAGGTTAAAAAATATCAGTAACCAAAGAGAAGTCCATGCAGAGGGTACGAATTCAGAGTTTTATATTATCCATTCTTAAATGGCTTCATGTTATTTTCAGCTACATTTTCCAGATGAAATGTTTTGTCATCAAAGGAGCATCACTTATTGACACCTGCACTATAGTTCCTAGATGTTTTTGAAGTAGTGTGTTTGTTTCAGGATGAATTATGCTTTCCAATGTTTTGTTAACTTCACTCTAACTAAGTCTACATTTCTTGCTACTGTACCATTTGTAGATATTCCAGGAACCAAACATAGTTTGTGAAACCCTCAGCTGATGTGAGTTGAGCTGAATACCATTTGAAAAGTTTAAGCACTGTAATTCATGTTGCATTGAGATTGTTTAAAGATGTCAGGGTCCATTAAGGAGATAGAAAACAAATGAGCAATTTGAACAGCATTAATAAATTGTAAAAGTGGACTAACTACTAAGAACAGATAAAGAGAAACTTTGAGAATCCTGGAAAAGCATATGCAGGGTTGAGGGAGTGTACTTAAGGAAGGAACAAGCCTTGGGGAGATAGTGCTCACAACAGGACTAAGATTCAGTCTTCACAGGAAGTTATGTGGCTCTGAAACACTGAATATAAGAGATTTGCTGAGCTGTCACAGGGCCATGGCTGCTGAGGAGAAATCACTCATTGGAATTGCAGCAAAATCCTCTAGGTAACTGTCCATTTTGATTTTGGGAAAATGTACTAAGAAGCAACTTGCTATGCTGGTGATGGGACTATCTAGTAGGCTTTTTCATTGCAGTATCAGCAAGACCCACTAGGGATACTGTGCACCAAGGTGCTGGTGAAACTTTTCAGGAAGGAGTTGCTGCAGTGCTGGTGAGAAGAGTTTAAAGTTCAAGACTTGCCAAATAAGAGTCTCAGTGGAAACTCAGGTGTTCCACTGAATCCTGAGTAGGTTCTCACAAAACCGCACATGACCCAGATGTTGCAATAGCTGAAAAACTGCACTTCTCAATTTGGGATGATATATTAGTACATAGAAAATATTACAGAAAAACAAAAACAAAAACAGTGTTACCAGGAAGAAGCGACACAGATTGAAGTTTGGATATACCAAGTGACTGGAGATTGAAAATGAATTTACTGTGACTTGTTTCCTTTCTACTTTGTGACAATTAAGAAGGTATTGCACCATCTGTGCCAGTTATTAAAATTCATTGTTCTTTGCCATGAATTATGATACTGTAAATGAACCTTACATTTTTTTTTTTTTTTCTTCACCAACTTAAATAATGTTAGAAGCCATCAATAAAGGGTTCTGGTAGGACACTACAGGAGGAAAGTCTCCTTTTATGGGTCCTTATCCTCTTAGGATATTCAAAAGCAATGACATTACTTTGCCAACAAAGGTCTGTCTAGTCAAGGCTATGGTTTTCCTGTGGTCATGTATGGATGTGAGAGTTGGACTGTGAAGAAAGCTGAGCACCGAAGAATTGATGCTTTTGAACTGTGGTGTTGGAGAAGACTCTTGAGAGTCCCTTGGACTGCAAGGAGATCCAACCAGTCCATTCTGAAGGAAATCAGTCCCGGGTGTTCTTTGGAAGGAATGATGCTAAAGCTGAAACTCCAGTACTTTGGCCACCTTATGCGAAGAGTTGACTCATTGGAAAAGACTCTGATGCTGGGAGGGATTGGGGGTAGGAGGAGAAGGGGATGACAGAGGATGAGCTGGCTGAATGGCATCACCGACTCGATGGATGTGAGTCTGAGTGAACTCTGGGAGTTGGTGATGAACAAGGAGGCCTGGCATGGTACAATTCATGGGGTCTCAAAGAGTCGGACATGACTGAGTGACTGAACTCTACTGAATTGATCCTCTTCTTTTTGTCCTTACAGTGCTATAGCCAGTAGGTAGTTTACTGTGAGTGGAACATTGACAGGTACCCTTAAGTAGAAGTAAGCCCAGGATGAGAGCTATGCCCTGGAATAAAGGAAAAATCAAAATAGAATCACCTTAACAAATATTAAAGCTAAGCGTCAATAAAATCAGGTTAGTCTATTAATTTAACTGCCTCTCAGAATAAAAGCCAATATGATTAGAAGAAGTTAACACAATCCAAATTTTCTATAATGCATCTCCACAATATACAGTATGTTCTCACTTGGCCTGAAAAAAAGTTGGTTAAATTTTACCATAATCAAGTGTAAAAACTGTCAGTAAAAGTAGACTAAAGGAGAAGCCAGGTGAAGCAATTACTTTAAAATAATTATTACAAATATCTCAAATAATTTACAAAGAGATAGAAATGGGTAAGTAAATGTAGAACAAAGCAGAGATATACAAACTATAAAATAAAAATCTGTAGAAATTTTAGAAATGAAAAACTACAACATCCAAAATATAAAATTTATTATCTAGAATTTAGAACAAATTGAACATTGCAAAAGAAAGAATCAATAAATTTGAACACTGGCTAATAAAATTATATTGTTATATAATACATTATATATAGTATTTATATAAATTAGATACACATGTATATATAAAAACATGTAAGTATACATTGCATTGAATTACATAAATTTAAACACACAGAGGAAAAAACATATTGAAAGATAACTGTGCCTGTGGAGTCTGTGGGCTAACAGCAAGTGGTCAAACATCTATGTAGTTGGAATCCCAGTGGGGAAAGAGAAATGGGGCAAAAAGTTTTTTTAATTGGTTGAACATTTTCTGTATTTGAAGAATAACAACACAGAGATTCAAGAAGCTCAGCCAAACTCAAGTAAGATAAATACAAAAAACGATACAGAAATGTCATATTCAGACAGCTGAAAATCAAAGATATAGAGAAACACTTGAAAGCAGCTAGAGGAATTAAGGATATACAACTACGTGTAACTAGAACTTTACACATCTTTCAAAAGTGAAGGCAAAATAAAGAAATTTCAGATAAATGAAATCTTAGGATTAGAAGCACATTCCAAAGAATGTTATAGAGCTTTTATCATTCTGAAAAGAAAAATGTCAGAAAGGAAAATTGAATCTAAATAAAAGGATAAACTGTAGTGGAAAAGTAAATATTTAGAAGAATGTAAACACATTTTCATATAACATTAGACTCTTTAAAGGACAATTGCCGATTTAAAGCAAAAATACCAGAGAGTTGTGGGATTATACATAAAATACATGAAAATATAAGCCAAAGGATAGAGAGGGAAATGGAAATGCAATGTAAGTTTCTTACACTGTGTGCCTCAAGAAGTATGGTATTATTTAAAGGCAGAGTATAATACATTTTATTTATTGTACAATAATACAATTGTGCTATTAAATTGTATTGAATAAATACAAATATGTATTTTTATTATAAATGAATAAAATTATGTATTATAGTATAAACTATATATATGCAGTTATATATAATATACATTGCAATTGCAAATATATGTACGTGTGCTTATGTGCGTGTTAACTTGCTTTAGTTGTGTATGATTCTTTGCAACACTATGGATTGTAGCCCGCCAGGTTCCTCTGTCCATGGGATTCTCCAGGCAAGAATACTGGAGTGGGTTTCTGCCCCCTCCTCCAAATCTTCCACACCCAGGAATTGAACTTGCATCCCTTACATCATTTACTTTGGCAGGTGGGTTCTTTACCATTAGTGCTACCATGTAGTGGAGATTAAATGAAACCTAGGTCCTCAATACAAAGAAAGGCAGAACACAAAGAACAGAGAACAAAGTTTAAATATAATGACTATAAAATAAATATCAGAATGGTAAATTGAAGTCTACTCATAATGCTAATTTCATTTTATGTATAGATTTATAAATCCAATTAAGAGGCAGACATTGTGAAATTGTATACAAAAAGCAAATTCCAGTTGATATCTACAAGAAACTCACTTCCTATACAAAGGCACAGATTGAATGGAAAAAATAGATTGAATTAAAATAAAAGATAAAAAAGATTTTTATATATATATATATATATATATATAAAATCTGGAGTGTTCATATTAAAACTGGACAAAGTAGATCAGGACAAGAAATATTATCAAGGATAAGGAAGGAAATTTCAGTATGAAAAGAAAATCAATTCATTAATAAAACAATCCTAAATATGTACCCTGGAATTTTTTTTTCTTTGAAATATTTTATAGACTACAAGAAGTACTTGTACACTAAAAATACAAAGTATTGTTGAGCAAAATTAAAGAAAACCTAACTAAACAGAGATATATCCTGTGCTCATGAACTGGAAGGCTCAGTATTATTAATACATCAATTTTCTGAAGATTGATCTAAGATTAAATGCATTCTATTCAAAACTAAAGCAAAATTTCTTACAGAAATTGACATGTAGATGCTAAATTTCATATGAAAATGCAAATGATCTAGAATTTGCAAAGTAACTTTTGAAGAAAAACAGAATTGGTGGACTTAATTTTAAGATTCTAAAATGGTTGACATCTAGGCTGCTTGGTGCTGGTATAAGCATACCATAAATCAGTGGAAAGAGATCCACAGATTTATATTTTATTGATTTTGGGCAAATGTATTCAATTGAAAAAGAAGGATAGTATTTTCTCAAAATCATTTTTTTAATGAAAAACTCCAGACACAAGAAATTCTATACTGTACAAAACCATTTAGAAAATTCTAGAAAAGTTGAAAATACAGTGGCACGAGGCAAATGAGTCAGTGACTGTCAGTAAGGGCAGAGGTATGACAGAAGTGCAAGCATAAGAAAGAACTACTGAAAAAGACAAGGATGAATCGAAAGTATTCTTTTGAGTGAAAGAAGTCCAACACAGAAGTATGTTTACTAAGTGATTGCATTTAGATGAGGTTCTAGAATGAATAAAGCCAATCTATAATGCTAGAAATCAGATCTGTTATGGACTGGAAAGGAAGCAAGGGAGCATTCAGAGGTGAAGGGAATGTTCTATGTCTTGATTTTGTTGTTAAGTCACATGCGTTGTTGTTTAGTCATTAAGTCAAGTCCAACTCTTGCAATCCCATAGTTACACATGTGTTAAAACTCATGGAGGTGTATTAGGAGTTGTATGTTTTACTCTTTGTGAAAGACATCTCAGTAAAATTAGATAACTCTAAAAAGTGTGTTTAGAAATATTCAATCCAGCAGGCAATGTTGCTAAGCAAAAATCAAGTTGTCTCTTGGCTTTCATTGAAGGGTCTGTATTGAATATTTGCTTTCTGGGCCTAATAGTAATATCATTGCCCACATAGCCTGTGATGTATTATTTTAGTTTTATACTTTATCCACCAGGAGAGTCTAAATATATGAATATATAATTCACAAAAACACAGGTTTCTAGGAGTATGCAGGTAAATTAACAGCTGGCATTTTGGGGGAAAATTCTCCATGAAAACATTCCCACATGGCCAACTTCTGCCTACCAAATGATGTCACTAAAGAAGCAAAATTAGGAAGAGATAGTCAATATCAGCTGTGGTGCTGGGTTCATTACACCACTTCCTTTATACATATATGCGATATCTACCTGTTTAAAGAATGCTTTTCATAGCACATAACAAGATCTGAAACTAAAGATTGTTGCAGGCTATTTGGCAGCTTGTATATCATTGATTACCAGTGATCATATATCCTATTTTGATTCTTTCTTTTGAAGTAGTTTTTCCCTTTTAGCTGAATTTTAGCTTCTTTACCTCTGTATAAATCTTGTAGCAGAAATCTGAGTAAGGGTCATTTAGGTCCATGACTAGCTGAATAAGCATTGGATACTGCTGATGGTGATTATTTTTTACCTGGTGGCATTAGGAGATGTTTGCAGACACTGACATTGTCAGAATACTTATCCTTTACTGCAGGTATTGTCCTGAAAAACCTTGATTTTGTGTCATCTCTGATTAAGAAGGGCCTGTTTTCCTCAGCTCATGAAGCAGTTCTTCCAGAGGATTTCAAACCTAAGGCTTCTTTGAAAAATGTGTGGAAAAGACAGCTCCCCTGACCCTCTCATCTATTCTCCTCTTCTTTTCCCCTGGCTTGTCTCCATTAAATTAAAGAAATATAGGCACTGATCTTAAGTCAATGAAAAGGTTCAGAATTTTTAAAGAAACTATTTCTTAATATATGTTGATGAATGAACCCAGAAAGCATTTATGATGGTAAACAAGAATTTTGCCAATAGGTCATCTGATTGGCAACTTAACTTTATATTACCTTCTTTGCTGTAGGTTTTAAACAAAAACCTAAGAATTTTAAAAAGCTTATTAAGTTCCTGATAACATTTCCTATTTGCAGAATTTTTTTTTTTTTTTTTTTGAGACACTATTTTTCTAAACTGGTCTTATATTTGTACTACAATATTATAGGGGGAAAAAGCTGTTTTATGATGTCTACAAATATTCTTTCCCACTCTAGTTTTTCAAGCAATAAATACAATTCATTTTAATTTTGTTGAGCTTTTAGTATTTTATAGTTGTACGATTGTGACTCAGAAGACAAAATAATACATGGCAAAATAACTCCTTGAGTTTATTTAGGGAAACATTGTGAACTTATATAAAAATTTAATTTTATGAAAGTTCATCTCAATGTTACTTAAACTTATGAAAATTCCAAGTAATTTAAATGTAAAACATAATGGTAAACCACATAAAATTATGTGTTGTGTGAAATAAATAGCAGACATAAAAAGAAGAGTGTAGAAGAATGAACACATGGAAATATTATTGGTATATTAGTGAATGAAAGATCAGATTATATGTAACTATTTAGGTTATGATGTCAGTTTTATTTAGAATGCATGAAAGACCTATTAGCAATACTCTTCACTAGGTGATAAGATTATGGTAGGATTTTTACTTTTTTTTTTTTTTCATGAACATATTTTTATATTAGGGAAAAACTTAGGTCGATGAAATTATTGAGTGACAGGACAATAGAAACTAAAAGCAAATATAATTACTTGGACATATTCTTCTTTTTGATTAGTGGAGAAATAAGAGCCTTTTTATCTTTAAATGCTCAGGTTCTCTGCCATTACTGCTATGCCTATGAGGAGTTTTCCTCTCTTATTAGGAAGGAACTACAATTTACGCAAGCTACTTTATATAAGTAAGAGTTTAGGATAAAGCTTTATAAGCATCAGACAAAGCGGAAAATGTGAACTTTCAGGTCACAGACAGAGCAGGAACTGTAGAACTCTAGAAAATCTAAGGACCCCTGGAGGAAAAGCAGGATCTAAAATAAAAGACTCCTGAGTAACACTGAGGATTTCCTCAGAAAGAGCTTCTTCCTCCTTCCCCTCACACTTCCTCCTTCCCTTTCTCCCCTAGCCCCCTCCTTCGTTTCTCCTTGCTCTCCTTTCCTCTTGTAACCATTCTTTTCTTAAGTACTTTATTGAGTTCCTGGGATTTCCTGTCGCCTCAGTGGAAAAGAATCTACCTGCAATGCAGAAGATGAGGGTCCAATCCCTGGGTTGGGAAGATCCCCTGGAGAAGAAAACGGTAACTCACTCCAGTATTCTTGCCTGGGAAATCCCATGGACAGGGGAGCCTGGTGGGCAACAGTCCATGGGGTCGTAAAAGAGTCAGACATGACTTAGCGACTAAACAGCAGCAACAACCACATTGTAAGCACTGGGAATGCAGACAAGGTCTCTGTCCACATTTTTTGGAGGATAAAGATAACAGACCTTAACCAGTAAACAAATAAAGAGAATTGCAGATACTGAAAGTGCTTAAAAAGAAAATAAAACCAGCAATGGATTAACGACTAGCAGAAGGGTTTGATGACAGGTGACAGGTGGCTTAGAGTGGGTGGTCAGGGGAGTTCTCTCAGAAGAGGTGACTTTTGATCAGAGTTTTAACTGAAGGAAAGACCATAGGAAAACTGTTCCATGGTAGAGGTACTATATGAGCAGGAGGTAAGACTGATCCACAATGATGGGCTGTAGCAGTCAGAACTGGGTAGCTCATGTGGGCCTTTAGTTGTTGCTTTTTCTTTTTTAGCATCAGGAACTTTACTCAGTACTCTGTAATGACCTATATAGGAAAATAATCTAAAAAAAGAGTGGATATATGTATATTTGTAACTGACTCACTTTGCTGTATACCTGAAATTAATACACATTGTAAATCAGCTATACTCCAATAAAACTTTTTGAAAAGGGAAAACGAAGATTTTATTTTTGATGCAATGGGATGTTCTGGGATGATTTTACACTAGGGTGTCAAGTGATAGGATACATGGTTTAAAAATCATGTTTCTAATCCCAGTGGGTGAGTGTAACACAGGGCTATAGTTAAGATATTGTTGCAGTGATTTAAATAGGAAAGGGCTTATATCTTCTGTCTAGTCATTAGCTAGCTAGTTCCTGTCTTCCTTCTGATCATTAACTCATTTTTATTTTCCTATTTCTTTTCTCCTTTTTCTTTTGATACAGTTTTTATTCCCTTTCATTCACTCCATGTTTCTCTACCTTGTAGCTTCTGTGTCCTCATGAATTGGACTCTCCATGATTGCTCATTCCCTGACTTGAGTTCCTTGCCTTTTAAGCCCTAATTATATCTTTTTGATCATTTGTGTATAATTGTTCAGCTTTATGTCTCCCCATCAATTGCTTAGTTCTTTCCAAGCTGGCATGCCAGAGAATATCTTCTGGCTTACCTTGATATAGCAGGCAACATCATGTGTTGCTGGAGTGCCCATAGGTTATTGTTGAACTTTAATTATTTTTTGGCCAGTGATTTGGCCAAGATGGAGCTAAGACAAGTTGTACAAGTCCTGCCCATCTAAGACTACTCTCTCATTAGGAGCTGTAAGTAGAGTGATTTCACTTAAATGGAGCATCGGAATATTAAGCATCAGAACTAACATGCTGGGACAGATTTGTGGCATTTAACTTTTGGTTTAATACTTCTAATAAGAACTTTCATAAATAGGAAGACCTATGCATAGAAGAGACATACCTCTAACAAAAGACAATAAACTGATAAAGACTTAGATTTTGTGTGTGTGAAAGAGAGTATATGTTTCTGGTTGGTATCCTACACTGCAGGAATAAGGTATGTGTCGTTTTGGAATTCTGAAACTGTAAGCACAGGACAGACAATAGTATTCAATACCTTAGTTTGCTAAAGGACAAACTGTTGCATAGTTGATTTGATTGGAAGTATGTTATAGCTTTTTGGATTCATGAAGATTGAGAAGTAATTGCAGTAAGTTTGAAAATTCAACTACAGCTAATATCAATAATGCCTAGAAATGTCCATATGGTAGCTCTGTGTTTAGCTTTTAAGTGAACCTCCGTACTGTTCTCCAGACACTATTCTCTATACAGTCTCTTCGATTAATGGTTCTGGGAAAACTGCATGTTGTTGTCATTCAGTTGCTAAGTTGCGTCTGCCTTCTTGAGACTCCATGGACTGCAGCACTCCAGGCTTCCTCATCCTTCTCTGTCTCTCAGAGTTTGCTCAGCATCATGTCCATTGAGTTGGTGATGCTATCTAAACATCTCATCCTCTTCTTTTGCCTTCAATCTTTCCATGTATCAAGGTCTTTTCCAATGAGTCAGCTCTTTGCATCAGGTGGCCAAAGTCCTGGAGCTTCAGGTTCAGCATTAGTCCTTCCGGTGAATATGAAGGATTGATTTCCTTTATGACGAATTGGTTTGATCTTGAAAGAATGAAGTTAGATCTCTCCATAACACCATTCACAAAACAAAACTCAAAATTGATTAAAAACCTAAATGTAAGATGGAATACTAAAAAACTCTTAGAGGAAAGCATAGGTAGAACACTGACACAAATTGAAGCAAGTTTGTTTTTGATCCATCTCTTAGAGTAATGAAAATAAAAGCAAAAATAAACAAAAGGGACCTAATTCAACTTAAAAGCTTTTGCATAGCAAAGGAAACAAACAAAATGAAAAGACAATCAACATAATAAGAGAATTTTTTTGCAAATGAAACAACCCACAAGGGATTAATCTCCAAAATGCACAAACAGCTCATACAACTCAATATCAATAAAGCAAAAAACACAACTGAAAAATGGGCAAAAGATCTAAATAGATATTTCTCCAAAGAAGACAGACATGGCTAAAAAGCCCATGAAAAAGATGCTTAACATCACTAATTATTGGAGAAATGCAAACCAGAACTACAATGAGATATCACCTCGTATGGATTATAATGGCCATTACCAAAAATCTACAAACAAAAAGTGCTGGATAGGATGTGGAGAAAAGGAAACCCTCCAATACTGTTGGTGGAAATGTAAATTGGTTTAACATACTTTAGGTAGATCTGTGTATCATTTCACTTTGCTTTCTTGTTAAACATGATTGAAAGATTCTAGTCAGTTAAATTTTTCCACATCACTGGAATTTCTCATTTAGAGACTGTATCTTGAGGTACATGTAACAATTGCTAAACAATTTATTTTCTGATAAGTGCACTCATAGATAAAATATAAAAGAAATCAGAATGACAAGATTGTTTTTAAAAGTGTTGGTAATTTCAAAAATGTGAATTAGGTAACAATTTTTACAATTTATTTCTAAAACTAATTTGATAAAGAAGACTGATCTTATTTTGAGCCCCAAACACAATTGTAGCTTCTCTTGCAAATAGAAGAAAGTGTGTATCTCCAACTTACTTATTTTGCATTTCTTAGCCAAGATCTGGGCCTTCAGTGCACTCTGTCAATAAGCAGCATTTTTGTTTAAGAGAAAGAACATTGTGCCATCCATTCTAATTCCACATCTTGTGTCTGGCAGTAATGCTACTATTGGTACTGCCAAAGTTATGAGTCTCTTTTCAAGGATATTTCTTGGGATTATGTTCAGTGTTATGTATGGTTGGATCAGAACTGGAACACAGAGAGTTTTGGGCCACATTTCAAATTTTCATACAGATAAAAGGAAAAAAAGTGTTTGCTCTTCTTTGCTCTGTGAGTTTAATTGGAATAATGGGCAAAATGAATTGATTGAAATCTACAAAAGCTAAATTGATCTACATAACATACAGCTAAGTGTGGAGGGGTACTGTAAGGGCATATAACAATACAAGCCAATGCTGAAACACTGAGGGAGTTTTGGGAGTAAACATTTTTGGAAATCAAATATAAGATCAGGAGAAACTTTCTGAGCAAGCCATTGTGAATGTTTTGGAATAGAAAACAGGGAAGAAAAATTCTAAAGCATATTGCACTATGCCATGCATAGAAGTGCCCTTCGCTCATCTTCAGAAACTTGAGTGAAAATATATTTCCGTGCATTGCTGAATGCGATGTTATATGGAAATGTGCTCAGGGGAAAAACAAGAAGGGTGAATTGTATTTAGCTTACTTAAGAAAAAGCACCAATCTTGGAAGGCACCTCAGTTTTCCATCCTCATCCTCACAGAGAGAGAATTGAGCCCAGAGGTTAGGTAATCTGTCTGAAACCACACAGGTGATAGGGGAAATTCAGTACTAGTATTCAACTTTCCTTCTCATGTTTCAGCATTTATGTATATACAGTTGCATGGTATTAGTATATGCAGTATCATTACTGGGTGCAATGAAAGCAAATGATGTTAAGTATGAGAAAACAAATTTAACTGAATGTTAGTGTGTAAAGAAATAATAAATAATAGTAATAGGTCTTTTACCAGTTGCTTTGAACAAAGATTAACAATGACAAAAAAATAGTGGGCTACCAAGATACCAGCATGCAACTTTCAAACAAGTTCTGACATGGGAAATTTTACTGTTGGTTTAATATTGACATCTTTTTACACTTCACAATTATCAATCAATTATGAATATTTATTATGCATAATTAATGTATTTATTTATATTAAAATAATATATTTGCTTAGTTATGAATTTATATAAAAATTAAGAACAGTAAATCACAACATTCTAGGCACTTTTCTATTAATTCTATGTATATTAACAAATTTACCCATTTACCCTCATAGTAAATTTATGATATGTATACATTTACCCTGTTTTACACATGGGATATTTAGGTAAGATTATTTATTTATTATTCTAGAGGAAAGCACATAAAATGAAAATAACCCATTTAATAAATTTTTGTTGTGCAGTACAGAGTTGTTAACTATATTCACATTGTTTACAGCAGATTTCTAGAAATTTTTCATCTTGCTTGACTGATTCTACACTTATTCAATAGCAAGTCCCCATGTCCATACACCCAGCTTCTCATAAGCCCCATTCTACTTTCTGTTTCTAGGAATTTGCATACTGTAGATATTTCGTTTAAGTGGAATCATGCATCATTGTCCATCTGTTACTGCCGTATTTTGCTCTTACTTCATACTTGTTGTGGCATTTGACAGAATTTCCTCCTTTTTTGGAAAAGACCCTGATGCTGGAAGGGATTGGGGGCAGGAGAAGGGGACGACAGAGGATGAATTGGCTGGATGGCATCACCGACTTGATGGACATGAGTTTGAGTAAACTCCAGGAGTTGGTGATAGACAGGGAGGCCTGGTGTGCTGTGATTCATGGGGTCGCAGAGTAGGGCATGACTGAGTGACAGAACTGAACTGAACAGGTATGTGGTGACATCTTATTATAGCTTTGATTTACAAATCCCTTATTATTTGGATTTGGGTATCTTTTGGTGTACCTATTAGCCATTTGTACATCTTCTTGGGAGAAATGTTTAAGCCCTTTGCCTATTTTCAATCAGTTTTTTTTTCTTTTTACAATTGAGTGGTAGTTCATTATATATTTTGAATATTAACTATTGCCTTTCATTTTGTTGTTTGTTTCCTTTGCTGCACAGAATTTTTTTCAGTTCAGTTCAGTTCAGTCACTCACTCATGTCCAACTCTTTGTGACCCCATGAATCACAGCACGCCAGGCCTCCCTGTCCATTACCAACTCCAGGAGTTCATTCAGACTCACGTCCATTGAGTGGGTGATGCCATCCAGCCATCTCATCCTCTGTCATCCCCTTCTCCTCCTGCCCCCAATCCCTCCCAGCATCAGAGTCTTTTCCAATAAGTTAGCTCTTCACATGAGGTGGCCAGAGTACTGGGGTTTCAGCTTTAGCATCATTCCTTCCAAAGAACACCCAGGACTGATCTCCTTTAGGATGGACTGGTTGGATCTCCTTGCAGTCCAAGGGACTCTCTCTTCTCCAACACCACAGTTCAAAAGCATCAATTCTTCAGTGTTCAGCTTTCTTCACAGTCCAACTCTCACATCCATGCATGACTACTGGAAAAACCACAGCCTTGACTAGACAGACCTTTGTTGGCAAACTAATGTCTTTGCTTTTGAATATGCTATCTACGTTGGTCACAACTTTCCTTCCAAGGAGTAAGCATCTTTTAATTTCATGGCTGCAGTCATTTTGGAGTCCCCCAAAATAAACAAAATGTAAGAAGTCAAGAAACACCTGGAGTAAAAGGCATATTTGGCCTTGGGGTACAGAATAAAGCAGGGCAAAGACTAATAGAGTTTTTCCAAGAGAATGCAGATTTTTTTCTAGTTTAATGTAATTCCACTTGTCTAATTTTTCTGTTGTCATCTGTGTTCTTGATGTCTAATCCAGGTAATAATTGCCAAAACCAATGTTTTAATCCTTTTCCTCTGTTTTTCTCAAGGTATTTTACAGTTTCAGGTCTATATTTAAATTTTAAATCAATTTTGCATTGATTTTTGTGTGTGCTATAAATGGCCATTGTTACTCTTGCACATGGATATCCAGTTTTCCAACAACATGTGTTTAATCATTTTCCCATGGTATTATTTTGTCACTCTTTTCAAAGATCATTTAACAATATATATATGAATTTATTATTGAATTTTCTCTTCTGTTTCAATGGTTTATGTCTATCTTTTTGTCTATATCATACTGTTTTGATTTGTTTAGCTTTACATTATATTTTAAAATCAAGGAATGTGATATACCTCAACTCGTGTTTTTCTTTCTAAAATAATTCTAGCTCTTCAGAGTACTTTGATTACACATGATTTTAAAATTACATTTTTCTATTTTTATGAAAAATGCCATTGGAAAATGGTTAACATTGTATTGACTTGGTAGATTACTTTGGGTAGATTGCCTTTGACTGTATGGATCACAACAAACTGTGGAAAATTCTTGAAAAGATGGGAATACCATATCACCTGACGTGCCACCTGAGAAATCGGTATGCAGGTCAAGAAGCAACAGTTAGAACTGAATATAGAACAACAGACTGGTTCCAAATCAGGACAGGAGTATGTGAAGGCTGTATATTGTCACCTTGCTTATGTAACTTATATGCAGAGTATCATGCGAAATGCCAGGCTGGATGAGGCACAAGCTGGTATCAAGATTGCTAGGAGAAATATCAGCAACCTCAGATATGCAGATGATATCATCCTTATTGCAGAAAGTGAAGAACTAAAGAGCCTCTTGATGAAAATTAAAGAGGACAGTGAAAAAGTTGATTTAAAACTCAACATTCAAAAAACTAAGATCATGGCATCTGGTCTTATCACTTCATGGCAAATAGATGGGGAAACAATGAAAATAGTGACAGAATTTGTGTTTTGGGGCTCCAAAATCAGTGCAGATAGAGGTTGCAGCCATGAAATTAAAAGATGCTTGCTCCTTGGAAGAAAAGCTATGACCAACCTAGCTAGCATATTAAAAAGCAGAGACATTACTTTGCCAACAACAGTTCGTCTAGTCAAAGCTATGTTTTTTCCAGAGGTCATTACTGATGTGAGAGTCAGACTATAAAGAAAGCTGAGCCCCGAACTGGTGCTCTTGAATTGTGTTGGAGAAGACTCTTGAAAGTCCCTTGGACTGCAAGGAAATCCAACCAGCCAATACTAA
This sequence comes from Nanger dama, assembly GCA_917880005.1. Lineage (NCBI taxonomy): Eukaryota > Metazoa > Chordata > Mammalia > Artiodactyla > Bovidae > Nanger > Nanger dama. Next base: position 29,161,853 of record CAKJTW010000001.1, read on the forward strand.
AGGAAATCAGTCCTGAATATTTATTGGAAGGACTGATTCTGAAGCTGAAATTCCAGTACTTTGCCCACCTGATACAAAGAACCGACTCATTGGAAAAGACCTTGATGCTGGGAAAGATTGAAGGCAGGAGGAGAAGGGGACGACAGAGGATAAGATGGTTGGATGGCCCCACCAAGTCGATGGACATGAATTTGAGTAAACTCCAGGAGCTGGTGATGGAAAGAGAAGCCTGGTGTGCTGCAATCCATGGGGTTGCAGTTGGAAATGACTACGCAATTGAACTGACTGACTTGGGTAGTTTGCACATGTAAATAGTATCAGGTCTTCCAGTCCATAAACACAGGATATGTGCTCTTTAATTCCTTTCAGCAATGTTTTGTAGTTTTTGTGTATATGTCTTTTGTTTCCTTGTTTAAGTTTATAAATAGATGTTTCATTATTTTTGATACTACTGTGAATGAGCTTATTTTCTCCATTTCCTTTTTTGATTGTTAGTGTACAGAAATACAACTGAGTTTTGAGCTAGCTAGGTTAATTTTGTTTTATGACACCTGGCTGAATATAATTATTACTTCTAATACATTTTTATGGAGTTTTAGAGTTTTCTACATGTAAGACCACATCATCTGGAAACAAATAATTTTACTTCTTCTTTTCAAATTCAGATAACTTTTAAAAATTTATTTATTTTTTTACCTGAATGCTATATCTAGCAATTTTACTACTGTGTTGTAAGAGTTGGCATCCTTATTTCGAACATTAGAGTAAAATCTTTTAGCTTTTTACTGTTGTATATGCTGTTAGCTGTGTCTTGTCATAAATGACATTTATTATGTTGTAGTAATTTATTGTATTTAATGTAGTAATTTAATGTAGTAATGTAGTAATTTAATGTAGTATTTATTATGTTGTAGTAATCTCCTTCTAGTCTTAGTTTGTTGAGTATTTTGCATGAAAAGATGTTGAATTTCATCAAATAATTTTTTTCCATCTTTTGGGATAATCATGAAATTTTTATTCTTCATTCTGTTAATGCGCTATATCACAGTTATTGTGTTTCAGTATAGATTCTAGGGATAAAACTGACTTGGTCATTGTATATGATCTTTTTAATGAGCTTTTGAATTCAGATTGCTAATATTTTGTTGAGGACTCTTACATCTATATTCATCAGGGCTATTGCCCTATAATTTTCTTTTCATGTAAGGTCTTTATCTGGATTTAGTATTAGGGTAAAGCTAGCTTTGAAAAATGAATTAGAAAGTTCTTTCCTCTTCAATTTTCTGAGAAGAATTTCAAAAGATTGAAGCTAATTCTTTTTAAATGTTTGCTACAACTCTCCAGCGAAGCAATCAGGTCCTGGACATTTCTTCGGAAGTTTTGATTACTGATTCAATCGTCTTACTGTTATTGGTCTATTCATATTTCTTATTTCTTCATGATTCATTCTGGATAAACAATATGTTTCTACGAATTTTCCTTTTTTTCCTGGTTTTCTAATTTATTGGAATATAACTCTTACAGTATTCTCATAATTCATTTCTAAAGCGTAAGTTATAATATATGCTCTTAAGTTTCTAATTTTGTTTATTTGACCTTTCTATCCTTTTTCTTGGTTCAGCTATTTATTACATTTTCTGATCTTAAAAAACCTCAATTTCATTGATTTTTTTCCTATTGTTTTTGTATCCTCTATTTTGTTTACTTGTGCTCTAATCTTTTCATTTCTTGGCTTGTTCTTTCTTTGCTAGCTTGTTGAAATGTAAAGTTAGCTTTATTAATACATATTTTGTATTATAATATTTAATATATAAAACAGAAAATTTGATTAATAATATAATAGAAAATTAATCATTTTAAATGATTTATTATATTAATGTAATTGAATTAATCAGTATGTATTAATATTATTATATGGATATAACTATACTTCATGTATGATAATTACTTTATTTCAATATAATATAATAATATAATATTAATACATACTATTTTATTTTACAAATCTATTATGAATCTAAAATGTCATTAATTATATATTTCCCCTACTATAACACAAATAAAGAAAACAAAAACATATTCAATTATTATAGCACACTGCTTTTTTAATTCTCTAGAAATGTTGCATTTTATTTATTAAAAAGCTATTTTAGTCTAATTTTTGACATGGATTTTTTTACCTGTCACGCTTATGTACATATTAAAACAAACATGTAAATGAAATAAATTCTTCAGTGATTTCTAAAATGTCTTTACTTTTAGATTCTTCTGAATCTGTGTCATCAAAGACTGTGTTTTCCCACATAATATTGCCTTTTGTGATCTCAAGAGAATTGGGTATGTAGTAATGAAATAATACTCCACTATTGTTTTCAGAACTTTCTACCAAACAGGTACCTCCATTCGGTAAGCTTTCATGTTGCTTATTTTGTTCTTAGCGCAAGGGCTGACAATGAAGCTACACCATTGATCACTGCTCTGCAGGCAATAATTATGGGATACTATTATGAGTTTAGACATATTAAGGTGAGAATAAGTGTAGGTCTTAGAATCAGGGATGTATGGGAGTTGAAAGCTTCCCCTAGAGGATGTGATTAATATATTAAGGCCAACTTTTAATGTATTTAACATCATGCCATAGGACTGTGCCCTCAGCCCTGCTCTGATCAAATTAATTATTAATATCCTAGATGACATGAATATAAAAGTTACATATTAGAAGAAGCTGAAGTGAATAGTCAATAAAACAGTCTTTATTATCTGATAAACAATCATCTGGAGGGATTTGATAGGAATTTATTGTTGTGCTGGGTGCACTGCTGCCTTTGCTCACAGGGAAATTTCCCACTGATCCAATTCAGCATACCTTGGTGAAGGGTCAAGAGCCTTCCATCAGACCCTCAACCTAACTGGAACATCAAAGCTTTGTTTGAGTTAGGTGTAAACCGCTCTACTGACAGATTGTTCAATGTGCTTGATCAGCAGGTTGTAAATAGGCAATGAGCTGATGAACAGAATCTATTTTAGAGGGTGGCTCCCAGGTCTTTTTCGACTCAGTTCTTTTCCAAAATCTAGTTTAAAAATCCTTTTCCTTTCTATATAACTTTGTTTTTCTTCTTTTAAAATTTATTTAACTTATAATTTCTTTTTAATTTTATTTTTACTTTATTTTACTTTACAATACTGTATTGGTTTTGCCATACATTGACATGAATCTGCTACAGGTGTATACGAGCTCCCAATCCTGAACCCCCTCCCACCTCCCACCCCATATCATCTCTCTGGATCATCTCCGTGCACCAGCCCCAAGCATCCTGTATCGAACATAGACTGGTGCTTTATTTCTTACATGATAGTATACATGTTTCAATGTCATTCTCCCAAATCATCCCACCCTTTCCCTCTCCCTCAAAGTCCAAGAGTCCATTCTGTACATCTGTGTCTCTTTTGCTGTCTCGCATACAGGGTCATCATTACCATCTTTCTAAATTCCATATATATGTGTCAGTATACTGTATTGGTGTTTTTCTTTCTGGCTTACTTCACTCTGTATAATCAGCTCCAGTTTCATCCATCTCATTAGAACTGATTCAAATGTATTCTTTTAAGGGCTAATACTCCATTGTGTATATATACCACAGCTTTCTTATCCATTCATCTACTGATGGACATCTAAGTTGTTTTCATGTCCTGGCTATTATAAACAGTGCTGCAATGAACATTGGGGTACAGGTGTCTCTTTCAATTCTGGTTTCCTCAGTATGTATGCCCAGCAGTGGGATTGCTGGGTCATAAGGCAGTTCTACTTGCAATTTTTTAAGGAATCCCCATACTGTTCTCCGTAGTGGCTGTACTAGTTTGCATTCCCACCAACAGTGTAAGAGGGTTCCCTTTTCTCCACACCCTCTCCAGCATTTATTACTTGTAGACTTTTGGATCACAGCCATTCTGACTGGTGTGAAATGGTACTGCATTGTGGTTTTGATTTGCATTTCTCTGATAATGAGTGATGTTGAGTATCTTTTCATGTGTTTGTTAGCCATCTGTATGTCTTCTTTGGAGAAATGCCTATTTAGTTCTTTGGCCCATTTTTTTATTATGTCATTTATTTTTCTGGAGTTGAGCTGCATAAGTTGCTTGTATATCTTTGAGATTAGTTGTTTGTCAGTTGCTTCATTTGCTATTGTTTTCTCCCATTCAGAAGGCTGTCTTTTCACCTTACTTATAGTTTCCTTTGTTGTGCAGAAGCTTTTAATTTTAATTAGATCCCATTTGTTTATTTTTGCTTTTATTTCCAGTATTCTGGGAGGTGGATCATAGAGAATCTTGCTGTGATTTATGTCAGAGAGTGTTTTGCCTATGTTCTCCTGTAGGAGTTTTAAAGTTTCTGATCTTACAAATTCAGCACCACCAAACCAGCTCTCCAACAAATGCTAAAGGATATTCTCTAGACAGGAAACACAAAAAAGGGCATATAAACCCGAACCCAAAACAATAAAGTAAATTGCAATGGGGGTAATACTTATCAATAATTACCTTAAACGTAAATGGGTTGACTGCCCCAACCAAAAGGCAAAGACTGACTGAATGGATACAAAAACAAGATCCCTATATATGCTGCCTACAAGAGACCCACTTCAAAATAAGGGAACATACAGAATGAAAGTGAAGGGCTGGAAAAAGATATTGCATGCAAACAGAGACCAAAAGAAAGCAGGAGTAACAATACTCATATGTGATAAAATAGACTTTAAAACAAAGGCTATGGAAAGAGACAAAGAAGGCTACTACATAATGATCAAAGGATCAATCCAAGAAGAAGATATAGCAATTATAAATATATATGTACCCAACATAGGAGCACCACAATATGTAAGACAAATGCTAACAAGTATGAAAGGGGAAATTAACAATAACACAATAATAGTGGGAGACTTTAATACCCCACTCACACCTATGGACAGATCAACTAAACAGAAAATTAACGAAGAAATGCAAACTTTAAATGATACAATAGACCAATTAGACCTAATTGATCTCTATAGGACATTTCACCCCAAAACAATGAATTTCACCATTTTCTCAAGTGCTCACAGAATCTTCTCCAGGATAGATCACATCCTGGGCCATAAAACAAACCTTGTAAATTTTTAAAAAAATCAAAATTATTCCAAGCTACTTTTCTGACCATAATGCATTAAGATTAGATCTCAATTACAGGAGAAAAACTATTAAAAGTTCCAACATACGGAGGCTGAACAACATGCTTCTGAATAACTAACAAATCACAGAAGAAATCAAAAAGAAATAAAAATATGCATAGAAATAAATGAAAATGAAAACACAACAACCCCAAACCTGTGGGACACTATAAAAGCAGTGCTAAGAGGAAAGTTCATAGCAATACAGACATACCTCAGGAAATAAGAAAAAAGTCAAATAAATTACCTAATTCTACACCTAAAGCAACTAGAAAAGGAAGAAATGGAGAACCCCAGAGTTAGTAGAAGGAAAGAAATCTTAAAAATTAGGGCAGAAATAAATGCAAAAGAAACAAAAGAGACCATAGCAAAAATCAACAAAGCAAAAGCTGGTTCTTTGTAAGGATAAATAAAATTGACAAACCATTAGCCAGACTCATCAAGAAACAAAGAGAGAAAAATCAAATCAATAAAATTATAAATGAAAATGAAGAGATCACAACAGACAACACAGAAATACAAAGAATCATAAGAGACTACTATCAGCAATTATATGCCAATAAAATGGACAACATGGAAGAAATGGACAAATTCTTAGAAAAGTACAATTTTCCAAAACTGAACCAGGAAGAAATAGAAAAGCTTAACAGACCCACCACAAGCATGGAAATTGAAACTCTAATCAGAAATCTTCCAGCAAACAAAAGCCCAGGTCCAGACGGCTTCACAGCTGAATTCTACCAAAAATTTCGAGAAGAGCTAACACCTATTCTATTGAAACTCTTCAAGAAAATTGCAGAGGAAGGTAAACTTCCAAACTCATTCTATGAGGCCACCATCACCCTAATACCAAAACCTGACAAAGACACCACAAAAAAGAAAACTACAGGCCAATATCACTGATGAACATAGATGCAAAAATCCTCAACAAAATTCTAGCAATCAGAATCCAACAGCACATTAAAAAGATCATACACCATGACCAAATGGGCTTTATCCCAGGGATGCAAGAATTCTTCAATATCCGCAAATCAATCAATGTGATTCACCACATTAACAAATTGAAAAATAAAAGCCATATGATTATCTCAATAGATGCGGAGAAGGCCTTTGACAAAATTCAACATCCATTTATGATAAAAACTCTCCAGAAAGCAGGAATAGAAGGAACATACTTCAACATAATAAAAGCTATATATGACAAACCCACAGCAAACATTATCCTCAATGGTGAAAAATTGAAAGCATTTCCCCTAAAGTCAGGAACAAGACAAGGGTGCAAACTTTCACTGCTACTATTCAACATAGTTCTGGAAGTTTTGGCCACAGCAATCAGGGTAGAAAAAGAAATAAAAAGAATCCAAATTGGAAAAGAAGAAGTAAAACTCTCATTGTTTGCAGATGACATGATCCTCTACATAGAAAATCCTAAAGACTCCACCAGAAATTTACTAGAGCTAATCAATGACTATAGTAAAGTTGCAGGATATAAAATCAATACACAGAAATCCCTTGCCTTCCTATATAACTCTTAAAAAATTTTTTTAATGTTTATTTTTATTCTAAAATTCACTGGTAATATAAGAAAGGCAAAGATTTGGGGAAATATGTTTTACCTGACTATGTTCAGTGGTAGAGTATTGTCCATGTACTCTTTTTAAAAATTTTATTTTTTCTAATTGAAGGCTAATTACTTTACAATATTGTAGTGGTTTTGCCATACATTAACATGAATCAGCCATGGGTGTACATTTGTTCCCCACCCTGAACCCCCCTTCCACCTTCCTCCCCATCCCATCCCTCTGGGTCATCCCAGTGCACCAGCCCTGAGCACTCTGTCTCATGCATCGAACCTGGACTGGCGATCTGTTTCATATATGATAATACACATATTTCAATGCTATATAACTCTTAGAACCATCTTATACTCTCAATGTCAGTGAAGGGTTTGAGTTACCCAGTTGATTCTTCACCATTTATTTTGAGATTAGTATTTGGTGAGACATCTCACTTTGGTTATTTGACACTGGTCTAAGAATCTCAATTGGAGCTTCCATTTTAGCATCGCGTTACATAAGTGTAAGTTGTAACAAATATGTCATTTGTTATTGGTAAAGTAGAAAAATTACTGAATAGTCAATCAGAAACTTCAGTTTCTGATCTTGAATCTATAACAAATTCTTTCTATTAGGGGATTTTCTGCATTTTGTTTTGTCAAAATGCACACAGTAAATGAAAATTATTTGTGTGATACATTCTCACACAATTTTCAGCATCATCACAAATCTAATACTTTTGTACTAAATCAACATAGTATATTGAGGTAAGAGAGAAATATGAGTATAGATACAAGCTTTAAGTTTTGCTCTAGAAAATGGAAAACAGCAAACTTTTTTTTCTGTTGTTAATAACACATTACTTGCAATATGGTTTAAGACTGCTAACGACGATGTGTTGAGACACCTTGCTGAGAAATATTCCAAGTGGTCTTGACAAAGTTATTTTGATCCTTGACTTTTTCTTCAAATAAAAAAATGATCCTGAAGATCCCTCTCAGTTCTCAGATAATTTATTGCCATATATAGGATGAGGAGTTAGGATTAATTGCAAAATATGTAAAAGGCTTACATATTTTAGTAAAGTTATATGAACATGTAACATTTTCATTTTAAAATGAAAAACAATGGCTATATGCAAGTTTTAGTATTTCATACTCAGTATAATTACTTGTTTGATATGAAAATATATATATAAGACAGATTAATTAAAGCTTTGTCTATATCTTTAATTTTTCAGATTACTTAAGTAAATACCTTGATTATTCCTGAGAAAAAGAGAGACAAAGGAGTATGCTATAATTAAATTTATTTCATTATTTCTGAAAACTGCTTATTAAGAACTATTACCTCATCTAGTTTGATGGCATAGCTCCTCTTGTATGATAAGAACTCTCCAGTCAGGTGATTTTTTATAATTCAGTCTGGATGATAGCAGATAACTTTAGGAAAATGATCAACAAATTGAAGATCTACTCTTTAAACCACTATTATTACATGATTTGATTTCATGTTTTACCTTTTCATAGGAGGTTCTATGTGCTAAATTGCCATCTTTATATTCTTGTGTCATAGAGTAGTATCCTTATGCTTTTACCAGGTAATTGTAATGATATATGATGTTACTTTAACAGTTTTTTTTTTTCTCATTTGATATGTACCAACCTTGGCTGAAAAATTGAAATAATCTGGAAAGACTTTGAAAAACAGAATTTATCCTAACCAACCTCAGGGATTCTGATTTTTTTGCTTGGGGACAGGGCCTATGCTTTTGAAAAGTTTCTTAGGTGATTCCAATGTAGCGTTTAGGCTGACATTTACTTCTATATATACATTTTTATATTTATTTGCCAAAATTATTTTCCTTACACCATGAGGCCAGTCTATATATTTCACTAGCTTCTAGCCCAGAGTCATATTGTGAATAAGATACAGATTATTTCTTAATCAAATATGAGTGTAAGTCATAACATAGTGCTTAAAATAGCCAAATTTAGAAATAGGAAAAAGGTAAAAAGATATTTATAGATAGATTAGTTTGAATATGCTATCGTTTCAGGTTCATGATTTTCTTGTTACTTCCCTGACTAGATCATTTTGTCTTTTAACTAATGACATTTGAATAAAGCTGAAGTTTACCTACTTCTGATTCAATTCTTCATAGAAAGTATTTTTCAGGGAGAGGGTGGTAAGATCCTGATATGGTGTATTGTTACATTCTGTAAAGAATATGTAAATTTTGGCACTAATTTATTCTGAGCTAAATATTACTGCACACATCTTTGATTTTTGCATGATGATAATAACTTGCATCCTGTTCTCAAGTAGTGACCGAGAATATAATGTCTATATGTAAACCAAATCACAGCCAAGACCAAATTTTAGATTGGATTTGAGTGATAAAACTCAGCAGGAGACATCTTATTTTTTAATATTACTTTTTCTCTATTTTATATTAAATTATTGATATAATTTAATAGTATTTTTGTTCCTTTATTGCTGTTATTATTTAATAGTGACTGTCAGTCACTTCTCTTTGCTAAGATAGGATTTACATTTTATCTATTATTTTATTTGTATCTTTTTATCCATTATTCTTTTGAGTGAAGCTTAAAATGGGAGCTTGTTTTCAGTTTCAGTTCAGTTCAGTTCAGTTTAGTCACTCAGTCATGTCTGACTCTTTGCGACCCCATGAATCGCAGCACGCCAGGCCTCCCTGTCCATTGCCATCTCCTGGAGTTCATTCAGACTCAGTCCATCGAGTCTGTGATGCCATCCAGCCATCTCATCCTCTGTCATCCCCTTCTCCTCCTTCCTCCAATCCCTCCCAGCATAGGAAGCCTTAATTGAATATCCATTTTGAATAGTGCATGGATTTGTCTCTATGAGGATTGGAAAAGTAGTCAGACAAATGCCTTGTCCTAAAGTGTTTTATAATGATGAGAGATACAACATTGGTATTAATATGTTGTTCACGGTGCAGGAAGTCATAGAAACATGATATTGAGTATTTACTCTTAAACAATAATCCTCATATTTTAAAAATATTAGTGCATGTAGTTTTGGGAGTAAAAAGGTGGTCGTCAGATACAGTTGAATTTGACTAAGCAGAACTGAATATTATTATGGTACTCACATATAAAAGACACTCAAAGTAATCATAAAAATGTGTCTTAAAAATTATAGTGTTTTGACATTTTTTTGAGATTTGTTTTTACACATGAAGGCATATGAAATGTAAATTTTTCAGAAGATGTTCTTTTGATATTATAATTTTAGGCTTGTTAGTAAGTGATAAGAGACATATTTTTCTAAGTTAAAAAGTTACTTTAATGAAATACAAAGAATGCTAGTTTTTGCATGTTGTGGATATTGTTAGAGAGCCATATCCCAGTGACACAGTTGAGATTAACTACATTAGCAGAGAAATTTCCAGTGTGCTTCTGGCTTCCTGCCTAAAGTGGCTGTAAGTCTTTTCCTCCTTGTCGGGAACTTTCTCTGATCTGGTGCAAACTTTCTTTGCAACACATGAGCAATCAAGAAATAAGAGTTAATGAATATGGTTAGAGGTAACCCTCCTCCAGTGAAAACAAGGGTCTTCAATAAAAGCTTTAGCCACCCTTTGTCAGCTGGGATGGTTCTGATGCATGTTTCATGTCATATATCCAAGTATACCCAGAAGACTAGAACCCCAAGTCCCATGAAATTAACCTGCTTACTGGTACTTACTTATCTGGGGGTTTTCTTCTCAGTTTTCTCATCTCCTTATTTGTGTTTCCTGAAATCTCTATGTAAAATCACTTCCTTGAGTCAGCATTTGTTCTAGGGTGGGACCAGAACAAAGACTTCTCTCAATATTTATTTTTATCTACTCGCTTATAGAATATAAACCTTGAGTTTGGGCTGTGCTATGACTTTTCACAATAAAGACTAGTTCTCTGTCCTCTTTGTAGCCATGCATGATAATATGACCAATTTCTAACAAATATAAGTAGAAAATTAGGTTTCACCTTCCAGGTTGTGCTTTTATTTTTATAATACTATTTATTCATTTTTATTTTTGGCTGTACTGGGTCTTTGTTGCTGCTTCAGCTTTTCTGTAGCTGTGGCAAGCAACTCTTCATTGTAGTGCGTGGGCTTCTCATTGCAGTGGCTTCTCTTGTGATGCACAGGCTCTAGGGCCCGTGGGCTTCAGTAGTTGTGGCACACGGGCTCAGCTGTTTGACTCCTAGGCTCTGTGCACAGGCCCAATTGTTGTGGCACATGGGCTTTGTTACTCCACAGTTTGTATGATCTTCACAGATCAGGGGTCAAATCTGTGTCTCCTGCATTGGCAGGCAGATTCTTTACCACTGAACCACCAAATAAGCCCCAGGTTGTGCTTTTAACTGGTGGGAATATCATGCCATTTCCCCCTTTCTCTCCATGGAGGTGAGCCATCTTGACTACACAGTAGAAGAAGAAATAAGCATTTCTCTTATTTTGTCTCTTATCTTTATTTTTATCTCTCTCAATTAGCAGCCTAAACTATATTGGAATTACTATATTGTCTACACAAATTAAATATAAATACATGGAATTTTATCTAAGAGTAGAATTACATTATAAGTCCAGAGGAAAAAATTTTTTTGGTAGTAACATATATCACCTAGATAGAAATGAGATAATTATGACAATTCTCTAAAAGAGATGCTTACCTTATATTTTACCATTTTAAGTGTGAGAATTTTAACTGAAATCGTCAGGTAGATTTTATCATTCTAGAAACTACTTTAAAAAACTTGGAATAGCTGTTTAGCTTAAGCAGTTAGAAAATGATGTGAGAATAGAAAAAATATGATTTAACTTTCTCTCTGGAATGAGAATATTATGCATTTTATGATACATTAGCTTAAGCATACAAATATTCAACAATAAAGATAGTTTGTTGATTGTGATATGAACCTGACGTTTTTCCTAAATAAGGACTTTTTGGTAATGAGGTTACTGAGAAATCATCTGCAAGTTTTAAAGTTATACCTGTAAATATAATAAATATGTATTTTGGAAAAAATAATCTCTGGGCATTTGATGAAATGGCAAAGAGGGATCAGCAGTATGGAGGGTGCTTTGTGAACTGGCCATGTTATTATTTCAGCATCCTTTTTCTCATATGTTGTAATATTTTTGATCTCTGATAATATTTTTTGTTTTAAGCACAGAGTTTTTATAAAAAGTTTTCTGTGGACATGCATTCCTTGAGATATTTCCTACAAACTGTCTATGATTATATTTAACTTGAGAGTATAACATAATATATTCTATTTTTAATTGGAGAATGCTGTTCTGCATTTGCACTGGTTATAATTTTCGGTATCTTGTGTGTTTTGGGGTTGATCAGTAGGACTGTATGTATTCATTTGTGTACCTACTCACTCATTCATTCACTATTTCGGACACAACAGTATTTCTATATGGGGGTCAAGTTTAAGACAGATGCATTCTTTGTCAGCATGGTGATGTTACTCTGACTATCTCAAGCACTGACCTAGTGGCACTGACAGTGTTAGCATTACTCTGAGCTTTCCCAGCGTCATGACATTGGCTTCATTTGTTCTTCTAGTCCTGCGTTTGGTGGTTATGTTTACACTATAATCATACACTAGTTATATTGCTTTGCAAAAACATTTCTTTTTTTAAACTTTTTATTTTGTATTGGAGTAGTGGAGAAGACTCTTGAGAGTCCCTTGGACTGCAAGGAGATTCAACCAGTCCATTCTGAAGGAGATCAGCCCTGGGATTTCTTTGGAAGGAATGATGCTAAAGCTGAAACTCTGGTACTTTGGCCACCTCATGCGAAGAGTTGACTCATTGGAAAAGACTCTGATGCTGGGAGGGATTGGGGAAAGGAGGAGAAGGGGACGACAGAGGATGAGATGGCTGGATGGCATCACTGACTCGATGGACGTGAGTCTGAGTGAACTCTGGGAGTTGGTGATGGACAGGGAGGCCAGGTGTGCTGCGATTCATGGGGTTGCAAAGAGTTGGACACGACTGAGCGACTGAACTGAACTCAAATGATAGCCAGTTAACAATAATGTTATGATAGTTTCTGGTGGATAGCAAAAAGAGAGCGATACTTGTATTGATTCTTCCCCAAACACCCCTCCTATACAAAAAGGTTAGGTTTTTTTTAAGAAAACTGAAAGTAGAACTTTATTATTTGCTTTGGATATTGTCTCTAAATTGTTACTAATGACTTGTCTTCACCTTGATATATTTGAGTATTCTAGTGTATCTTTTCCTTTTAATTAAAAATGTGATGATTTTGTTCTTTCTCAACAAGGTGAAGAAGGAAAATGCAGGGTTTTTGCCAGAACAAGGCTGTGAAGAATCCATAGAGCCATTAATAGACAGAAATTTTATATTCTGAAAAGGTCAGTGGCTTGTATTGGCTAAGATTATTTTGAGCTCTGGTTTTCTTTATCATCAAGTGTTCCTGAATACATTATTGTTAATCTCTTTCTTAACCTAATTAACTATTTCTTATATAATATTCATGCTTAACTAAGTAGTGTCATAAGGGTAGAAGAAAAAGTTTTTTTAGTTAACAGAAATGTGCAGACTAAATATAAAATTAAAGTCAAATTAGTCTTTTTCTTTTGGCTTCTTCATTGATTTCAGCAAAAAGACAGAATCAAAAGTTTAGTGCTATCTCATAAAAACAACTCTGTGTCTTCTATTTGAATTTAATGTAAAATTGACATCCTGTATATGGTCCAAAGTGTTTCAGGATTAGAAACACTTTATTTTAAAACTGTGACTTAAATTACATATAGGAAGATACTTGGGTTAAACGATCTATTTATCCTTTCCTCATTATAGCCTTCTATCTGATATAAGGAAATGAGTGACCATCTGATAACAAAGAAATGGGTGTTCATATAGGGATGAAGAGTGTGATAAACATTCTTACTCTGTTCTTTATGCTACCTTTAATACTATTCAATGAGGAGATTCAAGTGCATGAAACAAAACAAAAATTGCATCTTCCAACATATTTAGATCACATTTCAAACTGCCAGAGTTGGTTCAGCATCTATTTTCCACAGCCTAGCAAATTAGGCTATTTTAATGTGATAAAATATAGTCTCTGTAAAACTTATTTTTAGTTTGGTATCTTATAAAGGAGTCTTACAAAATCACTGTGTCTGTGTATGTGAGTGTCTGTCTACCCCCATATGCTGTCATAGACAGTTGGCATTGCCTTGGAAACTTTACAGGATCAAATTGCTGCATTCAGTATTCAGTGAAAGCAAAACTAGCACTGCCTCTTCTCCCTATCTGTAAATGAGAGAAAATCAGTCTCCGGTAGATTTGGGTATTTAAGTCGTAGTCAGATAGTTAGAAAAATTATAATAAGCTCCTTTGGGGCATGGAAATGTCTATTTGATTCTGTGTCAACAGTGTCTTGCCAGGATTTGGCTTATAGAAAATATTCAAGAAATCTTTCTTAATCAATGATTAAAAAAAAAAAAGGAAAAAAAAAGAAACTATCATTGCTTTTGGATTATTTCAGAAGGTTTAAAAACGCAGTAAACTACTTGATGATGAGCACAGCTTCAGAACTGAGGTGAGTGATTCATAAGAGGTTTCTGCAGAATCTTATTTCTGTGAAGACTATTTTGCTTTCCTTCCTGGGTCCAAGTCTCCTGTCACTGTCTCTGATTGGTGGGAATTAACCCAGAGGTTCTGGGAAATGTAGTTCCCAGGCTTTCAGCCCCCGTGATACATGGAAAAGCATAAAAGGGAGAGACCTGCTAAAGTGACAAAGGTGATCCAAAACAGCTTTCTCGGCATAACTTTTATAAAAATTACCTGGAAGTGTTGTATTGGTGCCAGGCATAAGATGGAGTTTAGCATGACTGGTAAAGAACTTAGCCTTATACAAGGACTGAGTACATAAAAGTTTCAAAATGCCCTTATTCCAATTTTGTACCCAAACAGCTTGAGAGGACACCAGAATATATAGGCAACTCCTTTCAGGATTTTTCTTATAGTGTCTGTTCATTGAATTGTCAATTTGAGGAGTCCTTGTAAACAAGAAGTGGCTTTGGAAGAACTTTGGGTAATTATTTCTTATGGGTACTGTGATACTCTGATACTTCTAAGTTATAATTTCTCTTCTAGGAAGAGCAGAGTAGACTATCGATCTGTTTTTTGTTGTTGTTAGACTGAAGTATAGTTGATTTACAATGTTATGTTAAGTTTAAGGTATATAACATTGCGATTTACTTATTATTTTTTCTGATTATATTCCATTATAGGTTACTACAAGTTATTGTATATAATTCCCTGTGCTATGCAGTAAATCCTTGCTGCTTATCTATTTATATATAGTAGTTTATACCTGTTAATCTCATATTCTTATTTGTCCCTACCTCTCTTCATCTGCCCTTTGGTAATTATAAATTTGTTTTCTGTGTCTGTGAGTCTGTTTCTTTTCTGTATATAGATTTATTTGTATAATTTTTTAGATTCTACATATAAGTGATATCATATAGTATTTGTCTTTTCTGATTTACGTCACTAATCTATGTTGCTGCAAATGCCAATATTTCATTGTTTTAATGGCTGAGTAATATTTCATTATAGATCTACATCTGTATCTATATCACATCTTCTTAAGCCAATAGTCTGTTGATGAGCACTAGGGCTGTTTCCATATCTTGGCTACTGTAAATAGTGCTGCTATGAACATTGGGGTACACATGTCCTTTTGAGCTAAAATTTTCATCTTTTCCTGATACATACCCAAGAATGGAACTGCTAGATCATATTGTACTTCTATATCATGTTTTTTTTTTTAAAGAAACTTCATACCATTTTACGTAGTGACTGTACAAATACATTCCCACTAACAGTGTAGGAGGATTCCTTTTCCTTTTTATCCATACTCTCTTCAACATTTATTGTTTGTAGACTTTTAAGACCATTGATCTTAATAAGTTAAACAGGATCTGTTGATTTCCACCTGCCATCTCTTAAGTCAGGTTAAGCAATTATAGCAAGGACAAACATTTATAATACCTACATTTTCTCTCTTTAAATTTTCTCTTTGTTTTGAATCATTTGCTTCTATTAAAAACTGGAGAAATGCATCCTCTTTAGTGTCTTGAATAAAGTATGCCATTCCTAGCCCACAGTCTCTGCCCTCAGAAAGAAATGAAAGGTACTTGGAAAAAACTCTCTCCCCACACCCCAATCTTGAATAGTGCCTGGTACACAAAAGATCTATAATATATTTTGCCAAATGAATGATGGTATAGATAGTTTCTTACTTTGTTTCATTTTACTTTATTATAAAACATCTCTTTGATGTGGCTAATGGCTGAAAAATGAGTTTGGTCTCTTTTATGTTATTCTTCAATGTTGACTTGATGCCACACACTGCTTTCCAAGAAGCCATATCTGTGGGGGGCCAGAAAGGCTGACTACCAGATACTTCTTTTCTATCCGTAGGAGTAAGATGTGTTAAGGACTGATGCAGGAATTAATGTTGTAGTGCTTCAGGAAGACAAATGAGTAAGACCTATATTATAAACTTATTCAGTCATCAGGACTCAGGTTTCTATGATGTAGATGATTTCTTGCCTTATTTTCCCCTTTTCTCTATATATTTATGGTATTTGATACATATCTCAGTTAGTCCATGTTTATTTTTATGACCAAAATTTATCAATATTTATTGAGTGACTGCTTTGTATAACACATTATATTAGACCTATTAGGATTAGCATGCAAACAAAATACAACATCATCCTCATTTCAAAAATTTGCAGTTTAGTTGTTGAAATAGATGGAAAACTAGAATTTCAGTATTTTGGGTGAATTGGTAAAGAGATATCTATAGGCATAGAAATATCTATCAACTGTAATAAAAAATAGCAGTGCATTTAGTTTAGAGAGGATACAAGGCCAGAAGGATATGTTAATAATTTTGTAAACCTAACAACGATTAATAGGCTCTCAATTAACGGGCAACATACAGATTAACAAATTCTAAGTACAACTTCATGGGAAATAGATGGGCAAACAGTGGAAACAGTGTCAGACTTTATTTTTGGGGCTCCAAAATCACTGCAGATGGCGATTGCAGCCATGAAATTCAAAGATGCTTACTCCTTGGAAGAAAAGTTATGACCAACCTAGGCAGCATATTAAAAAGCAGAGACATTACTTTGCCAACAAAGGTCCATCTAGTCAAGGCTGTGGTTTTTTCAGTGGTCATGTATGGATGTAAGAGTTGGACTGTGAAGAAAGCTGAGTGCCGAAGAATTAATGCTTTTGAACTGTGGTGTTGGCGACGACTCTTGAGAGTCCCTTGGACTGCAAGGAGATCCAACCAGTCCATCCTAAAGGAGACCAGTCCTGGATGTTCATTGGAAGGACTGGTGCTGAAGCTGAAACTCCAATACTTTGGTCACCTCATGCGAAGAGTTGGCTTATTGGAAAAGACCCTGATGCTGGGAGGGATTGGGGACAGGAGGAGAAGGGGACAACAGAGGATGAGATGGCTGGATGGCATCATCTACTCATTGGACATGAGTTTGAGTGAACTCCGGGAGTTGGTGATGGACAGGGAGGCCTGGCGTGCTGCAATTCATGGGGTAGCAAAGAGTCGGACATGACTGAGCAGCTGAACTGAACTGAACTGAACTGAACTGACTGAGGCACAACATGATTAGTAGTAATGAACAATTAAAAGATGCTTTCAGTTACTCTTGACTTCACATGATAGAGTTTTTAAGAAAAAATTTATAGATATTTAAAGTGAACATAATTCAATACTAAATTCTGAGTTTAACCTATATACTTTATTTTCCTAAACTGAAGTTATTTTGTGCACAGCATGTTAAAACCCAGCATTGATTCTAAATTGAAGGTAAATTAGGAAGTTTACTTTTATTTCTGGTAGTGGTGGAAATGCAGTGTTTCCATATCGTTGAAAATTGGTCCCTCCTGTGCTACCATGGATACCTTTGGTTTATATTTAAACATAAAGGTAATATTGAAAGTGAGTCTTTGGAGTTTTTAATGGGTAGGTTGAAGTTTGATTCAAGGTATACAGAGAATAAATTTTGCCACACTTGAGCAAAAGATGTTGCTGACTGTTAGGCATACACTTGACTCATCTTTAACTCATAAACTGATGCATGTTCCCAACACATCACACCAGCCTCCTACAGCTTTTCTTCCCACAAACACTCTACTAACTCCACATGGCACAACACCCACCAGTCCTCAGGCCAGCGGGATCACTATAATATATTTTCACAAAGATATGCAAGAAAGAACACACACAGTTCTCCCACACAGCTTGGAATAATTATGTAGAATGAAGCACAATCTATTCTGGTTTCATATCCCTGTTTTCCAAAAGTGAGTAGGCAGATACAAAGACAATGATGCTACAATAACCTTTATGGTCATAAAAGACCTTTAAAAAATATTCAGTAAATTCCTTCCTAAGGTTATTGAATCAACTCTTAGTTGATAGGGATTGATTCACCCAATGGTTTAAAAAGAGTAAAACGAGATCTTTTGTGCATAAATTCTTCATTATCATCAGTCTCCTCCTTATAAAGGTTTCCAATCGAGAGGGCAAAGAAAAGTCTACACTTGCATTTCAAATTCCAGCAGGGTTTATTATTGCCAGTGTTTGAATCCCTATTAAAAACAAAAGAGAACCAAGACAATAAGTTGGGGCACATCCAAGTCAAGATGCTTCCAAGTTACCAGAAACAAGAACGTAATTGTTAAATCGTGGGAAGGCAGCCTTTAGGCATTCAGGTATTTACAGGCTACTTAGTTTCAGCATTGATATTTCATGTGTACTCCTCCATAATAGGTGGAGAGCTTGGAGATCTGAATCCTCATCCTAGATGTCTGCTTAGTGTTTGTGTCTCCATGGATAAGCCATCATATTTCTTTATTTCAATTGTCTCCTAAGCAAAATTGGATATCCAGATTTATATGATGTCATGCACATGTAGTATAATTCAACTTGAAAACACAGGTGTACATGCACTTTTTATTAGATACAATAGAGGGGAAAAATCAGGAATAGAGTGTAGGAAGAGATAACATTAACTGAACATCTACTGTTATCAGCTTATGTAATCTTCAAAATGACCATAATGTTAGGCCTTTTTTCCCCCTGTTACTTGCTTACTAGGAAATAGATCCCAGAAAGCAGCAGCAACATGTATAATGTCCTCAAGCTACTAAATGTGGTAACTATAACTCAGTTCATTCAGTTCATTTGCTCGGTTGTGTCCAACTCTTTGCAACCCCATGAACCACAGCACACCAGGCCTCCTTGTCCATCACCAACTCCCGCAGTTTACTCAAACTCATGTCCATTGAGTCAGTGATGTCATCCAACCACCTCATCCTCTGTTGTCCCCTTCTCCTCCTGCCCCCAAACCTTCCCAGCATCAGAGTCTTTTCCAGTGAGTCAACTCTTGGCATGAGGTGGCCAGAGTACTGGAGTTTCAGCTTTAGCATCATTCCTTCCAAAAAACCCAGAACTGATCTCCTTTAGGATAAACTGGTTGGATCTCCTTGAAGTCCAAGGGACTCTCTGGAGTCTTCTCCAACACCACAGTTCAAAAGCATTAATTCTTCGGTGCACAGCTTTCTTCACAGTCCAACTCTCACATCCATACATGACCACTGGAAAAACCATAACCTTGACTAGACAGACCTTTGTTGACAAAGTAATGTCTTTGCTTTTTAATATGCTGTCTATGTTGGTGATAACTTTTCTTCCAAGGAGTAAGTGTCTTTTAATTTCTTGGCTGCAATCACTATCAGTTCAGTTCAGTTCAGTTCAGTCGCTCAGTCGTGTCCAACTCTTTGCAACCCCATGAATCACAGCACGCCAGGCCTCCCTGTTCATCACCATCTCTCGGAGTTCACTCAGACCCACATCCATCGAGTCCGTGATGCCACCCAGCCATCTCATCCTCTTTGTCCCCTTCTCCTCCTTTCCCCAATCCCTCCCAGCATCAGAGTCTTTTCCAATGAGTCAACGCTTCGCATGAGGTAGCCAAAGTACTGGAATTTCAGCTTTAGCATCATTCCTTCCAAAGAACACCCAGGGTTGATCTCCTTCAGAATGGACTGGTTGAATCTCCTTACAGTTCAAGGGACTCTCAAGAGTCTTCTCCAGCACCACAGTTCAAAAGCATCAATTATTCGGCGCTCAGCCTTCTTCACAGTCCAACTCCCACATCCATACATGATCACAGGGAAAACCATAGCCTTGACTAGAAGGACCTTAGTCGGCAAAGTAATATCTCTGCTTTTGAATATACTATCTAGGTTGGTCATAACTTTTCTTCCAAGGAGTTAGCGTCTTTTAATTTCATGGCTGCAGTCACCATCGCAGTGATTTTGGAGACTCCCCAAAATAAAGTCAGCCACTGTTTCACTGTTTCCCCATCTATTTCCCATGAAGTGATGGGACCAGATGCCATGATCTTCGTTTTCTGAATGTTGAGCTTTAAGCCAAATTTTTCACTCTCCTCTTTCACTTTCATCAAGAGGCTTTTTAGCTCCTCTTCATTTTCTGCCATAAGGGTGGTATCATCTGCATATCTGAGGTTATTGACATTTCTCCTGGCAATCTTGTGTTATTTTTTCAGTCCAGCGTTTCTCATGATGTACTCTGCATGTAAGTTAAATAAGCAGGGTGACAATATACAGCCTTGACGTACTCCTTTTCCTATTTGGAACCAGTCTGTTGTGCCATGTCCAGTTCTAACTATTGCTTCCTGACCTGCATACAGATTTCTAAGAGGCAGGTCAGGTGATCTGGTATTCCCATCTCTTTCAGACTTTTCCACAGTTTATTGTGATGCACACAGAGAAAGGCTTTGGCATAGTTGATAAAGCAGAAATGGATGTTTTTCTGGAACGCTCTTGCTTTTTCGATGATCCAGCGGATGTTGGCAATTTGATCTCTGGTTCCTCTGCCTTTCCTAAAACCAGCTTGAACATCAGGAAGTTCACGGTTCATGTATTGCCAAAGCCTGGCTTGGAGAATTTTGAGTATTACTTTACTAGCATGTGAGATGAGTGCAATTGTGTGGTAGTTTGAGCATTCTTTGGCATTGCCTTTCTTTGGAATTGGAACAAAAACGGACCTTTTTCCAGTCCTGTGGCCATTGCTGAGTTTTCCAAATTTGCTAGCATATTGAGTGCAGCACTTTCACAGCATCATCTTTCAGGATTTGAAACAGCTCAACTGGAATTCCATCACCTCCACTAGCTTTGTTCATAGTGATGCTTTCTAAGGCCCACTTGACATCACATTCCAGAATGTCTGGCTCTAGATATGTGATCACATCATCATGATTATCTGGGTCATGAAGATCTTTTTGTATAGTTCTTCTCTGTATTCTTGCCACCTCTTCTTAATATCTTCTGCTTCTGTTAGGTCCAGATCATTTCTGTCCTTTATCGAGCCCATCTTTGCATGAAATGTTCCCTTGGTATCTCCAGTTTTCTTGAAGAGTTCTCTAGCCTTTTCCATTCTGTTGTTTTCCTCTATTTCTTTGCATTGATCACTGAAGATGGCTTTCTTATCTCTTCTTGCTATTCTTTGGAACTCTGCATTCAGATGCTTATATCTTTCCTTTTCTCCTTTGCTTTTTGCCTCTCTTCTTTTCACAGCTGTTTGTAAGGCCTCCCCAGACAGCCATTTTACTTTTCTGCATTTCTTTTCCATGGGGATGGTCTTGATCCATGTCTCCTGTACAATGTCACGAACCTCATTCCATAGTTCATCAGGCAAAAAAGCTACCTGGAATATCATTTTCTAACAGAACAATATTTTAATAGTGAGTTATTTAATATGTTAAGTTTTATGAGGTATTTTTATATTTAGAGGAATCTATTATGATTAATAGATGCCTTTGAATTGTGGTTCTAAAGAATACTCCTGAGAGTCCCTTGGGCAGGAAGGAGATCAAGCCAGTCAATCTTCAGGGAAATTAACAGTGAATACTCCTGGGAAGGACTGATACTGAAGCTGAAACTCCAATAGTTTGGTCATTTGATGTGAACAGCTGACTCACTGGAAATAAGTCCCTGATGCTGGCAAAGACTGAGGCCAGAGAAGAAGAGGACGTCAGAGGATGAGATGGGTGGATGCCATCACCAATGCAATTCACTGGGCATGAGCTTAGGCAGACTTCAGGAGATGGTGAGGGACAGAGAGGCCTGGCATGCTGTAGTCTATGGGGTCGCAAAGAGCTGGACGTGACAGGGTGACTTAACAGCAACAATATTATTATTAATAACTTTTATCTTAATAAAAGCATTGTATTTTATAAGGAAATACTTATTTTATAAGTTTTATTTGACTTTTTAACTTAAAATTAAAAAAAAGATTTTAAATTTTATGGCCTTTTGTGCATGTGCTTTTAGTTGTGTCCAACTCTGTGTGACCCCATGGACTACAGCATGCCAGGCTCCTCTGTCTATGGGACTCCAGGCACAAATACTGGAGCAGGTTGCCATTTACTTTTCCAGGGATCCGCCTGATCCAGGGACTGAACCTAGGTCTCCTGCATTGTAGCTAGGTCTTTTACTGCTTGAGCCGTCAGGGAAGCCCGTGTTAAATTATAGAGTGGTAGACATTTTTGTACATGTATTTTTATACATGTTTCTGGTTTCTTTTAAGGAGGATTTCTTGTTAAATGATATGAACTTTTTGCACCTCTTTATACATACTGTAAAATTACTTTCTAAAAAATAGTGTTTATAATTATACTTTCACCTGAGAAGAGGATTGTATCTGTCTCCAACACCTATTCCAGCAATATTTCTTAATATTTTTCCTAACATTTAACTAGTTTGATTAGTAAAATATACCATTTATTTTTTGTTTGTTTTGTGCACACACAAGGTACTGCACATGCCTGTTGCACACATCACCACCTGGTTGTTTGTGTGTGCATGTGTGCTCTATCATGTCCAACACTTGGCTCCTCTATCCATGGAATTTTCCATTCAAGAATACTGGAGAGGGCTGCTATTTCCTAATTTATAGTTATTTAATTCTATTGGAGGTGAATATCTAGTTTTATATAGATTTTTACATTTGCTAACTTAATTTAAATGCAATTTATTTTGCTGTGTGAGGTGAGATGAGTATCCATTTGGAACTTTTTCCTAATATCTAGGCTAAACAACAGTATTTGTTTCTCAGCATCATCTTTTTATTTAGTTGTGATATCTTATTTATAATGTTAATTTTTTCACTATTAATAGTAAAGCATACATCTAGAAAGTGTAAAGCCCTTTAATTTTTTCCATGATATCAATCTTTTAAAAAATAACTTTAAAATATATTTTAGTAACTCATGGCAGTGTTCTCTTATTTTATTTTCATTAATTTCATTTTATTTCATTTTATTAATTTCGTTCAGTTATTTTCATTAATTTTTTCCAAACTAATTTTTGTTATCCTTGCTTTACTCTTTCAGATACACTTTAGGACACACACAAGCACAGACACACATGTACACATAGCTTTTAAAAGAAAAACTACTTGTGTTTTCATTGTAAGTATATTTATTAATAAATCTGATAGGAATTGATATCTTCACAGTATATTTCTATCATCCAGGCGCATGAAATATGTCATATATCTCCAGTCTTCTCCTTTTACTTATTAGGAATTATGGACAACAGATGCCATGATAAATGGAAACCATAAGATGGAAGATAGAGTCAAGGTCAGAGCAAGAGTAGAAGTATGGTCAGAGGTGAGCTGAGTCAAATAAGTGAAAAAGAACAGTGGAAGAAAGTATAGTGCATTCTTGCTCCCAGAGGATGACAACATAGTAAGAGCTCAGGCATGTTCTTGATCATCTATCATCTTTGATCATCTATGTGAACTCAGTTTCAAATAACACCTAGCTGGAATTTCAATGGTATCCTAAAGTGTGTCCCAGGTTTTTGGAAGCCTGGCTGTGAAGCAGTTCCTGCTGTATTCTTATATTCTTGTTTACTTTTAAAATTAATTTGTATCCTTTGAGGTATCTTTATCATGTCTTCTTTACCCTGCAATGGGAAAAAGTGTAACAGATAATCATTGCTTATTCTTTCACTACACTACTAAATGTGGCTTGCCAATATTTCGTTTTGAAGTTGTGCATCGTATTCACAAATAACGTTTAACAAATTGTATGAGTATCACTGGGTGGGTGTTGTCTGCTGGATCTTTGATTTGAGCACCTCAGCACTCTGTAATCATTAAGAGTGATTTTATAAAAAAGTATGACACATGTAACCTTATGGTTGATGAGGACTTGGAATAGCAGTGTTTTCTCTCTAGCATCTAAATTTTAAACCAAAGAAAGTGTTTTAGAATTACAGTAAAAAGAAATGTGTTATATTTACCAAATGTGTCTCATTGATTAAAAAATGTTTTATTTTTATTTTAGCATCATTGTTTATCATTGATAAAGTTTTTCAGTGTGAGTAAAGCTAAATACTTACTGATTGGACAGTCACCACTAAAACAGAATATTTGACAATCTATATATTGATTTTATATATGAGTATACATTTATATATACTAATTTTTAAGAACTATGCCAAAAGACTAAGGATTAAAAGACTCATATGACTACCTATTATTAAAGAGCTAGAAGTCTGGAAGGAAAATAAAAGTGCATTTTATTCATAATACAGTTTACAAAGTGATGTGATAGAAATATGTTCAAGATGTTCTGTGTTCACAAAGACATACACGCTTGTTCTCTTCTCTGTACCAGGCCCTATGGGAAGTAATTTTGGTAAAATAAGGGACTGGATACTTTGGTATCAGTTCAATGAAGTCAAGCTTTTCCAGCAAGTATTTAGCTGAACACAAATAGGGTAAATTATTTAAGCTCTGAGTTTTCTGGTTTATAAAATGGAAAAACTTACATTCCTCATAGAATTTTTCTGAAAATTAAATTACTTAATGACTTAAAATAGATCCCATATATAGTAAGCTTAATATAACATTAGTCTCTATTATGATATTGATATTTTAAAATATTTTATATATATTTTAATATAACATTAGTCTATATTATGATATTAATATTTTAAAATACTCATTGATATGAGTATTTAAACACACATACAGTCCAAACTGTGTGGAAAATACTATGTGAATAGTGTCAACAGACTGCATATTAGATGTAAGACAGGGCTCTGCAAAGGCTTCTGAGAGAAGGTGACTTCTGACTAGAATCTTCCAGGAGTAGTTACAGTCAAGTTGGTAAGGTTGGGAGGGAATGTTATCTGGGAGATGAAGGAGAAGACTCTGTAACTTGGGGGAAAGAGAATGAATGACTGGAGCACAGAATGTGAAACTGGGTTATTATAAAAACTGGTGATGGTAATCTAAATGGGGACATGATCGAGAAGGATCTTTATGTTAGGACTCTTGCTAATGCTAGTGACAGAAAAGCTAGTCCAGATCAACTTAAGTAAAAACAAAAACTTTTTAGTTCCTGCAACTGAAAAGTCCAAGAGTAAAGCTGATGGTACTCAAACAGTGTTCTCAGGATTTTGTCTCTGTTCTTTTGCTCTTTTTCTCCAACCATTTTTCTCTCTTGGTGAAAAGACAGCTCACAGTTTCTAACATAGCAGAAAAGACATCCTTTTTCTTAGTCACTTGCCAGGGGTAGGTAAAGTATGGCCTGAGGGCCAGATCAGTTCCAGAGCCTGTTATTGTAGGCTAGTGTTAAATGCTGAATGTTTGTATCTCCCTAAAATTCACATTTTGAAATCATAATCCTCAATGCGATGGTACCGGAAGATGTGGCTTTCTGGAGGTGATTAGGTCATGAGATTGGAGCACTCATGAATGGAATTAGTACTCAAAAAAGACCCTAGAAAACTCTATTTTTTCCTCATCCACATGAGAAGATAGCAAGAAAACAATCATCTGCAACCTGCAAGAAGGTCTTTACCAGAACCTGACAACATTTGGACCCCAATCCTGCAGCCTCTAGAACTGTCAGAAATATATATCTGTTGTTTGTAAGCCACTCAGTCTGTTAAATTCTATTATAGCAGCATGAACTAAGACTGCCAGAAAGCTAAAAATGCTTTTTGTATTGTTAATAGGTTATAAACAAAGACATAAAAACAAAGATAAATATGTAATTGAGAGTAAGTGGTTGGACCCTCAAAACCTAAAATATTTACCATCTGGTCTAACTTCCTTTCTTAAAGTTGTGTGAGTGTCTCTGAGTTGATCTGGGGCCTGGCATGTCACTATCTAGTCACACTCCTCATGTTCAGATTGTCTGTGTAGATTTCTTGCCCATCCCTTGACATAAAGATGGAATCAACTTTATCTGAAGCATAGAGACTTAGCGTGGAAGAGGTATAACTGCTCTGAGAAAAATCAGAAGAAGAGTAAATGGGCCACAGGATAACAAATATCCAACATAATCTTGGAAGCCAAAATGAGGAGAATATACTCTCTTGAGAGCATCAAGTTGCAACAGAAGATATTTGATAGAGTAGACTAGCATGCTTACATTTGTGTTTTAATATATTCATGTCAGAATTAATTTCAAAAATTTAAAAGTTGTTTTCTGTGAGTTTCTCTGCCCCTGCTTACTCTGAAAATTCCTCCACCTCCCCCTGGAGGGCCTTTTCCCTTGCCAGATCACTCTGGGGAATATGACTCACAGATTCTGGAAGCACAAACAGAGACTAGTACTTAAAAGAAGCTTCTGGCCAAAGTTCCAGACAGAAAGATTTAGATGCATGTTAGCAGAGCAAGTTTTTCCACTTTTAGAAACTAGATAAGACTCAGACTGGAAAAGGAGGAAGAAGCCATGACAATTGAAAAAGAAGAAATAGCGTTTAATCCTGGAGGAGGGCTAGGGCATGGTGGATTAGTAGAAAACTTTTCTTTAGAGAGTAGCTACTCAAACTTTAATGTATAATCTGAAATATTATATCATTTGAAATTTTGTTAAAAGGCATATTTTAATTTTGTAGGATTGTTTGATGCCCAAGACTATGCTTTTCTTCTAAGATATTAAGAGATGAAATTGCTAGTAGTCCATGAACACCTGGGTGGGGAAGATCCCTGGGGAAGGAAATGGCACCCCACTCCAGTACTCTTGCCTGGAAAATTCCATGGATGGAGGAGCCTGTTAGGCTACAGTCCATGGGGTTGCAAAGAGTCAGACACGACTGAGTGACTTCATTTTCACTTTCATGAACACCACGTTGACTAGGAAGAGTATAAAGCACTAGGGAGCTACATCAAAGTTGACTCACTGCCCAATCTCCTTCTTGTAGCTGTCCAGAAAACGGTACAACTTACAGTGGTCAGTTCACTCGCCATCAAGTCAAATGACATTTGCCTCACAGGTTTTACTTTCCCTCAACTCCATCGTCCCTTTACGTGTAAAGAAACCCCAAACAAAAGGCTCTTAAAACTTTATTTGAGTCCTTTACTTTCTGAAGGAAATCAACCCTGGGATTTCTTTGGAAGGAATGATGCTAAAGCTGAAACTCCAGTACTTTGGCCACCTCATGTGAAGAGCAGACTCACTGGAAAAGACTTTGATGCTGGGAGGGATTGGGGGCAGGAGGAGAAGGGGACGACAGAGGATGAGATGGCTGGATGGCATCACGGACTTGATGGACCTGAGTCTGAGTGAACTCTGGGAGTTGGTGATGGACAGCGAGGCCTGGCATGCTGCAATTCATGGGGGTCACAAAGAGTCGGACACGACTGAGCGACTGAACTGAACTAAACTAGGATAAGAGGGTTTCCCTTGTGGCTTAGCTGGTAAAGAATTCGCATGCAATGCTGGAGATCTGAGTTTGATCTCTAAGTTGGGAAGATCCCCCAGAGTAGGAAAAGGCTGCCCACTTCAGAATTCTGGCCTGGAAAATTCCATGGACTGTATAGTCCGTGGGGTCACAAAGATTCAGACACGACTGAGTGACTTTCACTTCACTAGGATAAGAAGCAGAGATTTGGACAATTTGGTGGTGGTGGCAAAATGAAAGGAAAGTCTTGCTTCATGTGCAATATAGGACTAGATGTAGTCAGTTTGAAATTTCTCTCTCAACTGAGATAACAGCAAATATTCATGTTCTTTAATGCTCTAAGTCCAGTTTATGTGATGGACTGGAACAAAAAGCAACATGGGAAATAAAGATATAAGATGCTGGAATATTCTAGAGGAGAAATGATATTGTTCTAAATTGGAATTAAGACAGTATTGGGTTGCACCTCACAGGCATACAGGGTCTGTATTTGCATAGCTTTAAGATCAAAGAAAGAATGAGGTAGGCCTCAGAAATATCTACGGTTTAGTGGATGTGGAATTTACACATCTGAAGCAGGGTCCTGGAGTGACACCCCACTGTCATGGGGTAGGTACCTGTGGCAGTCTTTGCTCCTGGTAGGGAAAGGGGAGATTACAGCTATAAGGAAACTGATATCAGGTGGGCTCATTAGTTACCAGGGAAACCTGCAGAGAGGCCTGCCCTCTCACCGCCCTTTGATAAGAACAATCATTAGCTTGGGCCTGTAGAAAATACTTAGGAATGTCAGTCATGTGAATAGGGTATAGATGAAGCAGGCACTGGTCATGCAGGGAATGTACAGAAAGACTAGTCACGCTGGATGGTCTGACTATACAGACAGGCAGTTGAGATAATCTATCTGGAAAGATATTGTCGGCAGAATTGATGGAATTTAGTCCTTGAGTTCATGTGGGGCATAGAGGAGAAGAAGGAATAATTTTGAGTATCCAGGCTTAGAATTTGGGAAACTGGATTTTAATATTTATTGAGCTAGAAAGCATTATAATATTAGAGGAGCAGGAGGAGCTATTTGAGTCTGAATAGTCAAAAAGTATCTTTATTGAGTGAATTATCTGTAGAAACTTGAAGGAAGAGTGGGGATTATATAGACAGAGAAGCAGAGTTGGCGATGATGTTTCCCAGAAGAATGAATGGCATGTGCAAAGGTACAGGGATATGAAATGGCTTGCATAGCTCACTGTGTGACCAGAGTTGAGAGTGTATGGGGTAATGAGTCAAGAGTAAAGTGAATCTTTAAAAATAAAGGTAACAGGCAGCTCTACTTCAAGCACTGTGGTGAGCTGAATGTGAAGAAAATCAAAAGGGAGGGAATGTATGTGTCTATGTGGCTGATTCATTTTGCTGTACAGTAGAAACTAACACAACATATTCCAATAAAAAAGTTACTTTAATAAATAAAGGTAAAAAGAGATTTTTGAATACAAAAAAGATTTGGAAATTGTTTCTGAAAATTAAGGGAAGCCATTCAGGAATTTAAACAGAGGAATGGTTTAATCTAATATAAAACTTAGAAAGGAAGGGAGCATTCATTTCATCAGTGTATTTCGTGTAACATTATTTATATTATCTTGTCTCAGCATAGAGGGGAATGGCATTGTGCTTGTAAAAGCTAATGATGAATTGCTACAACTCTAAGCATGACATGGAGTTCCATTCATAGGACACAAAGAAATTTTTCTTTAAGAAACATGCTCTGTGGTAGTATTCATTTTCAGATTGGCCACACAGTTAAAATGACTGTATTAACTTTCAGTTAAATGACCTATGGCCACTCGGAACATCCACACTGTAGTTAACTTTTCTGGATGGTATGTACAAAATTTTTTATTTACCTGTCATTAATACAGTATGAAATTTCTGGAAAATCTGTAATGCTTTTATTGATACATTTATCCATATTAGCTTATCTAACTTTTCTTGGAGGCATCTCTCCTATAGATTTTTACCTACAATATATAAGACTCCTCTCTAGGCTAGAATATAGATATTCTTTTGAGACTTTACTTGCCTTTATTTTGAAAATCCCTTTTCTCTAGTGCTAAATTTCCTGATTCCTAGATAAAATCTCTTTGTTTGTTTACTCCCATATTCTGATGAAGTACATGCTCTAGTGTGTTCTTAATACATGATGCATGGGAAATAAAACATACTAGATATTTGCATGTCTAAAGTGTTTTTATCCTATTCTTTAAATGGCTGATATTTCAGGGATATATAGGGTTTTATATCACAAATATTTTCCCCCAAGAATACTGGAGAATTATCCATTGTTCTATATCTCCATTTTCTCCATTTATATGTTTGATATAATTCTAATACCACATATTTCATGTGACATCATTTTTTTTTAGTACTGGAATCAGGATATTCTGTGTAGTGCCATATTTATACAGTAATATAACTTACTGAGAATATATTTTCACTTATTTATTTGGAATATTTTTATTTATTCACAGAAATGTTCTTTTCGCTCCCTAAATTTCTTTCCTTAATATTATTTCTTTCTAGATATTGTAATATTTACATGTTGGATTTTCTGAATTATGCTTCTAATTTTGACATTTCTTTCTCATTTAACATCTATTTTTCCTTGTGTCATACCTACTGGAAGATTTCCTAACTATGCTCTTCAGACTTTAAAATGTTTTTTCTATTACAATTTTCATTTCTAAGAAATGAGATCCCTTTATTCTCTTCTGATCATTATTTATCATTGCCTATTGTTCAAAATCTACTGAAGACAGATTTTCTCTCATATATCTATTCTTTCACAGTATAAAATCAGATATTCTCTTTCAGATATTCTCTTCTGAAAGAATGGAGGCCAGAAGGCAATGGAACAGCATATGCAACATATTCAGAGTAATGAAAGTAAGAAAAATTAAAAATAAACAAAATAAGACAAAACTGTCAACCTAAAAATTATATTCAAGAAAACTATCTTCCAAAAATTAAGGCAAAATAAAGGTATTCTTAGATAAGCAAAAATAGAGCATTTATTGCTAGCAGTTCTACTCTACAAAAATTCTAAAGAAAGTACTTCAGGCTGAAAGCAAGTGACACCAGAGAGTAAATCAAATCCATACACAGTAAGTGTTAGTAAAGTGTTAGTAATGGTAGTTATGCTGGTAACTATACATGACAGTATAATTGTATATATTCTTTATTCTTCTTCCTTTTTAACTAATTAAAAGAGTACTTGCAAATAAAGAAGTACTTGCATAAAACAATATGAAATAAAGAAGTACTTGAGTGAAAGTCGCTCAGTCGTGTCTGATTCTCTATGACCCTGTAGACTACACAGTCCATGGAATTCTCCAGGCCAGAATATTGGAGTGGGTAGCCTTTCCCTTCTCCAGGGATCTTCCCACCCCAGGGATCGAACCCAGGTCTTCCGCATTGCAGGCGGATTCTTACTAGCTGAGCTATCAAGGAAGCCCAGAAAGAAGTACTTGCCTAAAACAATATGAAATAAAGAAGTGCTTGCCTAAAACAATATGTACATAGTTATACTGTTGAGGTTTTAACATATAGAAATGTAATGCATTTGACAAAAATAGCACAAAAGAGGTGGGTGGGAGTAAAGCTTTGAGTAAGGAAATGATACCAGATGGTAGCTTGAATCCACAGTAAAAAAAATTAAGAGGATAAAAAGTGATAGCTAAGATTAATATAATAAACTCTATAAAAATAATCTGTCTCCTCTTACCTTTGAAAGATCTAAGATTATAAAATTTAATAAATATAACAGTGGATTTCAGGGTTTGAAACATATAAAAATGTAATATAAATGATAAAAACAGCACAAAATTGGAGGAGGATGCAGCTATAGAGGAGTAAAGTTTTTATGTTTCATTACAGTCAATTTAATATAAATATCTAATAAGATCTAGAGCAGTTGCTGAAAAATCATTTTTAAATGTAATTGAAAATTATGAAAAGGATTAAAATGTATCAACCTAGTACAAGAGAATGAAGCATAGAAGGAAAATATGATGTGAAGTATATAGAAAGCAAATGTAAAATGACAGATGTAAATCTAATTATATTCATAACTTTAAATATGAATTAAATAAATCAGGTCAGATATTAAGCTGAATTTTAAATAATATAGGGCCCAATAATATGCTGTTTGACACATTTTAGATTTAAAGATACAAACAGACTGAAAATAAAAGAATTGAAAAGATGTATCATATGAAACAGCTATCATGAGAGGAATGAAGACTTGAATAACACAGAAAGACAAAAAGACGTAAATAGCCATATAAAAAGCCATAGTGTGATTGAACAAAGACTACTGTTATCCTAAGAAGCCAAATTGCAGTCGCTGAAAGACTTTTTCCTGTTCAGTTATTACTGAGAGAAAAATTCCTGGACAATTATTACAGAGAGAAAATTCCAGCTCCTGTCCAGGGCATGGTGGGGACAGGTTTGGTGGTCTTGGTGTGATCTCAGCTTCCTAGGTCACATCTGAGAGCTTCCGGGCTAGGTAGCTCAGAGAGGGACTTCACCATTTCAGATGTGAATTTTCCATCTCATTTTTTTGGGATTGGGGGAGTGTATCTTTCAGTTCAGTTTAGTTCATTTCAGTTGCTCAGTCGTGTCCGACTCTTTTCGATCCCACGAATCGCAGCAAGCCAGGCCTCCCTGTCCATCACCAACTCCCGGAGTTTACCCAAACTCATGTCCGTCTAGTCGGTGATGCCATCCAGCCATCTCATCCTCGGGTTATCCCCTTCTCCTCCTGCCCTCATCCCACCCTAAACTGTGCCAAAGTATCCTAAACTCGTCTTTTTTTTTTTTTCCCCAGTTTCAGTCTCTCTAATGCTGCTGTCCTCTGCTAGGTTGAGACAGTCTCAACTTGCGGAAAGGGATTTAGGGTAACATTTTAAAAGTTTTCAATATTTTAAAGATTTTTTTGTCAATTATCTTAAACAACAACAACAACAAACAACAAAACCCTGCCCTATAATCTGGCCTTAATATTTTCTGGACTTTCTAACAAGAACTTACATTTTCCTAGCTTTCATGGCAACTACCCTTCATCCGCTTTTCATTTTCTAAATATTTAACCCTTTTCTTTGTCTTCTAGAGTTTATGCTCCCCCCACCCTGTACCCCCCGCTTTCTAGTAATTTTTGTGGAATTTTTAAAGAGAACAAAGATAAATGCAATCATTCAATTTACTGTGTTTGATCTTTAAGACCATCCCCTCAAAAATAGATCAGAAAAATGAAAATAAAACTTTGAGTTAAATCAATCTTAGTTTAAGTACTGAATCAATCTCACACTGATGGTATTATACTAAACAAATTACACATTTTTTTGGAGCCATGATTTTCCCAATGGGAAGACATGAATAAACAATACCTACATCATACACAGAGGTCTTATGTGAGAAAAGATATATACAGTGATTTCATGGCTTATTTCTTTGGGACTGTAACCGTCATCATCGTACTCATCATCATCAGTCTGGCTCCAAATAAAAACAACAATGGACCAAAGTACTTAGATCAATGTTCTAAATTCTTTAGCCACTTTTTGATTTAATAATATTATTTGATTTGAATAAGTATATTCAAATAGCCAGGGACTGGTATACTTCACGCTATTGTTCTGCCTTCTTAGTCATAAAGAATCTGTTTTGGAGAGAATACAGCTCTTAATTTTGTGGTCTGTTAAATCTGAATTTGAAATGAGAAAGCCAAATTCAGTTTTGAAAGTTGAAGTGAGATGAACTGATAGTTAACAGAACCACAAAGTTGTATTGGTATAATAAGAATTTAAATCCTTATAAATATGAGATTTGTGAGATATCAAGACTTATATATGAAGTTTAAGAAGAAATTCAAGATATATAGGGTTTTTTTTGTCTACTCTTCAAATAACTGCATTTTTAAAATTTGTGTTTTCCTGTCTTCTGTCTTTAGATTTTAAATATGGTGGCTTTATGACCATAAGTATTCCTTGCTTAATACTACTTGCTTGTATTCATGGATTATGTTGTCTTTAGTAATGAATAATTCATTTATAAGATAACAAGCACATCCTCATCATTATAAACTAACCACATGAGTATTAAATGGAAAGTTAAATAGCTCCTTGACATTCTTGTGAACCAGGAGCCCCAGAGTAGAATCTGATTGGCAGGAGCAATAAGAATTAAGAATAACAAAAAATATTTAAATCTTTAGGAATCAGAAGAAGTAAATGCAGATATCTGATTGTAATAAATAATAAAACTTACTCTTCAATATTTAATGCGTACATCAGTGTATTTTAGAATGTGATTACTGTCAAAAGCTAAGCACTTTTTTTTTTGCAACATTCTTTTCTGAACAAGAACCGTCCAGTCTTCGTGTGCCTCATAAATGTTGTCTCTACGAGAAGAGAACTTTATTCAGGGAAGATAATTTTCGAATGGAAAATTGTTCCAGTAATTAAATATTTTTCAGGGTGACTTCTTTACACACATTTCATGCTATAAGATTTAGAACTGTGTTTTAATACTCTTTGGTAAATTGTCTATATATTTTGTAAACATTCTCAAGGAAAAGTAGTCTGGAAAATAGTCAAATTGCTGAAGCACAAATATTTATCACTGATCCAGTAAGATTTTATGTACCCCATAAATGCAATATTATATATTTTGTGCTTCCTCTATTTTTGGTGCAATATACATTTTTCCCCATGAAGTTAATTTCATGATTGATAGATATTTCTGAGCAGTATTTTGTTACTACAGCTTCATGGGTACTGAATGTTTACACAGAGTCATTATTTTTCCCTCAGATAGTGATAAGGAGCCAGACAATCTGAACCCACACTGTTTATATTTTGAAATTATGCTTGCTATCTAAGCTATATATCTTTTATTTCCTTAGACCTATTGTATTTACATGCTTCTCTCACACTTACTTTGAAGTATATCACTAACCCATCTAACAGCTTATATAGCATCATGGACATCAAAGTCAAGTTCAGAACAGGGTGCATTTAATTAAAGGACAGAACGAAGGAAAATCTGATTCAATTTTTGTCTGGTTAGGGGAGGAAAAAAGAATTTTTGATTCAATGGCTCAAAAAATCTTATACTTTCAAGGATCATTTCTATAGTTTGTAAAATTCTATTGCCAATTCTGTCAGTGAGCTGTTTTGTGAACTTACACAAAAACTCATCCTTTTTATTTCTTTCTATTTTAAAATAAAGATTGCCACATCACCTAGCTAATGGTTTTGTGAGACAGAATAAAGAATAAAAAGGAATGAGAAGTGAGTGCCTAATGACTACTATTGAAATACTTCATAATCTTGAGACTGGAGGTGAAAGTGTACCTAACATTTTGCATATTTAGGTTGTCAGGGTCTTTAAAGTTAAGTCTTGGTTATAAACTCGGAAGGTTACTGTTGCTGAACACTGTTGATTTTAGTGAAGAGAGCACTGATGCTAGAATTCTGTTTCTCAGGAAACATATTTCCTCATTTGAAAAGATAGGATCATCATCCTTTTTACTCAGTTGGTTATTGTGAGAATTACAATATTTTGAAGGTCAGGAAAGGTGTTTAGGAAAAAAAGTGAAGTGTTATGTATTGCAAGATGCTATTTCTGAAGATATTTTAAAATTAAATATACCATAGGATAATGGAGATATTATAAATCTGTAATGACTTACACTTCAAGAATGTCTGTCCCTTTCTTCCCTCCCTCCTTTTTTTTTTTTTTTGAAAAACATTTTCCTTCTGCTAAGGGTTCTATCAATTAATATCAGTACTCAGACCACATTTTTGTAAACTTCTGGTTGACAGCTCAACTCCTGTATTTCTTTAAAAAGTAAACTATACACACACACACACACACACACACACACACACACACACATATATACTCAGTACTCATACAACTTTCATTCTTTGCCACCATGAGTAGCTTGCCAAATTCAAATGAAGCCATTCTATGGTCAATAAGAACTGTCTAGTCACCAAAATTGAAGACTTCTTTTCACTATTTTTTCTCGTTATGTTGTCAAAAATATCTGAAACTGTTAATCATTCTTATTTTTCAAAGTTTGTCTTTCTCTTGTTAACTTTAAAATGAGCTATGCTAGTATGCCCATAAGTTCTTTTCCCAAATCTTTCTTGCTGCTGCTAAGTAGCTTCAGTCGTGTCCAACTCTGTGCGACCCCATAGATTGCAGCCCACCAGGCTCCCCCTTCTCTGGGATTCTCCGCCAAAACATTACATATATATTCCCCTGCCAATGAAACATAGTTACTATTCAAGGTGTGGCCTCATTCTTTATTCTCTTTCCTTCTTTTATCCATTTTTCTTTCATAATTGAATTCTTATCTATGGCTTCAACTATCATTCAAATTAAGTTAAATGCCTATCTACTACTCCTTCATTATTACTTTTTATTACATCCATAAGAACCTTTCAAGTTAAAAAAGCTTACCACCATATCATCAATATGCTTGACACTGATTTTCTCACTTCTGTTATCTGGGTCATTCTCTGCTTTGGGTCTTAGTTATTTTTCGCATGCCAGAATGCGAAAACTGTAACTGTTGTATACATTTTATGGTTTCTAAAACTTTTTTACCAGTTAAATGAAAAACTAGAAGTTAGTGACTAAGTTATATATTTGTCATTCCTGTTGTTCAGTAGCTGTCATGTCTGACTCCTTGCAGCCCCATGGAATACAGCACACAAGCTCCTCTGTCCTCCACTATCTCCTGATATTTGCTCAAATTCAGTCCACTGAGTTGAAGAGGCTATCTAATCAGCTCATCATCTGCCACCCACTTTTGCCTTCAGTCTTTCCCAGCATCAGGGTCTTTTCCAATGAATCAGCTCTTACTATCAGGTAGCTAAGATATTGGAGGTTCAGCTTCAGTCTCAGTCCTTCCAATGAATATACAGGATTGATTTCCTTTAGGGTTGACTGGCTTGATCTCCTTACAGCCCAAGGGACTCTCCAGAGTGTTCTCCAGCACCACAGTTTGAAAGCATCAGTTCTTCAGCACTCAGGTTTTTTTATAGTCCAAATCTTACACCAGTACATGACTACCAGAAAAACCATAACTTTTACTATAAGGACCTTTATTGGCAAAGTAATGTCTCCACTTTTTTATGCTGTCTAGGTTTGTCAGGCTTCTCTTCCAAGGAGCAAGTATCTTTTAATTTCGTGGCTGTAGTCACTTTCATCTACAGTGATTTTGGAGCCTAAGAAAAGAAAGTCTTTCACTGTTTACATTTTTTTCCCTATCTATTTGCCATGAAGTAATGGACTGGATGCCATAATCTTAGTTTTTGAATGTTGAGTTTTAAGTCAGCTTCTTCACTCTCCTGTTTCACCTTCATCAAGAGGCTCTTTAGGTGATTTTTGCTTTCTGCTATTATGACAGTATCATCTGCATATCTAAAGCTGTTGATATTTCTCCCAGAAATCTTGATTACAGATTGTGATCATCCAGTCTGGCATTTGACATGATGAATGAAGAGTACATCATGAGAAACGATGGACTGGAATAAACACAAGCTGGAATCAAGATTGCTGGGAGAAATATCAATAACTTCAGATATGCAGATGACACCACCCTTATGGCAGAAAGTGAAGAGGAACTAAAAAGCCTCTTGATGAAAGTGAAAGAGGAAAGTGAAAAGTTGGCTTAAAGTTCAACATTCAGAAATCGAAGATTATGGCATCCGGTTCCATCACTTCATAGGAAATAGATGGGGAAACAGTGGAAACAGCGTTAGACTTTATTATTTGGGGGCTCCAAAATCACTGCAGATGGTGCCTGCAGCCATGAAATTAAGACGCTCACCCCTTGGAAGAAAAGTTATGACCAACCTAGATAGTATATTCAAAAGCAGAGACATTACTTTGCCAACTAAGGTCCGTCTAGTCAAGGCTATGGTTTTACCTGTGGTCATGTATGGATGTGAGAGTTGGACTGTGAAGAAGGCTGAGCACCGAAGAACTGATGCTTTTGAACTGTGGTGTTGAGAAGACTCTTGAGAGTCCCTTGGACTGCAAGGAGATCCAACCAGTCCGTTCTGAAGGAGATCAGCCCTGGGATTTCTTTGGAAGGAATGATGCTAAAGCTGAAACTCCAGTACTTTGGCTACCTCATGCGAAGAGTTGACTCACTGGAAAAGACTCTGATGCTGGGAAGGATTGGGGGCAGGAGGAGAAGGGGACGACAGAGGATGAGATGGCTGGATGGCATCACAGACTCGATGGATGTGAGTCTGAGTGAACTCCGGGAGATGGTGATGAACACAGCCTGGCGTGCTGCGATTCATGGGGTCGCAAAGAGTCAGACACGACTGAGCGACTGAGCTGAAATGAACTGATTCTACATAAAAGTTAAATAATCAGGGTGACAATATACGATCTTGACATACTCCTTTCCCAATTTTGAACCAATCAGTTGTTCCACGTCCAGCTCTAACTATTGCTTTTCGACCTATATACAGGTTTCTGGAGACAGGTAAGATGTCCTGGTACACCCATCTCTTTAATAATTTTTCAGTTTGTTGTAAAATACACAGTTGAAGGCTTTATTTTAGTCAATGAAGCAGAATTAGATGCTTTTCTGGAATCTTCTTTTTTTTTTTTTTTCTGTGATCCAACAGATGTGGGCAGTTGGATCTCTAGCTCCTCTGCATTTTCTAAATCCAGCTGTACATCTGGAAGTTCTCAGTTTATATACTGTTGAAGCCTTGCTTGAAGGATTTTGAGCATGAGCTTGCTAGCATGTGAAATGAGCACAATAGTACAGTAGCTTGAACATTCTTTGGCATTGTCCTTCATTGGGATTGGAATGAAAACTAACCTTTTCCAGTCCTGTGGCCCATGCTGGGTTTTCCAAATTTGTTGATATATTTAAACATCATAAATTCAAGTGAGTTCATTGAAATTCTTGATATGTCTGACATTTCCCAGATAAACTGAGTAGAGAGAGAATTGTAGACTACAACTGAGAAATTGTATTTGGTTGGTAATATATTTATCGTTTGTTTTACTGATGCTTAGCCTGCATGTGCTCCATCATGTCTGACTCTTTGCAACCCTATTGACTGTAGCCTACTCGGGTCCTCTGTCCATGGGATTTTCCAGGCATGAATACTGGAGTGGGTTGTTATTTCCTTCTTTAGTGGACCACATTTGTTAGAACTCTTCACTATGACCTGTCCATCTTGGGGGCCCTGCACAGCATGGGTCTTGGCTTCATTGAGTATGCAAGTCTCTTTGCCATGACAAGAGTGTGATCCATGAAGGGAAATAAAAATATACTGAATTTTAAATAATGTGTATTATAAATTGTTATAATTATAAAAATTAAACAAAAGATCACTGAAGGTTCAAAGTTTATATTAAATTTTGTTCAGTTTTCATAAAATAGATGCATGTTCAGTGAGAGGGGAGGGTTGATACAGTTTTTACTTTTTTTTTTTTCTACAGAGGAGAGTCAAAACTCAATCCAGTTTTATAGTACATTGTGTTCACTATATTTTTCTCTTATTTCTTAATTGAAGAGATAGATTTATATTCAGTCATCCAAAAATACTAAATGAATGTTTAAAGAATATGTAAGATTTTACCAGGGATTTTGAAGGATACAAAAATCAGGCCTAATCTTTGTGTTGGGAAACTTAGGGCCTTGGTATATACTTAGAAGAGATATGTAAAAATTATCTATAGTGGTAGATAGTAGAAAATAAGTGTTTTAAGAGAAAAAGAGAAAGTGCTATGTGAATTGTATCAAATGTAATAAAGTATCTGTGGCTAATTTTTATCATTGTATGTAAACTGCAGATGTCTCTCTACAAGTTTTCTTAATGAGAAAATGGATTGTGTAGTGGCTAGGTTCATGTTCTCTAGAGCCATATTGCCTAGGTCAAACCTATAGTCCATTAGTCACTAATTGTATGTTTTTGGCCAACTGAAGATCTTTGTCCCAGTTCTCTCATCTGATAATAAAAATAGTACATACTTCATATGATTATTATAAACCTTAAATTAGATGTATTTGTGAAACACTGAACATTTGAACACTGCCTTGTAATAATTGGTAAGGACATGAAAATTCATTTTCTTGATGATATTATGTGTCATTACTTGGCTTGGAATAAAATTGATCTTTATTTCAGTCTCATGTTTATTTACCTCTAAAACTTTGGGGTACTCCCATCTAAGAAGCTGACAGTAGGCAATAATGAAAAGTTTTGATCAATGAGATCAGGCAGATATTGGCAGGTTTTCTCCAGAATTTTGGGTGAAAAACATTATATCACAAAGAATTCTATGCTCTATACAATGCAATTATTTAATTTTAAAAAGTATATTAAAGCAAAAGGATTTTAAAATTTAAGAATCACAAAGATAATTTCTCATTTTTTCCCAATATTTGTCCTGAAGTATGTTATCTGGTTTTTATGGAAATCTCCAGGGACAGTTAAGAATACTATCAGTGTATACGTAATACTCACATTTGCTTCAGGCTCTTTCAGCTTTATTGCATATTAGCAGTTCAAAAATGTTTGCATATAATTTCCAAGCTCAGCTTTATAAAAACCTTTTAGTAAGTTGAAATATATGCATTTATTTATTAAAAATATGCCTGCAAAATCAGTCCCTATTTAATATTCTTTCAAATGCAGTAGAAGTTTGCTTTTACTTATTAGACTTGGGAGATCTTAGCTGAAATATGCAAAGCCTGATTCCATACAGCTATATTTGAAAACTGAATTTCATTTTAATGTTTTAATAAATATTTCTCAGAATTTCACATGATGAGATATGACCATTTTTCATTATTCTCTTTACAGTTTGATTTATGCTATAATATTTCTTATGTAGTGAAATTACCATAAAAAGAAATTTTGGTAACAAAATATATGTAATTCACTTTTTAGTTGTGGATAATTTGAATTTGAAATTTTGCTGTTGTGTCTGAAGCTGTTGTTATTACAAACATTTTAAAATTGAACGGATTTGAGATTAAATTCTATAGACACAAAGGTAACCTCCATAGTTTGCTCAAAAAGTCATGAACATACATGATGGGAAAGAAATAATTAATGCGTTTGAATAAGATGTAATGAATTTCATAGCAACCTTCTAATCACTTAGAGAAATATTTGTCAAATTAAGGACTTTGGGCTTCTGTGGTGGCCCAATTGGTAAAGAATCTGTTTGCACTGCAGGAGACTGCTTGAATGGCAGGAGACTGCCTACAATACAGGCAATCCAGGTTTGATCCCTGTCTGGGTCCCGAAGATACGCTGGAGAAGGAAATGGCAACACAGCCAAATATTCTTGCTTGAGAAATCCCATGGACAGAGGAGCCTGGCAGGCTACAGTTCTCGGGGTCACAAAGACTTGTACACAACTACATTCCTGAGAACACACAACTGACTCAGAACAATGTTTTTATTGTATTACATATGACATATAATAAAATGTTTCTATTTAAAAATATAAATATATAGCTTTATTCTATGAAAGCATAGCACATACAATACCACTATACTGGAGAAGGAAATGTCAACCCACTCCAGTATTCTTGGCTGGAGAATCCCATGACAGAGGAGTTGGTAGGCTACAGACCACGGGGTTGCAGAGTCAGATACGGCTTAGTGACTAAACAACAGCAACAATATCAGTGCATAATCCTATGGTATAACATATAAATATAATTATATGAAAATGTAGGCGTGGGATCTGTG
This sequence comes from Nanger dama, assembly GCA_917880005.1. NCBI lineage: Eukaryota > Metazoa > Chordata > Mammalia > Artiodactyla > Bovidae > Nanger > Nanger dama. The sequence continues at coordinate 29,203,271 of CAKJTW010000001.1, forward strand.
TGAGTAGTCATTTGTTGATGTTTTAAAAAATGTTTCAGAAGTAAGTCAGAACTAGTGTTTAAGAATCTATTTAAAACGTGAGTGGCTGACTCCTATGAGGGTGAAAGCCCAGACCCTGAAATCTTATATAATCAAATGTAAAGATGCTCCCAGCTCCAGACAAAGTTACTCAACATGGTCTCAGATGCAGAAAAAGAAGGGTGTAAGAGAAGTTCACCTTGAAAGAAAATGTACTAAAGCAAATATTTTAACAGTTAAAGTAATCAAGGAAAGGACCAGAGAAGTGCTGGCAATAATTATGTATATATGAAGCGGAAAAAGTGAGAAATGTCAAAGTATTTTTATGATCAATAAAGATAGGTATATAGAAAAATAATCACAAAGTATTGCAAATGATTATTAGCTATAGTGTGGCCCGAGAAGACAACTTTGAAATAGTCTCAGCTGATTATTACCATGTCTTCTAGCTTTATTCCACAACAAGGCAGGAGCTCAGTACCCTCACTTATTCTTCTCCCTTACAGCCCTCCCTGCCATCTCATAAAAGTATTTCTTATCTGTTAGTTGAATTATTCTTGAAAATACAAATGATTCACTTCAGTTCAGTCACTCAGTCATGTCCAACTCTGTGACCCCATGGACTGTGGCATGCCAGGCCTCCCTATCTATGACAAATTCTCAGAGCTTGCTCAAACTCATGTCCATTGAGTCAGAAATGCCATCCAACCATCTCATTCTCTGTCATCCCCTTCTCCTCCTGACTTCAATCTTTCTCAGAATCAAGGTCTTCTCCAATGAGTTAGTTCTTTACATCAGGTGGCCAAAGTAGTGGAGCTTCAGCTTCAGCATCAGTCTTTCCAATGAATATTTAGGACTGATTTCCTTTGGGATTGACTGATTTGATCTCTTGCAAGGGACTCTCAAGAGTCTTCTCCAACACCACAGTTCAGAAGCATCAGTTCTTCAACACTCACCTTTCTTTATGGTCCATCACTCACATCTGTACAGACTACTGGAAAACCATAGCTTTGACTAGATGGGCCTTTGTTGGCAAAGTAATGTCTCTGCTTTTTAATATTCTGCCTACTTTTGTAAGATTAATACACCATATTATGCATATGGTTGCGCTTTTTTTTTCCATTTGTTTTGATGACTTTAAGTCCTAATGACTTCTCTCTTCCTTTTCAAGTTTTGGATGAGTTGGCTAAGTTTATCTGCTTAAGTAACTCCACATACATATCTCTCATTTTACCCATCTGTAAAATAGATTGCCTATTGAGTACAATACCAAATAAACTTGAAATTGTTGGAAAAATGTTTTTTTCTTTAAATCAGTTGTAAAGGAAATAAAATTTTATGTACCAGAGACATAAGAATTTTTCTAGTTTACAGTATATAGTTATATAATTTAAATGAGCTAGCTAAGGGATAAATTGTACTGTAAAAAGTATTGAAATATAGTAACCAGGTCAATCAATTCTACCACTGATTTGTTGTGACTGAAGGTTACTGTGGATCTGCTCAAATTACTAAAATTATTGAGAGAAAAACACTCTTTTTCATGCAGATTATAAGGTCACTTTATTTATTTATTTATTTATTTTTGTGAATGAGAGAATAGTGTATTTCATGGTTAAACACACCCAGTCTCATAACTTCATAGATAATGCCTAATCACATTTTGAAAAGCTGAATACCTATTTTATTCAAGTTTGAAACTCTGTACTGTGCTTTGTTCTTAAAGACGTTTCTTGCTTGGATTTTAAGTGGTTATCTCTTTATCACATTTTTCAAAGGTAACATTGCTTTTTATTTAATTTACTTGCACTTGCTATATTAATAGAATATTTTGGTACATGGCCCTAAATGTAGATTACTTGAAATAACTCTGCAAGTTAGAACAAATCTAGCTTGAAATGATACTATAGTTGGACCTAAACTACCAAAAAGTTATTATCAATTAATGAAAATTTGTTCTAACTTGCAGAGTTATTTCAAAGAAATTTGAAAGGGAATTTTGATTCTTATTTCAAACTCTCTTCATAACATTTATATCATTTTTGAAGACAATTTAAAAAGATGTTGATTTGCTAATAAATTCCTTCTTAAACTTTTCATAATGATTTTAGATTTCTTTCATTTTAATAACTAGTATATACATTTATCTTAGAAACTCTTATCTTTAAATGTTTTCCTTAAATTATAACAAAACTTTCAAGGGTAGATAAAACTAAAATACAGTGAGCCTGCAAGACACCATGAGTTGGCTGGAAGTGAATAATCATTTAAACATGGTCTACTTAAGAAGTAACTAAAAGAAGTTTAATTTGCAAACGCTGATGATATATGCTACTGAAATAAAATAGCATATAGAACCATGATTTTTTTGACTACACTTTACTGTAACTTAGTTGATACAAGGAGATTGTAGAATGCCTTTCAAAAATCCATGTTTAATTGCTTTGATATAGATTGTCTTTCCTAAAATTTAAATCTTTTATCATTCTGTAAGTATTTCAGGAATTTTAAATCAATAATTTTGCTTTCTAAGATACCTTCACAAAAACCTTCTAAATACTTCTAGATATTCAAATATTCTTTGAAAAATATTAAAGGGTACCTATTTCTTAGAAGAATGTAGCAAAGAAGGTGTGCCTTATCCTTAGTTATAACTATGAAATAATTTAGAAATTAATTCAAGAAAATTCTTTTTAGATAATAGATCAATTATTTAATAAACAAAGCATGATTACTATCTGCCTGGCCTTTGTTGAATATCAAATAGTAAAAGAATAAACTCCATGTTTTCAAGTGAACATCAGCTTAAAATAGTTAGCTATACAATTCTAGGAGAAAAAGTGTTTTTCTTCAATTTACCAGAGATTGTAAAAGCTCATTATTGAGGGGACAAAGTTTGTACTTGTAAAGAACTGGACATGAAACCATAAAATGTGTTCATTTTTTCATGTGGGTATTCTTAATAATGCCTCAAGATTTGTGTAAATCAGATAAAACCATATGATGATGACACAAAATAAGTATAAAATGCTGTTAATAGGACTACTGTATTATGTTATGTCAGCCTAATTCATTTACCATCAAATGATAAGATTTTAGTAAAATTTCAGTGTAAGTTTACCACAGACGGTATGATTATAATTATTTCAGTGGAATAACAGAAATATACTCAGCAATTATATGCAGGTATTAATGGAAGATAACAACAGGTTAGAACTAATGAGTTAATAGCATTAATACTTCATGATAGATAGAGCCATAGGGAAGAATATCAGATATTAGTTTACTAGATTCTTTTATGCTTTTATTCAATTGACATTTGAAAAATCTCTACAATTCGTATTTGAAAAAAAAAAAATTGGAATAAGACACACCCCTAGATTTAAGGAGCTAAAAATCTATGTGGATAGTGGTCTGTAGATAAAGAATTAATTTCTAGGTGAACATTAAAGTGGCAGGAACAATTCCACATTAGGTGATCAGGAGGAATGTAATAACACTTGTACTTTCAGTAATAACTTAAAAGTGTCTGACATTTTAAGTATATAAAATATGTGCAAAAGTGAAGAGGTGGAGGGTATTTTTTGTACAAGATTATGTGAAGTAACTGAAAGAAGCTAGAGTCTTTGAAACAGTATAAGGTATGAGCATTGTGTGAATGGGGTTTGCAAATGAGGGTGATAGTGAAGGAGTTAATGAACCTGAAAAGATAGTTCAAAAAGATTGTATATATATTTGAATGGTGAGTTGTTTGGAGTTTATCTTGTATGAAATGAAGATCCCTAAAAGGTCCAATAGGGAAATACATGATCACAGCTATATTTTAGAGAGAAAAAGGTGGTGGCAGAGCAGAGGTTTGGATGATGAATAGATAGGACAAAGGAGAGGAAGTAGTTAGACACAATATGAGGCTATTAAAATACTTCAGTAATAAAACAGGCACTCACAGAAATGGGCTTAGATAAATTAGACACAGAATAACCACACTGAATAGCATAAGCATTCAGTTCAGTTCAGTTCAGTTGCTCAGTGATGTCCAGCTCTTTGCGACTCCATGAATTGCAGCATGCCAGGCCTCCCTGTCCATCACCAACTTCCGGAGTTCACTCAAACTCTCATCCATTGAGTTGGTGATGCCATCCAGCCATCTCATCCTCTGTCGTCCCCTTCTCCTCCTGCCCCTAACCCCTCCCAGCATCAGAGTCTTTTCCAATGAGTCAACTCTTCGCATGAGGTGGCCAAAGTACTGGAGTTTCAGTTTTAGCATAATTCTTTTCAAAGAACACCCAGGACTGATCTCTTTTAGAATGGACTGGTTGGATATCCTTGCAGTCCAAGGGACTCTCTGTTTCATCAATTATATCTTAAGGTGGCTATTCAATTGCTTGAGTTTTCCAGAGATTTCTCTAGGCTTTAGATTACCTGAAACACTGCTCCACAGTCTAGTCCCATGTTCTCGGGACTGACGCTTTTTCTTTTACGTGGATTAAAACAACAAAATTATAATTCCCTAAGTATTTTAGGTGAAGATTTTACCTCGTTGTTATCCACCTGGCAGAATGAAGAAATCGTTAGAAAAGAATTTGGCTTTTGACAATAAGAAATCATAGGCGATATTTAATTAACTATTTGACAGTGATGCAAGCTATGCCTTCCTTTTCTACTCTATTGATATCAGAGTGACTTTTGGCTCACCTTGCACAGAAGGTTCTGGTCACATTCAGAACGGATTATGACACACTGAGCTCCTTCTTAACATGTTCTTATAGTCAGCAGACCTCAGGAGGGATCCCCTGCGGAGGATGTTGTAATCTCCCACTGGATGCTTTTTCCCTTCCTCTTTCTTCTTTTCTTTGCTTTGAAGAGCTGGACAAGAAAGGTATCTATGCTGAAAGCTGAGTAAACCTGGAGGGCAAGTGCTGACATTCATGAGATCAGAGTCACTCTTACAAGGGGCAACCAGCAGGGTAAACAGTGTGCTATAGCTTTAATAAATGAGACTAATAGGAATGACATCAGATCGGTTAATCTGCACACTTCCCATTTTTATACACAGCTAGCAGTCACTGAGCTCTCCTTATCATACAATTATTTTTTTTCCCAATTCCCTTTGCTCTTTCTGTCACTTAGCACCTCAGTCTGTATAAACCAAAGGCAGCATTCTAAAATGTGATGTGATTATTGGGAACTTTTTTTTTTTTTTTTTGATAAGAGATACTTGCACAATAGGGAGGAAATTAAGTTGTTACTAACATTTCTCCATAGAAAGAATTCTCTGAAGCTACAAGCTCACACAGTGGAATTTCTATTTAGCAAACTCTCTAAGACTGTGAGAACTTCCTGGTAATAATATTAGACACAACAACTTCAGAAATATAGACTTAAATGAATAAATGTCAGTGCTGAATACTCTGTGGTGCAGAATTTTAGCTCTCTAGGGAGTGTCCAGTGTCCTACATAATAAATAACAGGAAAGAGTTAAAAACAAATTAGGAAAATGCTGAACTTTTATTTTACTCTTACACTTAAAGCCTTAGAAATGTAGAGAAAATTTTCTTTCTTACATTTTCTGTCAGGAAAGCTGAATGAACACTACATATATGAGAAAAGTCTTCAAAAAACAACATGTTTTAGTGTATAAGCATTTAAATTAAACTCAAAGCTAGGATTTAGTTGCAATACAAGACCATATTAACAGAGATGTGCCCCACATGATCTTTTCTATCTGTTTCCATCCGCAGTTGTGGTCTTGAATGCCTTAAAGTCTTCCACATATATGGAAATATTACCTTTGCTTTAAATTAAAGAAGGTAGACTTTCTAAGGTATATAATATATGCATTGCAATGATATAGTCTGAACCAATCATATGAGTAAACTTCTCAATGCCACAAGAAGGTTAAATGTCTTGTTATAGCATTTAGTGTAGTAATTAAGTAATACAGCATTTATTTTCCTCCAATGACACAGCAAAATAAGGTTAACTCTTATTTCTCTAAATTTGTAAACTGGTTAATGTCAATCAAAGATGAAAAAATCAGGCCATTTGTCTGTAGTGAAACTTCTTTCTTCAATCTTATGGTGATTTCCTATATCTGTGGTGAATTTTGATTATGTTATTATGATTTCCTCTTTTAACTTTTTGTTTAAAAGGACTTCTATTTAGCTAAACTGAAGGTTCTGTTGGTTTCAGAGGTAGGATTGATGGGATTAGAAATTTTATAGCAGGTAAGCAAGGTTTAAGATAGAATTAACATTTAATTTCTGAAAACCAGGAAAGAATTTTCCACAAAAAGTAGATTTGAAAGAAGAACTTAGAGTGGCTGTTTTTTAACATATAGGACCCAGACATCAGTGGAACATACTATGGAAAATTTTCCTTAAGAATGAGGCATGCCTGCTACCTTCATGGATAATTCTGTGGCTTGGTACCCATGTGAAGAAGATATGATGTAAAAGCAGTAGATAGATAGCTCAGAGCCAATTCTTTTTAGTCCCAAGGAATTTTGAGAGATAAAGGTAGAGAAAAGCACTTGAATAATGGAGTGAAGAATCTGAGTTCCGTTCTCTCATTTTCAGACTTTCTCTTGAATAGGAGGTAAGTTGCAGGAATTGCCGAGGCTAGAAACACTTGCCTAGATTCATTTCTGGAACTCTGGAAAGAGACTGCCTCTCAGAAGTCCCTGAAAAACTGAACTTTGGAATTCAACATTGTTAGCCTGAAGAAGAGATGTGTTTTAAACTTTCCCAAATTGCTTATAGTATCTATGAGGTGTGGATTGAATCCTTACTTCAGTATTCTTACATAACTCTACTCCCAGTGGGGACTTCTGAGGTGATATGACACCACTAAGTGGTTAGAAATTAGCAGTACATTGACTAGTCCAGGCTCTGGAAGATCTAGAAGACACTCAAGGAAATTCGTAGAACCAGCAAGGGCTGTTGTTGAGGCCGTGTAAGTCAGAGCTTTGCCAATTCTGCTGTGAATTACAGCAGGGGATTCTGGCAGAAGGGCAGCAGCCAGACAGATAAGAAATCTCCTCAGAGACCAGAGGAGCCAAAGGAAACAAGGCATGCCAGTACTCTTTCCCTCTGATGTCATGCGAACACTGGTAGCCTCCTAATATACCAACAATCCACTGTGAGGAAGAAAAGAGTAAGAAGCAAGTATATAAAAATGAAGCATCTTTCTAAAAAGTGTGAGCAGGGCAAAACAAGACAAAGCAACAACACCGAAAAACCCACACCAAATTCCTTAAAAACTATTCTGGGAGGATTTGGGCTTTGAAGTTTAAAATCAGAACTATAAAAATCAGAAGAGACTGAAATACTATTGTTTGGCAGGAGTAAGTTTTCTTTTATGTTAAGTGGGCTGCAGTAGAAGATTAAGCCAGGTTTATAGAACAAAGGATTCATATTTTCTAAAGTGAAGAGGAACTAAAAAGCCTCTTGATGAAAGTGAAAGTGGAGAGTGAAAAAGGTGGCTTAAAACTCAACATTCAGAAAACGAAAATCATGGCATCCGGTCCCATCACTTCATGGGAAATAGATGGGGAAACAGTGAAAACAGTGTCAGACTTTATTTTGGGGTGCTCCAAAATCACTGCAGATGGTGACTGCAGCCATGAAATTAAAAGATGCTTACTCCTTGGAAGAAAAGTTATGACCAACCTAGATAGCATATTAAAAGCAGAGACATTACTTTGCCAACAAAGATCTGTCTAGACAAGGCTATGATTTTTCCAGCAGTCATGTATGGATGTGGGAGTTGGACTGTGAAGAAAGCTGAGCGCTGAAGAATTGATGCTTTTGAACTGTGATGTTGGAGAAGACTCTTGAGAGTCCCTTGGACTGCAAGGAGATCCAACCAGTCCATTCTGAAGGAGATCAGCCTTGGGCTTTCTTTGGAGGGAATGACACTAAAGCTGAAACTCCAGTACTTTGGCCACCTCATGCGAAGGGTTGACTCATTGGAAAAGACTCTGATGCTGGGAGGGGTTGGGGGCAGGAGGAGAAGGGGACGACAGAGGATGAGATGGCTGGATGGCATCACTGACTCGATGGGCGTGACTGATTGAACTCCGGGAGTTGGTGATGGACAGGGAGGCCTGGCATGCTGCAATTCATGGGGTCGCAAAGAGTAGGATACACTGAGCAACTGAACTGAACTGATACATATGAATAAACTGACAATATTCCCAGTAGAGAGAGGGATTTTAAGGAATAGCTGTCTAAGAGACTCTCAAGAGTCTTCTCCAACACCACAGTTCAAAAGCATTAATTCTTATGTGCTCAGCTTTTTCATGGTCCAACTGTCACAGCCATACAAGACTACTGGAAAAATCAGCTTTGACTAGATGGACCTTTGTTGGCAAAGTAATGTCTCTGCTTTTTAATATGCTGTCTAGGTTGATCATAACTTTTCTTCCAAGAAGCAAGCATCTTTTAATTTCATGGCCACAGTCACCATCTGCAGTGATTTTTGAGCCCCGCAGAAATAAATCTCTTACTGTTTCCATTGTTTCCCCATCTATTTACCATGAAGTGATCAGACCGGATGCCATGATCTTAGTTTTCTGAATGTTGAATTTTAAGCCAACTTTTTCACTCTTTTTCACTTTCATCAAGCAGCTCTTCAGTTCATCTTTGCTTTTCTGCCCTAAGTGTGGTGTCATATGTGTATCTAAGGTTACTGATATTTCTCCCAGAATCTTGATTCCAGCTTGTGTTTGCTCCCATCTGACATTTCTCATGATATACTCCACATAAAGTTAAATAAGTAGTGTGACAATATATAGCCTTGATGTACTCCTTTCCTAATATTGAACCAGTCTGTTGTTCCATGTCCAGTTCTAACTGTTGCCACTTGACCTGCATATAGGTTTCTCAAGAGGCAGGTCAGGTGGTCTGGTATTCCAATCTCTTTCAGAATTTTCCACAGTTTTGTTTTTGTGATCCACACAATCAAAGTCTTTGGCATAGTCAATAAAGCAGAAGTAGATGTTTTTCTGGAAATCTCTTGCTTTTTTGATGATCCAACAGAGGTAGGCAATTTGATCTCTGTTTCCTCTCTGCCTTTTCTAAATCCAGCTTGGGCATCTAGATGTTCACAGTTCACGGACTGTGAAAGCCTGGCTTCGAGAATTTTGAGAATTACTTTCTTACTGTGTGAGATGAATGCAATTGTACTATAGTTTGAGCATTTTTTGGCATTGCCTTTCTTTGGGATTGGAATGAAAACTGACCTTTTCCAGCCCTTGGCCACTGCTGAGTTTTCCAAATTTGCTGGCATATTGAGTGCAGCACTTTCACAGCATCGTCTTTTAGGATTTGATATAGCTCAGCTGAAATTCCATCACCTCCACTAGCCTTGTTCATAGTGGTGCTTCCTAAGGCCTGCTTGACTTCTCATTCCAGAATGTCTGGTTCCAAGTGAGTGATCACATCATCGTGGTTATCTAGGTCATGAAGATCTTTTGTATAGTTCTTCTGTATTAATTTTGGATTCATAAAATTCCCCAAACAGAAGTGAAAGAAAAAAATTGATGAGCTTAAATCTTTTTCTGAGTACAAACCAGTGGAGAACTTTCTTTTATGAATAATTGGGGAAATACTGTGCTGGAATCATGATTGCTGGGAGAAATACTTCAATATGCAGATGACACCACTCTTATGGCAGAAAGCAAAGGAATTCTATTAGCCTTTTGAGGAAAGTGAAAGAAGAGAGTGAAACAATTGGCTTAAAACTCAACATTCAGAAAACTAAGATCATGGCGTCTGGTCCCATTACTTCATGGCAAATAGATGGGGAAACAATGGAAACAGTGAAAGAGTTTATTTTGGGGGCACTCCAAAATCACTGCAGATGGTGACTGCTGCCATGAAATTAAAATATGCTTGCTCCTTGGGAGAAAAGTTATGACCAATCTAGACAGCTTATTAAAAAGCAGAGACATTACTTTGCCATCAAAGGTCCATCTAGTCAAAGCTATGGTTTTTTCCAGTAGTTGTGAATGATGTAAGAGATGGACTAAAGAAAGTTGAGTGCAGAAGAATTGATGCTTTCAAACTGTGGTGTTGGAGAAGACTCTTGAGTCCCTTGGACTGCAAGGAGATCCAACAAGTCCATCCTAAAGGAAATCAGTCCTGAATATTTTTGGAAGGTTTGATGCTGAAGCTGAAGGTCTAATATTTTGGCCACCTGATGTAAAGAACTGACTCATTTGAAAAGACCCTGATGCTGGGAAAGATTGAGGGCAGGAGGCGAAGGGTATGATAGAGGATGAAATCGTTGGATGGCATTACTGACTCAACGGACATGAGTTTGAGTAAAGTCCAGAAGCTGATGATAAACAGGGAGTCCTGGTGTGCTGCAGTACATGGGATCTCAAAGAGTCAGACAGAAACAAATGGCTGAACTAAACTGACAGTATATTTCTTTATGTCAGTTGTTGAAAAGCTCTTGAAAATAGGTCTTTGACTTACTTTTTAAAAATAAATTCTTAGCTACTTTGTCTATATATACCTTTATAGAATTTGAGAAAGATTGGATAGATAAACTTAGGTAAACTCCAGCTTAACTCTCTTCTACATTATTGAAAATTCCAAGGGAATGTGAGTTAATAAAATTTATCATGATTGTGCTAATCATTGGAATGTTTGTTTTTTTTTCCCACGATAGTAGTCTGTGATTTGTTTTTGGTCAAATGATTTTTATATCATATATAGTAGTGGAAATATTATTGATAAATGAAAGGTGATAAATTAGAGAAAAACAACATATAAAAGTGATGTTATGAAATTTCTCTAGAATTTTATTCTTATGTATAGGGATATGTATTCATGTGGGAATAGAAGAACTTGCTCTGTGGAATAGGCCATTTTAAACTTGGCATTTAATATCTAGCAGCATTAATCAAAATGGATCTTTAATAAATCTCCCCAAGTGAAAAGAAATGCAGATTTTAATCCTTATAAAAGATAATAAACCAATAGTATGAGAGGATGAACTTCAAAATCGGTAATGGAATTATTGTTTTCCTGACCTAACCAAGAACTTCCACCCTGAATAGAACTTTTAAGTCTTCTGATTAACTAGATAATCCTAGATAGTATGGCCTTACCAGAGTAAGACAATAAAGGGTTACTGTATAGAATGCAAATCCTACTAGCCATGTAAAAGATCCAGATACCTCGATTCTAAATAATACTTGAAGTTTGGTTTGACGACTTAAGACTAAGCATTAAAATGTACCACAATGGTAGGTTTAACTTCACATTATGACTACTCTGTCAATTTTGATATTTTGAAAACTACAAATGAATAATATGACATGCATTAATCCTAAAGATTGTTGCTTCTTTTAAATTGCTTTTGGGTTTACATTTCAGAACAATGTTGATATTTTTTCCAAGTGAAGCCAAGATGAAAATAACATTTATGTTTTATTATTTTTTTCCCCAAATTATAAATGTTTTTCTGACCTTTAAATACTAGTGAAGGGATATAAAATGAACATAGAATATTCTTCTTAATTGTTTTGTGTTTTGTTGTTTCATTATGAATCTTCTCTCAACAACTTAATTATTCTCTGTGTCATTATAGAGGGAAAATATCAAGTGGGCCACTGAAGGGGCACTTTTGGGGATTTCAAAATAATTTCTGAAAGCAAAAGAGGATCACACAAGCAGCACCATTTATTAATATAGAAAATGACTGAATTACTCATCATGCAGCAGTTAGGAATTTTATACCAATGTTTTAGGAAAGAGGGAACTATTCTCATACTGCTCCTCCAAAGAATTAGGGCTACTTTTTCTGAGGCTGGTGGTTCTTCTGAAGAAACTGTGATTTGGCATAGTATATTATATGTTTAGAGATTATTTTATTGTAAATGATCAATGTTCTTTCCAAGAACTGGGGACATCAAGGTGAGTTCTTTATCTGCAATTGTATATAAATACATATTTGCAAATAATAGCTTAAAAATATCTCTGAACAGTGAATCCCAGATTTTTATGAAATACAGAGATATATTCTTAGGGACTTCCCTGGTGGCTCAGATGGTAAAGCGTCTGCCTGCAATGCGGGAGACCCTGGTTCAATCCCTGGGTCAGGAAGATCTCCTGGAGAAGGAAATGGCAACCCACTCCAGTATTCTTGCCTGGAAAATCCCATGGATGGAAGAGCCTGGTAGGCTACAGTCCACAGGTGGCAAAGAGTCTGGACATGACTGAGCAACTTCATTTTCTTTCTTTCAATACTTAGGGTACTCTGCCATAGCTTTAAAAACTGCTTTTCTTTTATAAAATGAGAGAATATTAAAAATATGTTAAAAATGATTTACATATATAATTTCTGTTGGCTGGGTTACTGAATGGTGGGAAGAGACTGCCTGCATATCAGCTATAACTTATTGATTTATTTAGCCAGGCAGCAGACAAGCATAAAATATGTTAAGATGACTTTTTCTTAGCACGTTTTGGACACAAAGTGCTGCACTCAATATGCCAGCATATTTGGAAAACTCAGCAGTGGCCACAGGACTGGAAAAGGTCAATTTTCATTCCAGTCCCAAAGAAAGGCAATGCCAGTGCTCAAACTACCACACAATTGCACTCATTTCACAGGCTAGCAAAGTAATGCTCAAAATTCTCCAAGTGAAGCTCCAACAGTAGGAGAACCAAGAACTTCCATATATTCAAGCTATATTTAGAAAAGGCAGAGGAATCGGAGATCAAATTGCCAGCAACTACTGCTCATAGGAAAAGCAAGAGAGTTCCAGAAAAACATCTACTTCTGTTTTATTGCTGATGCCAAAGCCTTTGACTGTGTGGATCACAACAAACTGTGGAAAATTCTGAAAGAGATGGGAATACCAGACCACCTGACCTGCCTCCTGAGAAATCAGTATGCAGGTCAAGAAGCAACAGTTAGAACCGAACATGGGACAATGGACTAATTCCAAATTTTGAAAGGAGTACGTCAAGGCTGGATATTGTTACCCTGCTTATTTAACTTATATGCAGAGTACTTCATGCGAAAGGCCGTGCTAGATGAAGCACAAGCTGGAATCAAGATTGTTGGGAGAAATATCAACAACCTCATATATGCAGATAACTCTACCCTTATGGTAGAATGCCATAAAGAATGGAAGACCCTCTTGATGAAAGTGAAAAACTCAACATTCAAAAAATGAAAATCATGGCATCTGGTCATATATCTTCATGGCAAATAGATGGGGAAACATTGGAAACAGTGACAGACAATTTCCTTAGGCTGCAAAATCACTGAAGATGGTGACTGCTGCCAAGAAATTAAAAGACGCTTCCTCCTGGGAAGAAAAGCTGTGACAAACTTAGACAGTATATTAAAAAGCAGAGACAGTTATCCTGACTCGATGGACATAAGTTTGAGCAAGGTCTGGGAGTTGGTGATGGACAGGGAAGCCTGGCATGCTGCAGTCCATGGGGTCGCAAAGTGTCAGACACGGCTGAGTGACTGAACTTAACTGAACTGGACGCAAAGACGCTTTCTGGTAGGGAATGATTCTACCAGGTTGAGCAGGAAGTCAAACATAGCCTTGTCTCTCCTCCTTTATTTGAAGATTTATATTTGCATTTATGAAGAAAGTATATCATCTTCATATCTCTATTTAATAGCAACAAAACATTAATAATACAAATATGATTGCAAATATAAATACTGATCTTACTAATGTTAATGGAAACGTTTTGCATTTATCATATACATTAGCATTTTACATTCACTATCTGTTCACTGTTCTTCAACCTTTGCATATATGTTACCTTATATGATTGTGAAAATAATCTAAAGATAAGTGCTGTTATTTTTCTCCTTTTAGCCATGAGAAGCAGAGGCACTGAGAGTTAAGTAAATTGCACACAGTAACTCACTTTAAGTGGCTGGTTGGAAATATTGGATGTTTCAAATTTATGAGTAAGATTAATATTCCGTATAACATCTTTTTTGTAACTCAGAGAGACGTACAACTCATTAAAAGTTCTTCAAGCTGTAGCATCCTCTTTCATCCTTTCCACTTTCTTTTCAACCATAACTGATTTCCTCAGCTTAATCTCCAACACATTTTCCCTATTATTTGCATTTTTTCATAGAATATGTGATAATATTATATACAAAGCAATACTGGGAAGGTTTATTGTGGTAATCAATTTTGTGTCAACCTGACTCAGCCGTGGAACATAGATATTTCATTCTACATGTTTCTGTGAAGGTAGTTTTGGGATCAAATGAACATTTAAATCAGTAGACCTTGAGTGAAGTACTGTTTTGTTTTGCTTAGTTTTTAACTTCACAGAAATTTACCATACTTGCATATTATTTTAGTTTTCTAAAATTTATTTTCAAACCCCACAGTATGCTTTAATGATTCATCCATGCTGTTGAATGTAGCTGTAGCTTATTCATTTTCTTTGTTCTATAATATGCCATATATATTAAAATATTCTAATTTTTAATTTGTACTCTTATTTCTGGACATTTACTTTTATACCTCTACAATCCTTCTTTTACATGTGTCCTAGTATACATGTGAATGAGATCAGGTTGTTAAGTAGTGGTGTATATGAATGTTTCCTTTTGCCAGAAGATATCATCTTAGATTGAGTAATGTGTATTTCCATTGATCCTCATCGCTCCACTTGCAGATTTTAAAACTTTGTCAAGCAAGTGAATATAAAATGGTACCTATTTCTTTGTGACAATCTAGAGGGGTGGGATTGGATGGGACACGGGGGGAAGTTTCAAAAGGGAGGGAATATATGTATACCTATGGTTGATTCATGTTGCTACATGGGAGAAACCAACATAATATTGAAAAGCAATTATCCTCCAATTAAAAATAAACAAATTTAAAAAGGGACCTATTATATTTTTTCTTATGATATGTGAGCTTTCTTTTTCTGGCTACCAAATCTTTGTCAGCTACATGTATTACAAGTATCTTCTCCCTCTTCGTGGCTTATTTTTTTCACTTTATACTTTTGATGAACTGACATAATTTAAGTAATCAAATTTATAGCTTTATTTGTGTGAGTCATATTTAAAACATTATTCCCTTACTTCAAATAAGAAAGCTATTATTTAATAGTTTTATTCATAAAGGTCCATGTTTTATTTTACACATTTAGTTCTTCAATTCATCTGATATTGATTCTGTGTGAGTATGAAGTAGGAATATTTTTTTTCCCAAGACGGATTCACCAATTGTGTTGACATCATTTGTTAATGTCTCTTCTTCTCCTCCTTCTCCCTCACCTTTTCCCCATAATCCAGTATGCTATGTTCTTCATACATCCAAGTTCTTGTCACTCTAAACTGTTAAACTGCTTAAACTTTTATCTCTTGGCACAAATGTCACATGCCCAAATACCATAGCTTTGTAATGGATTTTGATATCTAGAAGGAGAAGTTACTTCACTTTATTGTACTTTGGTCCAATTATTCTTGCTCCTTTATATTTACACACAAATTGTGTGATCTGTATTTCAAATTTCTACTAAAATTTGATTTGACTTTGAGATTCACTTGGTGTAAATGTACATCTTTATCCTAATTGAATATCCTGCCCATGATTGCAAATTTTATCTCTATGTATGTCTTTGTCAATATATGTTATGACTTATTTGTACAGGTCTTACATATCCTCTATTGGATATATTCCTAGGTATCTCTTCAGCTGCTAATATATAAGGTGTATTTTGTGCAAATCATTGCAGCCCCAAGGACTGTAGTCTTCTCTGTCCATAGCATCACCCAGGCAAAAAAACTGAAGTGGGTAGTCATTCTCTTCTCCAGGTAATCTTTCCAACCCAGGGATCGACCTGGATCTCTTGCATTGCAGGCAGACACTTTACCATCTGAGCCACAAAGAAAGCCCATTTTAAAATCATTATGAGTCATTTGTGTTGCTAGTATTATTGAAATGCAATTGATTTTTTAAATATCAATCTCCTAGCTATCTACCTTGCCAAACTCTATGGTTATTTCTAATAATCAGATTCTAGAGTATTTTGAGCTTTCTGTGCCAGCAAGATAGTTAAGTCATCACATAAGATGACTTTTATTTACTTTCTAATTCCATACCTTTATTATTTTTCTTGTCTTAAGTAATGTTAAGGACTTTCATTATAATTTAGAATAGAAAAAGTCTTCACCATAAGCAAAATATCCAGAATCTGACTTCATCTCACTAATTGCCCAGTACTAACCTAGTCTAAGATGTCTTTATTTCTTTTGGGGATTACTTTAATAACATCTTAGCAGTTTATTGCTGCTACTTTTGCTCCTCCTCAATAGCACAGCCAGATAATTTCACAACCCTCTAATGGTTTTACATTTAATATAGACTAAAAGCCAAGTCATTACAGGATGGCATGGCTCTATAAGGTTGCTGCCCTTCCCTTAATCCCCTTCCCCTATCTTTTCTTCATTCCCCTTGTTCTTGCCACTCTCAAGCTTGCCTTGTCTAGAAGTACCGGGGCCATGATGCTGCAACAGTATCCTTTAATCTTTAAGAGATGGAAACCAGTGGACAAATATTCTGCTTGCTTTTCTCTTAGGGAGTTAAGATGCCATGTATGTGCATCTTGTTAGTCTTCAGCGATATTGAAACTCAATTTAGCTTTTATTAGGCATTCTTCTTTCTCTGCCTTACATTTCTCCCATCATCTTGCATGTTCCTCAGGATCACCTCTTAAATAAACTGTGGTTATCCAAATCCTTGATGGTTAATTTCATCAGTTACTTGAGATTAATTTCAGAGAAACCCTGAAGGATATATTTATGTGCAGTGTGTGAGTATACTTAACCATTGCTTCTGTAATTACTGGAAGACTACACAGTATTAAGTCATACTTGCTGTTTCAGCTTGATAAGACTCTGCTTATTGCATGTAACTATTCAAATGAATTATCAGAATACTGTTGCTATTAAGTCACTTAGTCATGTACAGCTATTTGCAACCCCATGAACTTCAGCATGCCACACTTCTCTGTCCTTCACAATTTCCTGGAGTTTGCTCAAACTCACATCCATTGAGCCGATGATGCCATCCAACCAGCTCATCCTCTGTCATCCCCTTCTCTTGCCTTCAATCTTGCCCAGCATCAGGGTCTCTTTCAGTGAGTCAGTTCTTCACATCATGTGGCCAAATTATCGGAGCTTCAGCACCAGTCCTTTGAATGAATATTCAGGGTTGATTTCCTTTAGGATTAACTGGTTGGATCTCCTTGCAGGCAAAGGGACTCTCAAGAGTCCTCTCCAGCACCACAGTTTGAAGGCAATCAGTTCTTTGACACTCAGCCTTTTTTTTTATTGTCCAACTCTCACATCTGTTCATGACTACTGGACAAACCATAGCTTTGACTATACTAATCTTTGTTGACAAAATAATGTCTCTACTTTTGAATACTCCGTCTAGGTTTATCATAGCTTTTCTTCCAAGGAGCAAGTGTCTTTTAATTTCATGGCTACAGTCCCCATCCACAATTTTGCAGCCCAAGAAAATAAAGTCTGTAATGTTTCTGTTGTTTCCCCATCTATTTGCCATGAAGAGATATGAACAGATGCCATGAACTTTTTTTGAATGCTGGGTTTTAAGCCAGCTTTTTCACTCTCATCTTTCACCTTCATCAAGAGGTTCTTCTTCACTTTCTGCCATGAGGGTGGTTTTATCTGTATATCTGAGGTTGTGTCTGAGGTTGTTGATATTTCTCTCAGCAATCTTGATTCCAGCTTGTGCTTTATTCAGCCTGGCATTTTACATGATGTACTCTGAATATAAGTTACATAAACAGAGTGACAATATACAGTCTTGATGTACTCCTTTCTCAATTTGGAACCAGTCCATAGTTCCATGTCTGGTTCTAATTGTTGATCTTTGTTCTGCATGCAGATATCTCAGGAAGCAGGTCAGGTGATCTGGTATTCCTATCAGTTCAGTTCAGTTCAGTTCAATCGCTCAGTCGTGTCTGACTCTTTGTGATCCCATGAATTGCAGTATGCCTAGCCTCCCTGTCCATCACCAGCTCCCGGAGTTCACTCAGACTCACGTCCATTGAGTCAGTGATGCCAGACAGCCATCTCATCCTCAGTCATCCCCTTCTCCTCCTGCCCCCAATCCCTCTCAGTATGAAAGTCTTTTCCAATGTGTCAAGTTTTTGCATAAGGTGGCCAAAGTACTGCAGTTTCAGCTTTAGCATCATTCCTTCCAAAGAAATCCCAGGTTGATCTCCTTCAGAATGGACTGGTTGGATCTCCTCGCAGTCCAAGGGACTCTCAAGAGTCTTCTTCAACACCACACTTCAAAAGCATCAATTCTTTGGCGCTCAGCCTTCTTCACAGTCCAACTCTCACATCCATACATGACTACTGGAAAACCATAGCCTTGACTAGATGGATTTCAGTTGGCAAAGTAATGTCTCTGCTTTTGAATATGATATCTCGGTTGGTCATAACTTTTCTTCCAAAGAGTAAGCATCTTTAATTTCATGGCTGCAATCACCATCTGCAGTGGTTTTGGAGCCCAAACAAATAAAGTCTGACACTGTTACCACTGTTTTCCCATCTATTTCCCATGGAGTGATGGGACCGGATGCCATGATCTTCGTTTTCAGAATGTTGAGCTTTAAGCCAACTTTTTCACTATCCTCTTTTACTTTCATCAAGAGACTTTTTAGTTCCTCTTCACTTTCTGCCATAAGGGTGGTGTCATCTGCATATCTGACGTTATTGATATTTCTCCCGGCAATCTTGTTTCCACCTTGTGTTGCTTCCAGTCCAGCATTTCTAATGATGTACTCTGCATATAAGTTAAATAAGCAGGGTGACAATGTACAGCCTTGACGTACTCCTTTTCTTATTTGGAACCAGTCTGTTGTTCCATGTCCAGTTCTAACTGTTGCTTCCTGACCTGCATGCAGATTTCTCAAGAGGCAGGTCAGGTGGTCTGGTATTCCCATCTCTTTCAGAATTTTCCACAGTTTGTTGTGATCCACACAGTCAAAGGCTTTGGCATAGTCAATAAAGCAGAAATAGATGTTTTTCTGGAACTCTCTTGCTTTTTCCATGATCCAGTGGATGTTGGCAATTTGATCTCTGGTTCCTCTGCCTTTTCTAAACCCAGCTTGAACATCAGGAAGTTCACGGTTCACGTATTGCTGAAGCTTGGCTTGGAGAATTTTGAGCATTACTTTACTAGCGTGTGAGATGAGTGCAATTGTGTGGTAGTTTGAGCATTCTTTGGCATTGCCTTTCTTTGAGATTGGAATGAAAACTGACCTTTTGCAGTCCTGTGGCCACTGCTGAGTTTTCCAAATTTGCTGGCATATTGAGTGCAGCACTTTTGCAGCATCATCTTTTAGGATTTGAAATAACTCCACTGGAATTCCATCACCTCCACTAGCTTTGTTCTTAGTGATGCTTCTAAGGCCCACTTGACTTCACATTCCAGGATATCTGGCTTTAGATTAGTGATCATACCATCGTGGTTATCTAGGTTATGAAGATCCTTTTTGTACAGTTCTTCTGTGTATTCTTGCCATCTCTTCTTAATATCCTCTGCTTCTGTTAGGTCCAGACTGTTTCTGTCCTTTATTGAGCCCATCTTTGCATGAAATGTTCCCTTGGTATCTCTAATTTTCTTGAAGAGATCTCTAGTCTTTCCCATTCTGTTGTTTTCCTCTATTTCTTTGCATTGATTGCTGAAGAAGGCTTTCTTATCTCTTCTTACTATTCTTTGGAACTCTGCATTCAGATGCTTATATCTTTCCTTTTCTTCTTGACTTTTCACTTCTCTTCTTTTCACAGCTATTTCAGAATTTTCTAAGGTTTACTGTGATCCAGACAGTCAAAGGCTTTATACAGTCAATGAAGCAGAAATAAATGATTTCTGGAATTCTTTTCCTTTCTTATGATCCAAGAAATGTTGGCAATTTGAAATCTGGTGGTTTCTAAATTCAGTTTGTACATATGGAAGCTTTCAGTTCACATACTGTTGAAACCTCCATGAAGACGTTTGAGTATTATCTTGCTAGCAAATGAAATGATTTCAATTGTAAGACAGTTTGAGCATTCTTCAGCATTACCTTTCTCTGGGATTGGAATGAAAACTGACTTTTTCCATTTCTGTGGCTACAGCTGAGTTTTCTAAATTTGCTGGAATTGTTAATCTTATTTTATCATCTTTGCATTCCATGCTGCTCTATGTTCTTCTTTTTTTTAATATCTTTTATTGATTACTTCTCTCCTATTTTCTTCATCAGACTTAGAAAGTTTTGTCTATGATATTATTCCTTTCAGTATGAAATATTTTTACTTTATTTTAGCTTCTAGAACTTTAGTTTCTATTCTTAATCTTTACTTTAATATCATACTCTCTCTGTTTTATTTACATTTAATCCTTTTTCTCTAACATCTTAACTTGGATACTTATCAGTTCATTAATGTTCAACCATTTTCTTTTGAAATATAACCAAGTAAGTCCATAAATTGGTATTAAGTTAATCATATCCCATAAGTTCATACTTCGCCCACCTCTCCCAAACAACTGAAAATGTTTTACTTTTATTATATTTATACAAATATTTTTATCGGAGGATACTTGACTTACAATGTTGTGTCAGCTTCAGGTTATAGCACATCAATTCTTTTTCTTTATAGGTTATTACATAATGTTGAGTATAGTTCCCTGTGCTATACAGTAGGTCCTTTTGGTCATCTTTTTTTTTTCCTTACAGTTTTTTTTAATTTTTAAAAATACTTTATTCTGCATTACAATACTGTATTTGTTCTGCCATACATTGACATGAATCAGCCACAGGTGTCCACGATCTCCCAATGCCGAAGCCCCCTCCCACCTCCCACCCCACATCATCTCCTTGAATCATCCGTGCACCAGCCCCATGCGTCCTACATCCTGTATTGAACATAGACTGGTGCTTCATTCTTACAAGACAGTATACATGTTTCAATGCCATTCTCCTAAATCATCCCACCCTCTCCCTCTCCCTCAGAGTCCAAAAGTCTGTTCTATACCCCTGAGTCTCTTTTGTTGTCTCACATAGAGGGTCATCATTACTATCTTTCTAAATTCCATATATATGTGTCAGTATACTGTATTGGTGTTTTTCTTTCTGGCTTACTTCACTCTGTATAATCGGCTCCAATTTCATCCATCTCATTAGAACTGAGTCGAATTTATTCTTTTAAGGGCTGAGTAGTATTCCATTGTGTATATGTACCACAGCTTTCTTGTCTATTCATCTGCTGATGGACATCTAGGTTGCTTCCATGTCCTGGCTGTTATAAACAGCGCTGCAATGAACATTGGGGTACATGTGTCTCTTTCACTTCTGGTTTCCTCAGTGTGTATGCCCAACAGTGGGATTGCTGGATCATAAGGCAGTTCTATTTGCAATGTTTTAAGGAATCTCCACACTGTTTTCCATAGTGGCTGTACTAGTTTGCATTCCCACCAGCAGTGTAAGAGGGTTCCCTTTTCTCCACATCCTCTCCAGCATTTATTGCTTGTAGATTTTTGGATCGCAGCCATTCTGATTGGTGTGAAATGGTACCTCATTGTGGTCTTGATTTGCGTTTCTCTGATAATAAGTAATGTTGAGCATCTTTTCATGTGTTTGTTAGCCATCTGTATGTCTTCTTTGGAGAAATGCCTATTTAGTTCTTTGGCCCATTTTTTTGATTGGGTCGTTTATTTTCCTGGAGTTGAGCTGGATAAGTTGCTTGTATATCTTTGAGATTAGTTGTTTGTCAGTTGTTTCATTTGCTATTGTTTTCTCCCATTCAGAAGGCTGTCTTTTTCACCTTGCTTATAGTTTCCTTTGTTGTGCAGAAGCTTTTAATTTTAATTAGATCCCATTTGTTTATTTTTGCTTTTATTTCCAGTATACTGGGAGGTGGATCATAGAGGATCCTGCTGTGATTTATGTCGGAGAGTGTTTTGCCTATGTTTTCCTCTAGGAGTTTTATAGTTTCTGGTCTTACATTTAGATCTTTAATCCATTTTGAGTTTATTTTTGTGTATGGTGTTAGACAGAGGTCTAGTTTCATTCTTTTACAAGTGGTTGACCAGTTTTCCCAGCACCACCTGTTAAAGAGACTGTCTTTACTCCATTGTATATTCTTGCCTCCTTTGTCAAAGATAAGGTGTCCATAGGTGTGTGGGTTTATCTCAGGGCTTTCTATTTTGTTCCATTGATCTATATTTCTGTCTTTGTGCCAGTACCATACTGTCTTAATGACTGTGGCTTTGTAGTAGAGCCTGAAGTCAGGCAAGTTGATTCCTCCAGTTCCATTCTTCTTTCTCAAGATTGCTTTGGCTATTCGAGGGTTTTTGTATTTCCATACAAATCTTGAGATTATTTGATCTAGTTCTGTAAAAAATACTGCTGGTAGCTTGATAGGAATTGCATTGAATCTGTAGATTGCTTTGGGTAGTATACTCATTGTCACTATATTGACTCTTCCAACCCATGAGCATGGTATATTTCTCCATCTATTAGTGTCCTCTTTGATTTCTTTCATCAGTGTTTTATAGTTTTAGATATATAGGTCTTTAGTTTCTTTAGGTAGGTATATCCCTAAGTATTTTATTCTTTTCGTTGCAATGGTGAATGGGATTGTTTCCTTGACTTCTTTTTCTACTTTCTCAGTATTAGTGTATAGGAATGCAAGGGATTTCTGAGTGTTGATTTTATATCCTGAAACTTTACTATATTCGTTGATTAGCTCTAGTAGTTTTCTGGTCGAGTCTTTAGGATTTTCTATGTAGAGGTTCATGTCATCTGCAAACAGTGAGAGTTTTACTTCTTCTTTTCCAGTTTGGATTCCTTTTATTTCTTTTTCTGCTCTGATTGCTGTGGCCAAAACTTCCAGTACGATGTTGAAGAGTAGTGGTGAAAGTGGACACCCTTGTCTTGTTCCTGACTTTAGGGGAAATGGTTTCAATTTTTCACCATTGAGGGTAATGTTAGCTGTGGGTTTGTCATATATAGCTTTTATTATGTTGAGGTACGTTCCTTCTATTCCTGCTTTCTGGAGCGTTTTTATCATAAATGGATGTTGAATTTTGTCAAAGGCTTTTTCTGCATCTATTGAGATAATCATATGATTTTTATTTTTCAGTTTGTTAATGTGATGAATTACATTGATTGATTTGCGGATATTGAAGAATCTTTGCATCCCTGGGATAAAGCCAACTTGGTCATGGTGTATGATCTTTTTAATGTGTTGCTGGATTCTGATTGCTAGGATTTTGTTAAGGATTTTTGCATCTATGTTCATCAGTGATACTGGCCTGTAGTTTTCTTTTTTGTGGTGTCTTTGTCAGGTTTTGGTATTAGGGTGATGGTGGCCTCATAGAATGAGTTTGGAAGTTTACCTTCCTCTGTAATTTTCTGGAATAGCGTCAGTAAGATAGGTGTTAGCTCTTCTCGAAATTTTTGGTAGAATTCAGCTGTGAAGCTGTCTGGACCTGGGCTTTTGTTTGCTGGAAGATTTCTGATTACAGTTTCAATTTCCATGCTTGTGATGGGTCTGTTAAGCTTTTCTATTTCTTCCTGGTTCAGTTTCGGAAAGTTGTACTTTTCTAAGAATTTGTCCATTTCTTCCAAGTTGTCCATTTTATTGACATATAATTGCTGATAGTAGTCTCTTATGATGCTTTGTATTTCTGTGTTGTCTGTCGTGATCTCTCCATTTTCATTTCTAATTTTATTGATTTGATTTTTTTTTCTTTGTTTCTTGATGAGTCTGGCTAATGGTTTGTCAATTTTATTTATCCTTTCAAAGAACCAGCTTTTTGCTTTGTTGATTTTTGCTATGGTCTCTTTTGTTTCTTTTGCATTTATTTCTGCCCTAATTTTTAGGATTTCTTTCCTTCTACTAACTCTGGGGTTCTCCATTTCTTCCTTTTCTAGTTGCTTTAGGTGTAGAGTTAGGTTATTTATTTGACTATTTTCTTGTTTCTTGAGGTATGCCTGTATTGCTATGAACTTTCCTCTTAGCACTGCTTTTATAGTGTCCCATAGGTTCTGTGTAGTTGTGTTTTCATTTTCATTCGTTTCAATGCATAATTTGATTTTTTTTTGATTTCTTCTGTGATTTGTTGATTATTCAGAAGGGTGTTGTTCAGCCTCCAAATGTTGGAATTTTTAATAGCTTTTCTCCTGTAAGTGAGATCTAACCTTAGTGCATTATGGTCAGAGAAGATGCTTGGAATGATTTCAATTTTTTTGAATTTATCAAGGTTAGATTTATGACCCAGAATGTGATCTCTCCTGGAAAACGTTCCGTGTGCACTTGAGTAAAAGGTGAAATTCATTGTTTTGGAATGAAATGTCCTATAGGTATCAATTAGGTCTAACTGGTCTATTGTATCGTTTAACGTTTGCGTTTCTTTGTTAATTTTCTGTTTAGTTGATCTGTCCATAGGTGTGAGTGGTGTGTTAAAGTCTCCCACTATTATTGTGTTATTATTAATCTCCCCTTTCATGCTTAGCATTTGTCTTACATATTGCGGTGCTCCTATTTTGGGTGCATATATATTTATAACTGTTATATCTTCTTCTTGGATTGATCCTTTAATCATTATGTAGTGGCCTTCTTGGTCCCTTTTCACAGCCTTTGTTTTAAAGTCTATTTTATCGGATATGAGTATTGCTACTCCCGCTTTCTTTTGGTCTTTATTTGTATGGAATATCTTTTTCCAGCCCTTCACTTTCAGTCTGTATGTGTCCGTTGTTTTGAGGTGGGTCTCATGTAAGCAGCATATATAGGGATCTTGTTTTTGTATCCGTTCAGCCAGTCTTTGCCTTTTGGTTGGGGCATTCAACCCATTTACATTTAAGGTAATTATTGATAAATATGCTCCTGTTGCCATTTACTTTATTGTTTTGGGTTCAGGTTTATACGACCTTTTGTGTTTCCTGTCTAAAGTCTATCCTTTAGTATTTGTTGGAGAGCTGGTTTGGTGGTGCTGAATTCTCTCAGCTTTTGCTTGTCTGTAAAACTTTTGAGTTCTTCATATTTGAATGAGATTCTTGCTGGGTACAGTAGTCTTGGTTGAAGGTTATTATCTTTCATCACTTTAAGTATGTCTTGCCATTCCCTCCTAGCCTGAAGAGTTTCTATTGAAAGATCTGCAGTTATTCTTATGGGGATCCCCTTGTGTGTTATTTGTTGTTTTTCCCTTGCTGCTTTTAATATTTGTTCTTTGTGTTTGGTCTTTGTTAGTTTGATTAGTATATGTCTTGGAGTGTTCCACCTTGGGTTTATCCTGTTTGGCACTCTCTGGGTTTCTTGGACTTGGGTGATTATTTCCTTCCTCATTTTAGGAAAGTTTTCAACTATTATCTCCTCAAGTATTTTCTCATGGTCTTTCTTTTTGTCTTCTTCTTCTGGGACTCCTATAATTCGAATGTTGGATTGTTTCATATTGTCTTGGAGGTCTCTGAGGTTGTCCTCATTTCTTTTAATTCATCTTTCTTTTTCCCTCGCTGATTCATTTATTTCTACCATTTTATCTTCTATTTCACTAATCCTATCTTCTGCCTCTGATATTCTACTATTTGTAGCCTCCAGAGTATTTCTGATCTCATTTATTGCATTATTCATTATATGTTGACTCTTTTTTATTTCTTCTAGGTCCTTGTTAAACCTTTCTTGCATCTTCTCAAACCTTGACCCCACACTATTTATCTGTGATTCCATTTTGATTTCAAGATTTTGGATCATTTTCACTATCAGTATTCGGAAATCTTTCTCAGGTAGATTCCCTATCTCTTCCTTTTTGTTTGGCTTGGTGGGCGTGTCTCCTGTTCCTTTACCTGTTGGGTATTCCTCTGTCTCTTCATCCTGGTTATATTGCTGCGTTTGGGGTGACTTTTCTATATTCTGGGAATTTGTGGAATTCTGTTTATTATAGAGCTTCTTCTCTGTGTGTGGGGTTGTATTAGTGGCTTGTCAAAGTTTCTTGATTAGAGAGGCTTGTGTTGAAGTTCTGGTGGGTGGAGTTGGATTTCCTCTCTCTGGAGTGTTGTGAAGTGTCAAGTAATGGGTTATGGGACGTCAATGGTTTTGGAGTATTTTGAGCTGCCTGTGTATTGAAGCTCAGGGGCTTGTTCTTGTGTTGCTGGAGAATTTTCATGGTATGTCTTGCTCTGGAACTTGTTGGCCCTTGGGCAGTGCTCAGTTTCAGTATAGGTATGAAGGCGTTTGATGAGCTCTTATTGGATAATGTTCCCTGTATTCAGGAATTCTTTGATGATCTCAGGATTTGGACTTACACCTCCTGATTCTGGTTTTCAGATTTATTTTTACAATAGCCTCATGATTTCTCCATCTGTTCAGCACTAATGTTAAAACATCTTGGTTAATGATGATAGGTTTCTCCACTTTGAGGGTCGTCCCTAGAGGATCACTGAGTTACTTGGAGGAGAGAAGAGGGAGGGGGTAGTTAGAAGTGAGTGGAATGGGATGAGGTGGAATCAAAAGAGGAAAAGCAAGCTAGCCCGTAACCACTTTCTTGTGTACGCTCCGAAGTCTGGACCTCTCAGAGGTGGTCACAGAGTTATACATGGCAGAGGAGAGGGAGGAAGTAGATAGAGGTGGACAGGAGGATAAAAGAGGGAGATGCAAAGGAGGGATACAGATCCGGCCAGTGACCAGTTCCCTGAGAGTTCTCCACCTTCTGGAACACACAGAGATTCATAGAACTGGGTAGAGAAGAGGAGGGGGAGGGAGGAGACAAAAGCCACCTGGTGGAGAAAAGAGAGATTCCAAAGGGGGAGAGAGTGGTCAAGCCAGTAGTCTCGCACTCATGTAAAATTGGGTGCTGAAGATTAGGTTTTTAAAGTACAAAATTGGCAACAAATACCAAAATGTTGAAATTAAAAATCTGGAGTAGAGATTGGATTTTCAAAGATAAAATATTAAAGATAAGAAGAAGAAGGAGAGACAAATTTAAAAAAAAGCAAATTGAGGGAAAAAAATTAAAAAAATTAAATAAAATAGAATAAAAGACTCCAGAATTATTAAAAAACAACTCCCACCACCAATAGGACTATATACGGCATTTGCTTTAAAGATACGTTTTTTTTTTTGAAAAGTAATAATAGGTTATAAAAATAATAAATAGAAAATAGAAAACTTAAAAATTTAAGCAAGTTTAGAAAAAACGAAAAAGAAAAGAAGAGAAAGCATTTAAAAAAGAAAAAAAATTTTTAAAGAAAGAAAAAAATTCTTAAAAAAAATCACACTTCCACATCATCCCCGCCCCCTCCCCCAAAATTGATCATAAAAGTAGTAACGGTATATCTGGCGCTTTCTCTGTCATGGACTGTGTGGGGTCGCTACCAAGGCAGTTCCCTCTGTTTGACTTCCTCTGTTTGCTGGTCCCTTCCATGTCTGATTTCCGTCTTGACACAGGAAGGGTGGTCTCTGCACTGGGCTTGCCCCTTCTCACTCCTTGGGATAACCTTGTGGGGCCTGCCCTATGCTTAATGCACTTCCCGGTCTATGTCGCTCAGATTTGGCGCTCCGGATTGGCGGTCAGGAAGCCCTCTGAGACTTGGATTTGGTTGGACAGGGGCTTTGTTCCCTTCCCAGGTCCGAGTGGCTAGGGAGTTTGGCGCCCGCTATTGTGACTTATTGTGACTTCTGGGCTTCTGGGTCGCTCAATTTTCTGGGAGCTCCGCCAGGGCTCTTTCTCAGGCAGATGATAACTGTTCAGGGCCCCCAGCAGTCTCAATAACAAAGAAACCTGCTTGCAATTTGGTAGGTAATGTCACTCTTGAGCTGCGATTGCCCCCTTCCAGCACTTAAGGCTCTGGCTGCCTGTTGCCGGAGGGGGATGGTCTGCAGCCGGCTATTGCCGATCTGTCCTTTGTTCTGTGCGCGGGCCTGTCGGTGTCTTATGTTTGAACGTTTCACGTGTTAGCTATCCCACAGTCTGGTTTGCTAGACCAATATAGCTCTTTCTAGCCACGCGCGGACCCAATTCTGGCCCCGTTACTCCCCGATTCTCGAGAAAAGCCCTGCAGCCTACAGTCTCCTGCACGGCCCTATTCTTAGAAAAGCACTGTCGCTGGCGCGATCCTCCCTGCCCAACCCCCGCTGCTGTCCAACCCAGGCGTTTGTGCTGCTTATCCACTGGGGGTTATACTGTTGAATTCGTAATCTGTTGGTTTTAATTATTTATTTATTTATTCTTCCTTCCTGTTATGTTGCCCTCTGTGGTTTTGGGGCTTGCCCCATACACAGCTGTGAGAATGAGCCCCAATTTTAGGAAATCTCTCTTTTAAGAGTCTCTTCTTGGGACAGGATTCCCTTCCCAGGACGGGATTCCCTTCCTGGGACGGGGCTTCCTCCCTACCTCCTTTGTCTCTATCTTCGTCGTATATATTAATTCCTACCTGGTTTTGAAGTCAATGATCTGCTTTGCTGGATGCTTGATGTCCTCTGCCAGCAGTCAGAAGTTGTTTTGTGGAATTTACTCAGCGTTGAAATGTTCTTTTGATGAAGTAGTGAGGAGAAAGCGTTCTCCCCATCCTATTCCTCCGCCATCTTTTTTTGACCGCCTATCTATTTTATATATAGTAGTGTGTTTATGTTAATCCCAGTCCTCCCAGTTTATCCCTCTCCCACTGGTTTCCCCTTTGGTAATTGTAAGTTTGTTTTTTATGTCAGTGAGTTTGTTTTTAGAATTTCAAATAGTTTTAACACTTTCAGTGAGGTTTAAAAAATTCTTACTGTGTGCTGTGTACCATGATAAAGAAGTTGAATAATTCATAATCCTAACTCCAGGTACATTGTGCTCATGTTCTAGTAAGAAACAGACACATAAAGAACACAATTTATGTGTAGCATACGTGGTGCAATTCAGGAGATAAAAGGTAGTATGGAAACACAGGTAAAAATGTAGGATCCTTTCCAAAGCAAGCAATGGAAATAAGAAATAAACATTCAGTTATTGAGGAATTATTTTAAAGTGCTTCAAATACAGCCATTAAAATGGAAAACAAAATTGCTGCTTTTGCATCAAGATGAACTTTGAGGACCAGGAAGAGAGAGGAATTCCTTGCAGTTATTTCATAAGTTTTGATATACATTATTGATGAATCATTGAGATTGAGCATTTTAGTTTCCACTGCAATTTACTATTTGACTCAAGAATTATTTAGTCATGAATTTATATAAATATTTTATAAATATATGAGGATTAACAATATACATATTTTATTGTTAATAATATCTAATTGTATTAGCCAGGATCCTCCATATAAGTAGCACCAGTAGGATGTATATATAGCTCATAGGATTGTGGAGGCTGACAAGTTCCAAAATCTTCAGAGTGAGTCAGCAGACAGAAAACTCAGGAAAGCTGATGTCTTACTTGAGTTGGAAGGCAGGAAAAATTCATGTCCCAACTTGGAAGCAGACAAAAGGATTCCACCTTTACTAGAAAAGGCTCAGCCATTTTGTTCTGTTTAGGTTTTTGTTCTGTTTGATGAAACCTAAATAGACTAGGGAAGACAATCTACCCATTCAAATGATAGTCTCTTCCAGAAACATCCTCTCAGACACACCCAGAATAATGTTTCACCAATTGTCTGGGTACCCTGTGGCCCAGTCAGGTTGACATATAAAATTAACCATTACATTAGCCTTATTCATGAGTGTGATCTCTATGACAAGTCTTTGAAAATAGTCAAGAATGTATTTATGGCCAATCTGTAGTCATGTTTCATATAGACTAGACAATAATAGGTATTCTCTAATTGTTGGGTATAAAGTTTAAATATGCATGTTTTGTGTGTGTGTGTGTGTGTGTGTGTGTGTGTGTGTGTGTGTGTTGATATATGAGTTTGAACAGAGTAGTCATTTTAGCAAATAGAAAACCTTGAGTCAGTTTTGTTTAAGTTTCATTGTGGTTAGGATCTGCAGAAAAACCAACAAAAAAATGGTATCAAATTCCTGGTCCTCTTCTCAATTAGGCACTCTACTTTTATAAATCACATTTTATATTTAAAAACAATTGACTTCTGTTTGTTACTCATTTATTCATATTTTATTAATAATCAACTTTCTTTTTCTCAGTCAAGTGTGTTTATGATTTCTTAAAACTTACACACTGCAAACTTGAAAGAGAGAAAGGGATATAATTACTCTTGGATTTTCACAATTACAGCAATTCCCTAAAGCAAATAACAGAATGACCAGATTGACTGGATAGAGAATCTGGGGAATTGTGGGGAAAGAGGAAATAAAAGGAAAAATAATCCCCAAATATTTATTTTAATCACTAAGCTAGAACTTTCTTTCCCTACAATAAGGTAAATCAGTCATTTCCAAGCTCCTTCTAAATATGAATGTGCCTTCAAAAACACCCACCCTTTTCAACTTTGTTTTACATGTCAAATGAGCCTGAGTTTGCCCGTGTTCCTTTGGTCCATGTAGGGCTGACAGTGTAACATTAGTTACCAGGAAAGTGTCTGGAGCAGCCTGATATGAGTCTCTTATTGTTACCAATAACATGATCCATGCTAATTTTAAAACTTAAACATAGGAGAACAAGATGACAGAGGAGTAAGTGGATGTGGAGTACATCTCTCTCCATGGATACATCAGGAATACACCTTCAGACACAGAAGTGCATGCAGAATACCAGCTGAGAATGGACAGAAGTACCTGACCAGTGGAAAAGAATATATAGAACCACACAAAACTTGGTAAGATGAAGGAACTGGGGGCGGGGGGGGGACAGGAGTGTTAGTAGGACTGGACTTGCCTTCTTCGGGTGGGGGAACTGAAGCAGGAGTCCAATACCCACAGCGGGACAATTGTCTGACTCAGAGGAGAAACATTTAAGGCTGAGAGTGAAGCAGCTGACCTGTGGCAGCCTAAACGGAGTGAGAATCAGATGGTATCCATGCCACAGCCATACATATGCCATGCAGGGTTGCAGGTCTCCTGGAAGGGGCAGCGGCTGGGAACTGGAGTTTAGGAATTGTGGAGCAATC
The DNA here is from genome assembly GCA_917880005.1 of Nanger dama. NCBI lineage: Eukaryota > Metazoa > Chordata > Mammalia > Artiodactyla > Bovidae > Nanger > Nanger dama. The sequence continues at coordinate 29,234,368 of CAKJTW010000001.1, forward strand.
CCAGTGCAAGGGCTGCTGTTGACTGTGGAGAGTCGGATCGAGGGGATGGGAGGGAGGGGATTGTGGTGGGAAATGCCTGTGGAGGAAAGTCAGGCAGCCATGGAAGCAAGGTGATATTGCTGAGTCACACGTAGGTGGTGGAGCCATCACCATAGCCTCTCCTCACAGGCCAGCATTGGCAGCTGAACAATAGTCTGGCCCATCAAACACCTGACGCACTGAACTACAGAGTAGGACCCACCCAAGGTGCTCCTTTCAGTGCCTGATGTGCCAATCTACGGAGTAGGACCCCAATCAGGGGGCCCCCTCTATGTGCATGATGCATAGAACAATAGAGAAGGATCCCAGGCAAGGGATCCCTCTAAGTGCCTGAACTGGCAGAGCTATGGAGAATGACTGGCCAAAGAGGCCTCCTGATCATTAGCTACAGGAGACTCGAAAAAGACTCTGATAGGTCCATAACTCCAGCCACGGAGACAGTCTGTGTCCCTGAACACTTGGCGCCGCCTGGGTCCCTGCAAGCCAAGCAGCTGAACCACCTTCATGCTCAACTCTCGCTGGGGCAGAGCTGCCACAGGCAAAAAAGAAAAAAATTCTCGTGTTTATGCTTGCAGGGTCACTTCAGTCCTGTCTGACTCTTTGTGACCCTGTGGACTGTGGTCTGCTAGGCTTCTCTGTCAGAGAAGGGGTTCTCCAGGCAAGAATACTGGAGTGTATTGGCCAATACTGGTTGCCATACCCTTCTAGAGCACTGTATTTCCTGCTGCCCTAGCCGCCAACTCCCCAGAGTACCTGGTGCTGCCAGAACCCTGTGACCCAAACAGCTGCACCAATTCCACCCCTCACAGAGGCAAACCAAGGCCCTTCAGGGCAGCCTCAGAAGCTAAACCCCAGTGATCAACCCACATGTAGAGGTGGAAATAAAAGCACAATTGAAACCTACCAGCAGTGTAGCTACAGAAGAAGATCCAAAAGCTTCCCACCAGCTGTACAATCTGCAGATTAAATCCACATGATCAATTAAGCAGACTCTGTGTCCGTGGAATATATAAGGCCACTGAGAACTCCCACAAAAGAAAAATCACTAGCTCTGATAGCTGTGCACATCAGAGGCAAGAACACACAGGAGTTGGACTAGATTAGAATCTGAGCAGCACTCACAGCAGGTCCAAAGGTCAGTATAGTGTTGGAAGGCATCCTAGGGAGGTAAGGTGGACTGTGATTCCCAGCATGGGAAAGGACTCTGACAGCAGTGACTCAAGAAAAACATTATTATTCTTATTTTTAACTTGTTCTGTAGATTCTTTTGGATGTTTTTTCCTCCCCCTTTCACCCTCCATTGTAGTTGTAGATTTTATTGGCACTAAGAAATCCAGTTTAGCTTTTGAGCTTTTTTTTTTTCTCATCACATTTATTTTTGTCATAAACCTCTGCCTCTACATTGGGCTTTTGCAGTTCTGTGGAGTTTTCCCTTTTCTTTTTCCCTTTTTCTTTTTTTAATTTTAATTTTTAAGCCTATTATTATTTTTTTCTTCACTTATTCCCTTTTTGCTTTTCCTGCTGTTCTTTTCCCCTTTCAGCTAATCTTTAATGTATACAAATCTTCTTTATCTACCTCTATTTAACTTTGCATATCTACTCTTTCTTTCTTTTCTTTCTCTCCTTTCCTTTGAACACATTTGTTAGTTTTATTTTCCTTGCTTTATTCCTCAATTGGCATCTTGCTTTAATTTTGTTTTCCAGTTTGTTCTTTAATTAGTTTTGTTCTGGTAGATATAATTTTTGGTTTCCTTAGTTCACTGAGTCAATCTACTTAATTTTTATTGGACTGTTTTGATTTTGCTAATGGGTGTGTGTGTGTGTATGTGCATTCAGTCACACTTTCTATTGTAGTTATAAAACTCTGCCTCAACATTGGGCTTTTCCAGTTCTGTGGAGTTTTCCTTTTTTTTCCCCCGTTTTTCTTTATTCTTCTCTTTTTTTCTCTTTTTATAATTTTAATTTTTAATTTTTTAAACTTATTATATTTTTTCTACACTTATTCTTTCATTTGCTTTTCCTACTGTTTTTTTCCCTTGCAGTTAATCTTCAATGTATATAAATCTTCTTCATCTACCTCTGTTAAAATTTGGATATGTATTCTTCTCTTTTCAATCCTTTCCTCTCAACATATTTGTTAGTTTTGTTTTCACAAAATTAACATTCCCCACTGTTTCATTCCCCACTTGGCACCATGCTTTAGTTTTGTTTTCCAGTTTGTGATTAAGTTAGTTTTGTCCTTAACTGGTAAATATAATTTTTGATTTCCTTTGTTTGCTGGGTCAATATACTATACTTTATTTTTGCTGGACTATTTTCACTTTGCTCATGGGTGTATATATATGTGTATGTGTATTCCATTATTTTAATTACTATACGCCTGATTTTGTAACTGCCATTTGTCTGAGGATCATCTTTGGTTTCTCATTTTTGGGTATTTGTTTTACTTTCCCTTAATGTCAAAACAAACCACTTGTGGAATCTTTGTTCCCAACCACAGAACAAACCCTGAGCCTTTGGAGTGAGAGCACTGGCTCCGGGACCCTAGACTACTAGAGAACTAACACTGAGTTCAGTTCAGTTCAATTCAGTTGCTGAGTCGTGTCCGACTCTTTGTGGCCTCATGAATCACAGCATGCCAGGCCTCCCTGTCCATCACTAACTCCTGGAATTCACTCAGACTCACCTCCATCAAATCAGTGATGCCATCCAGCCATCTCATCCTCGGTCGTCCCCTTCTCCTCCTGCCCCCAATCCATCCCAGCATCAGAGTCTTTTCCAATGAGTCAACTCTTTGCATGAGGTGGCCAAAGCACTGGAGTTTCAGCTTTAGCATTATTCCTTCCAAAGAAATCCCAGCATTGATCTCCTTCAGAATGGACTGGTTGGATCTCCTTGCAGTCCAAGGGACTCTTAAGAGTTTTCTCCAACACCACACTTCAAAAGCATCAATTCTTCAGCACTCAGCCTTCTTCACAGTCCAACTCTCACATCCATACATGACTACTGGAAGAACCATAGTCTTGACTAGATGGACGTTAGTCGGCAAAGTAATGTCTCTGCTTTTGAATATGCTATCTAGGTTGATCATAACTTTTCTTCCAAAGAGTAAGCATCTTTTAATTTCATGGCTGCAATCACCATCTGCAGTGAGTTTGGAGCCCCCCAAAAAAAAGTCTGACACTGTTTCCACTGTTCCCACATCTATTTCCCATGAAATGATGGGACCAGATGCCATGATCTTCGTTTTCTGAATGTTGAGCTTTAAGCCAACTTTTTCACTCTCCTCTTTCACTTTCATCAAGAGGCTTTTTAGTTCCTCTTCACTTTCTGCCATAAGGGTGGTGTTATCTGCATATCTGAGGTTATATGCATATCTGCATATTTCTCCCAGCAATCTTGATTCCAGCTTGTGCTTCTTCCAGTCCAGCGTTTCTCATGATGTACACTGCATATAAGTTAAATAAGCATGGTAACAATATACAGCCTTGAGGTTCTCCTTTTCCTATTTGGAACCAGTCTGTTGTTCCATGTCCAGTTCTATCTGCTGCTTCCTGACCTGCATACAGATTTCTCAAGAGGCAGGTCAGGTGGTCTGGTATTCCCATCTCTTTCAGAATTTTCCACAGTTTATTGTGATCAACACAGTCAAAGGCTTTGGCATAGTCAATAAAGCAGAAATAGATGTTTTTCTGGAACTCTTGCTTTTTTCCACGATCCAGTGGATTTTGGCATTTTGCTCTCCAATTCTTCTGCCTTTTCTAAAACCAGCTTGAACATCAGGAAGTTCATGGTTCACATATTGCTGAAGCCTGACTTGGAGAATTTTGAGCATTACTTTACTAGCATGTGAGACCATCTCATCCTTTGTCGTCCCCTTCTCCTCCTGCTCTCAGTCTTTCCCAGCATCAGGGTCTTTTCAAATGATTCAGCTCTTCACATCAGGTGGCCAAAGTATTGGAGCTTAAGCTTCAGCATCAGTCCTTCCAATGAATATTCAGGACTGATTTCCTTTAGGATGTACTGGTTGGATATCCTTGCAGTCCATGAGACTCTCAAGTGTCTTCTCCAACACCACAGTTCAAAAGCATCAATTCTTCAGCACTCAGCTTTCTTCACAGTCCAACTCTCACATCCATACATGACCACTGGAAAAACCATAGCCTTGACTAGTTGGACCTTTGTTGACAAAGTAATGTCTCTGCTTTTCAATATGCTGTCTATGTTTGTCATAACTTTCCTTCCAAGGAGTAAGCATCTTTTAAAATTTCATGGCTGTAATCACCATCTGCAGTGATTTTGGAGCCCCAAAAGATAAAGTCTGCCACTGTTTCCATTGTTTTCCCATATATTTCCCATGAAGTGATGGGACTGGATACCATGATCTTAGTTTTCTGAATGTTGAGCTTTAAGCCAACTTTTCAGTATCTTTTTCACCTTCATCAAGAGGCTCTTTAGTTCATCTTCACTTTCTGCCATAAGGGTGGTGTTATCTGCATATCTGAGATTATTGATATTTCTCCCAGCAATCTTGATTCCAGCTTGTTCTTCATCCAACCCAGCATTTCTCATGATGTGCTCTGCATACAAGTTAAATAAGGAGGGTGACAATATACAGCCTTGACATACTCCTTTTTCTATTTGGAATCAGTCTGTTGTTCCATGTCCAGTTCTAACTTTTGCTTCCTGACCTGTATATTTATGACTAAAACTCTTTGAAAATGAGCATAGAAGGAAACTTACTCAACATAGTAAAAGCCATAGATGATAAACTGACAGTAAACATTATTCTTAATGATAAAAAACTGAAAGCATTTCCCCTATGATCAGGAACAAGACAAGGGTGTCCACTTTCACCACTATTATTCAAGATAGTTCTGGATGTCCTAACTACAGCAATCTGAAGAAAAAGAAAAAAAAATCCAGATTGGAAAATAAGAAGTAAAGCTCTAATTGTTTGCAGATGACATGATAACATAGAAAACATAGAAAACCCTAAAGAAAGTATCAGAAAATTACTAGAGCTAATCAGTGAATTTAGGAAAGTTTCAGGATATCAAATCAATGCACAGAAATCACTTGCATTTCTATATACTAACAGTGAAAGTTGGAAAGAGCAATTAAGGAATCAATACCATTTACCATTGCAACAAAAAGAATTAAATATTTAGGGAAAAAAACTTACCTAAGGAGATGAAAGAACTGTACACAGAAAATTGTAAGATACTAATGAAAGAAGTCAAAGATGACATAAACAGATGGAGAGATATTCCATGTTCCTGGGTAGGAAGAATCAATATTGTGAAAATGACTATACTATCAAATGCAATCTACAGATTTAATTCAATCCCTATCAAATTTCCAATGGTACTTTTCACAGAACTAGAAGGAAAATTTCACATTTCTTATGGAAACACAGAAGATCCCGAATAGCAAAAGTAGTCTTGAGAAAGAAGAATGGAGTTGGAGGAATCAAACTTCCTGGCTTCAGGTTATATTACAAAGCTATAGGCATCAAGGCAGTATGGCACTGGCACATAAACAAAGATACAGACCAATGGAACAAGATAGAAAATCCAGAAATAAACCCATGCACCTATGGGTACCTTATTCATGACAAAGGAGGCAAGAATATACAATGGGGCAAAGACAGCCTCTTCAAAAAAATGGTGCTGGGAAAACCGGACAGCTACAAGTTAAAGAATGAAATTAGAACACTTTCTAACACTATACACAAAGATAAACTAAAAATGGATAAAAGACCTAAATGTAAAACCAGAAACTATAAAACTCTTAGTGGAAAACATAGGCAGGACACTCAATGACATAAATCAAAGCAAGATCCTCTATGACCCACTGCCTAGAGTAATGGAAATAAAAACAAAAGAAGACAAGTGGTACCTGATTAAACTGAAAAGCTTTTGCATAGCAAAGGAAACTATAAGCAAGGTGAAAAGACAACCCTCAGAATGGGAGAAAATAATAGCAAATGAAACAACTGACAAAGGATTAATTTCCAAAATATACAAGCATCTCATACAAGTCAATGCCAGAAAAACAAGCAACACAATCAAAAAGTGGGGAAAAGACCTAAACAGATATTTCTCCCAAGAAGACATATGGATGGCTAACACATGACAAGATGCTCAACATCAAAAGAAAGGCAAATCAAAACTACAATGAGATATCACCTTACACCAGTCAGAATGGCGATCATCAAAAATTCTGCAAAAAATAAATGCTGGAAAGGGTGTGAAGGAAAGGGAACGCTCTTGCACTGTTGGTGGGAATGTAAATTGACACAGCCACTATGGAAGAAGGCATGGAGATTCCTTAAAAAAAAAAAAAAAAAAAACTAGGAATAAAACCACCATATGACCCAGCAATCCCACTGTTAGGCATATACCCTAAGGAAACCAAAATTGAAAGAGACACATGTATCCCATTGTTCATTGCAGCACTGTTTACAATAGCTAGAACATGGAAGCAACCTAGATGTTCACTGACAGATGAATGGATAAACAAGTGGTGGTATATGTACACAATATAATATTATATAGCCATAAAGAGGATACATTTGAGTCAGTTCTAATGAAGTGGATGAACCTAGAACCTATTATTCAGAGTGTACTGAGTCAGAAAGAGAAAGATAAATACCATGTTCTAACACACATATATATATGAAATCTAGAAAAATGGTACTGAAAAATTTATTTACAGGGCAACAATGGAGAAACAGACATAGAGAATAGTCTTATGGACATGGTGAGAGGGGAGGAGAAGTTTAGATGTATGGAAAGAGTAGCATGGAAACTTACATTACCATTTGTAAAATAGATAGCCAATGGGAATTTGCTGTATGTCTCAGGAAACTCAAACAGGGGCTCTGTATCAATCTAGAGGGGTGGAATGGAGAGGTAGCTGGGAGGGAGTTTCAAAAGGGAGGGGATATTCGTATACCCATGGCTGATTCATGTTGAGGTTTAACAGAAAACAGCAAAATTCTGTAAAGCAATTATTATTCAATAAAAAAATAAATAATTAAAGAAACTTAAGCACAGGTAGGTAAATGTTATAATACTCTGGCCAATATGGAGTCTAATACTTTTGCTATTGTCTTGCTATGCTTTAGTTGGAAACTTGAGTTTCAAGCTAAAATTCATTTAGTTTTGAGATTTCTTCATTCTAGACCACAATGAACAACTCCACGATTTAATTATTTTTAATGAGATCATTACTGATTTGTGTTTTTCAGACAGCTTGATCATATTCTGATATATTTCCTTTTGAAATCTCTAGTAGATGTATGTTTTGTGATCCACGAGAAAGAGACGAGAATAAAATTGTGTGTATATATTCCAAATATGGCAAATAGCTACTGGAAAAGTATCTATTTTTAGCAACATTTAAAATGTTATATCCACCTAATTTTAGTCATATAAAGTATTATAATTGGCAAAATTTACATCTTGGAATGAAAGTACAAATTATTTTGTGTGCTTCACCCAAATCTCCTACCATTCGTTTTCCACATGTTTGTATGTGAATGATGCCTTTTAATTTTTCTTTTACTTTCAGTATTTGAGGCATTTAAATAAGAAGGACTGCCTTAACATTTTGAAGTCCACTTTGCCCAAATATGTGATGCTTCTTAAGAAATGATGGATGGGGTCTGGTGTGTGTAAGCCCCAGCTTTCTTACCTGGGCTCCTGACAATTTTTAAGCACAACTTATACTCCAGAATAGAGAAGGCAATGACATCCCACTCCAGTACTCTTGCCTGGAAAATCCCATGGACAGAGGAGCCTAGTAGGCTGCAGTCCATGGGGTCGCTAAGAGTCGGACATGGCTGAGAGACTTCACTTCCACTTTTCACTTTCATGCATTGGAGAAGGAAATGGCAACCCACTCCAGTGTTCTTGCTTGGAGAATCCCAGGGATGGGGGAGCCTGGTGGGCTGCACAGAGTCGGACACGACTGAAGTGACTTAGCAGCAGCAGCAGCAGCAGCAACTTTCTCCAGAATATCTTCATGAAGTCAAGCTGAAGCTACTATTCTGAACTGGGCTTGATTCAGATGGGCTCAGACTTGAGAAGGCTCTTTCTTCTCTTGTTTTCCCTACTGTTTTAATGGTTTTCCCCAAGAGCATTTTCTTATAAATCACTTGCTCATAAATACACAAATCTAGGTCTACTTCTGGGTAGATAGCATAAAGATTGTTGTCCTTCAGTCTCTCAGTCATGTCCAGCTGTTTGCGGCTCCAGCACACCAGGCTTCTCTGTACTTCATTATGTCCCAGAATTTGCACAAATCCATGTCCATTGAGTCAATGATGCCATACAACCATCTCATCCTCTGTTATCCCCTGTCCTCTTGCCCTCAATCTTTCCCAGCATCATGATCTTTTCCAATGAGCAGGCTCTTCGCATCAGGTGCCCAAAGTATTGGAGCTTCAGCTTTAGCATCAGTCCTTCCAATGGGCTTCCCTGGTGACTCAGCTGATAAAGAATCCACCTGCAATACAGGAGACCTGTGTTGGATCCCTGGGTTGGGAAGATCCCCTGGAGAAGGGAATGGCTACCCACTCTAGTATTCTGGCCTGGGGAATTCCATAGACTGTATAGTCCATGGGGTCGCAAAGAGTGAGACATGACTGAGTGACATTCACTTCACTTCCAGTGAATATTCAGGGTTGATTTCTTTTAGGATTAACTGGTTTAATTTCCTTGATGTCTAAGTAAAAGTGAAAGTGTTAGTTGCTTAGTTTGTCCAACTCTTTGTGACCCCATGGACTATAACCCATCAGGCTCCTCTGTCCATGGAATTCTCAAGGCAAGAATACTGGATATGGTTGCCATTCCTTTCCCCAGGGTATCTTCCTGTCCGGGGGTCAAATGCAGGTATCCTGAATTGCAGGCAGATTCTTTATTGTCTGAGTCATCTGGAAAGGCCTTAGTATCCAAGGGACTCCCAAGAGTCTTCTCCAGCACCACAGTTCAAAAGCACCAATTCTTTGGTGCTCAGACTTCTTTATGGTCCAACTCTCACATCCATACATGACTATTGGAAAAACCATAGCTTTGACTATATGGACCACTGTTGGTAAATAATGTCTCTACTTTTTAAGACACTGTCCAGTTTGCCATAGCTTTTCTTCAAAAAAGCAAACATCTTTTAATTTCATGGCTGCAGTCACCATCTGCAGTGATTTTGGAGCCCAAGAAAATAAAGTCTGACATTATTTACATTTTTCCCATATCTATTTGCCTTGAAGTGATGGAATCAGATGCCATGGTCTTAGTATTCTGAATGAAGAGTTTTAAAGTAGCTTTCTCATTTTTCTCTCAGCTTCATCAAGAGGCTCTTTAGTTCTTTGTTTTCTGCCATTAGGGTAGTTTTATCTGCATATTAGAAGTTATTGATATTTCTCCCAGCAATCTTAATTCCAGTTTGTGATTCATCTGACCTGGCTTTTGGCTTGATGTACTCTGCATATAAGTTAAATAAACAAGGTGAAAACATAAAGACTTAACATACTCCTTTCCCAGTTTTAAACCAGTGTGCTGTTCCATGTCCAGTTCTAAATGTTGCTTCTTGACCTGCATACAGGTTTCTCAGGAGTCAGGTAAGGTGGTTTGGTCTTCCCATCTCTTTAAGAATTTTCCACATCAAGCATAAAAATATTTAACCTTAGAAATCACTGGTCTCATGTGTTTCTTATCTTGTTTTGAATTTGTTGGAAAATGTAACTGAGTTTGGGAATTCCCAGGTGGTCCAATGGTAAAGAATTCACCTGCCAATGCAGGAGGCACAGGAGACATGGGTTTGATCCCTGGGTCAGGAAGTTCCTCTGGAGGAAGAAATGGCAACCCATTGCAGCATTCTTGCCTGCAAAATACCTTGGACAGAGAAGTCTTGAGGGTTACAGTCCATTGGGTCACAAAGTTGGACGCAACTGAGTGACTGAGCATGCATACATGTACTTGAGTTTACTTTTGACTCTCTAATAGTCTGCTTTGAGACTTCATTTTTTCAATACAAATAGTGACACCATTTTATGCTTTGTATTTCATTCAAAATTTATCAATTAATTCGTACTATGCAGATGATTAAAAAGTCACAGCATTTTAAGACCCCATTTTATCTATAAGCATATGATTAACTGGACTTGAGAGTACCAAAAATTATCAAGAATTCTCTGATGTATTCTACAATATGTGCAATGACTTGTTCCCATTGAAATCTCTGTGAGAATGTGAAATTCTTTTAGACTTTATGGTTATTTTCAGATGCCTTAACTGTTGAAATAAACTAGCAGTCTTATTGGCATGAGTGTACCTAGGCACGTCACTGAGAAAAGCTGCAAAAAATAAATATATTTTTTTCTTTAGAGAATTGTTTACATAGTGTATGGCTAGGGAGATGGTACTCTTGAATAAAAGTAAGCAATTAGTCATCTGTTATTGACTAAGCTCAATATTTGTAGTGGGTCAAGGTTAGTAGTGGTTCCCTAGGAGGAGAGTGTAGTGCTGGGAGAAACCAAACAGGGAAAAGAGGATTTCTATAAATGATCAAGCCCTAAAAAGATAAAAAAGGAATTACACACCTAAAAATCATTCAAGTACTGTCAATTAGGCATAAAAGACTGAGTAGAATAGTAAGTGAGAAAGGAACAAAAGATAAGCAAATGAAATGAAACCTCCTGAAAGTGTTTGGTCAGATGGAAGAAATTTTAATCTATAACAGTGGTCACAATACTATGATATGTATGTGTGTGTGTGTGTGTGTGTGTGTGTGTGTGTGTATATATATATATATATGATATGTATGTATGTGTGTGTATATATATATGATATGTATATATATATGACATGTATATATATGATATGTATATATATATGATATGTATATATATATAGCAGATTTGAGTTGAATCAGCAACTCAATAGAAAGCAATTTTATAGACTCAGTTTTTATTGTAAAATCTAAATTCCATTTTCTTTCCAAATATCTATTTGATACTTTAGAAGCTCATTTCTATACCTGTCACAAAGACAGTCCTAGTAAATATAAAACTAGGACAAGATTGTATAAGTTGTGTTTTGTATTATACAGATCTTTACAATTTTATTGGGGAAGAAAAGGTAAATAAATAAATACAAACCTACTGGGTGAAGAAAGGAAATACAAATTATAATTCAATTGTGGGCCATAAGCCCTCCTCCATATCAGAGCATTCATATCTAGATATGTGCATGATATATTAAGAAAGATAATATGACCCCGTATCAAAACACCGGTGAATAAACATTATTTTTACATTTTAGGTAAAATCATATTTACATATATGAACTGCTTTCTTTTACATGTGTGTGCATTCTAAGTCATTTTAGTTGTGTCTGAATCTTTGCGGCCTTATGGACTGTAGTCTGCTAGTCTCGTCTGTCCATAAGGATTCTTAATGCAAAAATACTGGAGTGGGTTGTCATGTATTTCTCCAGGTGATCTTTCTGACCCAGGGATCAAACTCAGGTCTCTTATCTTTCCTGCATTCATGGAGCAGGGTGGGGAGGGGGGTTGGGGTGGTTCTTTACCACTAGTGCCACTTGTGAAGACCTCTTATATATGTGTAACTGAACTTATTTCCAAATAATTGAGCAACTACTAGCCCAATTTGTTTTGATGCAGTCAACAAAATTCTAAGGTTATCCTCAATAACCTTCATCATTGTATGATTTTTTCCTCACAAATATGTATGAAAGCTTTCAATGCAGTAAGATATCACTTTCTTGGTCATGTTATATTGTAAAGCAAAAGGAACTTTTCCAGATTGAGCCTGACCTATTCAAGTATATTCTTTAAAAGCAGGGAGTTTTCTCTGGCAGGTAACAGACAAAGGAGTCAGAGAGATACACTGCTCCTGGTTTTGAGGACACAAACTGTCAGGTTTTGAACAGCCTATAAGCACTTTGTATTGATATCAAGGCATGATATGTAGTCTTTAGGACCTCAAAGCAACCCAGAACTGCAAGAAAGCACAAGTCTCAGTTATATAGCTGTAGGAAGATATATTCTGCTAAAACGACCCTGAGTTTGGAAGCAGATTCTTCCTGAATCAAGCTTCCAGATGAGAATGTAACTGGCTGACACTTTGTTTTTAAGAGTCTGAATTAGAATTTATTTTTATTAACTAATTAAAAAATTAAGTGCATTAAATTCATTAATTTTCAATATTAGTTCAGGTGTGCAACATAATGATTCAATATTTTTATGCTATACTCCATTTAAAGTTATTACAATCTAAAAGCTATATTTCCATATGCTATGCAATATATCCTTATTGATTATTAATTTTATTCATAGTAGTTTTATATTTTACCTCATCTCCTGATATTGCCCCTTATCCCTTTCCTCTCCCTACTGTTAGCCAATAGTTTGTTTTCTGTATCTGTGAGTCTGTTTCTGTTTCTTTGTATACATTCATTTTATTTTTTAGGCTCCACATGTATTTTTGGAATACATGTTTCATAGAGTATTTTTCTTTCTCCGTCTGATTTATTTCACTAAACCTAATACTTCTTAAGCCCATCCACATTTTTGAAAATGGTAGAATTTCATTCATTCTTTTTTATGAATGAACAATATTGCATTGTATAAATTTACCACATAATCTATATCTATTTATCTGTTGGTATCCACTTACTTAGGTTGCTTCCATATCTTGGTTATTATAAATAATGTGGTGAACTCTGGGCTTGCATGCTGTATTTTTTCAAGTAAGCTTTTAATTTTCTCAGGTATATATCCATGAGTAGAATTGTTGAGTCATATGGTAGCTCTATTTTCACTTTTTTGAGGCACCTCCATGCTTTTTTCATTAGGGGCTATATCAGTTTACATTTTAACTAGTAGTGTAGTAGGGTTCACTTTTCACCACTTCCTCATCAACATTTGTTATTTGTAGACTTTTTGATGGTAGCCATTCTTACCAGTGTGAAATTATATCTCACTGCAGTTTTGACTTGCATTTCTCTGATAATTACTGGTGCTGAGCATTTTTTCATCTGCCTGTTAGCCATCTGTGTATCTTTGGAAAAATGTCTATTCAGTCTCTTTTTAATTGAGTTATTTGATATTGAGTTTTATGAGCTATTTACATATTTTGGATATTAATCCCATATCAGTCATATCATTTGCAAATATTTTCTCCATTCAGTAGGAGAAGGCAATGGCACCCCACTCCAGTACCCTTGCCTGGGGAAATCCCATGGACAGAGGAGCCTGGTAGGCTACAGTCCATGGGGTCGCCAAGAGTTGGACATGACTGAGAGACTTCACATTCACTTTTCACTTTCATGCATTGGAGAAGGAAATGGCAACCTACTCCAGTGTTCTTGTCTGAAGAATCCTAGGGACAGAGGAGCCTGGTGGGCTTCTGTCTATGGGGTCGTTCAGATTCAGACATGACTGAAACGACTTAGCAGCAGCAGCAGCCTTAGAAGACAGACTGAAAAAAAATATTGCTATGATTGCTCTAATGTTTGTTAAAGCAGATTCTGACTACTATCTCTCCTATGAGTTTTATGGTTTAAAGACTTACATTTAGGTCTTTAATCTATTTTGAGCTTATTTTTCTGTATGATGTTACAGAATATTCTCATTTCTTTTCTTTTACATGTATCTGTTCAGTTTCCAGCACCACTTATTGAAGAGCTTGTTTTTTAGACTAATTAACCATAAATGCATGTGTGTATATCTGGGCTCTCTTCTATTCCATTGATCTATGTGTCTATTTTTGTGTTAGTTTCATGCTGTTTTGATTACTATAACTTTGTGGTATAGTCTGAAGTCAGGGAGTATAATACGCCAACTTTGTTATTTTTTTCTCAAGATTGCTTTGGCAATGTGGGGTCTTTTGTGGTTCCATTATAAATTTTAGGATTATGTGTGCTAGTACTGTGAAAATATTGCTGTGTTTTGATAGAGATTATACTTAGTATGTAGATTGCTTTGAGTAGTATGGGCAAGTAAACAATTTTTTTTTCCAGCTCAAGGTTGTCTGTTTCTTCCTGATTCAGTCTGGAGAGGCTGCATGTTTCTAGATATTTCTTCATTTCTTCTAGGTTGTCCAATTTGTTGGTATTTAAACTGTGCATAGTATTTTCTTTTCTTTTCTTTCTTTCTTTTTTTTTTTTTTGTATTTCTGAACTATTGGTTGTTATTTCTCTTTTATTTCATATTTTGTTTATTTGGGTTTTCTCTTTTTCCCGAATTACTCTGGATAAAGGTTTACCAATTTTGTTAATTTTTTCAAAAAAACAGCTATTCATTTATTCATTTCATTGAACTTTTTTGTTTTGTCTCTGTTTCTTCTTTGATCTTTATTATCTTCTGCTGCTAAGTTGCTCATGTCTGACTCTGTCGAACCCCATAAACAGCAGCCCACCAGGGTGCCCTGTCCCTGGGATTCTCCAGGCAAGAACACTGGAGTGAGTTGCCATTTCCTTCTCCAATGCATGAAAGTGAAAAGTGAAAGGGAATTTGCTCAGTCGTGTCCAATTCTTAGCCACCTCATGGACTGCAGCCTACCAGGCTCCTCCATCCATGGGATTTTCTAGGCAAGAGTACTGGAGTGGGGTGCCATTGCCTTCTTATTATCTTCTACCTTCTGCTAACTTTCATCTTTACTTTTTCTTCTTTTTCTAATTCATTTAGATGGTAGGTCAGGTTACTTATTTGAGATTTTTCCTGTTTCCTGAGGTAAGTCTATATGGCTATAAACTTCCCTCTTTGATGTTCTTTTGCTGCATCCCATTGATTTTGAAAAACTGTGTTTCCATTAGAGTATTTTCTGATTTCCTCTTTGAATTTTTCATTGACTCTTTGTTGTTGTTGTTTTTTTCAGTAGCATGTTGTTCAGTCACCACGTGTTTGTGCTTTTAACATTTTTCTTCCTGTAATTGATTTGTAGTTTTATACTACTGTGGTCAGAAAAAAATGATTTGTATAATTTCTACTCAAAATTGTTGAGACTTTTTTGTGGTATCTAGCATGGAATCTACCTGGACATCTTCTGATATGCATTTGAAAAAATGTGTATTCTGCTGTTTTTGGATGGAATGTCCTGTAGAATCCTGTTAAGACCTACTAATCTAATATGTGCTGACTGATTTCAGTTTTTGCAACCCTGAGCAAAGTATCCAGCTAATTTAAAGTCCTGTCTCTATGAACTATGAGATAACAAATTACTGGTGTTTTAATTTGTCAAATACATGGTAATTCATTACACAGAGCTGGAAAACTAATACAATTGGATAAACAATATCTTCTCTACACACTTTGCCAAGCCTTTAACAAATTCTGTTTTGCTTCTTTTGAATTTATTATCATGGTAAGCCTCCAGGCTGTGACAAGAAGAACTTTTATTTGGATTCCACACAAAATGAAATTTTGATCATTCATCAAAATGATATTTTCAGTTCAGTTTAGTTCACTCAGTCTTGTCCTACTGTTTGTGACCCCATAGAATCTAGCATGCCAGGCTCCCCTGTCCATCACCTGGAGCTTGCTGAAACTCATGTCCACAGAGTCAGCTTCAGCTTCAGCATCAGTCCTTCCAGTGAATATTCAGGACTGATTTTCCTTAGGACTGACTGACTGGATCTCCTTGCAATCCAGGGGAATCTTAAGAGTTTTCTCCAACACTACAGTTCAAAAACATCAGTTCCTTAGCACTCAGCTTTCTGATTCACTAAAATGATATTTCAGAAATATATTTTTGACATAAAATAAATATTCCCAGTATATTGTTAAGAAAAGTTCTAAACTTATTTAGTGCTTAATTCTTTTTTATTCTACATATGTATTTATATGTTTATAAGCATATATACATACATACATTCCAAATGCAGTTGATACTTTGCAAGGTAAATACAAAAATGTTAATGGAAATTTACAATGGTTGGTGAAATTGAGGTGATTTATGCTTTCTTTTTTATAGTGAAAATTAATTTTGTAATTTAAAAATATATCCATAGCAAGCTACCTAAAAACTGTTTTATTAGAACTTTATGATATTTATGTGAGTCCTGGACTTTTACTCTTCTTTTACTTTTCAAGAAATTTCACTGTTGTAATCTTCATTAAATTGCTATAGATGTTCATAATATTTCCTTGTTGGTCAGAGTCCTCCATAGAAATAGACCCAAGAGAATATAAAAGAGATTTGTTATAGGAATTGTCTCCCACAGCTATGGGGGTCTTGAGTTTCATGAGCTGCCCTTTACAAGGTGGAGAACTATGAAACCTGGTGGTGGAATTCAGTCTGACTCCAAAGGTATGAGAACCAAGGGGCAGCTGGCATAGATTCTAAGTTAGAAGGCTCGAGAACCAAGAGCTCTGATGTCTGAGGGCAGGAAAATATGGATGTCCCAGTTCAAAAGAGAAAGATTTGCCCTTTCTTCATTTAGGCCCTCATTGGATTGGATGATGCCTACACACATTTGTGAGGGCAGATCTCTACTGACTTTACTGAATCAAATGCTGTTATCTTCCAGAAAAACCTTCAAAAACACACCCAAAAGTAATGTTTCACCACCTATCTGGGCATCCCTTAGCTTAGTTAAGCAGACAAATAAATTTAACCATCGCAATCTGTCTAATATATCAGAATAATACTTATAAGTAGGGGTCACCCTTGAACCACATATTGAACAGAAAGACCGCAAAATGAGTCTCATGGTAGATCTGTCATATACAAATCAATAGAAAGGATGTATTAATGCCTCAACAGAGCTCTAACAAGCACTGGTGACAACAGCAAAGCAATGTGTCCTTGTCTGGCTGACTTCAGAATACTGTTTATGCACAGTACACATTTCTTTGTACTGTATTTACATAGCTTAATGGAGTTTTGAAAGGTCAGAATCAGAGCTGTAGACATTTGGAACCGAGAATTGCACACAGAGGCATTATTGAATTCTTAATTATATTATTAGAGGGTTTACACAAGTCTAGTTTCTACTAAAGAATAGGTTGCTTTGATATATATTAATTTGAAACATACTTTCACTTATTTTTCAGACCTATAAATCACATGAAAAATTACTGTATCCCACATTCGTATCAAATAAAAACTCATTCTCTTGTACTATTTTATGTTTTCCTGTAGTGTATCTGACTTATTTTCTTCTCTAATTGATGAATACGAATAATTATCACTGGAGCAAAATGAATGTGTTTTCTTAAAGTATTATGGGAAGATTTTCGAAATGAAGTATTAACTGAATAAAGATATTAATTAAATTATTTTCCACTACTTTTTAAATTTCTCACCTGCATTTAGAAATAATCCCAGAATGAGGTATAGAAAGAACTGAAGTTTCAAATGACTTAAAGAAAAATGACTAGGGCAATGGGAATTACACAGAGAGTTTCCAACAACACAAGCAAAATTTTTCTAATCATAATGACTTTATCCTCATTTCTATTAGAGGATATAGAGTTCTTATTAGAGTACATGTTCTTATTAGAATACATGTGAGAATAGGATTTCTTGGTTTTAAGTGAACTTACATATCTCTACTAGGAGAGGTTTGTTGTTTATCTAGGATCCTCATGAATTGGAAAGAAAAGGTAAATAAGTCAAAAAGAAAATGAGTCCTTCAGTTCAGTTCAGTCACTCAGTCGTGTCCAACTCTTTGCGACCCCATGAATCGCAGCACACCAGGCCTCCCTGTCCATCACCAACTCCCGGAGTTCACTCAGACTCACGTCCATCAAGTCAGTGATGCCATCCAGCCATCTCATCCTCTGTAGACCCCTTTTCCTCCTGCCCCCAATCCCTCCCAGCATCAGTCTTTTCCATTGAGTCAACTCTTCGCATGAAGTGGCCAAAGTACTGGAGTTTCAGCTTTAGCATCATTCCTTCCAAAGAAATCCCAGGGTTGATCTCCTTCAGAATGGACTGGTTGGATCTCCTTGCAGTCCAAGGGACTATCCAGAGTCTTCTCCAACACCACAGTTCAAAAGCATCAATTCTTCAGCGCTCAGCCTTCTTCACAGTCCAACTCTCACATCCATACAGAAATTCCTTTGCAATTTTAATGGAAAGTGAATGTTGAGAGGAAAATGAGTTTTCAAAAGTGTTTTAAGTTTTAATAAGTTTTGCCTCACTGCTTTTGTGAGAATAAAATATAAGATTTTTGGTAACCTTAGGCTAACCATTAGACCGAAAACATTGTTTTAGTTCAAGAATGAAATATTAATGAATAGAAATTGTTTGATAATGATGATAAGATAAACAATTCAGTGGAAAAAACCCCAGCTAATATGCAGGTTGAAAAAACAGAGTTCAGAAAACTCTTGGTAGGTTGAATTGAAAGGGATAAAATTTACTATGTATGAACGTATAGCTTTTTATGGGTCTAATAACTATAAAAATTTAGGGACATTTGATTTACAGAATTTCATGTGAATAAATTTTGAATTTCTGTGTTGTTCTTCAGCTCTTTTCAGTCTATGTTCAATACACAGGATACAGGATGCATGGGGCTGGTGCACAGGATGATTCAGGGAGATGATATGGGGTGGCAGGTGGGAGGGGGCTTCGGCATTGGGAGATCGTGGACACCTGTGGCTGATTCATGTCAGTGTATGGCAAAACAAATACAGTATTGTAATGTAGAATAAAGTATTTTAAAAAAATTGTGATAAATGCAAAAAAAATAAAATGACAATATTGCTAATATTGTATGCCTAAGTTTATTCCACCTTCAACTATATTAGTACTAGTGTGGTCCTTAGATGAAGTGGAAACAAATCAAATCTCAAGGATGGGTTCCAGTTACACCACATCTGACCTATTGTATTCAATTCTGAAAAGATGCTGTTTACAGATAGGAAGAAGCAAAGAACACTGAAGACATTCCAATTCTTGATATATGAAAAATAGCTGAATGAGACACATGTGTTTGAGAAATAAAGATTTGAAGATAATATGAAAGTTGTATTATTACAGCACAACAGTTAGCCTTAAGAGTTGCATAACCAGGATTCTTGGATTTGATTCAGTGTCATTGATCAAGCAACATAATCTTTGGTAAATTAGTTCAATATCTTTTCCCGATTCCCCTACATCTGTAAAAGAACATTAGTAAATGTGTTTACTCTGAAGGATTGTTGTTAGCATTTGAAGATATGGGAAAATCATATAGATTTGTTCTTGGAATATAAGTACTCAATATATGTTAGCTATTATTATTATTGTTGTTCTTGTTAGTACAATTGCTAGTAACTGTTTTGAGAGAAATTCCTGTAGAAAGAGAATAAAGAGTCTTGTTTTATAGGATAGAATTATCACTGGTGGGTTAAGGTTAAAGTGAGAAAGTTTAACTCAATATAAGGTTTTGCAAAAAAGTATCATGATCTTCCTAAAGAAACAGTTAACTTTTGTTCCCAGCCTATTTTTAAAAGCAGACATTTAGGGACATATAAAAGGAAATCCTAGAATGAATGGAAAATTCAAGGAGATAATCTCTATAGTTCATTTCAAAATTTCCATTTCCTTCTCCAGGGGATCTTCCTCATTCAGGGATTGAACATGGGTCTCCTGCGTTGCAGGCAGATTCTTTATTGTCTGAGCCATCAGGGAAGCTCATAAATACTAAAACAATACATAGTGTGCCTTAAATATACTTTTAATTGTTACAATAAACTGATAGTTTGCATTTATGTTAAGTAATATTGTTGTGAAGTCATTCTGAGCCTTAGCCTAAAGCAAAACATACATGGTATTGATATGTCAACCTTTCAACTTGTTATTGCAGTGAGGGCTAAATGAAGAATTTAGTTAACAAAGAAAGGAAATTTTGATTCTCTATTCTTGGGTGCTCTGAGAAATCATGTTTCTGAGTATAAAAATCCTCATATGTAAGAAAGGTTATTAACTCTCTACTTTTCCAAGGTCTTTGAAAAAATAGAAATCATATATATAATGATTGCCCATGGTTGAGTTATGTGGGTATTGTCAGATAATTTCATTTAACTAATGCAAATATTTTTCTTCACTTACAAAAATTCACCAACGTGCCTTATGGAGTCATCAAGTCAAAAATATTAATTTGCATGGATATTATAAGTGGAATATATTAGAGCTTAAATTAGTGGGAAGAGTCTTGAGTCTATATCCATAGCAGAAGAAAACAGAATAATGAGCATACACTGTATATACACTCTAATTTGTATTTGCAGGCAGTAGCACGTATGTGTGCCCTAACTTACGTGAGTGTGTTTGCACAACACACACGTTATTGCCTATGTGTACCCAGAGAGGACTTCTGGATGCTTTTAATAGATTGCATAAATGTAGTATAAAATTTCTTGAAAGCTACTATAAATGTTCAAGATACTCCTAATGTGAGTTAAATTCAAATAGATTCATTCACAGAAAACTGGGTTTTTATTAAGCTTTATTATACTTGCTTTACAATATGTTAGTCTCTACTGTACAGCAAAGTGAATCAGGTATACCTATATATACATCCCCTCTTTTTTTCCTTCCCACTTAGGTCACCACAGAGCACTGAGTAGAGTTCCCTGTGCTATACACACAGTAGATTTTCAATAGTTATCTACTTTATACATAGTAGTATATATATGTCAATCCTAATCTCCCAGTTCTTCTCTCCTCTGTCCTTCTCCTTTGGTATCCATTCATTTCATCTCTACCTCTGTGACTCTATACTGGAAAATTTTTATTCTAATTTCAAATTGTGTTTCCCTTCCATCTCTAATGCATGGGAGACAGCTGTGAGGCACCATTAAAATAAAATGAAACAAATAGAAGATTATTTTGCCACAAAACCCTAAAACTTTTTGTATACAAAAGACAATTAATTTAGTAGATATATTTTCATTTTAATTTATTTTTTGACTTAGATGAGCTTTTCTCTTTAAAGCAATGAAGATGAAACCGGCGGCTTGGCACCACACTCAGTACAACCAATAAAAAGAAATTAAGCTAACTTCCTTCAAGGGGCATTACCCTTTTTTTCTGATTGAACTCAGTATATAATGTTGTGCTCTGTGGAAATTTTAATAGTGTCACACAGTGAAGCGAGCTAAGGGACCATAAAACCCTGTACCTTTCTGTGTTTAAACAGTAACCTAGCATTGGTCTTTTTGAACTGCTATGCTAATTGCAGGTGCAATTATAGATTGAAACTAATTTAACATGTGGACCTTCCAAAGCAGAATGCCAGCCGAAATCAAACTCATATTCTGCATGCATTCTAAACTAATACCTTTCACGTTTGCATTTGAAAAAGTATTTACATCATACTTCTGAGGTCTACATTGTCACATATAGCAAAATTACAGAAGCTTATATGAAAATTACTTTCATATTGAATTATCTTTGCATTGTTTCTGCCCTCACAGATCTGTGCCTTTTCTTTGTGATGTGTTACATGTGGGCAGATTTTAATTGGAATGATTTCCAGGTTTTTGAAGCTCATTATCAGAGTGCTCTTCACTTTATAAAAATACCCCAGCAGAAATGAAGATACTCAATTAGGATAAAAAAGACCTATTCAGATAATTCTTATTTTGATGGAAGAACAGATATTGAAAATATACTGAAAATTTGCTTGAAGTAAGGTTTTTAGTGTAAGAATTCTTACACTTAATAGCAATTAATATTTATTTATAAAAATAAAAATGATTTTAATGCCCTTATAAATTTTAAGTTTGATGCAATTAGACTGGGACGGGATATTTAAAGGGCAGAAATAATTCTATGAGATCAATTATTACAAAACAGGAGAATATGAAAATTTTATTCAAAGGGAAATTGAAAATTATTTAGTAATAATTGAATATTATTATCATTTCAGGAAACAGAAACTCAAAAAATTGTATTTAAATAAAAATGATTAGAAAAAGGAAGTGAATACTCAATTTAGTCAAAACAGTCCATCTATATAAATAATGACTACAAAATATTATCAACATCTATGACCTAGACAATACCCAGTTAATGAAGATGCCACATTACTGAGGAGAGTTGTATTACCTTTCTTCATCATTCAGTCATTCACTTATTCATGCATTTGTTCCCTCATCCATTCAACAAATCTTTCAGTTCAGTTCAGTTCAGTTCAGTTGCTCAGCTGTGTCCGACTCTTTGTGACCCCATGAATCACAGCACGTCAGGCCTCCCTGTCCATCACCAAGTCCTGGAGTTCATTCAGACTCATGTCCATCAAGTCAGTGATGCCATCCAGCCATTTCATCCTCTGTCATCCCCTTCTCCTCCTACCCCCAATCCCTCCCAGCATCAGAGTCTTTTCCAATGAGTCAACTCTTCACATGAGGTGGCCAGAGTACTGGAGTTTCAGCTTTAGCATCATTCCTTCCAAAGAAATCCCAGGGTTGATCTCCTTGAGAATGGACTAGTTGGATCTCCTTGCAGTCCAAAGGACTTGCAAGAGTCTTCTCCAACACCACAGTTCAAAAGCATCAATTCTTCGGCGCTCAGCCTTCTTCACAGTCCAACTCTCACATCCATACATGACCACTGGAAAAACCATATTTTTATGGGGGTGTTTAATATATGTAATCTATCATTGTAATTTATAGTTTGTAGAAAAAATGAGTCACAAAAATTCCTGTAGTTTTATCCACACTCCTTGCAATATGACTTTGTAACTCTTCCCATCATATATTACAGTCTGTTCCTCCTCTTCTTGAATCTGAGCTGACTTTGTAACTTGCCTTGGGTTAAGAGAAGTGGTGGAAGCAGTATGTGTCAGTTCCAAGCACAGGTCTCAAGAGATCTTACACACAAGAGCCTCTCTGGGAAACCTGTGCAGCTACCATAGAAACTACCTGCAGCATAATGTCTTTGCCGTGGCCCAGTCTACTGTTTCCCCCATATAAACAGCCAGCCAACATTCACAAGTACAGCTACCTCATTGGCCACAGAAAAGGCTCAGTTGAATCAAAAGACCTGTTTAGCTGTGTCTAGCCTTAGCTGACCGAGAAGGCAATGGCACCCCACTCCAGTACTCTTGCCTGGAAAATCCCATGGATGGAGGAGCCTAGTGGGCTGCAGTCCATGGGATCGCTAAGAGTTGGACATGATTGAGCAACTTCACTTTCACTTTTCACTTTCATGCATTGGAGAAGGAAATGGCAACCCACTCTAGTGTTCTGGCCTGGAGAATCCCAGGGATGGGAGAGCCTAGTGCACTGCTCCCTATGGAGTTGCACAGAGTCGGACAGAACTGAAGCGACTTAACAGCAGCAGCAGCGCAGCAGCAGCGCAGCAGCAGCGCAGCAGCAGCGCAGCAGCAGCAGCAGCAGCCTTAGCTGACAGAGAAGGCAATGGCACCCCACTCCAGTATTCTTGCCTGGAAAATCCCATGGATGGAGGAGCCTGGTGGGCTGCAGTCCATGGGGTCACTAAGAGTTGGACATGACTGAGTGACTTCACTTTCACTTTTCACTTTTATGTATTGGAGAAGGAAATGGCAACCCACTCCAGTGCTCTTGCCTGGGAAATCCCATGGACAGAAGAGACTTATGGGCTACAGTTCCTGAAGTCACAAAAGAGTCGAACACAACTTAGTGTCTATACAACAAAGCAATATAGTTTTCATAAAAGACTTAATCTAGCCTAGCAATCTAAAATTTAGTAAGACGTCTTACCTTCTGACATGTGTTCAATGTTTATGGATATTGTGAGTTATGTATTTCATATTATGTCTTAAAATCACCAATATTTGCAAACATATCTTGGCTTATTGAGCACATTTTCAAAATGTTGAATGACTTTGAGTTATTTTTTTCTTTTGCTACAACAAAATAAACTTTATTTAAAAATATTTTTTTACAGACATGGGTGCCTGAAAAAGCTCTTTAGTTAACTGTATATGGAAGTGAAAAAATTTAATAAATAATATTCATGTAATAGAACCTCTAAACATTAATGCATTGGCAAAACAAATTGAACTTAAAATGAAAATGAGTCTTAAAACTCAGCTATCGTCTGCAAGAATATTTATCTTGTTTTATTCTTTACAGGTGAGAATAATTAGATACTACTAATATAATTTTCTTATATTAATGAATTTTTAAGAATAGTCCATAAAACTCTTATCTAAACTTTTTTTTTTTTTTTTTTAGCACTGATATACAAATGGGAGTCTTCATTCTGGAGAAAGCATCAAGTTCTTTCCAGCCCTACCCAGGCCAAGAACACCAAAATCCTAAATAAGCAAGACTTTGAGAAGAATTGTCTCTATTTCTCAATTCTTTATTAGTTAAAGGCAGGGAAGAACTGAGGAGAGAGAAAGAGATAATTAAAATGTCATTGTACAGAAATTTTTGTTATTATTGAAACTTGCAGTGACCATAATACTGAGGACAGGGTTCTGTTCCAGTATGTAGTACTTGCTACCCTTTCCAGGGAGAAACTCACCCCTGCATAGGGCAGAGCTGCTCAATGCTCTATGTTTGAAGTTTTCAAATGAAAGGAAAGCCAATGTATGTGTATACCCCAACTTCTTAATCCAGTCCTCTGTCAATGGACATTTAGGTTGTCTCCATGTCTTGGCAATTGTAAACAGTGCTGCAATGAATATTGGGGTGCATGTATCTTTTTGAGCCATGTTTTTCTTGGGATATGTCCTGAAGTGGTATTGCAAGGTCATGTGGTAGCTCTATTTTTAGCTTTTTAATAAATAAGGCCATTTTCAACAACATAGATGAACACAGAGAGTGTCATACTGAGTGAAGTAAGTCAGAGAAGGAGAAATATCATATGACATCCCTTATACTTGGAATCTAAAAAGAAATGATACAAATGAACTTAGGAATCAGAAAGAGACTCATAGACTTAGAAAGTGAACTCATGGTGGCAGAGGGAAAGGGATAATTAGGGTCTTTGGGAAGGTCATGTGCAGGCTGCTATATTTAAAATGGATAAACAACAAAAACCTATTGTGTAGCACATGGAACTTTTTTCAATGTTATGTGCCAGTCTGGATGGGAGGGTGATTTGGAGGAAATAGATACATGTATCTGTATGGCTGAGTCTCTGCACTGTTCACCTGAAACTATCACAACATTGTTAATCAGCTATATCCCAATATAAAATGTTTTTGGTGTTAAAATTAAAAAAAAAAATAATGGAAAGCGAAGTCTAAGAGAGAGGCAGGAGGTGTGGGCAAATTCAGGATCCAGCAAAAGGCAAGACAAAACAAACAACTAAACAACATCCCCTTCTAGGTTTATTTTCTTACCAATTGGAGAAATATCAAGAATTTGAAAGACATTTTCATGAAAAAGGAGACTGTAGAAATAGTGAAAAAGTGCATAGCCCTTTCTAGTACATTTTAAAACAAAACAATTGTACAATATATCTGAAGAAAAACATACTTTGAAAAAAATACATGAACCCCAATCTTCATTGTAGCACTGTTTACAATGGCCACAATATGGGAGCAACCAAAACGTCCATCTACAGATAAGTGAATAAAGAAGTTGTGGTACATCTATAGTGGAATATTACTCAGCCATATAAAATAATGAAATATTGTCATTTGCAGCAACATGGATGGTTCTGGAGATTATCATACTAGGTAAAGTAAGTCAGAGAGAGGAAGACACATATTACATAATGTAAATGCCTAACCCTGGTGGCTCAGAGGTTAAAGCCTCTGCCTCTAATACTGGGAGACCTGGGTTTGATCCCTGGGTTGGGAAGATCCCTTGGAGAAGGAAATGGCAACCCACTCCAGTATTCTTGCCTGGAGAATCCCATGGACAGATGAGCCTGGTGGGCTACATTCCATGGGGTCACAAAGAGTCAGACACGACTGAGTGACTTAACTTAAACTTATAAGTAGAATTTAAAAACTGATACAAATCAACTTATTTACAAAACAAAAATAGATAATCAAACTTAGAAAGGAAATTTATAGTTACCAAAGGAAAAGTGTGTGTGTGGCAGGAACTGTGAGGTTGGAATTAATGTAAGCACACTAATATACATAAAATGTATAATCAACAAAGACTCCATAATAACCTATATGCAAAAAGAATTTGAAAAAGAATAAATATATGAATATATATGTATATATACATATAAAACAAAATCACTTTACTGATTTTGTTACACATTATAAATCAACTATAACACATTATAAAGTAACACATTATAAATCAACTATACTCCAATATCAAATAAAAATTTAAACAACTCAATACTATAAATCTTTAAAAAGTTATTTAAGATTTTAAGCCCAAATAAAGTAATTAATTGATCCAACAAGATTTGGACATTTATATTTGAGTTTACTACAAAGCTCTATGCATTATTCTTATTTAGAATTTTATAAACAAGAGTTCTGGGGTATTAAATTTTTATGTTTGAAGAAAAATGTAATTTTTTGAAAAGTTTGTCAAATGTAACTTTTTTTAAGATAAGGAATCTTGAAACGTTGCCTGGTGGTTTTCGAATAATGAGGTATCTTCAAAAATAGTTATCTTAGCTAGAGATTACATACAATTTAAAACAAAGTTTTTGAGTCCAGAGCTAACTTACATATCATTTATTTTATAAATAGTTTTGTAAACTATTAGAAGTAACAAAGCTTTAGTAATATAATTTATTGATTTAGACAATCAAGAGTAAAGTGTTTTAGCAAACTTTTGCTCCAAAACTATTTTCACTAGCAACTGTAACATTAAAAAAATTTTTTTTAATGCGCTATGGAGATTTAAGAAAATTTATAGGTTAAAGTTGGACAATATACAGTCTATTCTAGATTTAGTCTTTCAGAGCTAAAAACACAAAGATACATCCTTTTCTTTTTTTTTTTAAGCCACCTAATTTTTTCAAAGAAGAAAATTTCATTTTTAAGAAAAGTTAAAGTTGGATATATGTGAAAAATATCCATCTGGGACAGAATGACATGAATTCAAAGAGCTAATGTCTGTAGTGTAACAGCGATTTGCCAGTGATAGTCCTAGACAGTTTGTTATATGTGATACTTATGATGTGCTTCAGTGAATGAAAAATAAGAAGGAAAAAGAAGTATATAGGGATTTGGGTCACTGATCTCCATTTTAAAATCATTTTTCTGATATTTATTTCATCTGTTGTGCTGATATCCCCAAGTAATTTCTGGAAAAGCAGAGCTCCATTCAAAATTAATAACTTTGAAAAAGGGCTAGTCGTTCAAGTCTGCCTGAATTTCAGATTTGTGATTACATGGCAACCCTTTTTTGATCTGTGTAAATAGAGTGAAAACAATTGATGGTGGCTTTGGTGAGCACTTTTGTAATTGTAAGATAAATTATAATATGTATCAATAATGTTGACTATAAAGATAATGGTTTAAGGCAGAAAATTTGGCCTTTGAATGCCAAAACATTGCAATAGTAAGTAAAACAATTTTGAAGCAAATCTCTTTGACAGACTACTGTTTTTCTACTTCTAATATCTATTCCAAAGCCTATTTTGTAATGCCACCTGTGCTCGTTTGTAAACATTCAGGCTAAGATCACATGTTTTGTTGTCACAAACAAGGTAATAGCTTGCACCTGGACCCAAAAAATTCCCTAAGAAGATCTTGCTAGAAAGGAATTCAGTGTATGAGCGAGTGTCTTATGTTCTTTCCTTTCATCAGATCTGTTGCTGTTTATGCCTTTTGGGGGCAGGAGAGAGAATTTCTCTCTTCATAGTTATCAAGCCAATATTTAAAAGGTAAAGAAGTTTTATTTTTGCCTTTTGGTGTACCTATTGAAATTTATCATATTCTGTGCCTTGATAAAAGATATACACAACAACAACAACAACACACACACACACACACACACACACACACACACACACACACGCTACCAGTGACAATAAAGGAACAACAAGGTTGTTCAATGAAGTTTGACTCAATTCAAAGCCTTTTAGAAGTGTGTGTGGTGAATACAAGACCAAATCAGAAATATTTCTTTTAATGACTGTGAGTCACTCTATGTTATTTTTGGCTGTTTTCCCCCTTGCATCTTTCAGAATGAAAATGCAATTATCCAGGTGATTGGTCTGTGGGAGGAATGTTTTAGGCAGGAATGGGTGTTTGACCAAAAATCCTGAAGGGACTCAGAAGGACAGGGAGCAAAACAATCTCCGTGATGCTTTCACTCTCCGAGTGGTGGAATGTGCTTTTATTATTGCAACTTCCAGAGTCCAATAAGCTGACTGATAATTGTAGTCATCCCCAAATAGCTCAAGTGGGAGCAGTTGTTTCTCACAATTCCCAAGTAAAATTCAATAGTTATGAGCTGTTCCATTCTGGGGATACACGAGGTATTACAAGTGCTGGATTTTAGCAGAGTTAATTATTCTTATAAGAAACATTGAAAATGTAGATGAGAATTTTCCCTACAAAAAGATTAAGAATCAAACTTCTCAGACACTTACTCTATTTTCCTTTGTTATACAGCTGATTTTGGTATCAGCATTGGGGGAAAAATTAATAAAACAGACAAATGATTGCATTGACTAGCATCCATGCTGGTGAAAAACAGAAAAGTAAAGAAGAAGGAAACCAAAAGAAATACTACTTTACAAAACACAAAATTAACACATCAGGAAAAATATTCTAATACCCTAGAGACTAGACATTAGCGTGCTGGAAAGACAATACCAACGTATCACTCTATAATATTGGCTTTTCACTTTTTTTGAGAGTAATTTTAATACCTGTGCTCCTTGATCACATTTGTAACTTCTCTAAATTATGACAGACTATGGAGTAGCATTGATTAACCCATGCTCAAGGGTCTGATTCTGTTTTCTCTGTTCTAGGACCACATGGAGTCTACAGATGGTCCAGAATGAAGCAAGCTTCAATTACCAATTTGAGCTATCAACAGGAGGTCACATCCTCCTAACCTTATACTGCTTATTCTGAACTGAATTCTTTTACAAGATATGACATTTAGTAAAATAGCACCTAGTGGGATAAGACCAATTTTCATATTCTCTTTTCCGTAGCATTCACATTTTTCTATTAACTATTTTCTGATACATCCTTCTCAATGCTATAACGAAGTCATTGATATTGAAATCATTGAATGGATTATATGAATATTTTAGAGTATATGGTAACATCATCACCCTATTTTAGTAAATCACAGGAATCTGTGGAACCTTGATATTCATTCTTGACATAACACTATAGTAGAAGAACAGTTAAATGTTTGTTAGGAAGTTAGGCATGAACAACAAAAGGGTGGCCTAGATGAAAAGGAAGCAAGCTGATCTCTAAACCTCACCCCAGACATGTCCAAGATAGATCACAGATATGCTACAAAATAACTACAGAGACTTTTCCAACACATGTGCACGTGTCCTAGGCACACAATACATGCACACTAGCCACAGGGGCTTCTCCAACTCTGGCACCTGCACCCTTGGTGCACAGCTGTATCCTAAAGTAACTTTAGGGTTCATAAATATTATATACATTCGTACATCTGATTATAATAGATTGAATTACGGGAAAGACATGCACAATAGAGCCTGTTGTTAGGTAACTTGTAACTGTGAATCAAAACTCTCAATCCATGCCCTCCTAGATGAATTTAACAGCCCTATTTTGCATGTGCTCAGACATACTCCCTTCCCTCAAGGCCAAGGAAGAGCACATGCTCCTTGGCCTGGAGCATATGCCCATTTGCATTCCATTTTCTGATTAGTGGTGGGTACAAGCCCTATTTTGAACAGGGCAGAACAAAGAATAGGAGACAAGAAGTATAAAAGGAAGCCAAGAAAGATTGTGGCCACTCCTTTGGGATTGGCCTGCTCAATATACTATTGAGTATACTGGGAGTATACGATCTGCTGTCTGTTTAATAAAAGTTCTGTCTGCTTGAGCCACAGCTGAGCTGTAACTAGTCAGTTATTCTGAATCCTTGCTACAATGAGACAAGAGCTGAGAAATCCTGGCTGCTTGAACTATAATTAGCCCATCATTCCAAATTTTGTTTTGATGATACAAGGATCAAGGGGGAGATAAACCTACCTGACTTATTTAAACAAATTATTAGACATACTGGGGGACTTATGATGGTCATAGCATTATGCCAAGTAAGGTGTATATGGTGGAAGCATAATATCTTAAAGTCAAAATGATATTCAATAAAGTTCTCATGAAATATTTATATACTTAAATTAATCATGGTAGCTTCATGTAAGACATAATCATCTTTTTGAATGGGTTCTCAGAAACTATGGTATTTAGAATGTAAGATTTCAATATAAATTTGATGAATGAACAGATTAATTCATGATTAGGTTATTAAATATGTATCTATAAAATGAGATTAATGCCTATAGAATATGTAATATCTGTTTGTATGTTACTATATGCATTTTTATAATATTACTAGTGCTCCAGGTTAAGAATTATGGTTAAACACATTTTCAGAAGTATTTAGGCAGTATGTAGATGTCCACCACTCCCTACTGTAATATATAAGTCCATATTATATTATATATTATATACTTATCTAGAAATATAAAGCGTTTTATTTTCTAAACTTGTGAAACTCTTAAAATTTCAAAATATGAAATAGACATATTGAAAAAGCAAAGTATTACAGCATCAAATTCCTCTTTTGTTTATATTTATAGTATTCCTATGTTCTATAATTCCCCTGGAATCACTATTAGTTTATTTTGTCTGAGAGACACTTTTGAAAACAAAAGTATTGGTTGTTTTCAGCTTAGAAATACAGTCCATTTGAATCAGCTATTTGGCCTAATTAATCCTTCAAGGACAAAACTCAGTTTTAAAACCATGGGTATCCTAACAAGTCATTGATATTGATAGCTGGTAAAATATTTGGGGAAATTTTAATAATCCTCACTGGATGTCTTAATGATTTCCAACAACATAATGCTGTGGATAAAATGAACACAACAGGTCTTACTCATAATTATTTCAGAGTTAGGTACACAGAGTGTTCCTTAGGTTTTCCTTAGATTAATAATATATATGGATAATTTAAAATTTCTGTCTGGTGGCTCATTGGTTGTGTGACTTTTCTCAATTTAGGTAACTTCAATAAGCTTTAGTGTACTTTTCTAGAAAGAAACTGTTATGAACATAAAGATAGTCTGTGAGGTATGTGTGACCTTCAGTAATCATTTCATGTACTTCGTTTGTTATTGCACACTAATTAGAAAACACATTGGAAAGCAGTGGCACATAGTAAAAGTAATAAATAAATCAAAGGCTTTGCTGTTTTGTTCTGGTATGCATTGTTTGTTTTTCTAGTTGTTCTATACATATATTTTTATTCACATTTTCTTCTGAGTAATATCACCATTAGTTTCCCTTCTCTGAATACATGCCAACAGATGGCTGGAAGGTAGTATCTCGAATGCCAAAGTACCAGTGGACATTATTAACTGATTCTATGGACACTCTGTATCTGGGTCACTGAGAATAAATTATATATTGCCGTCAATTCATATTGCAAAATGAGGTTAAACTGGTCCACTGTAGTCTTACACCATCTGTACGTGTTTTATTTCATTGCTTATCTGCAGCAAACAACAAGAAAAACATGAATCTTGGTACTCAACTCTGTATACAGTGGATTCTAAATAAATCATGAAAATTATGAAGTAAAATGTTAAGTCAAAAACTACATCCTTTATCCTATGAATAGAGTAAATTCTGTACATTATTCCTCTCATTGTATTACTTATTACACTTAGAGATGGTTTTATGAACAGCATCAAATCCTATCTATGTGTTGACCATAGGCAGAGAAATGTGACTCACTGTAAATAATTTTGCTAAATTAAAATGTATGATCTGGTTTAAAAAAGATTTATTTCTCAGTGTTTTACACTATTTTGAAAAGTACTGTAGAATATTCTAGATTTGACATGACAGCAATATACTCTTACCACAAATAAAAATGTTTATTGCCTCCTTTCCTCTCCAACCTTGGCACAAGGTGTACAAAATATTTGTTTCTACATTTATTGCCATCTGTTGTATGACATTAAGATCAACTGCCCTTTTTTTCTCTTTATGGTGATTTTTAGGGTTTTTCTTTGGCACTCAGGTCATACCATATGATTTCCTGGCTTTGTGCCCACTGGTGGACATCTGGAATAATTGGTTTAAATAAGTTTGTGCTTGTTGCTAGGTCTGGCAGAGACATAGTTTTCAATGATCATTTCCTTAGATTATCTGCTGGAGTAAATTAGTTTCATTCCAGTAGAATATAGTACATTATAATACTTATTTTCAAAGTATTCCAGTCTCTTGTGTAATATTTTGGTTTCTTTCCAGTTCTTGCATCTGCAGACTTGTATTTTGATTACAACTGAGTTGAATATTCTCAATTTTATATCTATGGTTTAAGTTTTTACAGAATCCTTATAAATAATTTAGGAAATAATTTCTCCTTTACCCTGCACATTATTTATTCTATGAGTCTATAATATATATAAAAAAGAAAAATGAAATAGCTAAGTCGTGTCCAAATCTTTGTGACCCCATGGACTGTAGCCTACCAGGCTCCTCCCTCCATGGGATTCTCCAGGCAAGAATACTGGAGTGGGTTGTCAGTGCAGTTCAGTTCATTCTCTCAGTCGTATCCGAGTCTTTGCAACCCCATGAAATGCAGCACACCAGGCCTCCCTGTCCATTACCAACTCCCAGAGTCCACCCAGACTCATGTCTATCGAGTCTGTGGTGCAATCCAACGATCTCATCCTCTGTTGTCCCCTTCTCCTCCTGCCCCCAATCCCTTCCAGCATTCGAGTCTTTTCCAGTGAGTCAACTCTTCACATGAGGTGGCCAGAGTACTGGAGTTTCAGCTTTAGCATCATTCCTTCCAAAGGAATCCCAGGGCTGATCTCCTTCAGAATGGACTGGTTGGATCTCCTTGCAGTCCAAGGGACTCTCCAGAATCTTCTCCAACACCACAGTTCAAAAGCATCAGTTCTTTGGTGCTCAGCCTTCTTCACAGTCCAACTCTCACATCCATACATAACCACAGGAAAAACCATAGCCTTGACTAGACGGACCTTAGTCGGCAAAGTAATGTCTCTGCTTTTGAATATACTATCTAGGTTGGTCATAACTTTTCTTCCAAGGAGTAAGCATCTTTTAATTTCATGGCTGCAGTTACCATCTGCAGTGATTTTGGAGCCCCCAAATAAAGTCTGACACTGTTTCCACTGTTTCCCCATCTATTTCCCATGAAGTGATGGGACCAGATGCCATGATCTTCGTTTTCTGAATGTTGAGCTTTAAGCCAACTTTTTCACTCTCCTCTTTCACTTTCATCAAGAGGCTTTTTAGCTCCTCTTCACTTTCTGCCATCAGGGTGGTGTCATCTGCATATCTGAGGTTATTGTGTTTTTTCCAGCCCAGCGTTTCTCATGATGTACTCTGCATATAAGTTAAATAAGCACTGTGACAGTATACAGCCTTGACGTACTCCTTTTCCTATTTGAAACCAGTCTGTTGTTCCATGTCCAGTTCTAACTGTTGCTTCCTGACCTGCATACAGATTTCTCAAGAGGCAGGTCAGGTGATCTGGTATTCTCATCTCTTTCAGACTTTTCCACAGTTTATTGTGATACACACAGTCAAAGGCTTCGGCATAGTCAATAAAGCAGAAATAGATGTTTTTCTGGAACTCTCTTGCTTTTGCCATGATCCAGCAGATGTTGGCAGTTTGATTTTTGGTTCCTCTCCCTTTTCTGAAACCAGCTTTAACACCAGGAAGTTCATGGTTCACGTATTACTGAAGCCTGGCTTGGAGAATTTTGAGCATTAATTTACTAGCATGTGAGATGAGTGCAATTGTGCGGTAGTTTGAGCATTCTTTGGCATTGATATCAGCATAGAGGAAGGATAGTTTCCATTTGCTGCAGGAGGGCATGACAACTCACTCTAGTATTCCTGCCTGCAGAATCCCATGGTCAGAGAAAACGGGTGGGCTACAGTCCACAGGGATGCAGAGTCAGACACCACTGAAACAACTTAGCATGCATGCACACATTCTCCATTTGAGGATTTGAAAATTCATGACCTAAGAGAGTCAGTGTATAAACAGAAAGAGAGCAGAATGAGGACAGCCCTTATTTCCACTGATTCAATAATATGGAAGTGCTGTTTCAAGAAAGCCAAGAATATGAAGGGTTTCAAAAAAAAATCAGAGAAAATTTTATAATTATTATCTTTAATCATTTATTATGTTTATTTTCTGTTTCAAAATACAAATTAATGGACATTCTAGAACCTAAATGATCAGAAAACCATTATTTTAAAACCAAATATCTAGAGATGAGATGTTTTATTTTAAAATATTTTAGCTACATGTGACCCCATCTGAAATAAAAATATAAATCTTTGACTCAACATAGTGCCTGAATACATGCTGAATTATCAATTGTTCTATCTTGATTTGCCTGAAACAAAAGCGATCCTATTAAAAGAAACACATGTTCTCCTGTTGACATGATTAGTTAACACTGTTGCACAGCTATCATTATCTTCTGTGGAACTCACCTAGTGCTTAACTCTTTTTTTTTTTTTGCTTAACTCTTGAATGTGGCTTGTAGTATACTATTTGTTCTGCTTCAGTTTATTCTCCACAGGTCAAAGTTCAGTATCCAGAGTTCCACTTACATTATTATTTTTTTACAAATTAAATAGATAATTTCTATTGTTTACAAATACTTTTTTTTTTCCTTCAGAATATACTTCAAAACATAGTAATTCAACCTTTCATATAACCACCAGTACATTTCAATAACAGGTTAACAATGGCCAGTTTTATCATATTAAAGAAATTGTGTGTGGATAGCATTAAATCAGAGTTCTTATAATGATTTCAATTTTTGTGTGTGTGTTTTTCACCCAAATCAAGAATTCTGAAATTATGCATTGCATTGCTATATTTACAAAACTGAGTGTATAAATAATAACAAAAAAGCATTCTTTTAAATTTTATTTCATTTTCTACTAATTAATTAGCTAAATTTGTGGTTAAACATATATTTGTAACATTCATAATCAAAAGTAAGCAACTTATAAATGGAGAATTCTTAAAGAAAAAAGCATAACTTTTGCTGAATCAGAGCATTGCTTTACCCCAGATGTTTCTTCTTGAAAATATGAAAAAATAAAAATCTCAGAATCTACTAGATGCTACTGATGACAACACTAACAACCACTTAAGACAAGAAGAAACAGAAACTAATTAAATTTTTATTAGAACAATATTTCTCTGAATGGCTAATTGATTACTGTTGCAACACCCCAGGAAATGTTTGGTTATTTCAAGAGATGGAATAAAATTCCCAACCTCACCAAGAAAACTAAATGTAATTTAAAATATGTAGCATCAAACTCTGCTTTTGAAATCAGACATCTGTAAATCTCAAACTATGGGAAGATAAATTCAGAATTAAGGAAAAACGATGATCTGTATTAACCTACGTACCAAATTGTAAGGAAAGCCACTGCTTGCACATGGTTTACTTTCATCTGTTGAATTAATTGAAGGATTGCACTCAAGATAAAAACTTTAATTACCAGGAAGATTCCATTTTATTGAATCCCATTCTTGAGCATGTTGGATAATAAATTAGTATTTGTGAATTTGTAGTGAAAAAATAAAGCTCAAAAATAATTTGGCAAAGAGAAGGATTAAGTCAAAATATTTTAGAACTGAAACTCATCATGTAGGTATAGATTAAAAAAGGATAGTTCTCCCAATCTATACAAATGATCTAACATATTTGTATAGGACAAAAGTCATATACTAAAACAGAATTGAAAGAGTAAGTATTTTAAGTAGTTGCGAGAGGAAACAAATTAATTTTAACTAAAGATTTAAAAATATTTCAGATATCTTATTATTTACAGATATTATTGATTTTTATACTGAACAAGCATTTTACTTGGCTCATTTTTAGAATTACCAGTACAAGGAGATGAAAGATGCATTTGAGTTCAGCTTTCTTCTCAAATTGTTAACTTTGTGGCTAATTTTATTTCTCAGAAATGTCTTCCTCACTATTCTGACCCCACATGTTCTTCCAAAACTGCCACATGTACTAATTTGTAAGTTAAACTATGAATCTTGCAAAATTCAGTTTGGTGAGGCAAGCTAATGTGTTATTTCAAGTTACTACTATTTGGTATTATTTGTTATGTAATTGTTTTGTTTTAATGCAAATTTTATTGGTATTTAGGGTGTTGGAGAAGACTCTTGAGAGTCCCTTGGACTGAAAGCAGAGCCAACCAGTCCATTCTGAAGGAGATCAGTCCTGGGATTTCTTTGGAAGGAATGATGCTAAAGCTGAAACTCCAGTACTTTGGCGACCTCATGAGAAGAGCTGACTCACTGGAAAAGACTCTGATGCTGGGAGGGATTGTGGGCAGGAGGAGAAGGGGATGACAGAGGATTAGATGGCTGAATGGCATCATGGACTCGATGGACATGAGTTTGAATGAACTCTGGGAGTTGGTGATAGACAGGGAGGCCTGGAGTGCTGCGATTCATGGGGTTGCAGAGTCGGACACAACTGAGCTACTGAACTGAACTGACAGCAAAGACAAAAGAGCAAAAGAAGACTGCCATCAAAAAGATTTATATGAACAGTTCCCAAGAGAAGGTGGTCTGCTGTGCCACAGAAGGCCACATGGGGAAAGAACAGGATCTCATAAGCATAAAGAGTAAGGGGAAGTGTGGGCGAGAGACTTTATTTTGGTTCCACAGGAAGGAAGGGATAGATTAAGTGGATTTAAGAGAAGAGAGGTGAAAAGCAAAAGAGAAAAGGAAAGATATAAGCATCTAAACGCAGAGTTCCAAAGAATAGCAAGAAGAGATAAGAAAGCCTTCTTCAGCGATCGAAAGACTAGAGATCTCTTCAAGAAAATTAGAGATATCAAGGGAACATTTCATGCAAAGATGGGCTCGATAAAGGACAGAAATGGTCTGGACCTAACAGAAGCAGAAGATATTAAGAAGAGGTGGCAAGAATACACGGAAGAATTGTACAAAAAGGATCTTTAAGACCCAGATAATCACGATGGTGTGATCACTAATCTAGAGCCAGACATCTTGGAATGTGAAGTCAAGTGGACCTTAGAAAGCATCACTAAGAACAAAGCTAGTGGAGGTGATGAAATTCCAGCAGAGCTGTTTCAAATCCTGAAAGATGATGCTGTGAAAGTGCTGTACTCAATACGCCAGCAAATTTGGAAAACTCAGCAGTGGCCACAGGATTGGAAAAGGTCAGTTTTCATTCCAATTCCAAAGAAAGGCAATGCCAAAGAATGCTCAAACTACCGCACAATTGCACTCATCTCACATGCTAGTAAAGTAATGCTCAAAATTCTCCAAGCCAGGCTTCAGCAATACGTGAACCATGAACTTCCTGATGTTTAAGTTGGTTTTAGAAAAAGCAGAGGAACCAGAGATCAAATTGCCAGCATCTGCTGGATCATGGAAAAAGCAAGAGAGTTCCAGAAAAACATCTATTTCTGCTTTATTGACTATGCCAAAGCCTTTGACTGTGTGAATCACAATCAACTGTGGAAAATTCTGAGAGATGGGAATACCAGACCACCTGACCTGCCTCTTGAGAAATCTGTATGCAGGTCAGGAAGCAACAGTTAGAACTGGACATGGAACAACAACTGGACATGGTTCCAAATATGAAAAGGAGTACGTCAAGGCTGTATACTGTCACCCTGCTTATTTAACTTATATGCAGAGAACATCATTAGAAATGCTAGGCTGGAAAAAACACAAGCTGGAATCAAGATTGCTGGGAGAAATATCAATAACCTCAGATATGCAGATGACACCACCCTTATGGCAGAAAGTGAAGAGGAGCTAAAGGGCCTCTTGATGAAGGTGAAAGATGAGAGTGAAAAAGTTGGCTTAAAGCTCAACATTCAGAAAACAAAGATCATGGCGTCCGGTCCCATCACTTCATGGGAAATAGATGGGGAAACAGTGGAAACAGTGTCAGACTTTATTTTGGGGGCTCTAAACTCACTGCAGATGGTGACTGCAGCCATGAAATTAGAAGGTGCTTACTCCTTGGAAGAAAAGTTATGACCAACCTAAATAGTATATTCAAAAGCAGAGACAGTACTTTGCTGACTAAGGTCTGTCTAATCAAGGCTATGGTTTTACCTGTGGTCATGTATGGATGTGAGAGTTGGACTGTGAAAAAGGCTGAGCACAGAAGAATTGATGCTTTTGAAGTGTGGTGTTGAAGAAGACTCTTGAGAGTCCCTTGGACTGCAAGGAGATTCAACCAGTCCATTCTGAAGGAGATCAACCCTGGGATTTCTTTGGAAGGAATGATGCTAAAGCTGAAACTTCAGTACTTTGGCCATCTTATGTGAAGAGTTGACTCATTGGAAAAGACTCTAATGCTGGGAGGGATTGGGGGCACGAGGAGAAGGGGACGACAGAGGATGAGATGGCTGGATGGCATCACAGACTCGATGAACGTGAGTCTGAGTGAACTCTGGGAGATGGTGATGAACAGAGAGGCCCTAGCGTGCTGTGATTCATGGGGTTGCAAAGAGTCGGACACGACTGAGCGACTGAACTGAACTGAAGATTGACTAGTTTGAATTACTATGGTGGACTTTATGGCAGAGGTGCTATTCTTAGTTGTGTAGGTTCTTGTTGTTCAGTCACTAAGTAGTGTCCAACTCTTTGAGACCCCATGGGCTGAAGTATGCCAGGGTTCCCTGTCCTTCACTATCTCCCTGAGTTTGCTCAAACTTATGTCCATTGAGTTTGTGATGCCATCCAACCATCACAAGATCCAACCATCTTATCCTCTGTTGTCCCCCTTCAGTGTCGGCCCTTAATCTTTCCCAGCAGCCAGGCCTTTTCTAGTGAGATGGCTCTTTGAGTCAGGTGGCCAAAGTATTGGAACTTCAGTATCAGCATCAGCATTAGCCCTTCCAAAGACTATTCAGGAATGATTTCCTTTAGGATAGACTGATTTGATCTCCTCGCTGTCCAAGAGACTTCAAGAGTTTACTCCAAGACCACAATTTAAAATCATCAATTCTTCATCACTTAGCCTTCTTTATTGCCCAGCTCTCACATCCGCACATGACTACTGTAAAAACTGTAGTTTGACTATGAAGACCTTTGTCACCAAAGTGATGTATATACTTTTTAATATGCTGTCTAATTCTGTCATAGATTTAGATTGCTATATTTTCATTTGAAAGGCCCACTGAAGGGTGAGTTGTTTTGTATCTGTAGGAACTGACTAATGCTGGGAGGGACAGTTCTAAAAATACAGAAAATAAATCATGGTTAATTGAGTAGCAATAGACCAGAATATATATCTGTGGATATTCGTATCTCTCTATCTATATAGCTATCTTGCGGTCTTTCCTGGTGGCTCAGTGGTAAAGAATCTGCTTGCCACTGCAGGAGACACAGAGATAGATAGATAAAGAGATGATAGATACATATATCTATTTATCTATTTTTAACAACAAGTGTGTAAGACTTAGTCATGTGAATATAGGACTATGGGGCAGGCAAAAACCAGAAGAACAAAAGGTAAAATCCTGATGACATGTGAGTTGGCTATTGATAATACCTTGAAGAAAGTAACATACTATTGGAAGCTAGAGACTAGAGAAAACTTGTATAGTGGAAAGTTTCACAGTAATTTTGTATAGTAACATAGAAAATATAACTCATGAAATGATGACCTACCTAAGGAGATGTCAGGTAGAGTGATAACGGTGCTTCCTGGCTTTTCTCATAGCTTATTATAAAAATTCAAGAGGAATCCTATAGGCTGAGAAAGTGAAAGTCACTCAGTCATGTTGGA
The DNA here is from genome assembly GCA_917880005.1 of Nanger dama. Lineage (NCBI taxonomy): Eukaryota > Metazoa > Chordata > Mammalia > Artiodactyla > Bovidae > Nanger > Nanger dama. The sequence goes on from CAKJTW010000001.1 coordinate 29,274,344, forward strand.
CTCTTTGCAACCCCATGGACTATACAGTCCATGGAATTCTCTAGGACAGAGTACTGGAGTGGGTAGCCTTTCCCTTCTCCATGGGATCTTCCCAACCCAGGGATCGAATCCAGGTCTCCTGCATTGCAGATGGTTTCTTTACCAGCTCAGCCATAAGGGAAGCCCAAGAATACTGAAGTGGGTAGCCTATCCCTTTTCCAGCAAATCTTCCCGATCCAGTAATCAAACCAGGGTCTCCTGCATTAGAGGTGGATTCTTTACCAACTGAGATATCAGGGAAGCCCATAGGCTGAGAAGGAACTAGTAAATACAAATGAACAAGTACTTGTTGAGCTTGAAAAAAATTTGTTCCCCATTCCCAACCTCTCCAGAGGGAAGCAATACTAAGTTTAAGAAATGGCTTTTAGGCAAAAATTGTATCAGTGTATTGTCTTAATAACATAGATGTAACTGTATATCAGATCCAACCAGTCCATTCTGAAGGAGATCAACCCTGGGATTTCTTTGGAAGGAATGATGCTAAAGCTGAAACTCCAGTACTTTGGCCACCTCATGCGAAGAGCTGACTCATTGGAAAAGACTTTGATGCTGGGAGGGACTGGGGGCAGGAGGAGAAGGGGACGACAGAGGATGAGATGGCTGGATGGCATCACTGGCTCCATGTACGTGAGTCTGAGTGAACTCCGGGAGTTGGTGATGAACAGGGAGGCCTGGCATGCTGCAATTCATGAGGTCGCAAAGAGTCAGACATGACTGAGTGACTGAACTGAACTGAACTGAACTGTATATCCCCTTGTTAAAAGTTTAGGAGGATTTAAAGTAGTACTTTGATTAGACAAATTCTTTTTTGTATCTCATAGATCCTCTTTGTTAAGAAATAAAACTCCTAAGATCATAAAAGACATTGTCATAAAATATCATCTTTGAAATCCCATAATACAGAAAGCCTTATTTCAAATTTTATGAATGTAGATTTTATCTAATGGATTAAACTAGGATAAGATTTATAAGAAATCCATAGATTCTTCAAGAGAATAATAGTGAAAGCACTGCCAGCTTGAACTAAAAGATACAGAAGTAATGTCAAATGAAAAGAGACATTTTGGGTCCTCAAAATTCTGTAGCTAGAAAGCAAACTGAAATAATTATTCATCTGCAAATGCCAACAATTTTTTAAATGCCAAATGGAGAATAATTTAGAAGAGAGTACCAAAAACCCACAGTGTTAGCCGCTCAGTCGTGTCCGACTCTTTGCAGCACCATGAACTGTAGGCCACCAGTCTCCTCTATCCTTGGAATTCTCAAGGCAAGAATACTGAAATGGCTTGCCATGTCTTCCCATACCCAGGGATTGAATCCTAAGTCTCTTGCAGGCAGATGCTTTAGCATCTGAGCTACTAGGAAAGTCCAAAAGCCAAGAGGGCAAAACCGATAGCTATGGAGAATCATTCCTGTCAAACTGTTTCCAACTGGGATTTAGAATTTCTGTGGACCTGTGATTTCTTAGTGTCTTAGATTTTTATTTTTAAACTAAAGAATCTATGGCACGTCTAACCATGGTATCTTGGGGTTGTCTGGGTCAGACAGCTTGTCGTTTAGTTTCAGATCAACAGGACTTCAAATCAACAGAACTACTCTCTAGAAGTTATACTAGACAAGTGTTACCTGAGGAGCTTCATCTATAATTGAAACTGAGCTAGAAGATCCTGGACTTCAATACTGAAACAAATGCCATAATGGGATAAGACTTTGGGGGATCTTGAGGCAGAGGAGGTTGTATTTTGCACATCAGAGGGTAGTGAAATATTATGGCCAGAGAACAGAGAGTGGTAAATTTTCTATAATTTTCAAGAGATCATCTTAGCAATATTTCTAGTTCTACAAGGACTTGTAGAAGCTTGCCTACTTTTGTTTTAAGCTACTAAATATGGGTGTTGTCACCCTGCTTATTTAACTTATATGCAGAGTACATCATGAGAAACTCTGGACTGGAAGAAACACAAGTTGGAATCAAGATTTCTGGGAGAAATATCAATAATCTCAGATATGCAGATGACACCACCCTTCTGGCAGAAAGTGAAGAGGAGCTAAAAGCCTCTTGATGAAAGTGAAAGAGGAGAGTGAAAAAGTTGGCTTAAAGCTCAACATTCAGAAAACGAAGATCATGGCATCCGGTCCCATCACTTCATGGGAAATAGATGGGGAAACAGTGGAAACAATGTCAGACTTTATTTTGGGGGGCTCCAAAATCACTGCAGATGGTAACTGCAGCCATGAAATTAAAAGATGCTTACTCCTTGGAAGAAAAGTTATGACCAACCTAGATAGTATATTCAAAAGCAGAGACATTATTTTGCCGACTAAGGTCCGTCTAGTCAAGGCTATGGTTTTTCCTGTGGTCATGTATGGATGTGAGAGTTGGACTGTGAAGAAGGCTGAGTGCTGAAGAATTGATGCATTTGAAGTGTGGTGTTGGAGAAGACTCTTGAGAGTCCCTTGGACTGCAAGGAGATCCAACCAGTCCATTCTGAAGGAGATCAACCCTGGGGTTTCTTTGGAAGGAATGATGCTAAAGCTGAAGCTCCAGTACTCTGGCCACCTCATGTGAAGAGTTGACTCACTGGAAAAGACTCTGATGCTGGGAAGGATTGGGGGCAGGAGGAGAAGGGGATGACTGAGGATGAGAAGGCTGGATGGCATCACAGACTCGATGGATGTGAGTCTGAGTGAACTCCTGAGAGATGGTGATGAACAGGGAGGCCTGGCGTGCTGTCATTCATGGGGTAGCAAAGAGTCAGACACGACTGAGCGACTGAACTGAACTGGAAATATGGGATTATTTTGATAGTTTGATGAATTGGAGCAGCATTGTTTTTTTAAGGTAAATTAAATACAATTTTTCACTCTATCCCAACAATATGTTTTAAAATAGGTAGATTTAAAAAATATCCTTCTTGATTGTTATACAGTGATTAAGTAACACATAAACTTTTTACATACTGTAGTTGCTAGAGCCAGAATTCAAATCCAGACAATCTTCCCTTGGAGGCTATTTTTAGTAACAAACCTATATTTGTTATTTATAATTTATGAAACGTATCTTTTATATCATGCATTGTACTGTTTGCAACCAAAGAAAGAGAACAATCTTCTTAACATAGTTTAACAGTTGAAGAAACAGTACACACTGAAGTAAAGTTAATTGTCCAAGTCATGGAGTATGAGAATGCCAAAACTGTGTCTTGAACCCAGGGAATCAAACTTTAGAATCCTTGCTTTTAAGCAATGTCATATACTGCAGCTTGGCTAGTAGTTTAGCTCTCTTATCTTTTGCTTTCCAGCACATCTTAAATTCATTACTTTCTTTTCAGAAAATAGAATAGATAGAAAACTAAAACTGTAGCACCACAATTTGATTGTCTCCAGATTATTTCTCCCAATCATTGATCCTCTCCTCATGTGAGAGGTAGTTTACAAAAATGGCTTTTTCCTGGAGGCTCTGCTGCTGCTGCTGCTAAGTCGCTTCAGTCGTGTCCGACTCTGTGAGACCACATAGATGGCAGCCCACCAGCCGACTCCAACCCTGGGATTCTCCAGGCAAGAACACTGCAGTGGGTTGCCATTTCCTTCTCCAATGCATGAAAGTGAAAAGTGGAAATGAAGTTGCTCTGTTGTGTCCAAGTCTTAGCAACCCCATGGACTGCAGCCTATCAGGCTCCTCCGTCCATGGGATTTCCCAGGCAAGAGTACTGGAGTGGGGTGCCATCGTCTTCTCCATTCCAGGAGGTTCAGTTTTTCTCAAATGTCTGCATTGTTTTAATAACCACTTCAGTTCAGTTCAGTCCAGTCACTCAGTCATGTCCAACTCTTTGCAACCCCATGAATTTCAGCAGGGCAGGCCTCCCTGTCCATTACCAGCTCCTGGAGTTCACCCAAACCCATGTCCATTGAGTTGGTGATGCCATCCAGCCATCTCATCCTCTGTCGTCCCCTTCTCCTCCTGCCCCTAAGCACTCTCAGCACCAGAGTCTTTTCCAATGAGTCAACTCCACTTAGATTGTGCTAAATATATATAGGCAGATATGCTGGTGATTGTAATAATACAGAGATCCTAAATTTCAGTGCTTGTCATTTAAAAACCACTTTTCTGAATTGCCATTCAGACTACTTTTTTTCTGTGCTTCTTTATCATTATTCATAAAAATAATTAAATATCCTGCTGCTGCTGCTGCTAAGTCACTTTAGTCATGTCTGACTTTGTGTGACCCCATAGACAGCAGCCCGCAAGCCTCCCCTGTCCCTGGGATTCTCCAGGCAAGAACACTGGAGTGGGTTGCCATTTCCTTCTCCAATTCATGGAAGTGAAAAGTGAAAATGAAGTTGTTCAGTCATGTCCAACTCTTAGCAACCCCATGGACTTGCCGCCCACCAGGCTCCTCTGTCCATGAGATTTTCCAGGCAAAAGTTCTGGAGTGGCATGCCATTGTCTACTCCACTATTCTGTAAAATCCTTTCAGTAGCGATAGTATCCAGAATGTAAAGTTTCAATATAATCTGATGAATGAATGGATTAATTTTTATCAATTTGTTTATTACTATATCTATAAAATGGAGTTAGTTCCTCTCCCCCATGTCCCCCACCTCACAAACTTTAATTTAAAATCTAACAAATACTTTTAGTCCAGACACTGTTCTAATTACTTTACAAATATTAACTCATTTGATATCTAAAATAATCCTATGAAGTAAGGACCATTAATAGTATCACTTTAAAAGTAAAGAGGGCTTCTCTTGTGGCTCTTGGCAAAGAATCTGCCTGTCATTGAAGGAGACACAGGTTCCATCCTTCTTCCAGGAAGATCCTACATACCTCAGAGCAATTGAGCCTGTGCTCCACAACTATTGAGTCTGTGTTCTAGAGTCTGAGAGCCCCAGCTACTGAGCCCATGTGCCATGACTACTGAAGCCCACTCGTCCTGGAGCTGGTGCTCTACAACAAGAGAGGAAATTGCAAGAGAAATCCTCACATCACAACTAGAGAGTAGCCCCTGCTTGCTGCAACTAGAAAAAGCCTGTGGAACAATGTAGACCCAGTACAGCCATAAACAAATAAACAAACAAAATGTTTAAAAAGTGAATAAATGGTACTGTGATTATCTGTTAAGTAATTTGCTCAAAGTCACACTGGATAGGCAGAGAACTGGACTTGGAAAACAGGCAGGCCTAATATTAGAATATATGATCTTAATTATTATAGTATGATACATATGAAGTGACTCAGTATCAAATCAGTAGGCTTTAGATAAATATATTAAGCTGAACTATATTTTTGACCCTTAAAATATCAATCTAATGTTTCAACAATAGTGTGCTGTGGTTCATGGGGTCGCAAAGAATCGAACACGACTGAGCGACTGAACTGAAGTGAACTGAACAACTTAGTTAAAGATGTACTTTGACCAAGAAAAATGAGTAAATAGCTTTATTTTCTGTGGAGGAGAAGTTACAATGAGAATAGCATAGCCACATTATTGAATAGCATATTCTCTAATGTTCCAGTGACAGCTGTGTCTTCAAAAACTGATGGAAAGGATAACTGTAGTGTGTGTCAACTTTGTAATCAATTTAACAATCCCAGGCTGGGCAATAAGAGGAAGCAGTAAGAACAATAGTGGATATGTAAATATAGTTGCATCTATGCAGTCTAGTTTGTCCTTGGAATACAAAATTAAGCAGGGCAAAGACTAATAGAGTTTTGCCAAGAAAATGCACGAGTCATAGCAAACACCCTCTTCCAACAACACAAGAGAAGACTCTACACATGGACATCACCAGATGGTCAACACCAAAATCAGATTGATTATATTCTTTGCAGCTAAAGATGGAGAAGCTCTATACAGTCAACAAAGACAAGACCAGGAGCTGACTGTGGCTCAGATCATGAACTGTTTATTGCCAAATTCAGACTTCAGTTGAAGAAAGTAGGGAAAACCACTAGACCATTCAGGTATGACCTAAGTCAAAATCACAAAATACTTAAGGGCCTAGATCTGATAGATAGAGTGCCTGATGACCTATGGATGGAGGTTCATGACATTGTACAGGAGACAGGGATCAAGACCATCCCCATGGAAAAGAAATGCAAACAAGCAAAATGGCTGTCTGGGAGGCCTTACAAATAGCTGTGAAAAGAAGAGAAGTGAAAAGCAAAGGAGAGAAGGAAAGATATAAACATCTGAATGCAGAGTTCCAAAGAATAGCAAGAAGAGATAAGAAAGCCTTCCTCAGTGATCAATGCAAAGAAATAGAGGAAAACAGAATGGGAAAGACTAGAGATCTCTTTAAGAAAATTGTGGATACCAAGGGAACATTTCATGCAAAGATAGGCTCGATAAAGGACAGAAATTGTATGGACCTAATAGAAGCAGAAGATATTAAGAAGAGGTGGCAAGAATACACAGAAGAACTGTACAAAAATGATCTTCATGAGCAAGATAATCACAATGGTGTGATCACTCACCTAGAGCCTGACATCCTGGAATGTGAAGTCAAGTGAGCCTTAGAAAACATCACTAGGAATAAAGCTAGTGGAGGTGATGGAATTCAAGTTGAGCTATTTCAAATCCTGAAAGATGATGCTGTGACAGTGCTGAACTCAATATTCCAGCAAATTTGGAAAAATAAGCAGTGGCATCAGGACTAGAAAAGGTCAGTTTTCATTCCAATCCCAAAGAAAGGCAATACCAAAGAATTCTCAAGCTACTGCACAGTTGCACTCATCTCACATGCTAGTAAAGTAATGCTCAAAATTCTCCAAGCCAGGTTTCAGCAATACAGGAACTGTGAAATTCCAGATGTTCAAGCTGGTTTTAGAAAAGGCAGAGGAACCAGAGATCAAATTGGCAACATCCGCTGGCTCATGGAAAAAGCAAGAGAGTTCCACGAAAACATCTATTTCTGCTTTATTGACTATGCCAAAGCCTTTGACTGTGTGGATCACAATAAACTGTGGAAAATTCTGAAAGAGATGGGAATATATATGGAATTTAGAAAGATGGTAATGATGACCCTGTATGCGAGACAGCAAAAGAGACACAGAAGACTCTTGAGAGTCCCTTGTACTGAAAGGAGATTCAACCAGTCCATTCTGAAGGAGATGAGCCCTGGGATTTCTTTGGAGGGAATGATGCTAAAGCTGAAACTCCAGTACTTTGGCCACCTCATGTGAAGAGTTGACTCATTGAAAAGACTCTGATGCTGAGAGGGATTGGGGGCAGGAGGAGAAGGTGATGACAGAGGATGGGATGGCTGGATGGCATAACTGACTTGATGGACGTGAGTCTGAGTCAACTCTGGGAGCTGGTGATGGACAGGGAAGTCTGGCGTGCTGTGATTCATGGGGTCGCCAAGAGTCAGACACAACTGAGCGACTGAACTGAACTGAACTGATGCAGTCTAGTGAAGAGTCAAAGAGTCTGTGCTCAGACATTCAGTCATATCTGACTCTTGGCTACCCTATGAACTATAGTCTGCCCATTTTCTGTCTGTGGGACTTTCCAGGCAAGAATATTGAAGTGGGTTGCCGTTTCCTATTGTAGAGGATCTAAAGACTGCCTTACAGTTAGAGACAGATTCATGGTCAACCAGTCTGGGAGCTGATTGGTCAGTTAAAAGTAAATCCCTAAACAAGTAATTATTTTCTTGGTAAGGTGCCCTTATTTCAGGAGAAAATAACACAATAGCACAAAGACCATCCTGCTTTGGATTTGTTAGCTGGTAGCAGAGACTTTTGCATTGCTTGAGATTTCACATGAGAGAAACGTGTATTTTCAGATGCTATGCCCTGAGCTCCAGCTCTGCATCTCCTTTCCCACTACTTTTTGTCTTACACCACAGAGAAATAACTCATCTAAAAATGTATCTAGTGTAGAGAAAGGTTTGGTGTTGACACTACTGGAATCACTTTCTGCCTTTTTGTTGTTGTTATTGTCTGTTTCTTTAAAATTAACCTGGGATGAAATCCCCATTTCTCTATGTGTTAGTATTCTCAATTAAATTTATTTTTTTGATTTTTCAATTCTGTGTAATTGGTAACTGATCAAGTGTGTAGGAGTTATGTCTTTGGCTATGAAATTGACCCTGATAGAGGAAACCAAGACAATCTAGACAGACTATCTGCCTTGATGTCTCAGAAATTTTTCAATAAATATATATAATAACAAATAATGATTTTTGCAGAAACATGCATTGTGAATGTCACAGTATTTGAAAACATAAAATGTGGGTGGTAATAATGAATAATAATAAACTTATTGAACACCTACTCTGGATAAATCTCTAGGTCTCATCTTGGCTTTGAGTGCCAGTCATTGCAAATTTCTCTTTCACCCTGCAGCATCAAGCATTTTCCATTGGACACATCACTATTAGCCAAAATTCTCAAAGTACTCCTCTGGAACAAGAAGCATTGTTGGGATTAGAATTAGTTACATAGCATACATAATTAATGCTTACTTTGATGATAATAAAGTAAGAAAATGGATTTTGCTACTAATGCATATATATGTAATTTAGAAAGATGGTAACAATAACACTATATGTGAGACAACAAAAGAGACACAGATGTATAGAACAGTCTTTTGGACTCTCAGAGAGGGCAAGGGTGGGATGATTTGAGAGAATGGCATTGAAACATGTATAATATCATATATGAAATGAATAGCCAGTCTAGGTTCAATGCATGATACTGGATGCTTGAGGCTGGTGCACTGAGATGACCCAGAAGTATGGTACGGGGAGGGAGGAGGGAGGAGGGTTCAGGATGGGGAATACATGTATACATGTGGTGGATTCATGTTGATGTATGGCAAAACCAATAAAATATTGTAAAGTAAAAAAATAATAATAATAAAATAAAAATAAAAAAGGAAAAAATAAGAAATTTAAAGCAAACTTTGTCAGTGAGTATGATAAGAAAGACGAGTTAGGCAAAATGTACAGATATATATTTATATCATATAAATACATTAATAAGGTAAATAATGCCTAAATATGTACTGTATTAATATATTTATAGATTAAAATATACTCAAACATTATTTTAGGTATTTATTTATGACCAAGATATTCAAGACATATTATACAAATTTAAATATGTTTGATTCAACTTTTTTCTTATTAAAAAAATTCGAGGGAAGCCAACAGAAAAGTGAAGTATCTTAAAGATAAGCAAGAAAATTCACCTTATAAATAACATTAAAGAAAACTATCTGCCAAGGAATACTGAGGAATAAAGAAGATTGACTCAGAAAATGAGTCCAGTGTTTAAGAAGCATGAGATGAAAAACAATACATAGTTTGCTGTTATAATGTTTTAAGGCATTATGTATTTTATGTTGGTGTTCATGGCAAGATCTAATCTGCCTTGGAAAATTATTTTGACATTGTCATGTACTAAAGATCCGTGTCAAACAAGCTTTTCTATCAAGTCTATCACAATAGTTTCAGTAATAGATGTTTTATCTTAATATCCTCAATAGTTATCTTTTATCAGATCTAAAGTATGGTGAAGTTTCGGGAATAAGAGTTAAACAATAACTTTTACTCACCAGAAGGAATAACATAAATATGCTTGTGTGAAATACAGTCATTATGACATATTTGATTGGAATATTTCAGTAAACTTTCTGAGAATTTAGACTGCAATAAAAGTGAATTAGTAATGACACCAAACAACCTTCCTAAGTGAAACACTGTTCTCTATAAGTCCTTTTAAGAGCAAAAATTACTTATTCATTCATTTGACAACTTTTTGCATAAACTTAACAATAGCCAAGGACTGACTACCATTTGCCAGCTTCATTTCAAGGGGAAAGTAAATAAGGACCCTTGAAAATGCATTCTGATGATCTGCTGCTGCACCTTAGAAAGATGGAGTACAACTATCTCATTATAATGGTTCACCCAACATCATGGAAGCCTAGAAGTTAACTTTGCATTGTCTGAAAACATAATTTATTTCAGCCTCAGTTTTGTGAATGTATTTATAATAAGTATCAACCAATTAATTATAAAATGTGTGATTCAATTTAAAAGATACAAACAAGCTTTTGTGGCATGATTCTATAGTAAAGCAAATTAATGCATTTTAGGCCAAATTTATTCTTTGTTTATTCTAAAGATGGTTCTGGTAATAGCTTTCTAAGTATAAAAATATCAAGTTAGAAAAAAATATTTATCTTTTAAAAATTCATATTATTGCCCTTAGTGATCTTCAGTAGCTTCTTAGTTGTATATTTTATATGTAAGATAGCTTATGTTTAAACTTGATTTTCAGTTCAGTTGCTCAGTCATGTCCGACTCTTTGAGATTTAACTTGATTTTAGTTAGAATGAAATATATTTAAAATGGTGATTTAATATATTATTGTAAAATTAAGTATATTTCTCACCACATAGATGACTTCATGCTCAAATATGTGTACAAAACGTTGTGCTTCAGTTTTGTTGATTGTAAGTGAAGAGCTATATATATATATTTTTAAAGGATGAATCAATATTGGCAATAAATATAGTCATTTATTACTCAGTGAAAAGACTCCTCTTTTCAGAAGTGCACTGATACTTATTAAACATTTAGAAACTAAACTATTGACTTTCCAACCAATTTTAAGTCTATTATTCAGAATAATATGTTTTAAATATTCAAAGTAACCAATGGTATCACATTGGCAAAGGGCTTAGTGAACCTCAGTTATGCTTATTAAGATGTTATTATTTAATTCTCCTTAATGGAAGCCAGATAAGTGCTCAAAAATAAATAAGACCCAGGCAACATAGATTAGAGTGAGTTATCAGAGTCTGTGTTTCGTTTCTTGACCTCTTGCATGTTAAAACTCTGAGACAAGTCTGGCTCCCTTCTTATTCACATGGGCCCACCTTGTCAAAGAAGTAAAATACTAAACTAATATCCATGAAATATCTGTTAATTGAGCAAAGGTGAGAAAATCTATTCAAACAGAATAGAATCTGATTAAAACTCTGTCAAAATAGTTTACTTTTGGACTGACATTTCCTTAATTAACAAAGCAAAAATCTGGCAATACAACTAATGCTCGCTCCCTGCAGTGGAAGGTCGGAGTTGTAACCACTGGTCCACCAGGGAAGACCCAAGAGCCTGATACAGTGAAAAAATACTATGATTTTTTTCTTCTGTGGTTGTCAGTTGTGTTTTTAAAAAGTATCAAATTGAGAAATGGCAGTTATAAAGAATAGAAAAATGTATTTTCATCATTTTAGTCCTCTTAGAGAGATTGTGGTAAAGCTATCTTGCCTATGGTTCTGACATACACCTTGTAGCAGAACAATACATTTGAAAACTTTTGTATTCATTTTTTATATTTAAAAGCCACCTTTTTGAAATTTTGTTTCTATGTAGGTAAATATTATTTACAGTTTGTAGGACACAATGCATTCAATCTATAAATCAGACTTCAAGAACATAAATCTTATTGGCTGCCATATTAGTAAATCAACTCACCTAAATAACCCTGAAACTCTGACAGTGATCCAGACTGTGGGCTTGGAAATTTAGCTGTTGACTCACTGTGAACTTGATCTTCTGACATTTTAATGGATTGAGGTCCTGTTTCTGATGGTTCAGTTTACACATGCACATAAACTATTTTGAGCACATCAGAGCCAAGAGCTAAGAGCTGATGTTCAGGTTTGAAGTCAGACTGTCTGTCCTTTGAACTAAGTAGGGAAGAGTAAAGTGGACATCTAATGAGTTTTCACTGTAAGAGCAGTTACTGCACTAAATAATATCATATCCATGTACAACAACACAAAGTAACACTAAAAAAATGGATACCCCAGAGTGGATGATATATTTCCAGTGATTTCCCCATCTCTTCAATTCTACTAATTTTGTTATTTACTTATTGTATAAGCTGTGCATGCACACACACTTGTATGTATGTGTGTATTAAACAAAATGAATGTTGTTACTCTAAGGCACAAAAGCAACATCTAAGAACGTGGAGTCTGATGTTTCAAGTTCTTTAATTCTACTTTCTTCCTTGTATCTGGAATTGTTCAGCAATAAATTGTAATCTATGCTGCTTCAATTACTAGTCTTTTCAGATCTGGCTGCACTTAATTACTAAAGACATGATCTGTTAAAAGCTACATCTGGAAACAATGTCACTCTCTGTGTTTGGCATTTGAAAGTTGGATTTAAGTTAAATCAATACTTATAACCAGAAAGCCTTGGGAAAAGAAAAAAACTTTGAGTCATCTTACATTTTTTAATGGATTTAGCTTGAAACAAATAGTATATGCTATTTATTTATTCAGTATTTATTTTCTGAAATGTCTAGGTATGTTTACACCTTTATCTTAACCTTACCTATGGTTCTAACCATAGATTTCCAGATAATTACACCTCTGGTATTAAGAGCAGATTTGTCTTTTCAATTTTGTACTCATCAATTTTGTATATCAACATGGTACAGAAAATATTGAATTTAGTGCATAGAGTGTCAAAGGCAATGAAAGGTGTTCCCATTCAAAACCAATTATAATTTTAGAAATAGCATAGGAATTGCTTACAATTTTTTAATAGAATTAAAATACATGCTCCTGTTCAGTCCATGATTATTTGGACTCTTCACAGAAGAGTTGATGAACATGAGTCATTCCACATGGAGCCCATCAGTTGAGCAGATTCTATATTTTGAACCATAGATTTGTCTCACACTGAAAAGATGCCTGGGCTTAAAAAAATTACTGTGGTAACATTCTTCTTTTGCTACGTGAGGGTGAATCAATCCAAAGGTAGGAGTGATGTAAAATTGGTAGTATATTTAATTTAAAAATGAGTCATAACAAACTAAGGGTAATCCAGATCAGATACTAGTAGAAGAGAAGAACATTTGTTGCAAAAATAAGGTAATTTCTATGCCCCAAACAATAATGCTGAAGAAGCTGAAGTTGAATGGTTCTATGAAGATGTATAAGACCTTTTAGGACTAACACCCCCAAAGATGTCTTTTTCATTATAAAGGACTTGAATGCAAAAGCATGAAGTCAATAAACACCTGGAGTAACAGGAAAATTTGGCCTTGGAGTACAGAATGAAGCAGGGCAAAGTTAATAAGACTTTTGCCAAGAGACTGCATTGGTCATAGCAAACACCCTCTTTCAACAACACAAGAGAATACTCTACAAATGGACATCACCAGATGGTCAATACTGAAATCAGATTGATTATATTCTTTGCAGCCAAAGATGGAAAGGCTCTATACAGTCAGCAAAAACAAGACCAGCAGCTGCCTGTGGCTCAGATCATGAAGTCTTTATTGCCAAATTCAGACTTCAGTTGAAGAAAGCAGGAAAAAACAATAGACCATTCATGTATGACCTGAATCAAATCCGTTATGACTATACAGTAGAAGTGAGAAATAGATTTAGTGGACTAGATTTGATAGAGTGCCTAATGAACTAGGGATGGAGGTTCATGGCACTGTACAGGAGGCAGAGATCAAGACCATCCTCATGGAAAAGAAATACAAAGAAGCAAAATGGCCGTCTGAGGAGGTCTTACAAATAGCTGTGAAAAGAAGAGAAGTGAAAAGCAAAGGAGAAAAGGAAAGACATACCTATTTGAATACAGAGTTCCAAAGAATAGGAAGGAGAGACAAGAAAGCCTTCCTAGGTGACAGTGCAAAGAAATAGAGGAAAACAATAGAATGGGAAAGACTAGAGATCTCTTCAAGAAAATTGGGGATACCAAGGGAACATTTTATGCAATGATGGGCTCAATAAAAGGCAGAAATTGTATGGACCTAACAGATGCAGAAGATACTAAGAAGAGGTGGCAAGAATACATGGAAGAACTGTACAAAAAGATCTTCACGACCCAGGTAATCATGATGGTGTAATCACTCACCTAGAGCCAGACATCTTGGAATGTGAAGTCAAGTGGGCCTTAGGAAGCATCATGACTAATAAAGCTAGTGGAGGTGATGGAATTCCAGTTGAGCTATTTCAAATCCTGAAAGATGATGCTGTAAAAGTGTTGCATTAAATATGTCAGGAAATTTGGAAAAGTCAGCTTTGGCCACAGGACTGGAAAATGCCAATTTTCATTACAACCCTTAAGAAAGGCAACATCAAAGAATGCTCAAACTACCAGACAATTGCAGTCATCTCACATGCTAGCAAATCAATGCTCAAAATTCTCCAAGTCATACTTCAACAATATGTGAATCATGAACCTCCAGATGTTCAAGCTGGACTTAGAAAAGTCAGAGGAACCAGATATCAAATTGCCAACATCTGCTGGATCATAAAAAAAATCAACAGAGTTCCAGAACAAACATCTATTTCTGCTTTACTGTCCATGCCAAAGCCTTTGACTGTGAATCACAATAAACTGTGGAAAATGCTTCAAGAGATGGGAATGCCAGACCACCTGACTTGCCTCTTGAGAAATCTGTATATAGGTCAGGAAGCAGCAGTTAGAACTGGACATGGAACAACAGGCTGCTTCCAAATAGGAAAAGGAGTAAGTACATCATGGCTGTATATTGTCAACCTGCTTATTTAACTTATATGCAGAGTACATCATGAGAAACTGGGCTGGAGGAAGCACACACTGGAATCAAGATTTCAGGGAGAAAATTCAATAACCTCAGATATGCAGATGACACTACCCTTATGGCAAAAAGTGAAGAAGAACTAAAGAGCCTCTTGAGGAAAGTGAAAGTGGAGAGTAAAAATGTTGGCTTAAAGCTCAACATTCAGAAAACTAAATTCTTGGCATCCAATCCCATCACTTCATGGGAAATAGATGGGGAAATGGTGGAAGCAGTGTCAGACTTTATTTTCCTGAGCTTCAAAATCAGTGCAGATGGTGACTGCAGCCATGAAATTAAAAGACATTTGCTCCTTGGCAAGAAATTTATGACTAACCTAGACAGCAGATTAGAAAGCAGAGACATTACTTTGCCAACAAAGGTCTGTCTAGTCAAGGCTATGGTTTTTCCAGTAGTCATGTATGGATGTGAAAGTTGGACTATAAAGAAAGCTGAGGGTTGCAGAATTGATGCCTTTGAACTGTGGTGTTGGAAAAGACTCTTAAGAGTCCCTTGGACTGCAAGGAGATCCAACCAGGCCATTCTAAAGAAGATCAGTCCTGGGTGTTCATTGGAAGGACTGATGTTGAAGCTTAAACTCCAATACTTTGGCCACCTGATGGGAAGAGCTGACTCCTTTGAAAAGACCCTGATGCTGGGAAAGACTGAAGGCAGGAGGAGAAGGGGATGACAGAGGATGAGATGGTTGGATGGTATCACTGACTCAACTGACATGAGCTTGGGTAAACTCTGGGAGTTGGTGATGTGCAGGGAGGCCTGGCATGCTGCAAAGAGTTGGACACAACTGAGCAACTGAACTGACTTGACTGACTCGTTGCCTCTTTTCCTTGGCTAATAGCATTATTTCTGTTATGATTAATTTTCAATGACACAATAAAATACAGGATTATGTTTTCCACTTCCCTAGGATATTAAACATTTTACTTATGGCTAAAAATCTAGTTTTAGTAGGAATTTCTGTTTTTTATTCATTTCCTGAGTATTAAGTAATTTACAAGGCAGACTTACATCACATCTTATTAAATTGATTTTATGTAGAAAAAACTTGAGAATAGGATATCCTACAACCTAATTTATTTCTGATACATGATTTACAAGCTAGTTGAATAAAAGGCAAAGTAAAACCAGAGATATCTGAATGACACCATTGACTGCAAGAGGTATAGCTTTCTCAACCATTTATATTTCCAATAGTAAGCTAATAGACAAATAAAAATTACTAAAGAATTGGTGCTATGTGTCATTTGGTCACAGTAATTAAGGGTACATTTGGCAGAAATCAGATACTTATTTTCCATTACAGAGAATGATCAGTTTATTTCTTCACAATCTATTGGTTTTGATCATAAAGTTTATTAGGGATTTTCCATAACATCTTACAGAAAAACATCAACAAGATTTTTGGCCAACCCAGTAATAGCTGCATGACAAGACATTGCAGGGTAAATTGTTTATACTGTTAATTATATAACCAGAATATTGCATTATATTAGCATACCCATTCTGGAATATTTGCTTTGATGGTAATGTATGCATTATAAAGTTGAATCAATTTAAAATCAACACTGCTGCTATGTAGATTGTTTAAATCATATTACTTTAATAGAGTACTTGCTGATAGAAAATGAAAATGAATGGTCAACAGTGGTTTTCTCTTGAAGTTTAACACTCTTGAGTGGTATTGAAATTTTTCATGGCCAAGATATGAAAACACTGATGTCCTGAAACCATGTACATTTCCACTATGGTTATGCTGCAATTGAAAGGCATTTTTCCTCATACTTGTGAAATTTACCATTAAAGTAAAGCCACTCCTTCAGATAATGTTCTACAGATATTTGAGGTGATTCTCTGAAGAATACTTTGAAGCTATTTTCCCAAGTTTTCTGTTAACTCTGATATATATATGTAGTATTCTCATTCTATTGTGAATAAAATGCTACTGACATTACACATTTAAAATATCAGAAGATCATGTAAACTTTCTTCAATTTATATGACATAATCATTAAAAGAAGGTTACCATTTCCTTCTCTTGGGATTCTCACAACCCGGGATTAAACCCGGGTCTCGAACCTGGGTCTCCTGCATTGCAGGCAGACGCTTTACCATCCGAGCTACCAGGGAAGCCCTGTAATCATATATAGTATGCCATTATTTTTGATCTGAAATAGCGGTGAGAATTTTAAAGCATCTAAATTTCTTTTTTTATTTTCTAGCTTCTGGTAAATAAAGAACCATAAAAACAACCTGACTTGTCTGGGTTCAGTGACTTGGACTGAGTAAAAGTTGTGTACCATGCTGGATTTAATGTAGCCAGTTCCTCTAAAATGTGATGCCATATGGAGAGATATGGGATCTGGAGATATGGACTAGAGATCCTGCATATAACCTACATATTCTGACTTTTGCTAGCGCTCTTCAGATTTAAGCACCTAACAGCTTTCTGGTCATCTGGGTGCATTTGGCAGAAATAAAGCACAGTGTATAAAAGTAAATATGTTTTATGTACCTTGCCAGGTTGATATATAGTATTGACAACCATTTCTCTTATTTGTAGTGAATTTAAAGAAAAACTTTAAGGAATAGAAAATATTCAGATATTTCAAAGAAATTTTCTGAGCAATTTGGTGTAATAATAATAATGTTCAGGAAGCAGTTTAAAGATATTTCATAAGTATGACTCTGTGATGTATCTGCCAGATTTATATTGACAATTTAGTTTTCCAACATTGTTACAAGATTGTACCATTGCTACAGGTGCAAGAAGTTACAGCTGTATCAAACTTGAAGTAAAATTATATTATGAGGCAACCGAAAAACCAAAAACCAAAAAATGATGTATCTATACTACATGTTTCCATCAATTCTTTTTCTTTTCTTTTTTTTTTTAACACCCAAATCACTTTGTATAGGGGTATAGCCAATTAGCAATGTTTAGAAACTTTCAGGTGAACAGTGAAGGGTTTCAGCATACATATACATGAATCCATTCTCCCTCAAACGCCTTCCCATCCAGGCTGATACATAACATCATCGATTGTTTTTCATTTCAATTTATTTTAAATAGAAAGGAAATTTTGTTTGACTAACAAACCATCTCATACTGTACCTAAATATTACTATATTTACCAGCAAGAAAAGAATCATTAACCTATATAAAAATGTGCTTTAACTGTACATGTTATTTTCCTGTATTACTAGTACATGCAAATGTTTATTTCTTCCTCCATTATTAGTGTCCTCTTCAAATTTCTAGTTTTAGCTGGCTGATAAATTCTTTTAAACATATTTTTGAGATATTCTTAATTTTCACTTTTCTTTTCAGTGTCTCTAACTTTGGAATAAAAGAGTCTGTTTTCAGCACACTTCCTTCTACTTTCTAATGGAAGAAGAGAGGATGACACACCCCATCCTATCTGCTTGTTTCATAACCTAGTTGCCTTTTGATCACTCAAGAGGTAACAGTGACTCTTGTAAGCTTATTGCTGCTTTATTTATCTGTAAAACCTTTTATCCTCTATCTTGGTGCCCTTTGTTTTCCCCATTTTATTTTCTGCCTTTACTTTCTGGATCATTATCATGTGTTCTTTAAATAAAACAGGCTGTTTCTGCAAGGTTAATATCCTATGTATTTTTCCCCTCTTTGGTCTTTGATCATTTTCTCCATTTCCCTGGTCCTTCATATGGCTCATTTACAACTTCACATAAAAGTTTATTTCTTTGAATTCCCTGAAATCAACCCGTGAATACTTTATGTTTTCTCCTCACCTCTATCCCACTTACAGCTCCATTTTTCAATGTATTTCCTTTAGCAGAGCATACATTTATCCCACCGTGCCTTTTACTCCTGGG
Organism: Nanger dama; assembly: GCA_917880005.1. NCBI lineage: Eukaryota > Metazoa > Chordata > Mammalia > Artiodactyla > Bovidae > Nanger > Nanger dama. Next base: position 29,292,858 of record CAKJTW010000001.1, read on the forward strand.
ATATGTTTGGATGCTCTTTAAGAGCTTTGTGTAGAGTTTTGTTTTGGGACCAAGAGATCCAGATATCATTCATAATGAAAGCTCTTCAGCTCCTTTATTTCAAGCCTATTTCTTGTGAAGCTGCAGCACACATTTCAAAATGGCTTTTACCTCTTTCTCACCACAGAGTAAATAATCTTAGGCAGGGATGAGATCTCTCATTTTACGTGCTCTTTCTGGCTTCTTGCCATGTCACTGGATACTAGAGCAGTGATCAAAACCGTGTTGTCATCCAGCTGTGTACAGTATATGCAAATAATGCTGACACTTTTACAAAGCTATGGCTAAAAGTTTTAGGTGCATTATGGCAAAGTGGAAAAATATTTCTCCAGGGAACATCGCAGACTGACATATGCTAATAATGGGCTTAGACTAAACGAACTGCGAGGTTGTGTTCAGTTCTCTCGCATTAACAACAGAAGATGAATTGGCTGAATTATAGCTGAAATAAATTGCAATTAGACTTCCAGAAACCCATATGATTCTAAACATAAGGATGTGAGGCTATGGGATGCATTACACAGAGATATTGGAGAATTACCAACACTGGTGTTTCTGAAAAGCAAGGAAGTTAAATACTTTTGTAAGGTATGGAATGTCTCGATATAGGGAGTATACTCTATCTCTTTTGGGAATTCTATTGTCTTTTCCAAAATTTAAATTAAAAAAAATTATTCGGATAAAAGTTTTCTTGATGGTGAGCCAAAACTTCTGTGTGTAAATTTTGCTCCTGGGACTATGTTGCAGCTGCAGGATGCTGACTTTATGCTCCTGTCAAAACACTTAAATTTCTGGAGGACTTAAATTTCTTATGGACTAAGAGAATCTAACCAACGGAGTCATTAGCTTTTACTCACTTCATTTAGCCAGTATCTCTATTTAACTATTGTTCAGCTCCAGTGAAAATAGTATTCCTCTTAAAAATTCCTTGTTGATACTTATTTCCACATTTACCAATATATACACTTTATTTTGGGTGAGGAGTTAGATTTTTACTTTTTCTTCTTTGATATTTTTTGAGCCAAAAGTTGAAATTTATTTTCCCTCAACTTAATTACTAACTAAAAATCCTCGTGGGCAGTCTGAAATATTGAAAAGACTATATTTCAGCTAAATTTGTGACTTTCTAACATTGATTTTTGATAGTCATAAATAAACACAGCCTTTTATTTGCTAGTTTATTTTAATAGATAATAGAAGTGTAGAAGCATTTATGTTTCTAAATGTTATTTTCAAAAAGAAAGTTCAATATAGCTTTAAATTTCAGTCTTTAAGTGGAAACGATATCATTATATATGTTGTATGTGCATGGCAAATTTCGACAAACACTTCAAAGTGTTATTAATGACTACTATTTGGGTTATTTGACTAGAGTCTTACGAAGGGAAAAGAAAGATAATGTTACTCAACATTTTACGCTACCACATTTTTCCATAAGTAAGTACTGGTTTTATAGTTTTTGAACTTATTATTAATATTTTTGCTATAAAACATGACCAACTTTAGTCACCACTGTGGAACCAACTAATTTGCAGTAGTTTATAATGGTCCTTTCTCACCAACGCCAAACAAAGGAAAAGAAAATTTGCTGAAGCTTGTGTTTCTCCTTTCCTTACTTCAGGAATATGAATTAAAAGCTGAACCAAATCACAGCCATATTTTCAAAATTCTTTCTAGAGAAGGTATATCAATGAAACTATTCTATTCCAGTAACTTATCTTCTTTCTTATAATTTTCTTTCAAAAGTTATCATACAATATTAACCATGGTGAATGAACAGATCTCTTAGTTGTGTCTGCTTATTAAAAGTCAAGGTAGAGATAAAGGTAGATAGATGTCAGCTCTGAACTTGACATGCATACCACAATAGAAAGTAGTTCTGTGTAGTTACTGCTGTCTGTCTTTCCTTCAGATCTGCTTGTGACTGCTGAACTTAAGATTGGAGAATATTTCTTCTCTCCATGCTTCAGTGTTCTAGGTGGGCTGGATGGGAGGATTTGGGTTCTGAGTATTTGTCAGGTAAAACAGGGTGATGATGGGTCTCAGAGATGGTTGAATATCCTTCATTCTTGCTTGAATTTTAACTGCAATGAATTCTTTATTGAAGTAGTAGGGAGGAGACCATGGATTTTGCACTATAACTTATTACTGCTCCATAGAACTGACCTGCACCTAGACTCCTGGTCCTTATTATAGCTTTGTAACGAAACCCAGTCACGTTTCCTTTTACTACAAAGGCCCTTCCTCTTAGTTTGGTCCTGGTTCCCAAATATACCACTCTACTCAGTTTCACTCCTCTAACAAGAATGTGAAACTTACCCTGTTTTAGTCATCACTGTAAATTTTAGGGGGTTGAGTCATGGCTTTAATGCATTATACAAAGCTTGCCTCTTTGCCCACTCTTGTCAGAAGAGATTAGATTTAAATTAAAATTGAAAACTTCATACTAGTTTCAAGATTGAATTCATGATTATATAATCTGCCTTAAAAAGATAAATGTAATGAAAAAACTAACCTCATAGGAAACTTACATTGTTAATTGATAAAAAAAAATTAAAGAATTTCAGGTCTATGCATGGCATTATATATGTTTATATATGAATGAATCACTTTCCTTTTCTCAAAACCATAAATTAATAATATGGTATGTTGAAGGCATAATGATGTTACCACATTAAACCAATCTACAGCTTGAGTACTGGATCGAAAAACAAAAAACAATTTTCCTCATTTTTGTACAAACCCATTTCTTTTCAAGAACACAAATTTCTGAGAAACTAATTCCCATATAAAAGACCCTTTAATAAATAATAAATACATTAGCTTAACAGGCAGAGTCAGGACTCTGACAGTTTGTCTATAAAATGCATGAGTGAATAGGTAAAAATAGACAAAATATAGTCTTGACCATAGCTCTAAAAATATGGATAGATACAGTAGGAATTTCATGCTTGGAAGCAGAGAACAAGTAGGATATCTCTTTCCAATTGCACTTTAACTATGATTTTCTATCATTTAACTGATTTTATGTAGCACAATAGAAAAGGAAGATATTAGCATCAAAGGAAAGCAAGATATTGCAGATTTAAATGCATGCAGGTAATGTATATAAGACTATATATAATAATATACATTATATTATAATAACAACAGACTGGTTCCAAATAGGAAAAAGAGTATGTTAAAGCTGTATAATGTCACTCTACTTATTTAACTTATATGCAGAGTACATCATGAGAAGTGCTGTGCTGGAAGAAGCGCAAGATGGAATCAAGATTTCAGGAAGAAATATCAGTAACTTCGGATATGCAGATGACACTACCCTTATGGCAAAAGTGAAGAAGAACTAAAGAGCCTCTTGATGAAACTGAAAGAGGAGAGTAAAAAAGTTGGCTTAAAGCTCAGCATTCAGAAAACTAAGATCATGGCATCTGGTCCCATCACTTCATGGCAGATAGATGGGGAAACAGTGGAAACAGTGTCAGACTTTATTTTTCTGGGCTCCAAAATCACTGCAGATGGTGATTGCAGCCATGAAATTAAAAGACGCTTCCTCCTTGAAAGGAAAATTATGAACAACATTGACAGTATATTAAAAGCAGAGACATTACTTTGCCAACAAAGGTCTGTCTAGTCAAGGCTATGGTTTTTCCAGTGGTCATGTATGGGTGTGAGAATTAGACTATAAAGAAAGCTGAGCGCTGAAGAATTGATGCTTTTGAACTGTGGTGCTGGAGAAGACTCTTGAGAGTCCCTTGGACTGTAAGGAGATCCAACCAGTCCATCCTAAAGGAGATCAGTCCTGAGTGTTCACTGGAAGGACTGATGTTGAAGCTGAAACTCCAATCCTTTGGCCGCCTCATGTAAGAGTTTACTCATTGGAAAAGACTCTGATCCTGGGAGGGATTGGGGGCAGGAGGAAAAGGATCAACAGATGATGAGATGGTGGGATGGCATCACCAACTTGATGGACATGAGTTTGGGTGAACTCCGAGAGTTGGTGATGGACAGGGAGGCCTGGTGTGCTGCGGTTCATGGGATTGCAATGAGTCGGACATGACTGAATGGCTGAACTGAACTGAATTAATATATATAAGAATTCCACTCTTTGTTTTACTGAAAACAACAAAAACAACAATAGATATATAAACTAACAAAAAAATTCATTTGGAATTTGGAGGAATTAGTAGTACAATAGTCAAGTTCTGAAGTTTTAAACAGTTTGGGAAAATGCTGCTGTGAAATATAATCCCCCCCTCCATTTTTTTCAATCTCTATTGTAGAATGTTTTGATTCCTTCAATGACCTCCTCATTGACATTCTTGTTTAAACCTTGCTAGCATATTTTTCATTCTCCAGATGATCTTTTTGAAAAACCAACCAAATCATGTCACCAATTTTTATTTAAAAATTCCACATTTAAGTGAGATTATTCATTATTTGCCCTTCTCCTTCTGACTTATTTTACTTAGCATAATACCCTCAAGGTTTATCCAGGTTGTCAAAAATAGCAAATTTTCCATCTTTTTATGGCTGAATAACATTCCATTCTTTAAATATCTTTTGAGAGAATGTTTTCATTTTCTTTAGATAAATATGCAGAAGTGGTATTGCTAGATAATATGGTAGTTTTATTTTTAATTTTTGAGAACTGCCAAATGATTTTCCATAATAGCTATACCAATTTATTTTCCTACTAACAGTGCAAAAGGGTTCCCTTTTCTCTACATCTTTGCCAACTTTTAAAATTCTTTTTGATAATAGCCAGCCCACCAGGTGTAATGCTGTATCTCACTGTGGTTTTGATGCTTGGCAATGTCAAGCACCTATGCATGTGCTTGTTAACCACCTGTATTTCTCTTTGGAAAAAGTTATTTTTGGATTCCCTGCCATATTTGGATCCCTTGCCCATATTTTTCGAGAAGGTGATGGCATCCCTCTCCAGTACTCTTGCCTGGAAAATCCCATGGATGGAGGAGCCTGGTGGGCTGCAGTCCATGGGGCTGCTAGGAGCGACTTCACTTTCACTTTCATGCATTGGAGAAGGAAATGGTAACCCACTCCAATGTTCTTGCCTGGAGAATCCCAGGGACGGGGAGAGCCTGGTGGGCTGCTGTCTATGGGGTCGCACACAGTCGGACTTGACTGAAGCGACTTAGCAGCAGCAGCAGCAGCCCATATCTTAGTCAACTGTTTTTTGGGATCGAGTGTGATGTTAGTTGCTCAGTCTTGTCCGTTGTGTCTGACTCTTTGTGATCCCTGGACAGTATCCCACCTGGCTCCTCTGTACATGGAATTCTCCAGGCAAGAATACTGGAGTGGGTTTCCATTCCCTTCTCCCAGGGATCTTCCTGACTCAGGTATTGAACCTGCGTCTCCTGCATTGCCGGCAGATTCTTTACCAGCTGAGCCACTAGCGAAGCCCCCTTGGTATTGAGTTGAATAAATTATTTATATTTTCTGGATATTAACCCTTTATCAGATGTATGATTTGCTAATATTTTCTCCCATTCAGTAGTTTGTCTTTGCGGGATGGTTTTCTCTTCTGTTCAGAAGCTTTTTAGCTTGATGTAATCCTATTTATTTATTTTTGATTCTATTCCTTTTACTTTTCATTTAAAATCCACAAAATATCAAGACTAATATCAAAGAGCTTAATGCTTATGTTTTCTCCTAAGAGTGTTGTGGTTTCAAGTCTTATAGCCAAGTCTCAATCCATTTAGAATTATTATTTTTTTATATAAGATAGTGGTCCAGTTTCGTTATTTTGCATATGGCTGTCCGGTTTTCCAAACACCATTTCTTGGAGAAATTACCTTTTTCCCACTGTATAGTCTCTGCACTTTGTCATACATTAATTAACCATATATGTGTGAGTTTATTTCTGGGTTTCTATTGTGTGCTGTTAATCTAGGCACCTATTTTTATGCACATAACTTACTCTTTTGATTACTGTAGTTCTGGAATATATTTTGTAATCAAGAAGCATGTTTCTGGCTTTGTACTTCTTTCTCAAGACTGCTTTATTTGAAGTCTTTTGTGGTTCTATACTGATTTTAGAATTGATTTTGATGTTTCTATTTCTTTGGAAAAATCATTGGGATTTTGATAGAAATTTCACTGAACATGTGTATATATATATATTGGGGTAATAGAGACATTTAAATATTAAGTATCCAATTGATAAACATGAGCTACCTTTCCATATATTTGTGTGCTCTTCAATTTCTTTTTCAATATCTTTTTCAATATCTTCCAGTTTTTAGTTTACAGGTCTTTCACCCCTTGGTTAAATTTATTTGTAGATTTTTATTGTTTTTGGTGTACTTATAAATGGGATTGTTTTCTTAATTTCTCTTTTTGATAGTTATTAACTTCTATGGGGGCTCAAATGGTAAAAATCCACCTGCAGTACAGGAGACCTGAGTTCAATCCCCAGGTGGGGAAAATTCCCTGGAGAAGGGAATAGCTATCCACTCCAGTATTCTTGCCTGAAGAATTCCATGGACAGAAGTTCCTGGTGCGCTACAGTCCATGGGGTTGGATTACAGAGAGCTGGACACAACTGAGCAACTTTTACTTGCTCACTGGCCGTTAGTTTCTAGAAACATAATTGATTTTTGTATATTGATTTTATATCTGGTTGCTGTTTCAAAACCACTGTTAATTCTGCCTTAGGTTCTTTTCTGTAATTTCATATTGGAGTATAGTTGATTAACAATATGTCTGTTTCAAGTGTACAGCAAAGTGATTCAGTTATATATATACGTGTACCTATTTTTTCAAGTTTGAGCAGAGTGTGTTAGGTTCTTTATGTTAGCTTTTCTGCTACCAGGATGCTAATCTGCAAAAGCTCTGCATAGCTGGCATGTTCTTTAAGCATCAGCTTAGATGTCATCTTCTCAGGGAGGCCTCCCTTCATCCTCAGGCCAGTGTAGTCTTCCAGTCCCATTCACATTTTGTCATAATAACTTGCTTTTTATTCTTCAAGTATATATTACTATCTGAACTCTACTTACATCATGATTCTGTGTGATTCATTGATCATTGTCTGTGTTCTTCAAGTGTTAGTAGAGGCTCTGTGAGGGCAGGGTGTTTTCTCCACCACGTGTACCATGTCTCTAATATACCTGATAAAGAGCAGGTGCTCAGTGTTCACTGAATAAATAAAACACCATAATGACTCAATATTCTTTCCAAAAGCAGTTTTTCATCATAATTATACACCATTAATTTTTTGATAAAACCCAAAACTCTGAGGAGAAAATCAGTGCATTGTGCTCTCCAGCCTTTCATGATTTTAAATGAGTGAAACAAATATGTCCAGATATAATGAAATGATTTAAGAAAAGGAAATAGAATGTATACATATATACACACACATATATGCATATATGCAGATGCATATGTGTGTACACATATATGCATATGTGTGTACATATATATATATCTCAAAAAATCAAGTTGTACACATTAAATATACAATTTTATTTGTCAATTATACCTCTTTAAAATGGAGGGGGAAATGAGTGCAACTTTGTATTAAATGTGAAAATCAACAAAAAATTCTGTGTTAATTGATATGCACTAAAGAAGCAAAATTTTCAGGAAAGTGCAAGGAAAGATGATTAAAGTAAAATAGAAAGGCTAAGGTGATCCTGGGGTTGATCCTGGGGTCAAGCAATAAGTGTGTATCTGTTTGAGGAAGAATTGTTAGAAAGATCTAAAATGTAAACTAAAGGATCAGGTACATTTGGATTAAACAAAAATTCTAGCATTTAGGGGATTTTGAAAGAAAATGTTTTCTTAAGATTCATATATAAAAACAAGTTACAGTATTAAAATATCTGTATATTTTAAAAATTTAATTATCAGTGTGAAATGTTCCATACAACAATGGTTACTAATTGTATTTTTTTAACTTTGTACTTAAGTTTACACTTAATAGTTGCTTGTGCAGTAACTTTTGAATCACTAGATGAAAAGATTAATACTTTTCTTCAGCTGCAGTAAGAATAAACAATGCTTATTACTGAATAAATAACATTTCATTATTATTAAATGAGTAAGAAATAAATCACGGAAGAACATAAGTGAGACAACACTGATAGAAGACAAGGCTGAGAGTAAGCTGAAATTTAAAGGTCAGACAGAAGCCATATGAGAATGTATCAGTAGGTTCATCTTGAATTATACTCATTGAGAAAACAGGGGACTACTATATCATTCTCATTGTCTGCACACAGTGTTAGAACAAAGTGGAATAAAGTTAATGTCTTCAAGGAAGAGAAATCTGTCATTTTCCTGACTGCAAAACTGCATCCATAACTCTAACAGGACATCTTACAGCTTGAAACATATGGCCAACAAGCTCTGGCATATTGCTGAAAGTAATCTGACTGAGCAGGCAACTTTCACCTTTCTGATGAAAGTAACCATAACTCTTGGAGTTGATGTAATTTTGGATTTAGGGACCAATCTCAATCATACTTGGACATCTTGCTGCTTTTCCAAAAGCACTATGCAAATTGTGCACTACTGTTTGTTTAAGTGTGTTTTTTTTTTTCAAATTCAATGCAGCTTACTGTACTTTTCTTTTTGCCTGCAAGTAATATATTCATATAAGCTTATTCAGGAAAAAAATCATGAATGCTTATTACTTTGAAATTCCAGTCCACTTTGAGAAGAAGTAGATAGAGCATTGATGATGTATGTAGTCTGTGAGTAATGCATTCATCCATATTAGGAAGATATTATAGAATTGTTAAGTTGTATTTGGGAAAGTAATAGTCATTTGTGAGTAAAAGAAAAAATAATATTGACTTTTTTTTGTATACCTTATTTCATAGGTTGGGTGAAAAAATCCATTTTTAAGGATTTATGAAAAAAATAAAATTAAAGTTCACTCAAAAATTATTAACTCTAAGTAATTTTTTAAAAAATTATTATAAAGAAGCAGGTCAAGAAAGTTGTCTTGGAAAAGGTAAGACTTGAACAACTGACATCAGCAGACTTACTGCCTTCTTATTTTTGTTTTTCTTAATTATTTCTATTAAAATGTTTATTAAATTTCTAATTTAAAACTGTCTATGAAAGTATCAGTAAATATTTCATTACTTTATCTTAATTTTCTAATGTCAAAGGGTGTGTTGCTCTATACTTTTATTAACAGCATATACGATATAAAATATATCTTTCAAAAAACTGATGTGTCATAGCTTTTAAGACTAATTGCCTTGATGAAGCACCCAGAATGAAAGGTGGAGATAATATTCATTGAACTGGAAGCCTGAAAGTGTTGAGTCTGTTAAAAGGGGACATTAAAGAGGAAGAAGATGGGATGGGATAGCTATATTATGAAAGCTCAGATCCAACCAGGAAGGCCAGTTGTTGGAAATTTCAAATTAAAAACGTAAATGGTGAAAATGTAACAAGTTATAAAAATCCAGCATTAGGTAGCACAATAATCTAAGTTTGGGATATTGAAAGATCTGACCTGGGTAGCATATTTCAGGAGCCTGGGACACATTTGAGAGATTATTTTGAACAAAAATGTGCAGGATTTCACAATTTGTATTTTTTCAACATGTACTTTATAAGAGAGCTAGCAAACTAGTACTAAAAGAAATCTAGAAATGTCTTTATCTGTTCTCAAAATATTAATATCTGTGGAATGTATGAGCAATTTTCTATTAGTTTTAAATAAACAAGGGAGATCTATCAAGCAGAAGCTGGCATCATACAAGGGCACAGCTCAGAAGGAATTCTGAATCAAAGAAGACAGTACTTGAGATTCTCCCTGCCTCACATCCTCTAGTCACCCATCCATTCTTCATTTAGCTACATTCCCTAGAAGCTGGAGGAAAAAGAACTGAAGATAGAATAGAGCATACAATAGCTTTGAGAAGAAACAAGCAAATAACTGGCTGATTTTTTTTTTTTTTTTTGAGAATTAGTTTCCTGTTGCTGCTGTAACAAATTACCAAAAGTTTAGTGACTTAAAACATCACACAGCATACCTTATAGAGATATTGCAGGTCCAGTTCCAGAAAATTGCAATAAAGTAAGTTTCAGGAATTTGTTGATTTCCCAATGCATATGGAAGTTATATTTACATTGTATTGTAGTCCATTGAATGTGCAATAGTATTAAGTATTAATAACTTTTAATTAAGGTATACATATATAATCAAAAATTATATATTAAAAGTTATTAATTAAAAGTTATTTGTCACTAAGCCATGTCTGACTCTTTTGTGGCCAGAATGAAAGGTGGAGATAATATTAATTGGACTGGAAGCCTGAAAGTGTTGGGTCTGTTAAAAGGTAGCATTAAAGAGGAAGAAGATGGGATGGGATAGCTGTGTTATGAAAGCTCAGATCCAACTAGAAAGGCCAGTTGTTGGAAATTGCAAACTAAAGACATAGATGCTGTTGCTGGTAAGTCGCTTCAGCTGTATCCGACTCTGTGCTACCCCATAGACGGCAGCCCATTAGATTCCTCTGTCTCTGGTATTCTCCAGGCAAGAATACTGGAGTGGGTTGCCATTTCCTTCTCCAGTGCATGAAAGTGAAAAGAGAAAGTGAAGTTGCTCAGTCGTGCCCGACTCTTAGTGACCCCATAGACTGCAGCCTACCAGGCTCCTCTGTCCATGAGATTTTCCAGGCAAGAGTACTGGAGTGGGGTGCCACTGCCTTCTCCGAAAAAAACATAAATGGAGAAAAAATATCAAGTTATAAAAATCCAACCAGCACTAGGTAGCACAATAATCTGTTTGGGATATTGAAAGATCTGATCTGGGTAGCATATTGCAGGAGCCTGGGACACATTTAAGAGAATATTTTGAATAGAAATGTGCAGGATTTTACAATTTGTATTTTTCAACATGTAATTATAAGAGAGCCCACCAGGCTCCTCTGTCTATGGGATTTCTCAGGCAAGAATACTGGAGTGGGTTGCCATTTCTTTCTCGAAGAGGATCTTCCCCACCCAGGGACTGAATATATGTCTCCTGCATTGGCAGGCAAATTATTTATCACTGAGACACCAGGGAAACCCAATTTAAAAAATAAAAGTAAAAAATACTTAGTTGTTAAGTAATGCTAACTATCATCTGAGCTTTCAGTGGTTTCAATCTTTCTTCTGGTGGAGGGTTTGAAATATTGTTAAGAATTACTTCAACGTGACACAGAGATTGAAATGAGAAAATGTTATTGGAGAAATTGTACTGATAGATTTGCTCAATGAACAGTTGCCACAAACCTTCAATTTGTCAAACAAACAAACAAACAAAAACCCCACACTTATCTGCAAACTGTGATAATCAAAAGAGTATAAAATGAAGTATAACTATAAATATTAATATATTATCTTACAATTTGGCAGTCAGATCTGAAACAAGTCTTAAGATGGCTACAGAGCTAAATTCTCCTGGAAGCTTTAGAGGAAAATACGTTCCTTATCTTTCCCAGCTTCTAAAACATTTAAATTCCTGGCTCATGACAACATCACTCTGACCTCTGATTCATCCTCACATCTCCTTTCCTAAAAATCTGATCCTCTGACCTCCCAGTTATAAGAACTCTTGTGACTACATTGGACTTACTTAAATAATCTGTAATGCTCTCTTTTTACAAAGACCCAAATTTAATCATTTCTGTAAAGTCCCTCTTGACATATAAGGTAACATGTTCGTAGGTTCAAGGAATTAGCATTTTTGGCATCTTTGGTGGGGGAGAGGGTGTTGCCGTTCAGTGGCTCAGTCATGTCTGACTCTCTTTGTGACCCCCATGGACGGCAGCACGCGAGGTTGGTGGAGAGGGGCACTGCATATTCTGCCTATTGTACCCTTTTCTTCAATTTCATAAGTCTTTTCTGTATTTACTTATTACTGAGTCATATTGTAAGAAAGTAAGATATGAACTGATTAATATTTTTCTGATTGCCTGATATTTAGAAGTTTTTGATTTGTAAATATAGACCACAATTACTTGTTTCACATATTTTCAATGTAGGACCTAAAAAATAAATGTCATCAGTATTTACTGAGTGAATTATCTGACATCAAGATGTAATACATTTCAACATAGAGGTTAGAAATACACAAAAACTTAAGTTATAATAGTGTGCTAATTTTAAGATATCAGAATATTACCATTAATACATAAAATTACACTACATATTGAAAACTATTACAGAATAACAAATTAATTTACAAGATAAACATTCAAAACAACATTGTCATTGTTCAGTTGCTCATTCATATCTGACTTTTTGCCACCCCATGGACTGTAGCATGCCAGGCTTCCCTTTCCTTCACTATCTCCTGGAATTTGCTCAAAATCATGTCCATTGAGTTGGTGATGTCATTCAACCATCTCATCATCTGTCGTCCCCTTCTGCTCCTGCCTTCAATCTTTCTCAACATCAGGGTCTTTTACAGTGAGTCAGCTCTTCCCATCAGGTGGCCAAAATATTTGAGCTTCAGGTTCAACATCAGTCCTTCCAATGAATATTCAGAGTTGATTTCCTTTAGGACTGACTGGTTTGTTTGCCTTGCTGTCCAAGGGTTTCTGAAGAGTCTTCTCCAATATCCTGGTTCAGACATCATTATTTGGTACTCAGTCTTTTATATAGTTCATCTCTCATTCTAACATAGATTGTAGTGTCAGCCTTTTATATAGTTCATCTCTCATTTACACATAGATTGTAGTGTCAGAATGTATGAATGGTCTATAACTTCAACAAAAATCCCTGCTTGCTCTACAGGTCACTCTCCTGCATTCTGACACTACAATCTATGTTTGAATGGTACATTCAGGTCAAACAATCTATGTTTGATCTGTGGAACAAGCAGGGATTTCTGTTGAAGTTATAGACCATCATGTGTTAAATAATTTATCTTATGCTAAACTATGTGACTGCTATATACTAATATTAAATAATAAATAATATCATCAAGCCCACTTTCTTTCAAGGTCTATAAACCCCAAACTCCTTTTATTTAAGATCTATGAAGATATTTAGTTTATAGTGGATTTCTTTTTTTTTCTTTCTTTTTAATTCCCCTCCTAGCAAATTTTTTTTTTGGGGGGGTCGCTGGCCAAACCCTACACAATTCAGTTCAGTTCTGTCACTCAGTCGTGTCCGACACTTACGACCCCATGAATCACAGCAGGCCAGGCCTCCCTGTTCATTATCATCTCTTGGAGTTCACTCAGACTCACGTCCATCGAGTCCATGATGCCATCCAGCCATCTCATCCTCAACATCTACTTCTCCTCCTGCCCCTAATCCCTCCCAGAATCAGAGTCTTTTCCAATGAGTCAACTCTTCACGTGAGGTGGCCAGAGTACTGGAGTTTCAGCTTTAGCATCATTCCTTCCAAAGGAATCCCAGGGCTGATCTCCTTCAGAATGGACTGGTTGGATCTCCTTGCAGTCCAAGGGACTCTCCAGAATCTTCTCCAACACCACAGTTCAAAAGCATCAATTCTTCGATGCTAAGCCTTCATCACAGTTCAACTCTCACATCCATACATGACCACAGGAAAAACCATAGCCTTGACTAGATGGACCTTAGTCGGCAAAGTACTGTCTCTGCTTTTGAATATACTATCTAGGTTGGTCATAAGTTTTCTTCCAAGGAGTAAGTGTCTTTTAATTTCATGGCTGCAGTCACCATCTGCAGTGAGTTTGGAGCACCCAAAAATAAAGTCTGACACTCTTTCCACTGTTTCCCCATCTATTTTCCATGAAGTGATAGGACTGGATGCCATGATCTTTGTTTTCTGAATGTTGAGCTTTAAATCAACTTTTTCACTCTTCTCTTTCACTTTCATCAAGAGGCTTTTTAGCTCCCATTCACTTTCTGCCATAAGGGTGGTGTCATCTGCATATCTGAGGTTATTGATATTTCTCCCAGCAATCTTGATTCCAACTTGTGTTTCTTCTAGTCCAGCATTTCTCATGACACACTCTGCATACAAGTTAAATAAGCAGGGTGACAATATACAGCCTTGAGGTTCTCCTTTTCCTATTTGGAACCAGTCTGTTGTTCCATGTCCAGTTCTAACTGTTGCTTCCTGAGGGCTGCATACAGATTTCTCAAGAGGCAGGTCAGGTGGTCTGGTATTCCCATCTCTTTCAGACTTTTTCACAGTTTATTGTGATCCACACAGTCAAAGGCTTTGGCATAGTCAATAAAGCAGAAATATATGTTTTTCTGGAACTCTCTTGCTTTTTCCATGATCCAGAGGATGTTGGCAATTTGATCTCTCATTCCTCTGCCTTTTCTAAAACCAGCTTGAACATCAGGGAGTTCACGGTTCACATATTGCTGAAGCCTGGCTTGCAGAATTTTGAGCATTACTTTCCTAGCATGTGAGATGAGTGCAATTGTGCGGTAGTTTGAGCATTCTTTGGCATTGCCTTTCTTTGGAATTGGAATGAAAACTGACCTTTTCCATTCCTGTGGCCACTACTGAGTTTTCCAAATGTGCTGGCATATTGAGTGCAGCACTTTCACAGCATCATCTTTCAGGATTTGAAATAGCTCCACTGGAATTCCGTCACCTCCACTAGCTTTGTTTGTAGTGATGCTTTTTAAGGCCCACTTGACTTCACATTCCAAGATGTCTGGCTCTAGATTAGTGATCACATCATCATGATTATCTGGGTGGTGAAGATCTTTTTGTATAATTCTTCCATGTATTCTTGCCACCTCTTCTTAATATCTTCTGCTTCTGTTAGGTCCAGACCTTTTCTGTCCTTTTTTGAGCCCATCTTTGCATGAAATGTTCCCTTGGTATCTCTAATTTTCTTGACGTGTTCTCTAGTCTTTTTCATTCTGTTGTTTTCCTCTATTTCTTTGCATTGATCACTGAGGAAGGCTTTCTTATCTCTTCTCGCTATTCTTTGGAACTCTGCATTCAGGTGCTTATATCTTTTCTTTTCTCCTTTGCTTTTAGCCTCTCTTCTTTTCACAGCTATCTGTAAGGCCTCCTCAGACAGCCATTTTGCTTTTTTGCATTTCTTTTCCATGGGGATGGTCTTGATCCCTGTCTCCCATACAATGTCAAGAACCTCATTCCATAGTTCATCAGGCACTCCATCTATGAGATCTAGGCCCTTAAATCTATTTCTCACTTCCAGTGTATAATCATAAGGGATTTGCTTTGGTCATACCTGAATGGTCTAGCGGTTTTCCCTACTTTCTTCAATTTAAGTCTGAATTTGGTAATAAGGAGTTCATGATCTGAGCCACAGTCGGCTCCTGGTCTTTTTTATGTTGACTGTATTGAGCTTCTCCATCTTTGGCTGCATAGAATATAATCAATCTGATTTCGGTGTTGACCATCTGGTGATGTCCACGTGTAGAGTCTTCTCTTGTGTTGTTGGAAGAGGGTGTTTGCTATGACCAGTGCATTTTCTTGGCTAAACTCTATTAGTCTTTGCCCTGCTTCATTCCGCATTCCAAGGCCAAATTTGCCTGTTACTCCAGGTGTTTCTTGACTTCCTACTTTAGCATTCCAGTTCCCTATAATGAAAAAGACATCTTTTGGGGTGTTAGTTCTAAAAGGTCTTGTAGGTCTTCAGAAAACCATTCAACTTCAGCTTCTTCAGCGTTACTGGTTGGGACATAGACTTGAATAACTGTGATATTGAATGGTTTGCCTTGGAAACGAACAGTGATCATTCGGTCTTTTGAAATTCTCCAAGTGTAAGGTTTATCTTTATGGTTTCAGTGAACATAGATAAATGCATCTAAACTCACAAATATAAGATTAGGAGTTTCATGTTTCTTTCCAGGAATACTTTTTGAGAGCAGGTTGACTCCCATTTTGTACATAGATTGTAGTATCAGGATGTAGGGGAGTGACCTGTGGAGCAAGCAGAGATTCAAATGTATCTAGCTGATGTTTCATACATGAGGTACTAGAAAAGCAGAAAGGTTGAGGAAATACAAGCACTCTTCAGTGGGAGAGACTAAAGCTAGATCATCTATAACTCAGTTTCCCAACAAAAGGCAGGAAGCAGTCATCATGCAAGTGTCAGCTACCTACTTGAAATGGCAATTAAAGCTCACAGAAAGGATGGCAGAAAGATAACTTCATTTAAAAGTGCTTATATCTGCAAGCAACCATGAGGTCCTTTTAAAGCTGAACAGATAAACAAAATGTGGTACAGCTTGTAAGAGAATATTATCCAGTGATTAAAAGATATGAGCTATCAAGCCATGAAAAGACACAGAAGAGGCTTAAATATATATTTGTATAGAGAAAGAAGTCAGTCTGAAAGACTACATACTATAAGATTTCAACCATCTGACATTCTGGAAAGGGAAGACTTAGAGATAGTAAAAAAACAATGCTTGTCAGAGATTTAGAAGAGGGAGGGAGAAATGGAGGAGTAAATGTATGAAGCACAGATAATTTTTAGGGCAATAAACTGTTTTGTATGATACTGTAATGGCGGATAAATGACATATTTTTGTCAAACCCATAGAAATACTACACTAAGAATGAATCCTAATATGAACTATAGATTTTAGTTAATAATAACGTATCTTATTGCTTAATCAATTATAACAAATTTGCTAAACCAATGTATGTTAATAAGAAGGGAAACTGAAGGAGGAGGGAAGGATATGTTGGAATTCTCTGGGGAGAACAAATACATAGATCTGAGGTCTTGATAGCTGGAAACAATGTGTTAATCACAGAGTCAATTGCTAGACTAACACCAAGATTCTGGACTCTTCCAAAGGAGTACATTTCTAGGTTTTGTTTTCGTGGAATATAATCTTTCTATGAGGGAATCCTCATGAAGCCTGGTTTGTTATCTTCATGAGATATTACTCTCCAATTTTTTGTTACTGCAGTTTGGATATTCTGTACATAGATTATCTGAGGAGAAATTATTTTTATGTCCGTCATTAATCTCTTGAAGCAAACAGCATATTGAGTAAAACTGAGGCACAGCCATTTGACTTCTATCTACACATGAGGGTATTTTATTCAATACCTTGAGATACCTTGAATTTGCCATTTGTAGCCCAATTATGACAGTATATACCCCTCTCTTGGGCTTCCCTGGTGGCTCAGAGGTTAAAGCATCTGCCTGCAATGCAGGAGATCCGCATTCGATCCTTGGGTCGGGAAGATCCCCTGGAGAAGGAAATGGCAACCCACTCCAATATTCTTGCCTGGAAAATCCCATGGACAGAGGAACCTGGTGGCCTACAGTCCACAGGGTCGCAAAGAGTCAAACAAGACTGAGCGACTTCATTTTCACTTTCTTGTGCAAAAGTCTTATATTAGAGACTTCAGATTACTTGAAAGTGTTTTATTTTAGAGACACTATTGGTTTGCATTAAATCACTTGTGAGTCACCCACAGGGAGATGAAGTTTCCAGGGTTAATCAAGAATAACCATTCCACTGTTAGAAAATATGGCTAAATTAGCTGCAGCAAGGAGATGTTGTCATCAGTATATATAAATATGCGTGAATCTGTGCTCTCTGAGTTAAATATCCTATAAACATGAAAAAAAGGTTAATATAAAAGTTAAACCTGTGTTGTGAGTATATACGACATAAAAAAACAGATTGAATTTTTCCCAGAAGATGTAGATCTGTAAATAAGACAAAAGTTTTTCTTAGGAGTTAATCTTTTAGATTTATATAGAAAATTAATTGCATATTTATCTGAAATCAACATTAATAATTTTTCTTTAATCCTGTGTATATAAATATTTATAGTTTTAAAATTTATGAAATTGTAAATATTGCTCATAATAAAATAAGTACTTCAAAGAAGCATATGGTGAAAAACAAAGATTTCTTCCATAAATCCACAACTCTCCAGTCGTAATTCCCAGGGTATTATCTCCAGAACAATTTTTAATGTGTCTTTCCAGAATTATATTTGCATGTACAGTGTTGTATATGTATGTGAATGTGTAATGTTTATCTGAGAAAAATATGATGAATTACACACTGTATATAAACATATACATATTTCACTATCACCACATGTAATGCTCTATCATTCATGTGTATATTGGTATGGATGTGTTATGTATGTACATATGTATTTTTTATAGTTTAGGAGTATACTTTATTGGAATGTACTTCTAATGATAAACATCTGACACAGCAAACAGGTTTGTATAGAGTCATGTAGTTCAAGTCTTGAGAACAGAGTAAAAGATATTACAAATCACTAAGATTCAATAATGGATTTCCTTAGCCCCTGCCCATCAGTATTGGCTTCACAAATTAACTGCAGTCTTGGAGTACTCTGAACAGGACACTTACAACATTTCTAAAGTTAACGTCTGGCTGTTGGCCAAATAACACAATCTTGGTTTGACTGTCAGTGGAAAATATTCAATTAGATGAATGTACAGTGGAATGAGCTCTTCCTATAGGATTCAAACTCAACAAAACATTGCCATATAATTTAAGTATGACTACATTTCTCATAAAAAATGCTACTCTGAATGCTAAATGAAATTAAATAGAATTCATTTTCTGGCACTGGCCTTGTGGATAGATTGTAAGCCTCCTTCATTCCAAGGATGTCTTATTTTTATTCCAGAAATCCAGAATTAGAAGGCAGCAAATTGTGGTCTTTAAAATCCTCAGGAGAGGCCTCAGTAAGTGGAACTATTTGTATTTTTGGCTACATCATAGGCAGCTCAACAGTTACTCAGTAATGTACTCCATTTTTCCAAATAGGAAACCCTTTGCATATTTGTAAGGTTTGGAATGGGAAAGCAGATTTAAGAACCAGTTCATGAGTAGATATTTATAAGCTCTATTAATACCAGTCAAAGTTTATTCATCATACAGGAGAAAGTGTTAACCATTTATTTTAGAAGCAGTGGCTTTAAAAGGCCTTATGATCACCAGAATATTTTTTTTTTTGCAAATTCAGTTCTACTCTGTGCAATACATTAAGAGCACACAAACCTCAAGTGATTAACAAGGAAAACCCAATTTTAGTCATTTAGCAGAAATGAACGGAGGAGCCTGGTGGGCTGCAGTCCATGGGGTCGCTGAGGGTCGGACACGACTGGGCGACTTCCTTTCAGTTTTCACTTTTATGCATTGGAGAAGGAAATGGCAACCCACTCCAGTGTTCTTGCCTGGAGAATCCCAGGGACGGAGGAGCCTGGTGGGCTGCCATCTATGGGGTCACACAGAGTCGGACACGACTGAAGTGACTTAGCAGCAGCAGCAGCACAAATGAAAGCCATTTGTTAAAATGGAAAATGCATAAAATGTGGAAGTCATGGGAAGTAAAAACTAGCATTTAGTTGCCTGTATTTCATTTATTTAGAGTTGCTTTGAATTTCAGATATAGAACTTCTGGTGGTAGAATAACAAGGAAGGGGAACATGAATGAACAATGAAAGAGGTTGGTGGTGGGTAGGAGAAGTTGTGCTTTTCCCCTCTATTTACTTTTGTGTGAGAGATTCTTTTCTTAATTGTATCTTTTGGCTTTTTCAAACAGCAGTTACATTGCTTGATGTTGTTTTATTGTTGAAACTGCTTTCAGAAATGGATTGTGGTGGATATCAGAAGAAATGCCAAGAACTGGATACTTCATTCTATTAACAGGTTCAAAAGCAAGATGTCAACTCAATTTTAACATTGGTGTAGGAAAATACATGAGAGAGCCATGTCAGCTCATTCTTTTTTTTTTTTTTAATATTTGAATAAAACATACATTGACATGAATCTGCCACAGGTGTATACGAGCTCCCAATCAGTTTATTCTTTTGATATGATTCTCCTAATTCTGGCTCATTAGAGATTACTTTATATGTTTTAAGACACCCCAAATTCGGGCTTCCCTGGTGGCTTAGATGTTAAAGAATCTGCCTGTAATGCAGTTTGATCCCTGGGCAGGTAAGATCCCCTAGAGAAGGGAATGGCAACCCAGTCCAGTATTCTTGTCTAGATAATTCCATGGACAGATTAATGGGTTGCAGAGTCAGACATGATTGTGTGCTAACACAACGAATTTTGAATAGTAAGTCTTACTACCTGCAAAAATTGGAGCATAAACAAATTATTGCCCAAGTTTCTCTTAACCCCACTATACATCTCTCTTTCATTTCTTTCTTCTTCACTAAGCACCATCCTGTATTCTTTCCCTGCCCTTTATAAGTGGACTTGTTTTGTATACATTCCTTCATCTTCATGAGATTATAAAAGTACTTTAAATATTAACTAGTTACTTTTACATAATCCATGTTAGAATGGCAGTGAATATCAGAAGACTGAAGAAAATAATATTGAGGGGACCTTTCTTTTCTCATTTGTTTTCTTCCCTGGTGGCTCAGATGGAAAGCGTCTGTCTGCAATGCAGGAGACCAGGGTTCGATCCCTGGGTTGGGAAGATCCCCTGGGGGAGGAAATGGCAGCCCATTCCAGTATTCTTGCCTGAAAAATCCCACGGGCGGCAGAGCCTGGTAGGCTACCATCCATGGGGTCATGAAGAGTCAGACATGACTGAGAGACTTCATCTCACTCACTTGTTGAAGTAAAATGTGTTCATATATACACTTAACTGTATGATGTTAAAATATGAAAATTTATAAAGGGGAAGTCTTCATAGTTTTTTTAGCTCTGAGTGATAACCTCTGTTAACAATTTAATGTCTACCCTTAAAAGTTTTACACCTGAAAAAAGTGAATGAAATCTTACTATATATGTTCTTTGTAATCTTTTCAATTATATTGAACCATTTTAATAGACATCTCCTAAATTCCTTTTAATTACTGTGTAGCATTTTGGGATATAAAGACATTTACTTTAATTACCCACTCTTCTATTAATAGGTATTTAGGCTATTTTCACATTGTTATAAACAGCAGCAAAAGCAACAAAACTATTACAATAAGCGTACATATCTTTGCACACTTCTCTGAATATATATTTAAACATCCAAATTTGAATTACTGATTCAAGGAAATATAAAATGCTTATTTTGTAAACTATAATGGCAAAGAAAAAAAATGAATATAGATATATACATATGTATCTCTGTACACTTTCCTATACAGCTAAAACTAATACAATATTATAAATCAACTATACTTCATTTAAAAATAAGCTTATTTTGTTACTTATGATCAATTTTCCCTACAGAAAATTTCCCTGTCTATATTACTATGTGCAAAATTTTTTTCAGTGGTGTTTTGGACAAAGACCTTTACAGTTGTGCCCAATTCTTTGGCAACCCATGGACTGTAGCCCACAAGGCACCTCTGTCCATGAGATTCTCCAGGCAAGAACAATAAAGTGAGTTGGTCAGAGAACTGGAGCATCAGCTTTAGTATCAATCCTTCAAAAGAATATTCAGGACTGACTGATTTCCATTAGGATTGATTGGTTTTATCTCCTTGCAGTCCAAGGTATTCTCAAGAGTATTTTCCAACACCACAGATCAAAAGCCTCAATTCTTCAGTGCTCAGCTTTTTAGAGTCCAACTCTCACATCCATATATGACTACTGGAAAAACCACAGCTTTGACTAGACAGACCTTTGTTGGCAAAGTAACATCTCTAGGTTGGTCATGATCTGAGACTCAGTCAACTCCCAGTCTTGTTTTTGCTGACTGTGAGCGTCTCCATCTTTGGCTGCAAAAAATATAATCAATCTGATTTTGGTGTTGACCATCTGGTGATGTCCATGTGTAGAGTCCTCTTGCGTTGTTGGAAGAGGGTGTTTGCTATGACCAGTGAATTCTCTTGGCAAAAATCTATTAGCCTTTGCCCTGCTTCATTCCGTATTCCAAGGCCAAATTTGCCTGTTAACCCAGGTGTTTCTCGACTTCCTACTTTTGCATTCCAGTCTCCTATAATGAAAAGGACATCTTTTTTAGGTGTCAGTTCTAAAAGGTCTTGTAGGTCTTCATAGAACTATTCAGCTTCTTCAGCATTACTGGTTGGAGCATAGACTTGGATTACTGTGATACTGAATTGTTTTTCTTAGAAACAAACAGAGATCATTCTGTCGTTTTTGAGATTGCATCCAAATACTGCATTTCAGACTCTTTTGTTGACCATGATGGCTACTCCATTTCTTCTAAGGGTTCCTGCCCGCAATAGTAGATATAATGGTCATTTGAGTTAAATTCACTCATTCCAGTTCATTTTAGTTGGCTGATTCCTAGAATGTCGATGTTCAGTCTTGCCATCTCCTGTTTGACCACTTCAATTTGCCTTGGTTCATGGACCTAACATTCCAGGTTCCTATGCAATACTGCTCTTTACAACATCACACCCTGCTTCTGTCACATCCACAACTGGGTACTCTTTTTGCCTTGGCTCCATTCCTTCATTCTTTCTGGAGTTATTTTTCTACTGATCTCTAGTAGTAATTTGGGCACCTACTGACCAGGAGTGTTCCTCTTTGAGTATCCTATCATTTTGCTTTTTCATACTGTTCATGGGGTTCTCAAGGCAAGAATATTGAAGTGGTTTGTCATTCCATTCTCCAGTGGGCCACATTCTGTCATACCTCTCCACCTTGACCCACCCGTTTTGGGTAGCCCCACACAGCATGGCTTAGTTTCATTGAGTTAGACAAGGTGTGGTCCGTGCGATTAGACTTACTAGTTTTCTGTGATTATGGTTTGTGTGTCTGCCCTCTGATGCCTCTCACAACACCTACCTTCTTATTTGGGTTTCTCTTACCTTGGATGGGGGTATCTCTTCAAGGCTGCTCCAGCAAAGTGCAGCTGCTGCTCCTTACATTGGATGAGGGGTATTGCCTAATAGCCACCTCTCCTGACCTTGAATGTGGAGTAGCTCCTCTTGGCCCTCCTGTGCCCGAGCAGCCACCAGTCCTTGGATGTGGGGTTGCTCCTCTCAGCTGCTGCTCCTGACCTAATAATTAACTCATTCAAGATTAAATATTGATAACTTGTGAAATTAGGATGATAGCAATATTTTCATTCACAATGCTAGATTGTTCTGCTAGGCTACGAGAAGGGGTAAGTATTCTTTCCTGATGCTCTGTGCCTGTCCTCTCTTAGCTCATTAAGATACCCAGAGAGACTATGGTAATCCAGCTTGTGGAACCTCTTTTGGTCTGGGAAAACAGGCCTGGGTCCACCTTGGGCTTCTGGTTGATATGCAAGCACACACACACCCTCTCTCTCTCTCTTTCTCTTACACACACAGACACAGACACAGACACACAAACACACACCAAAATGAGTAGTTTTGTTCTCAGAAATTTAGTTTTTGAAATTGATTTAAATAGAACAGTAATTAAAAACAATTCAAAGAAACTTTGTACATTAAACTGAAATTTTAACCCATTTGATTAAATATTTCAACTTAAAAAAAATGATCTTCCACCAGAAGATTTGAGAGCCATGAAAAATTAATCCAATCATACTGTGTAGGAGGGGACATTTACAAGACAAATCATCCCTCCCTATACATTTTCAGAGTGAAATTATAATACAAAATGAAATTCTCTTATTGATTGGAGAAATTCAGTTTCAAGGATGTTAAATCTTGAATTCATCCATATATATTAACCCTTTCAGCAATACAACTCTTAATTATATGCTAATATTAGGGGCTTCCCTGGTGGCACAGTGGTAAAGAATCCACCTGTCAGTGCCGGAGATTCCAGAGATGTTTGCTTGATTCCTGGGTTGTGGAGATCCCTTGGAGTAGGAATGGTAACCCACACCAGTAATCTTACCTGGGAAATTCCAAGGACAGAAGACCCTGGTGGGTTACAGTCCATGGAATTGCAAGAGTCAGACATGACTGAGAGACTGCACATGCCCACACATGCATTAGTAGTTTTAACCTGGGCATTCTTCCATTCCAAAGGGGAATTATTCTAACCCCAGACTTTTCCTGGTTTTCAGTTTCAAAATT
Organism: Nanger dama; assembly: GCA_917880005.1. Classification (NCBI taxonomy): domain Eukaryota; kingdom Metazoa; phylum Chordata; class Mammalia; order Artiodactyla; family Bovidae; genus Nanger; species Nanger dama. The sequence goes on from CAKJTW010000001.1 coordinate 29,316,815, forward strand.
CTCATGATTGAATAAAAATAAAAAGTTCTACATCAGCTCCACACTACAAAGCTTGGCTTGCTTTCTGGTATCTTCTACACATATGAGTAGGATACTTCTCATTTGTTGCAGCTAGCTCTTCAAGTGATGTAAACTATTATGATTCCACACAAGCCCAAACAAATGCTTGTATTTGTACTTTTCAACACAAGTGGAACCCGCTGTTTTTTTGCCTTGTGCTGTAGAGCCTCCTGCTGCTACCTTCCAAGGAGGTTTCCTCCTGGTATTCTCACTGCTAACTACAGGACCATTCTCAACAGAGTCCGGAATTTAAGATGCTGTTAATGACATTTTCCAGTGCTCATGTATGGATGTGAGAGTTGGACTGTGAAGAAGGCTGAGCGCCGAAGAATTGATGCTTTTGAACTGTGGTGTTGGAGAAGACTCTTGAGAGTCCCTTGGACTGCAAAGAGATACAACCAGAATACCCTAAAGGAGATCAGCCCTGGGTGTTCTTTGGAAGGAATGATGCTAAAGCTGAGACTCCAGTACTTTGGCCACCTCATGTGAAGAGTTGACACATTGGAAAAGACTCTGATGCTGGGAGGGACTGGGGGCAGGAGGAGAAGGGAATGACAGAGGATGAGATGGCTGGATGGCATCACTGACTGGATGGACGTGAATTTGAGTGAACTCCAGGAGTTGGTGATGGACAAGGAGGCCTGGTGTGCTCTGATTCATGGCGTCGCAAAGAGTCAGACACGACTGAGCGACTGAGCGAGCGATTGACATTTCTAAACTTATAGGTTCAGTGACTCAGGGAATTTTTTTTTTAAATGTATTTTTGGTACTTCACAAATATGTGCTTCCCTTCAGAGTTTTAATTTTCCAATTCATAATATCTTTTATTAGCTATTTAAAGGTACCAGAAAAACTCTTTACTTCCTTTACTTCTAAAGCAAAGGTCCCATTTCGCATGGCTTCCACTTTTCCCTCATATACCCCAATCCTCTCAAATGTTTAAGTTTAAACATATCCAATCTACTTTTTAATTGTACATGCTTCTTTCATGTTTTTTATAGGAAATAATATCATAGTCCTGGTAGAATTAAAATGTTTCCTTTTTCTTTTTCAGGTTTGAACATTTATTTTCTGAGCATATTTTTCTATATTTTGCCTTGGTTTCTTTAAAAACCAATGAATAATAGATGTCTCCAAAGCATCTATTATGTTAAACAAACAAACAAACTAAACAAATGATTTTCTCCATATCTTTTCCCTGATTGTGATATTTTCACACAGGAGGCACACTTTTATAATAGTTTTGGATAAATTGTTTCATCTGGCTTCTTTTTAGTGGATTTGGCCACTGCTCTTTCTTCTTTTCACCTTCCCTGGACCTTCATACAGGGCAGAACTGATTCCCCAAGTATGATAAACCCTGTCCCTATGAAACTACTAAATGGCTTCAAAAGTGTTCCTCCATGATTTTCTAGTTTTCCCTCTTTCAGATATGTTCACCTCTAATGAAGTCAATCTATTCATGAAAAATAAGTTCCCCAGTTGCTCGAAATACTAACTCTTTTCTATGGGTTTAGAGAGCCTCAAAAGTTTCTTCATCTTGTCTTCTTGGGACTCAGAAGAAGCTTACTTTGAATTCAGCTTACTTTGGCAAATCTTATTATCATTTTAAAGCAACTTGAGTCCTGGGCACTTTTTCTAAGAAAATAATTTGTATATCTTCACTTTTCTATACTCATCCTTAAAAGGATTTGTAATTGGATATATCATTTTTCTTTTTCTTATCTGTCTAGTTAGGCCTCTAGGATCTCAAACTCTCACCCGAGGAAATTTCCGACTTTCCGCAGGTCAATAAGTGTTTCTGCCTTCAGCTTCCCTTCCATTATTCTTATTAAGAATGTATAGCAAATATCCTTTTGAAAAAGAACATATTTTAGTCAGTATGAAAATAGAAGAAATGTGAAAGACAGATTGTTGGTTTTTCTCTCTGTTCTATACCAGACTGGCTCCTATCTAAATTGGCTATCTAAATATGGATTGATCTAAAAGGTGCACTTAATTAAACTATTTAGCTTGTATTTAGGAGTGCCTCTTAGAAAAGTTAATGCCACTGGCTTACATCCTGACCTCAGCTGCTTGCTCTCTTCCTTAAAATTGAGTTTGAATGATTGGAAATAGAAAAGTATCCATATTACTCTCTATATCCTCATGTGTTTTACCGAGAACTATTCTACTTCCTCGTCATAACTGAAATTTAGAGGACTAATATCCTGTATAATACTTTTCAGTGAATGTCTTCTTAAAAAAAAAAAAAAAATCACAGTCCAAGAACGTCAGAGCCCAAAATAGGGGTTGGTAGTTCCTTATTGCTGCTCCATTCTTCCCCTAATTCCCCTATGTCAATTTTCTGCTACAACAAAGAACCACAGTTTGAGTGGCTTAAAAACAGAAAGTTATGCTCTCACAGTTCTGGAGGCTAAAAGTCCCAGATGGAGGTGTCAGCAGGATTGTTTCTTCTGAGGCCTTTCTTTGATGTATAGGTGGCTCTCTTCTCCCTGTTATCTAGATACTGTCTTCCCTCTGTGAGCATCTGTGACCTAATATTCTCTTCTTATAAGAGCACCAGACCTATTGGATTAGAGCCCACCCTAATTACCTCATTCAATCTTAACTGCCTTTTAAAACAACTCATCTCCAAATAGAGTTATGTTCTGATGTACTAAAGGTTAGAACTTCAACATATATGTTTAAGAAGGGGGTAGCAATTCAGCCCATGACAGCCTCCTACTTGGTCTTGCATCTTTGAAAAGTAAGCTTCTATTCTGTCTCTTATCATGCTATTCATTCTCACCTAGCAGAAATGTAAGCACATTATTTATACAAGCTTTGCCTTCATCTTGAATCATTTCAAATCCACATGAATGTATCATCCTCCAATAATCTGTTTCATGCAATTCTTTGATTTCTTAACATTTTCTCTTCCACAATAACATTTTGGACTCTATCATCACCCATAACGGCCCTGTTTCCAAAATTTCTCACTTAAATGTCACTTTGCTCTCTTCCACCTTTCTAGTTCTACAACTGCCATTTTAAGTCTTCCTCAGCACCATAAGAAAGCAGTTATAACTAATTTTCCCAATATTTAAGGCTCCTTCCTTTGTTTTCTTTTTATCCAAATTAAAGTCAATGATTAATAATTTCAGTTATAATCTTACCAAGATACAAAACATCCTTGTTTCACTTTTGTTTTTCTTTCCAGAAAATCATGGATGAACCTAGTGGAAACAAGTTCCATTACAAATGCATGGTACTTATCTCCATATTGCTTGCCAACCTTAACATATTAATATTTCCTTGACCAATTTGTTCATTCAATTATTTAAAACTTTTATTTTCTTCACTAACTCCAATTTCCTTTATTTCCTTCTGATGTTATATTCCACTTCACAGAGAAAATAGAAGTGCTCACCTTTCTGAGGTCATGCTTATTAGTCTATTTGGATCACACTGTATATCCAGCCACCTATGAGATCTTTCTTCTTGTCTTAAAGGAAGAAAAGTATGATCTTTCCCCAAATGAAACTGTTCCCTTCCAAAGTTGTCTTAGTAAATGGTAGTTCTATCCATTTAGTAATTCAAGCCAGAAATCTTAATAACCCTTCTTTTCTCCCTCCTTTTTATATTTTTTTGCTAAACTTTGTAGCTTATGTCCTCTAAATATATTTATCTATTCTCCATATTCTTCATTTCACTATTCTGCTGCTTAATAACATTAAATATATCCCCTAAAAGCACTCTCCTATTTATTTCCTTAACAACCAACAGTCCATTTTTTCACATTGTAGCCAGAATAACCTTTTCAAAACACAAATGTAGTAATGGCACTACCTTTTTCTCCTCTGCTTAAAATTCTTGGAAGTTTGCCTATTTTTCTTAGATTAATTATAAGTAATCTGTTGAATATAGGTTTCAGCATGGTCTCTCAATCAGCTCCTCCTTGCATCACATTTCCTTTGCATTTTCAGTTCTTATATTTTACCTTTCTAAGTTCACTGTACATGCTGGGTCCTTACTATCACATTTGTATATGTTTTTTCTTCTATTCTGTTATCTCTTTTTAACTAGTTATGCCCCATTTACCTTGACACTGTATGGAACTGTGTTTATTCAGATGAATCTCAATAAATAACTGACAGATTAATAACTGAATGAATGCATAAATGAAGAATGAATCAATGTTTGAATTTTTTGGGGGAACAACATATATCAAATTAATAAGCTAATTTTAAGTATCAGTTCAGTTCAGTCACTTAGTCGTGTCCAACTCTTTGCGACCCCATGAATTGCAGCACGCCAGGCCTCCCTGTTCATCACCATCTCTCGGAGTTCACTCAGACTCATGTCCATTGAGTCCATGATGCCATCCAGCCATCTCATCCTGGGTCTTCTCCTTCTCCTCCTGCCTCCAATCCCTCCCAGCATCAGAGTCTTTTCCAGTGAGTCAACTCTTCGCATGAGGTGGCCAAAGTACTGGAGTTTCAGCTTTAGCATCATTCCTTCCAAAGAAATCCCAAGGCTGATCTCCTTCAGAACGGACTGGTTGGATCTCCTTGCAGTCCAAGGGACTCTCAAGAGTCTTCTCCAACACCACAGTTCAAAAGCATCAATTCTTTGGTGCTCAACCTTCTTCACAGTCCAACTCTCACATCCATACATGACCACAGGAAAAACCATAGCCTTGACAGAAATAATAAATATATGTGATGAGTGTTCATGTAGCTGGATGAGTTTGCATATGGTGAATCTGAGTTATCATACATGTTCCTCAGTGCCATCTATAATATTCTTTTCACCAACCTAAATATCAAATCAATCACTTTAGTAAACCTTTTCTAACTCTTTTGTTTTATCTCACATCAAATTACTTTCTATCTTTATAATAATGATTTAATTCCCGATGCTATTCTGTTTTATCTTATTTCCTGAAAATATCCTCCAACTGCTCTTTTTACTTCTAGTATTTTGTTTTTCTATTTTCCAGTTTTTCAAACTTTTAATGAGAATGATCTTTTAAAAAGGAAATGTATTAAGTTACTTCCCAGCTTATTTACCCTTAGTATCCTCCTGTTATCTGAAGGATAAAATCTGAAATCCCTAAACATGGTCTCTCCTCTGCATCTTCTCTGAGATGTCTCCCTTGATTCAACTGCTTATATTGACATTGCCTGCTCTACTGTCTGTCTTCCTCTCTAGTTAGTTGGATCTTTATGCTTATTCACCACAGCTAACTCAGAATTAAGCCACATGGTAGATGCTCCACAACCATTTATGAAATTAATGATGAATCTATACATTTAAGATGTTTGCCAAAACATAAAAAGCATTATTATGAAGCACTGGAGTTATTCATGTTTCCTTTCATTTTTGATAAAGTTAATTGCAGTGCATTTTGAATGGGAAATTGTGTTGTTAGCATTCATTGGTGACATACCCAGTGCTAGTGAATTAATTTTGATCCTGAATTTGTATTATCAGTTTCACCAAATACAGGTTTTTGTCAAATAGGGAGTAGCAAAGCATATCTTCTGTGCCCTCTAATCAAGCTGAAATTAATTGGCCTTGACTCTAGAAGTCTGATTCTAATAACATGTTTTCACATGTAAGTGGAGTGTCTTATAAAAAGAAATTACTCAGTAATTATGTATTGAATAAATAAAATTTTTAAATGGAATAAATTAATGAACTAAGTAGATTCTATCTTAAATTTATATATAAGTCATCAGATGGTTGTTTTAAATTTTAAAAAGTATGTCTCAAATTCATATTTTTTGCTTACTTTTCATTTTATATGATTATTTTTATTTTCTATGTTTTTCATTTGCTACCCACCAGGTAAAATATGCTAACAATATTTTATAATTCACAATTTTCCCCTTACCTTTTAAAATATTTAAGCTGGAAGAAGAGGGGATGGTGTTTTTTCGCTAAATCATTTAAAAGTATTGGCAAGAATTGTACAATTCTGTTAAAGAATGAAATAGAACTACTGGTCATGTATGTAAAGAATGAACTGTTAGTTTTGAGAAATAGTAATTTTTCTGCTTAATAATGTGATATTTTTCTTTCTTGGAAGATAGCATAATAATGTATAAGTCAAGTAAATTTCCTCCTAGCAACTACAACTAAAAATAAACTGTAAAGAAATATATGTTCAAAAATCTGTGCTGAAAAATATCTTCAGGAGATATGTTTGAAGTAGATGATTACTTTGAGCCTTCTTTATTATAATTCTTACTTTGGTCTTTACAAGGTTGCTGAAGTGACCAGATTACCCTTTAAAAATCTAGTGTGAAGAGTTATAATCTGCAATGCTTTCCTAATCTTCAAATCTCTTTCTGGAATTGATGTCACCACTTGACTTGAAATCTTGACATGTGTTAGGCAAATATCTAATACTTTAAAAGTATCTTTTATATGTTTAAATATTGTTCTGATTTAAATATCTCACGAAATTTAGAAAACAATACAACTTTGAGAGAGCTGCTGCTGCTGTGTATTGAACATTAACTATATGAAAGAATATCCACATAAAATATATTTTGTTGCATCACGAAGTGAAAGGACAATTTTCAAGAAGAAAACAACTAATATTTTCTGATTTTAAATTTCCATTAATTGAAATGGTATAAGATAAAACAGCAGTAACTATTTTTACAGGCAGAAATGTAAAGTCATAATGCTCAGGTTGAGTCTAGTTCATATGGAATAATTTTCATGAGTGGCTATGAGAGCAATGTTTGGTTGGCACTCTTAAAAGAATACCAACAGTATGAACAAATGAAAGGCTGATGCACAGATAAAAATACATTGAAAGAATAATATTCAACAATAAAATTAACATTTGAGAAACATTCACAATAATCAGATATTGCTTGCAAAAATACAAAATCATTGATGGAATAAGAAGACAGTAAACTTATTGCATTATTCTCAGCTAGTCAATTACTTCGGCATGGAAAACTGACTTTTGCTAGGTGGCTCCTGAATTTAAAAAAATATACAGATTTCTCAAACCATACAGACAGTGAGATGAGGGGACAAGATGGGGAATGTTGGAGGATAAAAGGGGGATTTGTACCATATGCTCTCATTTGGATTTGGACAGCTTTTTGGATGTCTTTGGTAATAAACAGGATTTCTGCTTTTTGTCTTCTTGATGTGGGGTTTACATTTGAGGTGGAAAAAAAAAGTCTACTAGTTTAACAGAAACAAATGAAAGGCCTTCTGGTTTGAATATTTATTTGAATGAGAAAAAAGACCATTTGGATGAAAAAGGTGAAGAAAAAGCAAGTTTATGCTCCCCTGATGTGCTCTATGATCACGTCTGTCTTATCCAGCTCTAATTTTCTTTGATTTTTAGCTCATCTCTATGACCAGACATCTGTGAGTATTTATGCCTTTTTTGGTTATATGCTGTCCCATTCTGGCTATCCATCAAATCCAGAACAGACTTCCCAGCAATGTTTTGTACAAAATGTAGAGTAGAATGATAACTGATTAGCATTACGTGATAAATGGACATTCTTTAGCTGAAACTGTAAAGTGCAAAACAGCTGAGACAACATATGAGCAGGAAATATAGTGCACAGTCTGTCTTTTGGTTCCTGTTCACATAGCTAATTTTTTACTGCTACAATTCAAAATTACACACTGCGCAGGCACTATATATTCTATATAACAATTTAAAAAATACCCTTTTGTCTGTACATATTTAGAGGAAAAATTTTTGTTTGCATATTATTAGGATGATATGTTTCTTAGTGACAAATAGAGAAAGGTAATAGTTAAAGTTGCTGATTTCACGTTTTCTGCTAGAGTTCCTGTAGGTCATCACTCTCCCTGACGACCAAGTCTCCTGTTATTCTCTCAACTCAGATTAATCACTTGATGAACCTTTGAAAAAGATTATAATCTAAAAACGCAAAGCCTACAATGTAAACAAGAAAGTGAGGCTGAATGGGAACTGAGGTGAGAATTGCTCTACCAAAGGGCCACAGATACCTTCATCTGACAATTGTTTTTCTGTATTAATGAGTGGACCAGTTTTTTCAAACCTCCCATTTTTAAAAAAACAAGTTAGAATCCTTATTTTTAAATCATAAGTTTCCTAATTTAAAAGGTTTATTTTCTCCTTTATGTGAACACAGAGCTAAACATCAACTGCTGAAGAGATTTAACTCACACACTGCTGGTTTTTTAATTCTATCTTAGATATTTTTAGAAGACTTAGTTATGTAGTACTTACAAGAGCTGACAATTAAATATGTTTTTAAAAATATATCAAACAACTCTGAAAGTTTAAGCAAAAGTCTTACATTACATTGCATTTATTGCCAACTGTCTTGACTGATTTATTAAAGCATCAGTGCACAGAAGATTATTAAATCAAATAGTCTAGAACAGTAATTTTACATTAATTATTACTTCATCAGTTCAGTTGGAAAATCGGTGATGAAGTGAAGTTGCTCAGTCGTGTCAGACTCTTTGAGATCCCATGGACTGTAGCCTGCGAGGCTCCTTTGTCCGTGGGATTCTCCAGGCAAGAGTACTGGAGTGGGTTACCATTTCCTTCTCCAGGAGATCTTCCCAACCCAGGGATTGAACCCGGGTCTCCCATATTGCAGGCAGATGCTTTACCATCTGAGCCACCAGGGAAGCTATTCAATGCCCTCACTATAGAGATGAAAGCAATTACAGTCAAAAATAAGGTGATGAGACCAAAGCATTACTGCAAACTAGTGGTAAGCAATGACCTGCACCCAGGTGTTTCTCTCATGTTTCCTTTCAGTGCCCTTCTCACTACCTCAGGCATCTCTAATTGTAATAATGCATTACATGCCTCATGAAGAGTTGGACAAAACTGAGCGTGCAAATACAAGCTTGAACAAGGATTAGATTGTCTTTTACTTAGCTTAACATCAAGATTTTCTGTTTGTAATAATGAGAGAAGTGCAAGGGTTAAATTACAGTTTACTTAACACCAATTGTGAAGAGGCAGGTTTTAATGCAAATAGCCTCAGGCAATGTCAAGGAGCCTATTTACCCTCAGGAAAGAAGCCACTATTTTTAAGCATTTTAGGTCATTTTAGTGTGATAAGAAACTGAATGGCAGGATGGTACTTTGATGTGCCAAAACATTTTTTTAGTTTTAATAAGCAGAAATTCTTGTTTGATTTTTCTTAAAAGTTATACAACTTAATTTCTGTAAATAACATTTAGACCTAAGTAAATTTAAATTCAAATTTACAGACTATCCCTTTTAACTAATCAAAACTAGAAATATTTTACAACTTTCAAAAATTTGGCTCATATAATTGTGCTTCATAGACTAAACAAATCATATTTGTCATCATAGCAGTCCATTCGTTAATGTCTAGAATCTAATAACCGTGTCAAAGCTTTAACATTTCTAATTGTTGTAATCCTTTATTGGCTCTTGGGTGTTCATTTCCCTCCCATGGATCAGAGTAAATTTAAATTTAGGCAATTATATCCATTTCATTAAGAAATACTTTTTCTTTTCCTTTGAAACATAAAGCTAGTTTATTGTTTTTTTTTTTTTTACTTTTTAAAATTGGAGGATAGTTACTTTACAATATTGTGTTGGCTTCTGCCATACAAAAATGTGTGTACATATGTCCCCTCCCTCTTGAACCTTCCCCCAACCTCCCACCCGATTCTGCCCCTCTAGCTTGTCACAGAACACCAGGCTGGGCTCCCTTGAGTCGATTCTAGTGAGGTGAACCTAGAGCCTGTTATACAGAGTGAAGTAAGTCAGAAAGAGCAAAAACAAATTTCTTATGTTAATGCATATGTATGGAATTTAGAAAAATGGTACTGATGAATATATTAGCAGGGAAGGAATAGAGGAGCAGACATAGAGAACAGACTTTGGACACAGCGAGGGAAGGAGAAAGTGGGACAAATTGAGAGTAATATCAAAACCTATACATTACCATAAACAATAGATAACTAATGGGAAGTCGCCGTATAACATAGTGTATATATTTTTATACATGAAGGCTCTGGACATGTATCTTCTAGTTAAATTATACACTTTTTGTAAATCATGAACTCATTAATTTCAAGTAGGATTATACAAGATTTTGTGCATATTTTTGTTTTGTTTGGAGAACAATTTGCAATAGCATGTAAAAACTTTGAATATTGTCTATTGAAATTTTGAGGACATATTTAAGTCTGGCACTTGATCTTTGTTAAAAAACATATTTGAAAATTTGTTAATGTTTTCTTAAAATATTATTTTCCTAAGCTGTTTTTGTAATCTGATAAATCTTTGGTTATGGTCCATTTTTAGTTCTAAAAATATTAATGACAGTTTATTGAGGAAAATGTATATATTTATGCAGGCAGAGATGACTGTAATCATGCATACATTTTGTCCTTTGAGTTATCAATTGCCTCATGCTGCCCCAGGACTTACCAGGTACCATATTTTAGATGTTTCACCTTAAGTATGATTTATGTTCTGGCCCTAACCTTTATCTCTACCACATATTTTGTGCCCCATTTTCCAAAGATTACATAATAAATCACCTTTAATATGCTAATGGCTGTAAAATATTAGATCAAGTAAGCTTTGGACATTCACAAATAGTACTCTAATATAACACAGAAATCCAGTTTTATAGCTGTGTTAACCTTGAAGTTTCATCTCAGGGCTGTCAGCTGCCAGATAATAAAACCCATCCTTTGTCTCTTTTGTTATAGACCTGGTAACCATTACCTTATTCTATCTTACTTTCCAAATTGCTTCTAAAATCTTCAACCACTCCCACCATGAACACTATTAATGTCTTGGATCTTAATTCACTCATCAAAACTGGGTTTTAATACTGTTGCCCCTCTCTTCATCTTCATCTTTCCTCTTTGATTTGCACTAGGTTTTTGGAAACAAAGCAGGTTTGTGTTAAGGAAGAAAGATGAGAAAATGGAAGCAAAGTTGAAACACTCAACAATATTTTTAGAAAATAATATACAAAATGAAACCATAGGTTTCCAGTGTTGAAATATTACTTCCATACTTAGAATGTAAACATGTATGACCCAAGTGAACTCAGCTACCTTTAATGTCAGAAATATATTGATTTCATGGTGGCACAATAAATTAGTTTATTATTTCATGAAATGGTTTCATTGCCATTTTCAGGGAAATGTAAGTAAAAATAATCCTAGAGGAATGCATGAAATGATAAATATCTACCTTCTAATATTATCTATCATGAAAAATCTCTAAACAATGTTCCCCCGACATTTGGGAACATTTCATTTTAAACTGTCTTCATTACTGTTTCAGAACCATGCAATTTTTTGAACAGTATTTTAAAGTTTTGATTTTTTTTTTTTAAACAGGCAAACTATTGATGTTCTCTGTGTAGTGCAGTCAGTGGTCAAACTTTCTGTAATCCCAATAAGTAATTTCTTCAACTAAGCTATACAGTTAGAGATATAGTGGTGTAATTAGCAGGTGTGAACTTCAAAGACACAGACGAGAGCTTAGATGTTCTTTGCATTTTATTCTCCCACATATCACCTGGGACAGAGTGAGAGGAGCTACCTACACATTGCACTTTACCTCATTCTTTCCTTATTATTTTCTATTATTTCATAATCATCTTTATTGTTTAATACATTACATGTTCAGTTCAGTTCAGTCACTCAGTCGTGTCTGACTCTTTGCAGCCACTTAGAGTGCAGCACGCCAGGCCTCCCTGTCCATCACCAGCTACCAGAGTTTACTCAAACTCAAGTCCATTGAGTCGGTGATGCCACCCAACCATCTCATCCTCTGTCATCCCCTTCTCCTTCTGTCTTCAGTCTTTCCCAGCATCAGGGTCTTTTCCAATGAGTCAGTTCTTTGCATCAGGTGGCCAAAGTATTGGAGTTTCAGCTTCAGCATCAGTCTTTCCAATGAATATTCAGGACTGATTTCCTTTAGGATGGACTGGTTGGCTCTCCTTGCAGTCCAAGGGACTCTCAAGAGTCTTCAACACTACAGTTCAAAAGCATCAATTCTTTGGTGCTCAGCTTTCTTTATAGTCCAATTCTCACATCCATACATGACTACTGGAAAAACCATAGTCCCCCTATTTTCTTCTCATATAAAAAGTCAGATCACAAGTCAGAAAGACACTTTTCACTGATGAACATGTATTGTTCTTTCATAACATGAAAGAACTAATATATTCTTCAAATGGATGAAAGAATAACCATGTTTGTATGTGACTGTGAAGTTATTGTAACATCTGTCTGTAAACAGAATCCTACCAGATAATGTACTCTTGGTAAATAAGAATTGCTCAAAGACTACTACATATATATTTTATAATTTAAGAAAGGCTAAGAACTCCAAAGATGTTTCTGAGGTTTTGGAAGGTCACCAACTTTCCTCCCCTACTCCAGTTATCCACAGTCCTCTTTTATACACTGATGTATGCTTGCAGTTCTGCCGTCACAATGTGATTTCTAACTTACAAATTTTTGACCTATTGGCAATAAATTATTATTGGAAGATTAATACCATAAGTAGTTAGTCATTCATGAATGAAAATAAATAGAGGACATATTTTACTGGGAAGCTTATAGAATAATTATGAGAGTCCTAGTAGTCATAGAGAAAAATGGATGCTAAACATTTCTGTATATGATTGCATAAAAATAGAGGAAAAGAATTAAAGATACATTCTAGAGTGTTAATATTTGATATCATAGAGTTGGGATTTGACTGGTATGAATATTGAAGGGGATGGATAAGCAATTTTAAAATTTACATATCCTTGCAGTGTTTTGCTTGTTATAAAGAATGTATCAATTTTATACAATGTAAAGAAGAATGAAAATCAAAAGTAGAGTGGCAGAAAACAAGGCTATTATGTGGGAAGGGGTCATTATGAGAGATGGCAATTCTTATAGTTTTCATAATTTTACTCAGGACTATACTGTGAAGGTTTTATGAATGTAGTATGAATGTTGGAAAGCTCAGCTCCGATGATTTCCAAAACAGATAGTATTACGGATTATTCTGGAATACTGCTAGTTTAATTAGCCTACTATTGTAGCCTCATAGTATCATCTGGAACAACTCTCTAGGAGAGTCTAACTTGACATCTGTTTAAGCAACAACACGGAAACAAACAATACAATTTTAGCCATTAAACATTGTATCATGACAACACTAATCTAGCAAAAATAATTGACGGCCATGATAATATGCTTATGAAGAGTGGCAAAAATTTTACATAAATAACAATGACATTTAGATTAGCACCACCTTTTCTGGGAAGAAGAGTTGTGTACTATGCAAATATTAAAGACTTTGGCTCAAAAATCACTTCTGGAAGATAATCTTAAGAAAAAGTCTATGACAAGAAAGTCTATGTGTACCAAGATTCTAATTGTAGGATTATCTCATTATTGAAATATTAACTTGTTAGTAATAGATATTTTACTTGTAAATTTTAGCACAATGTAATTGTATGATGATTAAAATATTTAAATATATAACATAATTACATTTATAAGGGAAAGAATAAGGATTGAAAGGTATTTAAAATGGAAATAATTATGTTATAATTGTAGGATGATGAGTAATTAAACATTTTTAGCATTTGTAGTTTCCCCTAATATAAAAAATAATCATGATAAACAAAGGAGATATCTCAAAGTAATTATCTAATAAGGAGTTTCATACATTTGCCTATGAGGAAATGGGCTACTTGTTTCTATTAGTTTTTATTTGAAAATATTCAAAATGTTAACACTCAGCCTATCTTTAGAAATTTTGATTTCAAGAGTCTATGTCATACCCAATGTTGGAAATCGCAATAGTTTATTTGCTAGCATTATTATTGATTTATTTTAAAGGGTACAATTCACTTGTATTATTTTAAAAGTGTACAAAGTAGAATATTGATAAAGTTGTACAATCATCACCATCTAACTCCAAAATATATCTGCTGCTGCTGCTGCTAAGTCGCTTCAGTCCTGTCCAACTCTGTGTGACCCCATAGACGGCAGCCTACCAGGCTCTGCCGTCCTTGGGATTCTCCAGGCAAGAACACTGGAGTGGGTTGCTATTTCCTTCTCCAATGCATGAAAGTGAAAAGTGTCTATCAACCCCCAAAACCACTTACACATGAGTAGACATTCCCAGCTCCTGATAAGCATTAATCTATTTCTGTCCCTATGGATTTCCCTATTCTGGGCTTTTCATATAAATGAAATCATAGAGTATGTGGTCCACGTGTTCGGTTTCATTCATTTAGCACAAGGTCTTCAAGGATCAGCCATGTTGTAGCATATATCAGAACTTAATACTTTTTAATCTGAATAATATTTCATTGTATGTTTTATCTCTTCATTAATTGATGGACACGTGTTGTTTTCACTTTTTAGCAGTAATGAATGATGATGCTATGAACATTCATGTCTAAACTTTGGTTGGAGCAGGTATTTTCAATGTTTGAGTATATAGTTTGAAGTGTGATTGCTAGGTCATATGGTAGAGACAGTGGCCAACTGTTTTCCAAAACATCTATAATATTTTACATTCCCATCAGCAATGTCTGAGAATTCTAGTTTTTCCATGCCTTTGCCAATGCTTGCTATCATCTGTCTTTTTGACCACAGTCACATAATGAATTTTTATTATGAATAATGACATTACTGTTTGATATGCTTATTGGCCATTTGTAGTATATCTTTGGAGAAGTGTCAAATTCAGTGTCAATTTTTAATTTTTTTTTTTTTTTTTTTTTAAGTTTATTTTAGGGTATTGGAGAAGGAAATGGCAACCTGTTCCAGAATTCTTGCTTAAAGAATCCCATGGATAGAGGAGCCTGGCAGGCTATGGTCCATGGTGTCACAAAGAGTCAAATAAGACTGAAGTGACTTTGCATGCATTGTTGATTTACAATGTTGTGTTATTTTCAAGCGTACAACAAAGTCAACCAGTAATATATATACATGTATTCACTCTTTTTTATAGATTTTCTCCAGTGGTCATGTATGGATGTGAGAGTTGGACTGTGAAGAAGGCTGAGTGCCAAAGAATTGATGCTTTTGACCTGTGGTGTTGGAGAAGACTCTTGAGAGTCCCTTGGACTGCAAGCAGAGCCAACCAGTCCATTCTAAAGGAGACTGATCCTTGGTGTTTGGAAGGAATGATGCTGAAGCTGAAACTCCAGTACTTTGGCCACCTCATGCGAAGAGCTGACTCATTGGAAAATACTCTGATGCTGGGAGGGATTGAGGGCAGGAGGAGAAGGGGACGACCGAGGATGAGATGGCTGGATGGCATCACTGATTCGATGAACGTGAGTTTGAGTGAACTCTGGGAGTTGGTGATGGACAGGGAGGCCTGGCGTGCTGCAATTCATGGGGTCGCAGAGTTGGACACGACTGAGCGACTGAACTGAACTGAGGTAAACTATTACAGGTATTAAGTAGAATTCTGCAGGCTATAAGGTAGGTCCTTATTAGTTATTATGTATGCTGCTGCTGCTAAGTCACTTCAGTCATGACTGAGTCTGTGTGACCCTATAGACAGCAGCCCACCAGGCTCCCCCATCCCTGGGATTCTCCAGGCAAGAATACTGGAGTGGGTTGCCATTTCTTTCTCCAGTGCATGAAAGTGAAAAGTGAAAGTGAAGTCATTCAGTCGTGTCCGACCCTCAGGGACCCCATGGACTGCAGCCCACCAGGCTTCTCCATCCATGGGATTTTCCAGGCAGGAGTACTGGAGTGGGGTGCCAGTGCCTTCTCCAGTTATTATGTATAGTAGTGTGCATACTTCAATCTCAATCTTCCAATTTATTCCTCTCCTGCTTTGCTCCATGGTAACCATAAGTTTGTTTTCTACATCAGTAATTCTGCTTTGTAGATAAGTTTATTTATACCTTAGTTTTTAGGTTCCACATATAAGTGATATCATAAGATATTTGTCTTTCTCTATCTAATTTTCACTCAGCATGACAATCTCTAGGTCTATCCATGTGATTGTAAATGACATAATTTCATTCTTCATTATGGCTGATAATATTCCCTTATATATATGGAACACATCTTTATCCATTCCTCTGTTGATGGACGTCTAGGTTGCTTCAGTGCTCTGGCTGTTGTAAATAGTGCTGCAATGACCATTGGGGTGCATATATCTTTTTAAATTATGGTGTTATCTGGCTGTATTCCCAGGAGTGGGATTGCTGGATTATATGAAAGCTCTATTTTCAGTTTCTCAAGGAACTTGCATACTGTTCCACATAGTGGTTGTACCCATATATATTCCACCAACACTGTAGGAGAATTACCATTTCTTCACACCCTCTTTAGCATTTATTGTTTGTAGATTTTTTGATGATGGCCATTCAGACCAGTGTGAGGTGAAACTTCATTGTAGCTTTGATTTGCATTTCTCTATTAATTAGATGTTGAGCAACTTTCCATGTGTTTGTTGTTTATCTGTATGTCTTCTTTTAAGAAATGTCTATTTAGGTCTTCTGCTGTTTGTTTATTTATTTATTTATATCGAGCTTCATGAACTGTTTGTGTATTTTGGAGATTAATCTCATGTTAGTTGCTTCCTTGCTAATATTTTCTCCTGAGTGTGGTCTTTTCATTTTATGATTTCCTTTGCTGTGCAAAGTTTTTAAGTTTAGTTAGGTCCTACTTTTTAATTTTTGTTTTTATTTTCATTATTCCAGGAGGTGGATTGAAAAAGATCTTGCTAGGCTTTATGTCCAAGTGTGTTCTGCCTGTATTGTTGAGTTGCAGTGATTCTTCATATATTACAGATACAAGTCTTTTATCAGCTATCTGATTGCAAATATGTTCTCCAATGTATTGAGATATATTTTATCTCCATTATACTGAGATAAAATGAGATAAAAATTATCTCATTTTGATTTATTGGTTAACTTCGTTGCAATTGCTATGATACTAAATATATAAGAATTTATGTGTAATATAATCTTATTTGGGGGCAGTCCTAAGATGGTGGAGGAATAGGACAGGGACACCACTTTCTCCCCCACAAATTCATCAGAAGAGTATTTAAACGCTGAGTAAATCCCACAAAACAACTTTTGAATGACAGCTGAGGACATCAGGTTCCCAGAAAAGCAGCCCAGTGTCTTCAAAAGGAGGTAGAAAAAAATATAAAAGACAAAAAAAGAGACAAAGAGGTAGGGACAGAACTCTGTCCTGGGAAGGGAGTCTTAAAAATAGAGGTTTCCAAACACCAGGAAACACTCTCACTGCCGAGTCTGTGATGAACCTTGGAACCACAGAGGGCAACATAACCGGGAGGAAAAATAAATAAATAATTAAATTTCGCAGATTAAATGCCCAGTGGTAACTCCCCCAGCAAAGAAGCAGTGCAGACACCTGCACCAGCCAGTAGCAAGCAGGGGCTGGGCAGGTAGGCACAGACTGCATTGCTCAGAGTAAGGACTGGGCCTGAAAGCCCTGAGGGCAATCTGAGGGAACTAACTTGGACTAGCAAACCAGACTATGGGATAGCTACCATGCGAAAAGCCCTAACCTAAGACACCACCAGACCCGCTCACAGAACAAAGGACTGAACAGAGCTAGCCTGCTGCAGACCACCCCCCTCCAGTGACAGGCAACCAGAGCTGGAAGGGGGCAATCACAGCCTCAGAGAGACATTATCTACCAAACTGCAAGCAGGCTTCTTTGCTAACTAAAACTTCTTGGGGTTCTGGGTGGTCAACATCCACTTGAGAAGGTGCGCTGGTTTTACATCCAGAAAACCGAGTGGCAGGAATGGGGGAGGCGATAAGTCACAGAGACAGTGCTCACCAAACACATCACCTGAGCTGCTCAGACCTGGGAAGGGCACAAAACGCAGGCCCAACTGAGTCTGCACCTCTGAGGACTACCTGAGTTCCTGAACCTGAGCAGCTTAGACCTGGGAGGTGCATGCAGCCCAGGGCCAGCATCAGACAGTGCCCAGCAGAGCAACCTAGAGCCTGAGCAGTGTGGGCAGGGAGTGCACATGTGCTGTGAGCAGGGGCAGGTCCAGTGTGGCTGAGACACTGCAAGGCACGCTGGTGTTATTTGTTTGCAGCGTCCGTCCCTCCCCACAGTGTGACTAAACAAGTGAGCCTAAAAAAGTGTCCCACCACCATCCCTTGTGTCAGGGCAGAAATCAGACACTGAAGAGACCAGCAAAAGAACAAGCTAAAACAGAGGGAACCGCATTGGAAGTGACAGATGCAATAGATTAAAATCCTGTAGTTAGTACTGGCTACATAGGAAGGGGCCTATAGACCTTGAGAAATATAAGCCGGATCAAGGAACTATCCAAAAATGGACTGACCCCACACTGCCCACAACACCAGAGAAAGTCCTAGATATATTTTTACTATCATTCTTTAAAATTTTTTTAAATTTTTAAGTCCTCTATTACTCATTTAATTTTCATTTTTATAACCTACTATTACTTTGCAAAAAAATAAAAAAAGAGAGACCCTATTTTTAAAGCAAATGCTATATATATACATACACACATTTATATTTATAATTTGTGACTTTTTTCTTTCTTTCTTTTCTTTAATATTGTATTTTGAAAATCCAACTTCTACTCGAGATTTTTAATCTTTGTTTTTGGTATTTGTTATCAATTTTGTACCTTTAAGAACACAATCTTCATTACCCATTTTTACTTGGGAGCGAGATCATGGCCTGATTGTTCTCTTCCCCTTTGGACTCTCCTTTTTCTCCACCAGGTCGCCTCTATCTCTTCCCTCCCCCTTCTCTTCTCTGCCCAACTCTGTGAATCTCTCTGTGTGTTCCAGATGGTGGAGAACACTTAAGGAACTGATTACTGGCTGGATTTGTCTCTCTCCTTTTGATTCTCCCCTTTATCCTCCTGGCCATCTCTATCTCTTTCCTTCCTCTTCTCTTCTCTGTATAACTCCTTGAACACGTCTGAGCCGTCCAGACTGTGCAGCACACATAAGGAAGTGATTACTGGCTAGCTTGCTCTCTCCCCTTTTGATTCCACCTCATCTGATTTGGGTCACCTCAAACTCCCTCCTCCCACTTCTCTTCTCCATGTAAATCTGTGAACCTCTCTGGGTGTCTCTCACTGTGGAGAAACTTTTCATCTTTAACTTAGATGTTTTGTCAACAGTGCTGTATAGATGGAGAAGTCTTGAGACTACTGTAAAAATAAGACTGAAAACCAGAAGCAGGTGGCGTAAGTTCAAATCCTGAGAACATCAGAGAACTCCTGACTCTGGGGAACATTAATCTACAGAATCTCATCAAATGCCTCCAAACCTACACTGAAACCAACCACCACCCAATGGCCAGCAAGTTCCAGAGCAAGACATACCATGCAAATTCCCTAGCAACACAGGAACACACCCCTGAGCTTCGATATACAAGCTGCCCAAAGTTACTCCAAACCCATTGACATCTCATAACTCATTACTGGACATTTCATTGCACTCCAGAGAGAAGAAATCCAGCTCCACTCACTAGAACACTGACACAAGCTTCCCTAACCAGGAAACCTTGACAAGCCACCTGTACAACCCCACCCACAGAGAGGAAATTCCACAATAAAGAGAACTCCCCAAACTGCCAGAAAGGCCACCCCAAAACAGCAATATAAACAAGATGAAGAGACAGAGGAATACCCAGAAGGTAAAAGAGCAGGATAAATGCCCACCAAACCAAACCAAAGAGGAAGAGATAGGGAATCTACCTGAGAAAGAATTCCAAATAAGGATAGTGAAAATGATCCAAAATCTTGAGAACAAAATGGAATCACAGATAAATAGCCTGGAGATAAGGACTGAGAAGATGCAAGAAAGGTTTAAAAAGGACCAAGAAGAAATAAAAAGAGTCAATATATAACAAATAACACAATAAATGAGATCAAAAACACTCTGGAAGCAACAAATAGTAGAATAACGGAGGCAAAAGATAGGATTAATGAAGTAGAAGACAGAATGGTAGAAATAAATGAATCAGAGAGGAAAAAAATAAATTAAAAGAAATGAGGACAATCTCAGGGACCTCCAGGACAATATTAAACACCCCAACATTCGAGTCATAGGAGTACCAGAAGAAGACAAAAAGAAATACCATGAGAAAATACTTGAGGAGATAATAGTTGAAAACTTCCCTAAAATGGGGAAGTAAATAATCACCCAAGTCCAAGAAACCCAGAGAGTCCCAAACAGGAAAAACCCAAGGCAAAACACCCCAAGAAACATATTAATCAAATTAACAAAGATCAAACACAAAGAACAAATATTAAAAGCAGCAAGAGAAAAACAACAAATAACACACAAGGGGATTTCCATAAGGATAACAGTTGATCTTTCAAAAGAAACTATTCAGACCAGGAGGGAATGGCAGGACATAGTTAAAGTGATGAAAGAAAATAACCTACAAGCCATATTACTGTACTCAGCAAGCATCTCATTCAAATATGAAGGAGAAATCAAAAGCTTTACAGACAAGCAAAACCTGAGAGATTTAGCACCACCAAACCAGCTCTCCAACAAATGCTAAAGGATCTTTTCTAGACAGGAAACACAAAAAGGGTGTATAAACTCGAACACAAAAAGGGTGTATAAACTCGAACCCAAAACAATAAAGTAAATTGCAATGGGATCATACTTATCAATAATTACCTTAAACATAATTGGGTTGAATGCCTCAACCAAAAGACAAAGACTGGCTGAATGGATACAAAAACAAGACCCCTATATATGTTCTCTACAAGAGATCCAACTCAAAACAGGGCACACATACAGACTGAAAGTGAAGGGCTGGAAAAAAGATATTCCATGCAAATAGAGACCAAAAGAAAGCAGGAGTAGCAATGCTCATATCAGATAAAATACACTTTAAACCAAAGGCTGTGAAAAGAGAGAAAGATGGACACTACAGAATGATCAAAGGATCATCCAAGAAGAAGAAATAACAATTATAAATATATATGCACCCAACATAGGAGCACCACAATATGTAAGACAAATGCTAAGAAGTATAAAAGGGAGATTAACAATAGCATAATAATAGTGGGAGACTTTAATATCCCACTCACACCTTTGGATAGATCGACTAAACAGAAAATTAACAAGGAAACACAAACTTTAAATAATACAATAGGCCAGCTAGACCTAATTGATATCTATAGGACATTTCACTCCAAAACAATGAATTTCATCTTTTCTCTGGTGCACATGGAACCTTCTCCAGGATAGATCACATCCTGGGCCATAAATCTAGCCTTGGTAAATTCAAAAAAATTGAAATCATTCCAAGCATCTTTTCTGACCACAATGCAGTAAGATTAGATCTCAATTACAGGAGAAAAACTATTAAAAATTGCAACATATGGAGGCTGAACAACATGCTGCTGAATAATCAACAAATCACAGAAGAAATCAAAAAGAAATCAAAATACGCATAGAAACCAATGAAAATGAAAACACAACAACCCAAAACCTGTGGATACTGTAAAAGCAGTAAGGGGAAAGTTGCTAAAGGGAAAGTTCATAGCAATACAGGCATACCTCAAGAAACAAGAAAAAAGTCAAACAAATAACCTAACTCTACACCTAAAGCAACTAGAAAAGGAAGAAATGAAGAACCCTAGGGTTAGTAGAAGGAAAGAAATCTTAAAAATTAGGGCAGAAATAATGCAAAAGAAACAAAGAGACCATAGAAAAATCAACAAAGCCAAAAGCTGGTTCTTTGAAAAGATAAATAAAATTGACAAACCATTAGCCAGACTCATCAAGAAACAAAGGGAGAAAAATCAAATCAATAAAATTAGAAATGAAAATGGAAAGATCACAAACAACACAGAAATACAAAGGATCATAAGAGACTACTATCAGCAATTATATGCCAATAAAACGGACAACTTAGAAGAAATGGACAAATTCTTAGAAAAGTACAACTTTCTAAAACTGAACCAAGGAGAAATAGAAAATCTTAAGAGACCCATCACAAGCATGGAAATTGAAACTGTAATCAGAAATCACCACATTAACAAATTGAAAAATAAAAGCCATATGATTATCTCAATAGATGCAGAGAAAGCCTTTGACAAAATTCAACATCCATTTATGATAAAAAAAAAACAAAACCCAAAACTCTCCAGAAAGCAGGAATAGAAGGAACATACCTCAACATAATAAAAGCTATAGATGACAAACCAACAGCAAACATCCTCAATGGTGAAAAATTGAAAGCATTTCCCCTAAAGTCAGGAACAAGACAGGCTGCCTACTTTCACCACTACTATTTAACATAGTTCTGGAAGTTTTGGCCACAGCAATCAGAGCAGAAAAAGAAATAAAAGAAATCCAAATTGGAAAAGAAGAAGTAAAACTCTCATTGTTCGCAGATGACATGATCCTCTATATAGAAAACCCTAAAGATTCCACCAGAAAATTACTAGAGCTAATCAATGAATATAGTAAAGTTGCAGGATATAAAATCAACACAAAGAAATCCCTTGCATTCCTATACACTAATAATAAGAAAGTAGAAAAAGAAATTAAGGCAACAATTCCATTCACCATTGCAATTAAAAGAATAAAATACTTAGGAATATATCCACCTAAAGAAGCTAAAGACCTACATATAGAAAACTATAAAACACTGGAGAAAAAAGTCAAAGAGGACACTAATGGAGAAATATACCATGTTCACGGATCGGAAGAATTAATATAGTGAAAATGAGTATACTACCCAAAGAAATCTATAGATTCAATGCAATCCCTATCAAGCTACCAGCGGTATTTTTCACAGAGCTAGAACAAATAATTTCACAATTTGTATGTAAATACAAAAAACCTCTAATAGCCAAAGCAATCTTGAGAAAGAAGAATGGAACTGAAGGAATCAACCTGCCTGACTTCAGGCTCTACTACAAAGCCACAGTCATCAAGACAGTATGGTACTGGCACAAAGACAGAAAAACAGATCAATGGAACAAAATAGGAAGTCAAGAGATTAATCTACACACCTATAGACACCTTATCTTTGACAAAGGAGGCAAGAATATACAATGGATTAAAGACAATCTCTTTAACAAGTGGTACTGGGAAAACTGGTCAACCACTTGTAAAAGAATGAAACTAGAACACTTTCTAACACCATACACAAAAATAAACTCAAAATGGATTAAAGATCTAAACATAAGACCAGAAACTACACTGGGATGACCCAGAGAGCTGGTATGGAGAGGGAGGTGGGAGGGGGCTCAGGATTGGGAACTCATATATACCCATGGTAAATTCATGTTGATGTATGGCAAAACCAATACAGTATTGTAAAGTAAAATAAAGTAAAACAAAATAAAACAAAACAACAAATCTCCTAGAGGAGAACATAGGCAAAACACTCTCCAACATAAATCACAGCAAGATCCTCTATGATCCACCTCCCAGAATACTGGAAATAAAAGCAAAAATAAACAAATTGAATCTAATTAAAATTAAAAGCTTCTGCACAACAAAGGAAACTATAAGCAAGGTGAAAAGATAGCCTTTGGAATGGGCGAAAGTAATAGCAAATGAAGCAATTGACTAACAACTAATTTCAAAAATATACAAGCAACTCCTGCAGCTCAATGCCAGAAAAATAAACGACCCAATCAAAAAAATGGGCCAAAGAACTAAATAGACATTTCTCCAAAGAAGACATATGGATGGCTAACAAACACATGAAAAGATGCTCAACATCACTCATTATCAGAGAAATGCAAATCAAAACCACAATGAGGTACCATTTCACTCCAGTCAGAATGGCTGTGATCCAAAAGTCTACAAGCCATAAATACTAGAGAGGGTGTGGAGAAAAGGGAACCCTCTTACACTGCTGGTGGGAATGCAAACTAGTACAGACACTATGGAGAACAGTGTGGAGATTCCTTAAAAAACTGGAAATAAAACTGCCTTATGACATAGCAATCCCACTGCTGAGCACACACACTGAGGAAACCAGAATTGAAAGAGACATGAGTATCCCAATATTCATCACAGCACTGTTTATAATAGCCAGGACATGGAAGCAACCTAGATGTCCATCAGCAGATAAAGGGATAAGAAAGCTGTGGTACATATACACAATGGACTATTACTCAGCCATTAACAAGAATACATTTGAATCAGTTCTAATGAGATGGATGAAACTGGAGCTGATTAAACAGACTGAAGTAAGCCAGAAAGAAAAACACCAATACAGTATAATAACACATATATATGGAATTTAGAAAGATGGTAATGATAACCCTGTATGTGAGACAGCAAAAGGAGCATAGATGTATAGAACAGTTTTTTGGACTCTGTGGGAGAGGGAGAGGGAGGGTGGGATGATTGGGGGAATGTCATGGAAACATGTATAATATCATATAAGAAATGAATTGCCAGTCCAGGTTCTATACAGGGTGCTTGGGGCTGGTGCACTGGGATGATCCAGAGGGATGGTAGGGGGAGGGAGGTGAGAGGGGTATTCAGGATGGGGAACACGTGTATGCCTGTGGCAGATTCATGTTGCTATATGGCAGAATCAATACAATATTGTAATTTGATTCCAATTAAAATAAATATAAATTTAAAAATAAGTAAAAACAACAAAAATCTATATAATCTTACTTATACAGATAAGCATAAAATTAGAAGGTGATGTTATAAAATAATTATGATGGAATAATGAATAATTAAACTTCTTGTGAATAATAATTTTTGCTTATGTCTAAAAATAATCCAAAAGATATGTGCATATGAGAAGGCAATATGAAAAGGAAACACAAAAGTGAAACAACTTAATGTCATCATATTTATCTATTGTAACTTTTGCTGCTTATACTTCTGGTATCATAGCTAAGAAACTATTACCTAATCCAAGATAGTGAAGGTTTACATTTCTTATGTTTTCATCTAATAGTTTTATAGTTTTAGCTTTTATGTTTAGTTTCATGATCTGTTTTGAGTCACTTTTGTATAAGATAGGAGGAAGGGATGCAATTTCATTCTTTTACAGATGGATGTATAGTTGCTAGAGAAGGCAATTACACCCCACTACAGTACTCTTGCCTGGAAAATCCCATGGACAGAGGAGCCTGGTGGGCTGCAGTCCATGGGGTCGCTAAGGTTTAGACACGACTGAACGACTTCACCTTCACCTTTCACTTTCATGCACTGAAGAAGGAAATGGCAACCCACTCCAGTGTTCTTGCCTGAAGAATCCCAGGGATGGCAGAGCCTGGTGGGCTGCTGTCTATGGGACAGCACAGAGTTGGACACAACTGAAATGACTTAGCAGCAGCAGCAGCAGCAGCAGCAGCAGCAGAAGCAGCAGCAGCATCCAGTTGCCATGACACTATTTGTTGAAAAGACTGGTCTTTCTCCTTTTTATTGTAGCGGTCACATGGGAAGCCCAATTATAGCGGCACCCTTGTTAAAATCAGTTGACCAAGAGTATAAGTATTTATTTTGGATGCTCATGCCATTTCATTTGTATATATGTTTATTTTTATTACCATCCACGTTGTACTTAATTATTGTGACTTTTTATGTTCTGAAATTGGGAGCAAGAGTTTTTCCCTCTCTCTCTCTCTCTCTCTCTCTCCTTTTTTTTTTTTTTTTGGATATATTGAGTCTCACAAATTACCCTATGAACTTTTTTAGATCACTTTGTCTATTTCTCCAAAAAGGCAGCTGGAATACTTCTTGTAATTGTATTGAACCCCAATACAACTGAATCAGCAGGTAGATTTTGAGAGTATTGCTAAATCTATTAATTTGTTGAGATTGGTGTTTAAAGTATCACAAACTGACAGAAATTTATTACACACCAGTAATTTATTTTCTCACAGTTCTGGAAGCTAGAATGCTGAGAACAAGGCATCAGCAGAACTGGTTTCTTCTGAAGACTATGAATTAAAATCTGTTTCATGCCTCTCTCCTAGCTTTTGGTGGTCTGCTGGCAACCTTCGAGGTTCCATGTAGATAGCATTCTTCCTGTGCCTTTGCACAGGACTTCTATACACATTTCTTTCTCTTCACATGGCATTCTTTTCATGAGGAAACCGGGTTTTATTGGATTAGGAACCCATGCTCCTCCAATATAACCTAACCTTACTTTAACTAATTACATCTGCAATGACCTTACTTCCAAATAAAAAGACATTCCACTGAGGATTAGGGTTTCCACATAGAAGTTTTAAGGGAACAAACTGCTATACCAGCTTCAATATTTGATCCTCTCATCCATGTAGATAAGACATTTTTTCTATTTATTTAGGTTTTCTTTATCATCTTTCAATGATGTTTTGTAGTTTTTCGCTGTATAAGTCTTACTTTCTATTGTTGAATTATTTATTTATAATTATTTTATGCTATTAAATAGAATTGCCTTCTTAATTTCACTTTCAGATTGTTCATTTTTAGTGTATAAAAACAGATACAAAGATACAAAAAGATACAAAATTATCTTTGTATCTTGATCAAGTATCTTGTAAGATTTATCATGTCATCTGAGAATAGAGATAAGCTACTTCTTTCTTTCCTATATGGGTGTCTTTTACTTTTTATTCTTTACCAATTGCCCTTGCTGGAACCTCCAATTCAATGCTGAATAGAAGTGGTAAGAACAGATATAATTATGTTTCTTGATTATAAAGAGAAGTTTTTCAGTCTTTCTACATAAAGTATAATATTAGTTCAGTTCAGTTCAGTCACTCAGTCCTGTCTGACTCTTTGAGACCCCTTGAATGCAGCATGCCAGGCCTCCCTGTCCATCACAAACTCCCGGAGTTCACGCAGACTCACATCCATTGAGTCCGTGATGCCATCCAGCCATCTCATCCTCAGTCGTCCCCTTCTCCTCCTGCCCCCAATCCCTCCCAGCATTAGAGTCTTTTCCAATGAGTCAACTCTTCCCATGAGGTGGCCAAAGTACTGGAGTTTCAGCTTTAGCATCATTCCTTCCAAAGAAATCCCAGGGTTGATCTCCTTTAGAATGGACTGGCTGAATCTCCTTGCAGTCCAAAGGACTCTCAAGAGTCTTCTTCAACACCACAGTTGAAATGTATCAATTCTTCGGTGCTCAGCCTTCTCCACAGTCCAACTCTCATATCCATACATGACCACAGGAAAAACCATAGCCTTGACTAGACGGACCTTAGTCGGCAAAGTAATGTCTCTGCTTTTGAATATACTATCTAGGTTGATCATAACTTTTCTTCCAAGGAGTAAGCATCTTTTAATTTCATGGCTGCAATCACCATCTGCAGTGATTTTGGAGCCCCCAAAAATAAAGTCTGACACTGTTTCCACTGTTTCCTCATCTATTTCCCATGAAGTGATGGGACTGGATACCATGATCTTTGTTTTCTGAATGTTGAGCTTTAAGCCAACTTTTCACTCTCCTCTTTCACTTTCATCAAGAGGCTTTTAGATCCTCTTCACTTTCTGCCATAAGGGTGGTGTCATCTGCATATCTGACGTTATTGATATTTCTCCTGGCAATCTTGATTCCAGTTTGTGCTTCTTCCAGTCCAGCGTTTCTCATGATGTACTCTGCATATAGGTTAAATAAGCAGGGTGACAATATACAGCCTTGATGTACTCCTTTTCCTATTTGGAACCAGTCTGTTGTTCCATGTCCAGTTCTAACTGTTGCTTCCTGAGGGCTGCATACAGATTTCTCAAGAGGCAGGTCAGGTGGTCTGGTATTCCCATCTCTTTCAGAATTTTCCACAGTTGATTGTGATCCACACAGTCAAAGGCTTTGGCATAGTCAACAAAGCAGAAATAGATGTTTTTCTGGAACTCTCTTGCTTTTTCCATGAGCCAGAGGATGTTGGCAGTTTGATCTCTAGTTCCTCTGCCTTTTCTAAAAACCAGCTTGAACATCAGGGAGTTCATGGTTCACGAATTACTGAAGCCTGGCTTGGAGAATTTTGAGCATTACTTTACTAGCATGTGAGATGAGTGCAATTGTGCTATAGTTTGAGCATTCTTTGGCATTGCCTTTCTTTGGGATTGGAATGAAAACTGATCTTTTCCAGTCCTGTGGCCACTGCTGAGTTTTCCAAATTTGCTGGCATATTGAGTGTAGCACTTTCACAGCATCATCTTTCAGGATTTGAAACAGCTCAACTGGAATTCCATCACCTCCACTAGCTGTGTTCATAGTAATGCTTTCTAAGGCCCACTTGACTTCACATTCCAAGATGTCTGGCTCTAGATTAGTGATCACATCATCATGATTATCTGGGTCGTGAAGATCTTTTTGTACAGTTCTTTCATGTATTCTTGTTAGGTCCAGACCATTCTGTCCTTTATCGAGCCCATCTTTGCATGAAATGTTCCCTTGGTATTTCTAATTTTCTTGGAGAGATCTCTATTCTTTCCCATTCTGTTGTTTTCCTCTATTTCTTTGCATTGATCATTGAAGAAGGCTTTCTTTTCTCTTCTTGCTATTCTTTGGAACGCTGAATTCAGGTGCTTATCTCTTTCCTTTTCTCCTTAGCTTTCGCCTCTCTTCTTTTCACAGCTTTTTGTAAGGCCTCCCCAGATAGCCATTTTGCTTTTTTGCATTTCTTTTCCAGGGGATGTTCTTGATCCCTGTCTCCTGAACAATGTCATGAACCTCTGTCCATAGTTCATCAGGCACTCTATCTATCAGATCTAGGCTCTTTAATCTATTTCTCACTTCCACTGTATAGTCATAAGGGATTTGATTTAGGTCATACCTGAATGGTCTAGCGGTTTTCCCTACTTTCTTCAATTTAAGTTTGAATTTGGTAATAAGAAGTTCATGATTTGAGCCACAGTCAGCTCCTGGTCTTTTTTTTTTTTTTTGACTCTATAGAGCTTCTCCATCTTTGGCTGCATAGAATATAATCGTTCTGAATATGGTGTTGATGATCTGGTGATGTCCATGTGTAGCTTTCTCTTGTGTTGTTGGAAGAGGGTGTTATGTCCAGTGCATTTTCTTGGCAAAACTCTATTAGTCTTTGCCCTGCTTCATTCCACATTCCAAGGCCAAATTTGCCTGTTACTCCAAGTGTTTCTTGACTTCCTACTTTAGCATTCCAGTCCCCTATAATGGAAAGGACATCTTTTTGGGGTATTAGTTCTAAAAGGTCTTGTAGGTCTTCATAAAAACCGTTCAAGTCCAGCTTCTTCAGCGTTACTGGTTGGGGCATAGACTTGGATAACTGATATTGAATGTTTTGCCTTGGAGACAAACAGAGATCAGTCTGTCATTTTTGAGATTGCATCCAAATACTGCATTTCGGACTCTTTTGTTGACCATGATGGCTACTCCATTTCTTCTGAGGGATTCCTGCCTGCAGTAGTAGATAAAATGGTCATCTGAGTTAAATTCACCCATTCGAGTCCATTTTAGTTAGCTGATTCCTAGAATGTCGATGTTCACCCTTGCCATCTCTTGTTTGACCACTTCCAATTTGCCTTGATTCATGGACCTGACATTCCAGGTTTCTATGCAATATTGCTCTTTACAGCATTGGATCTTGCCTCTATCATAGTCATATTCACTATTGGGTATTGTTTTCACTTTGGCTCCATCCCTTAGCTGTGAGTTTTTCTTTAGTTCTCCTTTAACAATCAGCCTGAGGAGTTACTCTTTATTCTTAGTTTGTTTAGTATTTATTTGGGAAAGAATGTTGAGTTTTGTCAATTTTTTTCCCCTGTGTCTACTTAGATGAACATGTATTTTT
Source organism: Nanger dama (assembly GCA_917880005.1). Classification (NCBI taxonomy): domain Eukaryota; kingdom Metazoa; phylum Chordata; class Mammalia; order Artiodactyla; family Bovidae; genus Nanger; species Nanger dama. Next base: position 29,346,648 of record CAKJTW010000001.1, read on the forward strand.
GGTTTAGTCATATGGGGTATTAAGTGATTTATTTGTAAGTTGAACAAATCTTACATTCCTGAGATAAATCCTACAGGTCATGGTATATAATCTTTTTATGTTTCTGGGATTAGGTTTGCTAGTATTTTGTTAAATATCATTTGCAATTATATTCACAAGGGATATTTTAGAAGGGCCTTACTTAACCCGTCCAGAAGTAGCTCCTCAAAACTGGCAATTTTTAAGAGCTATTCAACTCTTTCTAGTCTTAGTTTGGTGAACAAAGCTGACCATATCTCTACGTCAGATATGAGCTATGCTTATTCTTTATGAATCAAGAACTGTATTTCTTATTGAATCAGACACATTTCTAGTATTTTAGTATGATTTAGAGCTATTAGAATTTTGTTTTCTTCTCCATTTCTGAGCAGGTCAGATCTCTTTATCATTCTTCTCCTGTATCCCTCTCTTGTTATTTTATCTGTACTTTGGGTTTAATTTCTCATTTCTGCCAGAGTCTCAGAACATGTTTGAATATATTTGCATACATTAGTGCCAGCTTATTTTATTTTTACTGGAATAATCTAGCAATATTATTTTACTCATCACAAACTATTAGTAAACTTAATCCTGCATGCCCTACACATAGTTTCTAACATACTGATATGTTCAGGATTTGCTTTTACTGGAAAAGGAAACTGAACAGGAATTCTTTCATATTCTTATAACTTTTTAGATTCATAATGATCTCCCAAATCAATTTGATGTGTTCAGTGACAAAATAAATCCCCACATAATCATTATTCAAATAGTAACTTTGCAGTCATAAATCACCTTTTCTTAATTCCACTTTACATAAAGATACATTCTAATTGTTCTGAATCATGTTAAAATACTAGAAATCCCTCTAATTCAATAAGAAGTATAGTCCTTGTTTAGTAAAGAATAAACCTCATTAAAGATTGAATATATTAATATAGGATTCTCATTGCTTTACAGTCTTCTTTCTTACTTAGTTACTGAACCTCCAAATGGGACAAGATGCTTGACTTAGAATATATGTAGTGGAAAATAAGAGCAGAGAAAGGAGAGAGATATGCTGTTTGTTTATTTATTTGTTTTTAAGCGGTTGAGGGGTGGAGGATGGAGTAGGGAAGTGGTGGAGATTTGTTTATTCCTTGAGTATCATGCATGTCCTGGATATGTGTTTCCAGTGCAGTTGTGAGAAAATGGCTCTGCCTATCTCAGTGCAGCTCTGCTCTAGACACTAAGTGTTTCCCAGTGTTCTGTGAAAATATTTCCCATGAATGAATGGATAAATAAATGCCATGGCTAATTATTTCAATGGAAATATGTTGTACTTCTTCAAACTGAAACAATGGATAAGTCTTCCTGATTCTACCATTTCACTAGAGGGATTAAAACAAGGAATCTTGTCAGTGGAAAACAGAAGGTGAGAGAATTGCCAATAATAGCAGTAGTGAATCTCTAGGAGAACAATGAAAGGCTTAAATTCATGTTATGTTTAGTGGGGATTTGCCAGCCAGACCTCTTTCATTGAAAGTGTCTTCAAGTTACTGGTGGAGAAAATCCTGATGGAACAAGATGGGACAAAATGAGAAATACCTGTTACACAAATATTTGTTGTTCTTGTTTGGTCCCTAAGTTGTGTCTGACTCTTCTGTGACAACTTGGGCTGTAGCCTGCTAGGCTCCTCTGCTCATAGGATTTCCCAAACTGGAATACTGGAGTGGGTTGTCATTTTCTTCTTCAGGGGATCTTCCTGACCCAGGGATCTAACCCATATCTCCTACACTGGCAGGCAGATTCTTTACTACTGAGCCACCAGGGAAACCCTACATACATATTTACCTGTATGTTTCTACAGTTTTCCTGCTTCACCTCATTATTTTCAGCTATTTTATTCTATAGATTTATTTTCCCCACCCTGTTCTCTTACTGAAAATAATCAAGTCAACAATGACTTAACTGTCAAACCAGTTCATGATTTTCACTCTATTATTTATCTAATCTCTTTGCCACATTTAACAGTTAATCATTCTCTTCTTGAAGTGTCTTCTTTCCTTGGCTCCAAGCCTTTTATTATTTCTCCTCTCTTCCTTTCACATTTACTACTGTTTGTAAGACTTTTTCTTAATTTTCTTCTTCTATGTACCTCCCTTATAGAACACACAAGAATATTATCCTTGACCCTCTTCTCTATGATTTTACCTGGCTACTTTAAAGCTGATGACTTCCAAATTGTAGTTACTAGACTAAACTTTTTTCTGAGCTCTATACTCATTTTTTTTTCCTGAGCTCTATACTCGTATTTTCAATGACCTTTTTATTGTTTCTTCTCAATGATAAATGATGTCTTATCTAAAATTGAATATATTCTGCATTTTGAAGCCTGTCTCTCTTTCTGTATTTGTTAATTTGTTCTATGGCACTACTCTCCAAAATATCATCCAGACTACTGTCTTAGAGGCTGTTCTAGTTTACTATCTACTACTCACTTACCACCAGTCAGCCACATGTCCATGTTTAGTCTATCTTCTTAATACCTCTTAAATCCATTCTCTTCCTTTTTACACTGCTACAGTTAAAATAAATTATTTTATGGAATACATGGGGTATAAGTAAGGGAAGGAAAGAGAACATATCAGTGGACACAGTATCTAGCTGGCTGCCACTAAGTTTGACTGCTAGTCCTCAAAACACCATCCCTGAGCAGTCCTTTGACCTGCATTTATAGGAAAGAGCATGGTTAAGGAAATTAGAATTATTAGGAGAACTATAATAGAATCTAAAATTATAATAATACTAAATAACTAATAAAGTAAAATTAAAAGAATACATCAACTTGTTCTCATCTCCCATTAGTCAAAGATTTATCATGGGGCTTTTACAGCCTTATGCTTTGGGGTTGCACATATGTGGTTATCAAGTGGGACCACAAAGGTCAACAGAGAAGCCTCAGGACTAGCAGTACAAAGCATATGATCAGAGTAGGCCATGTGGGAAAGTGCTGTCAGCCTGCAGCTGTCTGAGGTCAGACGGAGCCACACAAAGACAGCTGAGCGAAAGAGGATCTGAAGCGTTTCCTCAGAGGTGTCTAACAGGGCTCCTAACTCCTTTTCCTTCTTTATCTCATCCAGTCTGTTTTCTACAGTGCCACCACCTACATCTTTTAAATTTTAAATCCTACCAACCAGTCTTAAAGTTCTTCCATAATTTCACAAAGCTCATGTGATACATTTTAAAATTCTTAATATCACATGCAAGGGATTTTTGATCCAATTCTTGCTTATCTTTGCAGTATTTGTGATGCTGCTGCTAAGTCACTTCAGTCGTGTCCCACTCTGTGAGACCCCGTAGACAGCAGCCCATCAGGCTCCCCCATCCCTGGGATTCTCCAGGCAAGAACACTGGAGTGGGTTGCCATTTCCTTCTCCAATGCATCAAAGTGAAAAGTGAAAGTGAAGTCGCTCAGTCAAATCCGACTCTTAGCGACCCCATGGACTGCAGCCTACCAGGCTCCTCCGTCCATGGGATTTTCCAGGCAAAAGTACTGGAGTGGGATCCCATTGCATATGAACATTTCTCCTAGGAGATAACCACAGGAAATGATCAATATTTTATGCCTGCTCACTGACCCGTGGTTTCTTCTGCTTAAGATGTTCTCTTATTTGTCATTTACAGTGACTCAAATATAACTTTTTGAATGATACATTCTCTGCCATTTCCTGACTTAACTAGGTTTTATAAAATTTTCTGAACTTCTCTAGCTTCTGGTTCACATTCAAATATAGCACACAACAAAATTGTTTACAAATTAGTTCACATGTAGAAGATAGGAATTGCATTCTTTTCATCTTGTTTTTTTCTAACATCAACAAAAAACCTTTATCAAAATGTATTTAACAAAGCAGACTATACAAATGAATAAATCTTATATTTTCCACTGTCCCAAATTCTTGTATCTTGAATTTTAACTTGCACTAATCACCTTTCCTCAGATATGTTTATTATTTTATGGTGTCCATTATTTGTTTTTGCTGATCCATTCATATTCCAATGCTTTGTTTCTGCAGCCAGATTTCAGATTTTTAGGAGAAAGATGTTTCTTTGTGTCTTCCATATTGTGCACAGAAAATAACCTCAGTATTCACTATTGATTTCATTCGAAAAGTGAAAATAAATGAATATTTCACTTCCATTAAATGTTTTACTTAAATAATTCTTTTTGAAAAAAATTACAAGAGTTTGAGGCTGAGTTAAAAGAAACTTGCTTTTCCGTTCTCTCAATTACCAGTAATTCTGCTTTATTTTATTTGTGAGTTGGTAAAATTAGCTCTGGGACTTCCCAGGTGGTGCTAGTGGTCAAGAACCAGCCTGCCAATGGAAGAGACATGAATCACAAGTTCAATCCCTGAGTTAGAAGATTCCCTGGTGGAGGAAATGGTAACCCATTCCAGTATTCTTGCCTGGAGGAGCCTGGTGAGCTACAGACCATAGGTCAAAAAGAGTCATACATGACTGAAGTCACTTAGAACAAAAAATTAGTTTTGAAATACCATCAGCAGTTCCTTCTGCCCTATGTGAGGGTTTTAGATATTGAGCACCATGTAACACTGCAAAGTAGACAGCATATTAAAAGCAGAGACATTACTTTGCCAATAAAGTTCCATCTAGTCAAAGCAATGGTTTTCCCAATAGTCATGTATGGATGTGAGAGCTGGACTATAAAGAAAGCTGAGCACCAAAGAATTGATGCTTTTGAACTGTGGTGTTGGAGAAGACTCTTGAAAGTCCCTTGGACTGCAAGGAGATCAAATCAGTCCATCCTAAAGGAAATCAGTCCTGAATATTCATTGCAAGGACTGATGCTGAAGCTGAAACTTTAATACTTTGGCCACTTGATGCAAAGAACTGACTCATTTGAAAAGACCTTGATGCTGGGAAAGATCGAAGGAGGGAGGAGAAGGGGACAACAGAGGATGAAATGATCATCGACTTGATGGACTTCAGTTTGAGTAAGCTCTGGGAGTTGGTGATGGACAGTGAAGCCTGGCTGCTGCACTCCATGGAATCGCAAAGAATCAGACAAGACTGAGCAACTTTAACACTACATTAAGAGTATTATGACAATGTTTTCACAACCCTGTGGTACAGAATTTTGGGGGATCTATATAATAATTGGTGAGAAATACTATTATAGAATTGTGGAGCTGAACAATTATTCAGGAATTTATTGTGTATAATATCTGCATTCCCATGAATGATAATCTCTCAATATTTTTGATATAATGAAAAGAATATTGTGTTCTCTTTCTCAATCAATTTATTTAGAGTTTTCATCATTCTCGCTTCAACAGATAAAACATGCCTCATTTGAAAAACTGTCATACATCTGACATGTGACAGAGAAGCAGTGCTAATTTAAGGATGGTTCTATATTTATTTATAGTGAAGCCTCTTAATATGAACGTGTATACTTTTTATAATTATGAGTAGTAGAAAGTGGCTCATTGGTTAGGTACTTTTCAAGTTACAGGAAATATGATACCTAATGTATATAAGCTCCAAGATTAATTAATGACACTTGTTAGTTTTGTTTTTAAACTCACATGTTAGGAACAGGGAGACTAATTTTAAAGGAGGATAATTAGGTACTCTCTTGCTTCTTTCCTATCTAAACTATACCAAATTATAAAACCTCCTTTCCCCTCACTTTTCCTTCTTTCTTGATTTCACCTTATCTTGTCTGAAGATACAATTGATTAAGAGCACCTTGGAGAGAATGAGGAATGAAAGGCCACCAGAAAAAAATAATTATTTTCTTTTAAACTCTGAATTTATTCCAGTTGTCATGTTTTCTTTACTAATTATTTCTATCACTGATTACTAATCCATCATTTTTCAATTTTCTTTTCTTTCAACAAGTAAATATTTAAAATTAATTATTCTTTTTACACTAAGTCCTAGCTAGTTATCAGTTTTAAATATAACAGTGTGTATGTGCCAATCCCAAACTCCCAATCTATCCCTCACCACTGCCATTGTCTGATGGTCACTACTCCTTAATAGTTCAGAGTAGGTAATGGCACCCCACTCCAGTACTCTTGCCTGGAGAGTCCCATGGATAGAGGAACCTGGTAGACTGCAGCCCATGGGGTTGCTAAGAGTCAGACAAGACTGAGCGACTTCACTTTCACTTTTACTTTCATGCCTTGGAGAAGGAAATGGCAATCCACTCCAGTATTCTTGCCTGGAGAATCCCAGGGATGGGATTGCCTGGTGGGCTTCCATCTGTGGGGTCACACACAGTTGGACACAGCTGAAGTGACTTAGCAGCAGCAGCAGCCATAATAGTTAATACCCTGTATATAATTGCCACACATTTTATTTTTTTATTTTTATTTATTTTTTATTTTTTTTTAAGATTTCATTAGATATTCCAAAGGTTTATTTGCATGATTAATAATCACATTTCCAACATGCATCAAGCATCTGAGAATAACATTATTTTGAGTAGAAAACCTTCTGGACCCTCTCTCAGTTCCAGCAGCTCAAATGTCCACCATGTCCAACAATGCAGAAAGATGGAGTTCAGAGACAATGTCCTCCTCCCTTGAACTCTGGATCAGCCTTCTAGGTGCTTCAGCCGTTCAGTCAGAGATGTGCCTGTTGCTTCTGACAACTGCAGTTGCCTTCCTGTCCTTTCATTCTGAGGGCTTGCAGTCATAGATGTTTTCATCACAGGTTCAATAGTCTGAGGCAGAGACACCAAATTCTGAGGAAGGTAGAGGGGAAGGGACATTGAATCTCTAAGTGCTCCTGAGTCCTCCGACAACCACTGTTGAAGCTGATCTTCAAACCTCTTGCTCTTTCTTTCTCCAGCAGCAGGCTGCTAGACAGACACTGGGCCAGGTTTTCATCCTTCTGGAAACAAGCTCCTACCCATTACTCACGTGCACCGCAAAGGGAAGAGAGGTGTGGAGCGCAGCCAAGAGGGGCGGATTCCCAGCTCGGAGGATCTGATGCATGGTGCCACACATTTTAAAAACTATTGTTTAGGAATAATTTTATTTTATTATTTTAAAAATAAATTTATTTACTTTAAAAGAGACTAATTACTTTACAATATTGTGGTGGCTTTTGCCATACACTGACATGAATCATCCACAGGTGTACATGTGTCTCCCATCCCAAACCTCCATCTCGCATCTCCCCATCCCATCCCGCTGGGTTGTCCCAGTGCAGCAATGTTGAATGCCCTGTTTCATGCATCAGACTTGGATTGGTGATCTATTTCACATATGGTAATATACATGTTTCAATGTTATTCTCTCAAATCATCCCACCCTCACCTTCTCCCACAGAGTCCAAAATTATATTTTTATATCTGTGTCTCTTTTGCTGTCTCAGATAAAGTGTTGTCATTACCATCTTTATAAATTCCATATATATTTTTTAATATACTGTATTGGTATTTTTCTTTTTGACTTACTTCATTCTGTATAATAGGGTCCAGTTTCATCCACCTTAGTAGATCTGATTCAAATATGTTCTTTTTAATAGCTGAGTAATATTTCATTGTGTATATATACCACAGTTTTCTTATGCATTCATCTGATGATGGGCATGTAGGTTGCTTCTATGTCCCAGCTATTGTAAACAATGCTGTGATGAACATTGGGGTACAATGTGTCTCTTTAAATTCTGGTTTCCTTGGTGTGTATGCTCAGCAGTGGGATTGCTGGGTTGTTGCCTGGAAAATCCCATGGATTGAGGAGCCTGGTAGGCTGCAGCCCATGGGCTCGTGAAGAGTCGGACACGACTGAGTGACTTCCCTTTCACTTTTCACTTTCATGCATTGGAGAAGGAAATGGCAACCCAGTCCAATGTTCTTGCCTGGAGACTCCCAGGGATGGGGGAGCCTGATGGGCTGCCATCTATGGGGTCACATGGAGTCGGACATGACTAAAGTGACTTAGCAGCAATAGCAGCAGTATGTCAGTTCTATTTTCAGTTTTGCAAGGAATCTTCACAATGTTCTCTATAGTGGCTTTACTATTTTGCAGTCCCAACAGTGTGAGAGGGTTCCCTTTTCTCCACACCCTCTCCAGCATTTATTGTTTGTAGACTTTTTGATAGCAACAATTCTGACCTGTGTGAGATGGTACCTCATTGTAGTTTTGATGTGCATTTCTCTGATAATGAGTGATATTAAGCATTTTTTTCATGTGTTTGTTAGCCATCTGCATGTCTTCTTTGAAGAAATGTCTGTTTAGTTCTTTGGCCCATTTTTTGATTGGGTCGTTTATTTTTCTAGTATTGAGCTGCACAATCTCTTTGTATATTTTTGAGATGAATTCTTTGTCAGTTGCTTCATTTGCTATTATTTTCTCCTACTCTGAAGGCTGACTTTTGCTTATAGTTTCCTTCATTGTGCAAAAGCTTTTGAACTTAGTTAGGTCCCATTTGCTTTTAATTCCATTCCTCTGAGAGGTGGGTCATAGAGGATCTTGCTCTGATTTATGTCAGAGAGAGTTTTGCCTATGTTTTCCTCTAGGATTTTTATAATTTCTGGTCTTACATTTAGATCTTTAATCCATTTTGCTTTTACTTTTGTGTATGTTGTTAGAAAATGTTTTAGTTTCAGTCTTTTACAGATGGTCGACCAGTTTTCCCAGCACCATTTGTTAAAGGGATTGTCTTTTCTTCATTGTATATTTCTGTTTCTTTTGTCAAAGATAAGGTGTCCATAGGTGCATGAATTTATCTCTGGGCTTTTTATTTTGTCCCATTGATCTGTATTTCTGTCTTTGTGCCAGTACCATACTATCTTGATGACTGTAGCTTTGTAGTATAGTCTGAAGTCAGGCAGGTTGATTCCTCCAATTCCATTCTTCTTTCTCAAGATCGCATTGGCTCTTCGAGGTTTTATTCTTTTCATCACAATGGTGAATTGGATTGCTTCCTTAATTTCTCTTTCTGTTTTCTCATTGATAGTGTATAGGAATGCAAGGGATTTCTGTGTATTAATTTTATATCCTGCAACTTTACTGTATTCATTGATGAGCTCTAGTAATTTTCTGGTGGTGTCTTTAGGGTTTTCTATGTAGAGGATCATGTCATTTGCAAACAGTGACAGTTTACTTCTTCTTTTCCAATCTGGATTCCTTTTATTTCTTTTTCTTCTGTGATTGCTGGGGCTAAAACTTCCAAAATTATGTTGAATAGTTGTGGGGAGAGTGGGCTGCCTTGTCTTGTTCCTGACTTTAGGGGAAGTGCTTTTAATTTTTACCATTTAGGATAATGTTTGTTGTGGGTTTATCACATAGGGCTTTTATTATGCTGAGGTATGTTCCTTCTATGCCCACTTTCTGGGAGGGTTTATATCATAAATGGATGTGGAATTTTGTCAAAGCTTTTCTCTGCATATATTGATATCATCATATAAATTTTATCTTTCAGTTTGTCAGTGTGGTGTGTCACATTGATTGATTTGTGAATATTGAAGAATCTTTGCCTCTCTGGGATAAAGTGCACTTGGTCATGATGTGTGATTTTTTAATATGTTGTTGGATTCTGTTTGCTAGAGTTTTGCTGTGGATTTTTGCATCTATATTCATCAGTGATATTGGCCTGTAGTTTTCTTTTTTTGTGTGGCATCTTTGTCTGGTTTTGGCATTGATGGTGGCCTCATAGAATGAGTTTGGGAGTTTACCTTCCTCTGCAATTTTTGGAAGAAGTTTGAGTAAGATAGGTGTTAGCTCTTCTCTAAATTTTGGTAGAATTCAGGTGTGAAGCCATCTGGTCCTGGGCTTTTGCTGGTTGGAAGATTTTACAATTTTGATTTCTGTGCTTGTGATGGGTCTGTTAAGATTTTCTATTTCTTCCTGGTTCAGTTTTGGAAGGTTATGCTTTTCTACGAATTCATCCATTTCTTCCAAGTTGTCCATTTTATTGGCATATAGTTGCTGATAGTAGTCTCTTATGATCCTTTGTATTTCTGTGTTGTCTGTTGTGATTTCTCCATTTTCATTTCTAAGTTTGTTGATTTCATTCTTCTCCCCTTTTTTTTTTTCCTTGATGAGTCTGGCTAATGGTTTGTCTATTTTATTTATCTTCTCAAAGAACAAGCTTTTAGTTTTGTTGATTTTTGCTATAGTCTTTTTTTCATTTATTTCTGCCTTAATTTTTATTATTTCTTTCCCTAGGGTTCTTCATTTCTTCTTTTTCTAGTTGCTTTAGGTGTAAAGTTAGGCTATTTGTTTGATTATTTGATTTTTTCTCTTATTTCTTGAGGTAAGCTTGTAATGCTGTGAACCTTAGCCTTAGCACTGCTTTTACTGAATCTCATAGGTTTTGGGTTGTCATGTTTTCATTTTCATTTGTTTCTATGCATATTTTGATTTTCTTTTTGATTTCTTTGATGATTTACCTGTTATTTAGAAGTGTGTTATTTAGCCTCCATATGTTTGTACTTTTAATATTTTTTTCCTGTTTTTTTTTTTTTTTCCTGTAGTTGACATCTAATCCTACTGCATTGTGGTCAGAAAAGATGCTTGAAATGATTTCAATTTTTTTAAATTTACTAAGGCTAGATTTTGGAGAAGGCAATGGCACCCCACTCTAGTATTCTTGCCTGGAAAATCCCATGGACAGAGGAGCCTGGTGGGCTGTGGTCCATGGGGTCGCTAAGAGTTGGACATGACTGAGCAACTTCACGTCCACTTTTCACTTTCATGCATTGGAGAAGGAAATGGCAAACCACTCCAGTGTTCTTACCTGGAGAATCCCAGGGATGGGGGAGCCTAGTGGGCTGCTGTCTATGGGGTTGCACAGAGTCAGACACGACTGAAGTGACTTAACAAGGCTAGATTTATGGTCCAGGATGTGATCTATCCTGGAGAAGGTTCCTTGTGCACTTGAGAAAAAAGGTGAAATTCATTGTCTTGGGGTGAAATATCCTATAAATATCAATTAGGTCTATTTGGTGCATTGTATCATTTAAAGTTTGTGTTTCCTAACTAATTATCTGTTTGTTTGATCCATCCATAGGTGTAAGTGGGGTATTAAAGTCTCCCACTATTATTGTGTTACTGTTAATTTCCCCTTTCATACTTGTTAGCATTTACCTTATCTATTGATGTGCTCTTATGTTGGGTGCATATATATTTATAATTATTATATCTTCTTCTTGGATTGATCTTTTATTCATTATGTAGTGTTGTCCTTCTTTGTCACTTTTCATGGCTTTTATTTCAATGTCTATTTATCTGATATGAGCGTTGCTACTCCTGCTTTCTTTTGGTCTCCATTTGTATGAAGTACCTTTATCCAGCCCTTCAATTTCAGTCTGTAGGTATCCCTTGGTTTGACATGAATCTCTTGTAGACAGCATACATAGAGGTCTTATTTTTGTAGCCATTCAGCCAGTTATTCTCTTTTGGTTGGGGCATTCAACCCATTTACATTTAAGGTAATTATTGATAAGTATTACCCATTGCCATTTACTTTGTTGTTTTAGTTTGAGTTTATAAACTTTTTTCTGTTTGCTGTCTAGAAAAGATCCTTTAGCATTTGTTGGAGAGCTGGTTTGGTGGTGCTGAATTCTCTCAGCTTTTGCTTGTCTGTAAAGCTTTTGATTTCTCCTTCATATCTGAATGAGATCCTTGCTGGGTATAGTAATCTGGGTTGTAGGTTTTCCTCTTTCATCACTTTAAGTATGTCCTGCCATTCCCTTCTGGCCTGAAGAGTTTCTACTGAAAGATCAGCTGTAATCCTTATTGGGATCCCTTTTGTTATTTGTTGCCTTTCCCTTGGTGCTTTTAATATTTGCTCTTTGTGTTTGATTGTTCTTAGTTTGATTAATATGTGTCTTATGGTTTTTTCCAGTGGTCATGTGTGGATGTGAGACTTGGACTGTGAAGAAAGCTGAGCACTAAAGAATTGATGCATTTGAACTGTGTTGTTGGAGAAGACCGTTGAGAGTCCCTTGGACTGCAAAGAGATCCAACCAGTCCATTCTAAAGAAGAGCAGTCCTGGGTGTTCATTGGAAGGACTGGTGCTAAAGCTGAAACTCCAATACTTTGGCCACCTCATGTGAAGAGTTGGCTCATTGGAAAAGGCTCTGATGCTGGGAGGGATTGGGGGCAGGAGGAGAAGGGGACAGAGGATGAGATGGCTGGATGGCATCACTGACTTGATGGACGTGGGTTTGAGTAAACTCCACGAGCTGGTGATGAACAGGGGGCTTGGCATGCTGCGATTCATGGGGTTGCAAAGAGTCGGACATGACTGAGCGACAGAATTGAACTGAACCGGGGTGTTTTGCCTTGGGTTTGTCCTGTTTGGGACTTTGGGTTTCCTGGACTTGGGTGGCTATTTCCTTCTCCATTTTAGGGAAGTTTTCAACTATTTTATCTCCTCAAGTATTTTCTTGTGCCCTTTCTTTTTGTCTTCTTCTTCTGGGACCATTGTGATTTAAATGTTGGTGCATTTAACATTGTCCCAGAAGTCTCTCATCGTTCTCATTTCTTTTAATTCTTTTTCTTTTTTCCTCTGTGCTTCATTTATTTTCACCATTCTAGCTTCTACCTCACCTATCCTATCTTCTGCCTCAGTTATTCTACTGTTGGTTCCCTTCAGAGTGCTTTTGATCTCAGTTATTGCATTATTCATTATTGATTGACTCTTCTTTATTTCTTCTAGGTCCTTGTTAAACATTTCTTGTATCTTCTCAATCTTTGTCTCTAATCTATCTATCTGTAACTCCATTTTGTTTTCAAGATTTTGAATCATCTTTACCATCATTATTCTGAATTTATTTTTCAGATAGACTCCTTATCTCCTCCTCTTTTGTTTGGTTTGATGGGCATTTATCATGTTCCTTTACCTGCTGAATATTTCTCTGCATTTTGATTTTGTTTAGATTGTTGTGTTTGGGGTGTCTTTTCTGTGAGCTGGAAGTTTGTGGTTCCTCTTTATTGTGGAGTTTGCTCCCTGTGGGGGGTTGGACTAGTGTCTTGTCATGGTTTCCTGGTTAGCGGAGCTTGCATCTGTGTTCTGGTGGGTGGAGCTGGATTTCTTCTCTCTGGAGTGCAATGAAGTGTTCAGTAATGAGTTTTGGGGTGTCTATGGGTTTGATATGTCTCTGAGCCACCTGTCTTTTAATGCTCAGTGCTGTGTTCCTGGTTTGCTGGAGAATTAGTATGGTATGTCTTGCTCTGGAACTTGTTGGCTCTTGAGTGGAGCTTGGTTTTAGTGTAGGTATGTAGGCTTTGGATGAGCTCTTGTCTATTAATGTTCCCTGGAATCAGGAATTCCCTGATGTTCTCAAGTTTTGGAGTTAAGCCTCCTGGCTTTTGCTTTCAATCGTATTGTTACTGTAGCTTCAAGACTTCTCCATCCATTCAACACAGATGATAAAACTTCTAGGTCAATGGTGAAACAGTTCTCCACAGTAAGTGACACCCAGAGAAGTTTACATAGTTACACGGATAAGAGAAGTGGGAGTAGGGAGGTAGAGGTGATCATGAGGAGAAGAGGCAGTGTCAAACAGGGTGAGAGCAATTTAGGCAGTAACCAATTCTATGTGTACCCTCTACAGTCTGGAACACTCATAGAGATTCACAGAGTTACATAGAAAAGAGAAGAGAGAGGAGGAAGATAGAGGTGACCAGGAGGAAAAGAAGGGGAAGTCAAAAGGGGAGAGACCAATCTAGCCAGCAATCAGTTTCCTATGTGTTCTCCACAGCCCAGAACACCCAGAGAGATTTACAGAGATAAGTAGAGAAGAGAAGGGAGAGGGAGGAGATAGAGATGACTGGGAGAGAAAACAGACAAAATGAGAGAGACCAATCAAGCCAGGAATCACATTCCAAAGTGAAAAATGGATAATTAAGATTCTTAAAAGTACAAAATTTATAACAAATACCAAAAACAAGATTAAAATATAGAGTTGGGGTTAAACTCTCAAAAATCCAATATTAAAAATACAAAAAATCAATCACAAAATTATAAATATATAAATATATATATGAAATTTCCTTTAAAAATAGTTTTTTTTTTTTGCAAGGTAATGCTGCTGCTGCTAAGTTACTTCAGTCATATCTGACTCTGTGCAACCCCAGAGACAGTGGCCCACCAGGCTCCCCCATCCCTGGGATTCTCCAGGTTAATAGTAGGTTATAAAAATGGAAATTAAATGAGTAATAAATAATTTTATTTTTTTAATTATGAAAGGGAAGTTGCTCAGTCCTGTTTGACTCTTAGCAATCCCATGAACTGCAGCCCACCAGGCTCTTCTTTGCATGGGATTTTCCAGGCAAGAGTTCTGGAGTGGGGTGCCATTGCCTTCTCCATAAGTGATAATAGTAAAAATATATTTAGAATTTCTTTGGGGCTGTTGTGGACAGTGTGGGGTCAGTTCAATTTCAGATTAGTTCAGTTCAGTTCAGTCACTCAGTTGTGTCTAACTCCTTGCAATGCCATGGACCACAGCATGCCACGCCTCCCTGTCCATCACCAACTCCCGGAGTCCACCCAAATCCATATCTATTGATTGGTGATGCCATACAACCATCGCATCTTTTGTCATACCCTTCTCCTCCTGCCTTCAATCTTTCCCAGCGTCAGGGTCTTTTCAAGTGAGTCAGCTTTTCGCATCAGAGGCTAAAGTATTGGAGTTTCAGCTTCAACATTAGTCCTTCCAATGAACACCCAGGACTGATCTCCCTTAGGATGGACTAGTTGGATCTCCTTGCAATCCAAGGGATTCTCAAGAGTCTTCTCCAATACCACAGATCAAAAGCATCAATTCTTTGGCGCTCAGCTTTCTTTATATTCCAACACTCACATCCATAAATGACTACTGGAGAAACCATATAGCCTCGACTAAACAGACTTTGTGTACAAAATAAAGTCTCTGCTTGTTAATATGCTGTAAAGGTTGGTCATAACTTTCCATCCAAGGAGTAAGTGTCTTTTAATTTCATGGCTGCAATCACCATCTGCAGTATTTTAGACCCCCCAAAAATAAACTCACCACTGTTTCCCCATCTATTTGCCGTGAAGTGATGGGACCAGATTCCATGCTCTTAGTTTTCTAAATGTTGAGCTTTAAGGCAACTTTTTCACTCTCTTCTTTCACTTTCATCAAGAGGCTCTTTAGTTCTTCACTTTCTGCCATAAAGGTGGTGTCATCAGCATATCTGAGTTTATTGATATTTCTCCCAGCAATCTTGATTCCAGCTTCTGCTTCCTTCAGCCCAGCATTTCTCATCATGTACTCTGCATATAAGTTAAATAAGCAGGGTGACAATATACAGCCTTGACGTATTCCTTTTCCTATTTGGAACCAGTCTGTTGTGCCATGTCCATTTCTAACTGTTGCTTCTTGACCTGCATACAGAATTCTCAAGAGGCAGGTCAGGTGGTCTGGTATTTCCATCTCTTTCAGAATTTTCCACAGTTTATTGTGATCCACACAGTCAAAGGCTTTGGCATAGTCAACAAAGTAGAAATAGATGTTTTTCTGAAACTCTCTTGCTTTTTTGGTAATCCAGCAGATGTTGGCAATTTAATCTCTGATTCCTCTGCCTTTCTAAAATCAACTTGAACATCAGGAAGTTCATGGTTCACGTATTGCTGAAGCCTGGCTTGGAGAATTTTGAGCATTACTTTACTAGCACGTGAGATGAGTGCAATTGTGCGGTAGTTTGAGCATTCTTTGGCATTGCCTTTCTTTGGGATTGGAATGAAAATTGATCTTTTCCAGTCCTGTGGCCACTGCTGAGTTTTCCAAATTTGCTGACATATTGAGTGCAGCACTTTCACAGCATCATCTTTCCGGATTTGAAACAGCTCCACTAGAATTCCATCACTTCCACTAGCTTTGTTCATAGTGATGTTTTCTAAGGCCCACTTGACTTCACATTCCAAGATGTCTGGCTCTAGATTAGTGATCACATCATCATGATTACCTGAGTCTTGAAGATCTTTTTGTACAGTTCTTTCATGTATTCTTGCCACTTCTTCTTAATATCTTCTGCTTCTGTTAGGTCCAGACCATTTCTGTCCTTTATCGAGCCCATCTTTGCATGAAATGTTTTCTTGATATCTCTAATTTTCTTGAAGATATCTCTAGTCTTTCCCATTCTGTTCTTTTCCTCTATTTCTTTGCATTGATCACTGAAGAAGGCTTTCTTATCTCTTCTTGCTATTCTTTGGAACTCTGCATTCAGGTGCTTATATCTTTCCTTTTCTCCTTTGCTTTTCGCCTATCCTCTTTTCACAGCTATTTGTAAGGCCTCCCCAGACAGTCATTTTGCCTTTTGCATTTCTTTTCCATGGGGATGGTCTTGATCCCTGTGTCCCATACAATGTCACAAACCTCATTCCATAGTTCATCAGGCACTCTATCTATCAGATCTAGGCCCTTAAATCTATTTCTCACTTCCAGTGTATAATCATAAGGGATTTGATTTAGGTCATACCTGAATGTTCTAGTGGTTTTCCCTACTTTCTTCAATTTCAGTCTGAATTTGGCAATAAGGAGTTCATGATCTGAGCCACAATCAGCTCCTGGTCTTGTTTTTGTTGACTGTACAGAGCTTCTCCATCTTTGGCTGCAGAGAATATAATCAATCTGATTTCAGTGTTGACCATCTGGTGATGTCCATGTGTAGAGTCTTCTCTTGTGTGGTTGGAAGAGGATGTTTACTATGACCAGTGCATTTTCTTGGCAAAACTCTATTAGTCTTTGCCCTGCTTCATTCTTCATTCCAAGGTCAAATTTGCCTGTTACTCCAGGTGTTTCTTGACTTCCTACTTTAGCATTCCAGTCCCCTATAATGGAAAGGACATCTTTTTTGTGTGTTAGTTCTAAAAGGTCTTATAGGTCTTCATAAAACCGTTCAACTTTGGCTTCTTCAGCATTACTGGTTGGGGCATAGACTTGGGTAACTGTGATATTGAATGAGTTGCCTTGGAGACGAACAGAGATCATTCTGTCGTTTTTGAGAGTGCATTCAAGTACTGCATTTTGGACTCTTTTGTTGACCATGATGGCTACTCCATTTCTTCTGAGGGATTCCTGCCCACAGTAGTAGATATAATGGTCATCTGAGTTAAATTCACTCATTCCAGTCCATTTTAGTTCGCTGATTCCTAGAATGTCAACGTTCACCCTTGCCATCTCTTGTTTGACCACTTCCAATTTGCCTTGATTCATGGACCTGACATTCCAGGTTCCTATGCAATATTGCTTTTTACAGCATCGGATCTTGCTTCTATTCAGTCACATGCACAACTGGGTATTGTTTTTGCTTTGGCTTCATCCCTTCATTCTTTCTGGAGTTATTTCTCTACTGATCTCCAGTAGCATATTGGGCACCTACTGACCTGGGGAGTTCCTCTTTCAGTATCCTATCATTTTGCCTTTTCATGCTAATGTTTCTGTAAACTTCTGGTGTATACAGATTTTTGAGTAAATAACTTTCTTCTTTTTAAAAATTTACTGGAGTAAAGTTTATATACAATGTTGTGCTAGGTTCAAGTGGGCAGCAAAGTGACTGCATTATATATATATTCATTTTTAAAAAGATTTATTTCTTATTTAAGTTATCACAGAATACTGAGTAGAATCCCTTATGCTATATAGCGTGGGTCCCTAACTTCTGGGATCTAATGCCTGATAATATGAGGTGGAGCTGATGTAATAATGATAGAAGTAAAGTACATAATAAATATAATGCACTTGAAATGTATTGAAACCATCCCCCTTCCTGGTCCATGGAAAAATTGTCTAACATGAAACTGGTCCAAAGTGCCAAAAAGATTAGGACTGCTGCTAGAACAGGTCCCTGTTTGTCATCTATCTTGATTATCGCTTGCCACATTTCTTCCTTGGTAACCATATACATTTGCTTCCTAAGTCTGTGAATTTATATCTTAAAAAAAATAGTGAAAAAAGTTCATTTGTATCTTTAAAAATTAAATTCCACTTACAATTGCACTCATCTCACATGCTAGTAAAGTAATGTTCAGAATTCTCCAAGCCAGGCTTCAGCAATACATGTACCGTGAACTTCCTGGTGTTCAAGCTGGGTTTAGAAAAGGCACAGGAACCAGAGACCAAATTGCCAACATCTGCTAGATCATGAGAAAAGCAAGAGAGTTCCAGAAAAACATCTATTTCTGCTTTATTGACTATGCCAAAGCCTTTGTGTGGATCACAATCAACTGTGGAAAATTCTGAAAGAAATGTGAGTACCAGACCACCTGACCTGCCTCTTGAGAAATCTGTATGCAGGTCAGGAAGCAACAGTTAGAACTGGACATGGAGCAACAGACTGGTTCCAAATAGGAAAAGGAGTACGTCAAGGCTGTATGTTGTCACCCTGCTTATTTAACTTATATGCAGAGTACATCATGAGAAATGCTGGACTGGAAGAAACACAAGCTGGAATCAAGACTGCTGGGAGAAATATCAATAACCTCAGATATGCAGATGACACCACCCTTATGGCAGAAAGTGAAGAGGAGCTAAAGGACCTCTTGATGAAAGTGAAAGTGGAGAGTGAAAAGGTTGGCCTAAAGCTCAACATTCAGAAAACGAAGATCATGGCATCCAGTCCCATCACTTCATGGGATATAGATGGGGAAACAGGGGAAATAGTGTCAGACTTTGTTTGGGCTCCAGAATCACTGCAGATGGTGATTGCAGCCATGAAATTAGAAGACGCTTACTCTTAGGAAGAAAAGTTATGACCAACCTAGACAGCATATTCAAAAGCAAAGACAATACTTTGCCAGTTAAGGTCTGTCTAGTCAAGGTTATGGTTTTTCCTGTGGTCATGTATGCATGTGAGAGTTGGACTGCGAAGAAGGCTGAGCACCGAAGAATTGATGCTTTTGAACTGTGGTGTTGGAGAAGACTCTTGAGAGTCCCTTGGACTGCAAGGAGATCCAACCAGTCCATTCTGAAGGAGATCAACCCAGGGGTTTCTTTGGAAGGAATGATGCTAAAGCTGAAACTTTAGTACTTTGGCCACCTGATGTGAAGAGTTGAATCACTGGAAAAGATTCTGATGCTGGGAGGGACTGGGGGCAGGAAGAGAAGGGGACGACAGAGGATGAGATGGCTGGATGGCATCACTGACTCGATGGATGTGAATCTGAGTGAACTCCTGGAGTTGGTGATGGAAGGTAGGCCTGGCATGCTGCAATTCATGGGGTCGCAAGAGTTGGACATGACTGAGCCACTGAACTGAACTGAACTGAACTGAACTGTGAGTGATTTAATATGATATTTGTCTTTCTCTGTGTGACTTACTTCACTCATTACAATAATCTCTAGGTCATGTTGCTGTGAATTGCAATGTTCCATTCTTTTTGTGACTGGATAATATTCCATTGTATACACGTACCATTTCTTCTTTATCCATTCTTCTGTAATTAAACATCTAAGTTTCTTCCATGTATTAACTCCATTAAATACTGTTGCAGTAACATTAAGGTACATGTATCTCTTCGAATTATGGTTTTCTTCAAATATATGTCCAGGAATGTCATTGCTGTATCATATGATAATTTATTTTTAGCCGTGCTAAGGAACCTCCATACTGTTACCAACAGTGGCTATATTGATTTACATTCCCACCAACAGTGTAGGAGGATTCCTCTTTCTGTACACCCTGTCCAAAATCTATTATTTGTAGACTTTTTGATGATGATAATGGCCAGTGGAAGGAGATACCTCATTGTAGTTTTGGTCTGTATTTTTCTGATATGTAGTGATGTTCAGTATCTTTTCTTGTGAATTTATTTTAGAAATGCCTATTTAGATATTTCTATTTCTGAATGTCTACTGAACCTATTTTTTGATTGTTTTTGGAATTTTAAGTTTAATTAGGTTCCATGTGTTTATTTTTGTTTTTATTTTCATTAATCTAGGAGGTGGGTCAAAAGATCTTGCCATGATTTATGTCATGTAGGAAATGGCAATCTACTTCAGTATTTTTGCCTGGAGAATCCCATGGACCGAGGATCCTGGTGGGCTACAGTCTATGGGGTCACAAAGAGTCGGACACGACTGAGTGACTTAAGTTAACATTCTACTTATGTTTTCCTCTGAGTATTTTGTCTGACCTTACATTTAGATCTTGATCCTTACATTTTGATCTTCAATCTTTTGAGTTTATTTTTGTGTGTGGTGTTATAAATATTCTAATTTCATTCTTTCACATGTACCTGTTCAGTTTTGAAGAGACTGTCTTTCCTCCACCGTATATTTTTGCCTCCTTTGTCATAGATCAATTGACCATAGATGCATGGATTTATTTCTGGACTTTCTATCCTTTTCCACTGATCTATGTTTCTGTTTTTGTACTAGTGCCATACCATTTTAATGACTGCAGCTTTTTAGTATAGTTGAAGTCAAGAGGCCTGATTCTTCCAGCTCCTTTTTTATTTCTCAAGATTGCTTTGGCTCTTTAGGGTTTCTTTTTGCTTCCTTATAAATTAAATATGTTTTTTTGTTCTAATTCTGTGAAAAATATCATTGTCATTTGATAGGAATTGCATTGTACTTGTAGATTTCTTTGGATACTATATTAATTTTGAAAATACTAATACTTCAAGTCCAAGAGCATGATATATCCTTCCATCTCTTTGTGTCCTATCTATTTCTTTCATCAGCATCATATAGTTTTCAGAATACAGGTATTTTGTCTCCTTAGGTAAGTTTATTCCTAGATACTTTATTCTCTTTGATATGATGTTAAATGAGATTCTTTCATTAGTTTCACTTTCTGATATTTCATCATTATCATGTAGCAATGAAAGTTTTTTATATATTAATTTTATACCTTGCAACTCTACCAAATTCATTGATGAACCCTAGTGATTTTCTAGTAGTATCTTTAGGGTTTTCTATGTATAGTATCATATCATCTGCAAAAAGTAACAATTTTATTTCTTCTTTTCCAATTTGCCTTCCTTTTATTTTTTTTTTCTTCCTTGATTGCCATGGCTAGGACTTCCAATATTATGTTGAAAAAAAGTGGTAACAATGGACATACTTGCCTTGTTCTTGATCTTAGAGGGAATATGTTCAGCTTTTCACCATTAAGAATAATTTGGATGTGGGTTTGTCAGACATGGATTTTATTATGTTGAGGCAAGTTTTCCCTCTATTCCTGCTTTCTGGTGAGCTTTTATCATCTCAGTTCTTCTAACATCATCCAGTACATAATAACATTTCAGTAACATTTGGTAAATAAATTAGTGAATGTTCTTGGAATGAATTTCTAGAAGTGGAATCTCTGAACCAAATGGTAAAAATATTGTGTTCTGTAACAAATAGCTAAATTTCTTTCATACAGATTTTCTTAAATTTTAGTTCAATGGGTGGGAATATCTGTTTTTCAAACATTAATCAAATAAAAAGATATTACATTAGAAACAAATACTGTCAACTTCTTGAGTAAAAAAAATAATGTCTTTTATAGTTTGAATTTTCTATATTATTGAGGTTGAATCATTTATAATTTATTTTTGAAGTCTCATTTTGTTGCCAATTTATTTCTTCAATCTGGTTTTATGAATGATTCTTAACCTGGGTCAAACATGAAAATTATTTTGTCAATTATAAAAACACAATAATATCTACTTTGAAAGTTCTGGTTTTCATTTGTTCACTGTGGATCCTAGCATTTACATAAAGTACTTCAAAAGTAAGTCATCTTTACCTAGGATTGAGAATAACTAAAATTCATTAATAAATATTTTGTGTTCTTATACATGCAGTTTCAGATTTGAGACTCCCTCTATGAAATTAGGAGAATAAATACTGGTGAAAAAACCTATCAGAACATTTTCACTATTTCTTTACATTCTCTTTATATGTCACAGTTGTTTAAACAGTGTGTCTCCACTTCAAACCTACCTTTTCACATGCTGCTTGGTTATGCTGGGGCTGAGATGCTCAAATCATGCTTTTCCCTTTGCCAGCTGGTTCCTGTCCGGTTCTGCCAGTAGGAGACGCCACAGGAAGGCTAGAGCATTGAGGGTGGAAAAGATTTTCTGTCTGCCAGTGTTCCCATTGCAACATTCCTTCACAGAATGGCAGCACATTTTAAGTTCTGGTTTTCTTAGCAATCCTAGAGCCAGCCTCATTAAAGACATCCTTCTACGAATTTTGAATCACAACTCTGTAGGGTCCCTCTGATGAGTTCCTGAGGCTCCGGTAATACCCAAGCAATGCTCACTCTCTGCTAAGAGATCTGAGTCATGATTCCCCTGAGGCTTCTTCTCCAAGATTCTAATCTTTAATAATTCTAAACTTTTGGTCTCAAAGCTGTGGGTTAGCATCTGCTTCTTGCAGTTACTACTTCATGATACCCCAGTGTTCTTTTTTCCCTTTTCAGTTCTATAATACCTGGTTAACAATTACTGATATTAAATATTCTCTGTTGCATAACTCTTCTGACCTCTACCTCATGACTTGATTCTGACAAAAAACATAGGACTGGGTCACTGCACAGGCTAGTTAAAATGTCTGAGGCACAAACAAGGCTACATTTGAGTTTCTGAAAGAGATTTCAGAATTATGGAAGGAAAAAGTTAAGTGGCCTTCTGATATTGACCCTATAGGCATAAATTTCAAACACTGGTGAAAAAAAAAACATTTCTTAATAGTAATCTCATCGCAGCCACGCATTCTTATATTCTTGAATTGCCTGGTGAGGTTCTTCATTGCAGACTAGGCAGAGTAATGAGTAGCATATGTTATAATAAGAGTGCAGTGCAAAAGAAACCATGATGAGATTATAATATTAAAAAGAAACTGGTAGTGTGTACTATTTCTGAAGTTGTGTAAGTATGTTTAATTTATATTTGTTTTTTTCCTAAAAAAACAGTAAAATATATATTTTTACCCTGTTTTCATGAAAGTGGTTTTGATAGACTTAATCAATTTAAAATATTTTGAAAAATAGGAATTGCAACATTAATAAAACTATTTATATGTATGTCTATGAAAAAAGGAATTTGTATAAGAAAGGGTTTAAGTACATTGTTAATAGTTTGTTGATGGTGTCACTTTTTCTTACTTCAGAAGAATTACAAATACATTCGTATTTAACATCTCTCCCTATTGAAGTGCATATAGATATTTATACCATTTTGAATCATGAGTTTACCCTGAATTCTTATTTGAAATGCTAGTCTTTGGAAGTCAGAGACTTTGTCTCATATTCTTATTCAGTTATCCTGGAATAATACCCTCTACATCATAGAGGAAAAAAATAAGTGTTTTGTCCTGATGACTGATACCAAGAAATGAGAGGGTGTCTCAGAAATCTATAGCAACTTAGAAAGAAAGAAAAGAAAAAGAAAGAAAGAAAGAAAGAAAGAAATCTATAGGAGTTTCCAGGAAATGACTGAAACAATGTATAAATGTTTAGATACAAAATTAAATACAAAAGTAATGAATTTGAAGTACTTTGTAAAATATATGGCACATAATAAACGCTTTTAAAAAACATTTAAAATGTTAGTATCTGAGTTTATTGGCATTTTGTTCTTATTTGAAGAAATACTCACATGATAGTATAGCAGTTTTAATGCTGTTGTCAAGATTGGGCAAGTGAGACAACAATATAGAGGCATCTGAGGACCTAAACCTAAAATGCCAGTTGTGCAAACAAGACATTACTACTGATTCTGAGAAAGAAAAAAAGAAAACTTTTCTTTTCTCTTAGAAAAATAAATCAAAGATTATGGTCTGTCAAATGCTTATATGCCATTCTGAGAAGTTAGGGGACTTTAGGAGCTGCTTTTGGACATAATTTCCCCTCCTTCTTGGTTCTGGTAATTGGCTTCTGGTTTCTGCTGTGTATATCAGCTGTGGCTGCATCAACTGGCACCAAAGAAGGCTCATGTGGAAATATATAGAAACTTTCCATTTGGAGTGCAAATTCTACCCCTTTGCCAGATTTTTGTGCCAAGAGAAAAAAATATGAATGCAATCTTATCTATGGCACACCAAATATAGGAAAAAATCATCCCAAGCATAGCAGAAAACATTATTTATTGAATTTGTAATAATTCCAGACTTTTCCCCAAATCAGCATTTAGAGTACTGAAGGGGCATACTTGGATGGGAATGAACCCTTCCTAAACAAAAGGCATTGAGAGCACAGCATGACACCTGACAGTCCCGGCTACGTCCTGCCAGGTGACTGTGAAAAGTCTACTGCTGCATCCCCTTGTCCAAGCTCCCTTCTGCTTCCATTCTGGAGAGGCCCTGATAGCAGTAAGCCTTGGTTATTGGAGTCATTTTGGCATGAACAGTCAGCTGTTCTGTTCTCTGGCTGTTCCTCTGACTATTGGCAGACAAAGGATGAACAGGCTGCAGAATCAACCCCATTAGTGTCAGCCTAATCCTCTGTAATGGGATCCACACTGGCCAAGATTAGGCACCATTCCTCATCCCCACCCTGGTGTAGTATGTCAACCTAACACAATACGAAGCAGCTAATAGGAGTAATGATAACACTGTGTTTGTTGCCACCTTTGAGGAGAACCAGAACAATGCCATTGGGAGTTTGATGTTGCAAAAGCAAAGACTGGGGGATTGCTGTATTTTTATTGTGAAAATAGGTTATTGAGATATGTTCACATATATATCCCTGGATGTACTTTTTTAGAACAATGTTATTGGATCTACTGATATTATAATACTAATATTCAAGAGAAAATATTCTAAGGTATTTGAACAGAATTATGTGTATGTGTGTAAGAGGGGGAGAAATATAGAAAGAATGAGAATGGTGAGCACTTAAATAACATGCTCACCGTGGGAGGGACAGGCAGGAGAAGGATAGGCAGAAATTTAGAGTTTCTGGGGTAGAAGTTTGAGATTGACAAGAGGTGGTAGACAGTATTTCTGGCTGTTAAGAGCTCTTAGATTCATTTATTAGATGAGAAATGTTTTTATTTTTATTTATTTATTTTTGGCTGTGTTGGGTCTTAGTTGCAGTGTGTGGGATCTTTATTGTGGCACTCTTGATCTTTCATTGCAGTGCACAGGCTTCTTTTTAGTTGTGGTGTGTGGGCTCTAGAGCGTGTGGGATCTCTAGCTGAGGCATAGCCTCAGAGGCACACACAGCCCCTGTTGCATGTGAGATCTTAGTTCCCCAACCATCCCCTCTATTGGAAGACTGATTCTTGAGCACTGGGCTGCCAGAGAAGTCTGAGAAATGTGTTTTTAGATGAAGTTCTGTTTCAAGAATAGAGGATGATCTTGATGAATTTTTGCAGCCCTTAACCATAGAGTTAAAATTGCCTTTTATGGCCCACTAGGCTTTTTTGCTCACTTTTTCTGCTTTTCTGGTTCTGGTCATTTTGAACATCAGAATACAAAATCATAGAAACCCATTCTTTTGGCAATAATACACAGCAGCCAAAATCTAAATATCAGCGGATAAACATTAAATTGCCATGAATGCTGTTCACCCATGACAGTGGCCTTGCATTCCCAGAATATAACAAACAAGGGAAAGAGAGAAGTATCCGAAGATGAACAGCTTGTCTCTGGAAACTTCCACAATGACAACAAAGCCACGGACAGTCATACGTCTTCAGCATTTCCATGTTCTGTTTATGGAGTTATGATCCTTACTGATATGCTCCAGTAAACCCTGACCCCTTCTGGTTCAGCTGCTCCAGGATATAGCAACTGTATGTGTACCTGTATGCCTAAAAATAACAAAAACAAAAACATGGAAATGAAAAGGAAATCCTGTTGTGTTCACAGTTTGTGTTTCCATCTAACTACTTGTAGAGACACCCACTTAACACACTTGCCCAGATTTTATAGACAGCTGCAGCAATGGATTCTGTTTCTTTCTATATGAGCTTTTTTCCTTTAAAAATTTAAAGTTTTAGAAAGCTGAGTCATATTTTCCTAAATTTTCCAGATTACGTGGGCCTCCTCTGGAAGCTTTGCATAGTAAAGATTTTTAATGGAAAGATATAAAGAAGGGTGCAGACCAAAGTTAGTGTAATTAAAAATAATTGAAATCTTCAGAGACTTCTAAGCTTAGTGAGTATAGTCATGAAATATTCCTGAAGTGGTCTCCGTTTACCTTCTGAATCCTATCTATAGTTACCAAAACTGGGAAAATTAGGAGGATTCTTGATTTTAATGAGGAATATGTTCAGTTTAGACCCTGTATTTTACCTTTGTTCCTTCAAATTTAGGCTCATTTGCATTAACTTTACCCAGTTGAGGTCATTGGTTGAACAAGTGAAAGACAATGAGCATAAAGGAAGTTTGAGTTACTAATGGAGTTGCCCCTTTTAAGTGTGGTTACAGAGTATGAAAGGTAGGAGCATAATAAATATGACTTCACTAGAATTCTTATTTCCCACTTCAATATTCATTTCTTTTTATAAAAATGTCACATTATCCATCTGGAATTCAATTTTGAGATAAGAACTATTCCAAAGAATCACAGGCTCATGAGCCAAGAAGATTACATGCTCCTTTTTTTTTTCCTACCAAAAAGAATAATAAAAGCCAACCTAAATATATTAATTGAGGTGAAAAGAGTTGCATAGTACCATACACCTCAGCAAGGAAGTCCCAGACTTCCAAAATCAACACTTACTCTTGATTCTTCTTGGGGTTCCTCCACCCAGCCTTTCCCCGCCTTTCTATTACCCTCGGTATTTGCGCCTAAAACAACAGAACAATACAGCTGTCCCTTGGAGCATCCTCTAAAAGACATTCAAGAGGCAAAGTTAGTTTTAGACACCACAGGAGCCTGGCAAGGATTGTCATACTGGGAAAAAGCAACTAACTACGTATAACTCTACAGTTCTCTTAGGGAGTTCAGTACTTTCTATGACACCATGAGTGCAGAGATGAAAAACACCGTACTCTGAATAATTTGATCTGATTATTCATGAAAAACTCCATAGCTATCTCTGCCTCTCATGCAGATCTATAATTGGGGGAATTTAGGCTACAGACATTTCTGATTTCTTATCACATATATTATTCAACTATAATGATACTTCATTCCTTCTTATCACATTTATTGGTCCATCACAATGATAGTTCATTTATTTTATGTGCTTAACCTAATACTTTAGAGATTCTTCTGTTAGTGGAATCAATCGCTGATTTTTTAAACTGCTTATATTTTATACATACACTACTTATATTGTCCATTCACTTGTTGGACATTTGGTAGTTTTCAGTTGGTGATGATTATGAACAGCTATCAACATTTTTTCACAACTCTTTCTGTGTATAAATGTCATGTCCTTTGAGTACATAATTAAGAGTAAAATTATTAGGGTATAGTAAAGGTGATGAAATACCTAGCTTTCCAAATAGTGCCACATTATACTAAAAAGAAATTTGAGTGCTTAATTTTGATAAGGCCAAATTTATTTTGTGGTTATAACTTTCAGTATCATCTTAAAGGAAATTTTGCCTACTCTAAGGTCATATGAATTTCCCAAGAAGTTTATTTTTTATCTTGCATGGTTAGGTTTGTGATCAATTTCAAATTAATTATACTGAAGTCGCGCAGTCATGTCTGACTCTTTGTGACCCCATGGACTGTAGCCTACCAGGCTCCTCCGTCCATGGGATTTTCCAGACAATAGTCCTGGATATATGTATATATATATATATAATGTATAAAGTATTATGTTTCTCTTGCAGTTATCTCGTTTCATATATTTAACTAATTGTTCCAATATCATTTATTGATTTCCCTTTCCCAATTGAATTGCTTTGCACCTCTGATGAAAATCAAGTTTCTGCAAGTTCTATTTCTGAACCCTCTGTTGGACATACTGAGTTACTCTTTTCTCCTTGCACCAATACTACGTGGTATGGTTACAATACTTTTACAGAAATTCTTAAAATCAGACAATGAAAATTCTCCAAATATACATATTTAAAAAAACCCATTTTTTTCCATTTATAAGATGATTAGGTTCTGGGGATATAATGTACAGCATGATGATTATGCTTAATAATACTGTGTTACATATTTGAAAGTTATTAAGAGAGTAGATTTTAAAGTTTTCAACACATATACATATGCACAAACACACATAGATTGTGACTAAATGAGATGGCAGGTGTGTTAATTAAAAATTTTATGGTAATCACTTTGCAATATACACATACATCAATTTATTACATACTTGGCATAGGAGAGTAGAGAGGAGCTACTCCACGTTTGTTAGGAGGGGCAGCCATGAGGAGATACCCTCATCCCATGTAAGGAGCAGCAGCTGTGCTTTGCTGGAGCAGCCATGTAGAG